>JAZEWT010000006.1:15095155-15113082 GCA_036362905.1 Mordacia mordax
GTTTTTGTGACGGATTGACGCTGCACCCCGCAGACTTCCCTCATCCCCCTGCTTTTGTCTCCCGGTCGGAGGAGAACGTGGCGCACTTGCTCGGGAGCGCGTCGTCAGCAACCACAATCGACATCACAACGCGGTCGTTTGATCACGGGTTCACGCTACCTTAGCCTCGCTTTGTTGGGGGAGACACTAAGGTAGTCATTGTCTCCAAATGGATAGAACTGACCACTTGAGAGAAGAATGTGGAATTTCCATCGTCGGCTTAGCCACGCTTAAGAGCACCACCTTAATTTAGGACGGCGCTTTGCAGGGGAGGGTCTTTTTGTTCAACCAGAAACTCCAAAAGCCACTGAGATGAGGTGGTCGGGCGGTGGCAGAGTACAGCAAGTTGGGTTTTGGCAAACCCATCTGTGCAGACTTTTCACAGCTATTTTCTCAACGCATCAGCTTCCTACGCGTAATCCCACGCACAATACACTTGCCCATTAATCCTACACGCGAAACCCTGAAAGGGTTGTGGGACTTAGCAAGGCTTCGTGGATTTAAATACAGCACTATTATTATAAAAATAGTGTTCCTTTGAGAAACGAGACACTGCTCGATAAGGTATAGGATTCAGCTCCGAGCACACAAATGGATTATTTAACAAACGATACATTTACTGAGGAGGGCGGAGTGGTGGCGCCGTGGTTGGCACAGTACGCCGTGAACCCAAGTTAGTTACTGGTCACCGATAACATCGGCGGGGAAAGAAACCCAAAACAATCCAGGGTCTCCCACCAGCTATCGCCCTTCACCAACTCACAATAAACAATCTAACGAAGTACAGTCAAACACACCGCATTACCGACATGCCATAAGGAGTTCTCCATCCAGCAGTGGACTAACAAAGGACTACAAATTAGTGTCAAACTGAACAGCATGTTTGACATTCGTGCAAACCAAATTGCTCGCGATTTGCAACTGTACCGGTACCCAACAAATGACGCACAAGACAGACGAGAATTTCATCTAGCAGTGGATTGACGTAATCCAGTAATTATGTACGACACTAACTTATTTTTACTGCTGCTGAAACGTAATTAACGCGGCACTGGAATCATCGTGGGGAGACAATCATACTGCACGCCACGTCGCTGGCTCTGCCGAGGAGGCTTGTTTGCTCGCCGCGTGCGGGCCAACTGGCCGGCGATGGTCTCCCAGCCCCTACCGCCCCGCACACCTCGACACCTGCTGGGCCCCGTCACCGGTTCCCGTGGCAACAGAAAAGCTAATCCCATTTCCGTAAAACTGCCCACGCTTTCCACGGTGTGGTCTGCGGAGGCGCGGGGGGCGCTGTCTGCAGGGCAGGGGTGGGGGGAGGAAGGGAAGCCGGCGTTAAACAGGACACGGTGAGATAATGAATCAAACGATTTATAATCCACTGCTGGATGAAGGCCTCCCCGTGGTGTGGGGGGGGGGTGAGCATACGTCAACGCACTGCCCTAACGGTGACATTGTGTAGAGCAAGAGGGGATTTTCGAATTTAGTTTCACTCTAGTTTTACAAATGGTAACAAGAGAGAATGGGGAAAATCCTCAAATGTGCGAAAGTCATCAAACTCAACAGTAACCGCTTTCTCCAAAAAACCATTGCTGTGTGACCGTAACGCTGCAGCCCTATTCGATCTACTGCTGGATAGTCATGGGCGTTTGATTGCTTGGTCTTGAGGGTCCGATTGATCATACTTCACCATGCTCTGTCAGCACAGCTTGGGGGGGTGGAAGCTGGGATCGGGCTCAGACATCACTTGCTGCTGCCGCGAAACGATGCGGGAATCGAACTCGGGTCGTTCCACCCCGATGGGATCACACCGGAACACGTTTGCCGCCAGGCCTGCGTAAAAACGACATTCTGTGTAATCTAATTCTCTTCGATTTCTTAGCCGGAGCACTGTCACGGGGAGCTCGTGCTTCCAAAAGCTTCGCCGCGTCCACATCCTTCAGCAAACAGATGCGACGTTTGTTCTGCGAGCGATCGACGATTTTAAAAATGAAACGTTAACTTGCCGAACGTTTAATACGACTCCATCTCCGCCCGGTGCTTCAACCCAAAGCAGGCGATTAAAAGAACCCAAAGCAGAATGAGGGGGGGTGGGGGAAGCTGTCGGGGTGCGGCAGCCAAAAAAAAAGTTAACTATAGTTGATGTTTTAAGCCCTCATTTCTGGAATGCGAATCCTAGGCCCCTCCGCACTTTGATCAGCTGCAGGCTGTCTTTACTGGAGCATGGCTAAGCCGTGCCTCGCCTCCCACTTACCAACCCTGCTTGAACTCGGCGTCAGACCAACTACGCGGCGGACGAATAAACAACGACGCAGGAGCTGCCAGAGAAGCTGCTCGTTCCGTCCGGCTTGCCCGCTCGAATAAGCCTGTGCGCAAACAGCGGACGGGTTTGTTTTCCTTCGGCTATTTTCTCCCCGGCAGTTTCAATTTGCTGCCGCGGCGAGTTGATCGGCGGGTCGAGTGTGGTCGGATAAAGTGCGGGCACTCGAACATGTTCCAAAAGTCTGACTCGTGCGAATGAGTAGGCTCAGGCTCAATAACCCCAAGAGGAGCACTTCAAAGCCACCTCCAGCTGGAGGCCCTTCCATCAGCAGCGGCGTGAGCGAATTGTTGCAAAGGTGCGCTTTTACCTTACATCCCAAGTGTGTCACGGGCGTCCACGACACAACATCAAGACTTCAATTGGACCTTTCGCTCAGCAGCACAGCCCTTCATGTTAACACAGCCCATGGAAGCGGATATCATAGAGCTAGCTCTGATAACCCTTTAAACGACCTCGGGTCCATATGGTAGAGGGCAGAATGTCCAACGCATTTTGCATACTAGGATAATGTCCATCACATCGCATCACAATCAAACCGATAATTAATTGTCAGAGCTGGAATTCAGCCAAATGAAGTGACAAACCAAGTTAAGTGTGATTGGGTTTGCTTGAGCAGTCACTGGCGCTCAGGGTGGGACCTTCAACTCCTCGCACTTAAAAAAAACCCACCCTTCATCGGAGCCGACTCGCCTGGATTGGAACCCATGCGCTCAGCCGTGCCGGCTCACTACTCTGACCTCGGACTTCTGAGCCACCCGACCACTGCCCGCAAGTGGAGACGTTTAATATTTCCCGATCTCCAACAAATACATTCGAGTAACCTGGGTGACTTTAACAAGCAGGTGCGATAAAATTAATCAAACCGCTGATACAAATAATTTGTGGCAAATTGCACAACAAACCGGGACCGTTGATTATCGTCAGTCAGTGCTGACACTTTCCTGTTGTCTTCCTCAACAAAGCATGAAGAACTGCCTCCCCAGCACAATAAAAAGAAAGAAATCAATTAATTCCATCAGCGCCTTTTTGTGCCCTGCCACGGGCGCTGCAAAGCTAATTAGTAATTACCGGCACGCACCCTCAGGGAAGGAAATAAAATTTGATTAAATGCATCTCGGGCACAACAGCGCAATGGCGCCTTCCATCATCATCGCCGCCGCCGCCACCGCCGCGCACACAAAATGTTCATTTACGTCCCTGTACAAACCTGCTCCAAAATCAAAACTCGAACATTCGGAGCACATGGCCACGCTATTTCCGCACAACCCTTGTTCTATTCTGGCAGCAGCAGCAGCGGCAGCAGCCGCAGCAGCAGCGACGTCACGTCAAGTTCTCGCTCGCTGGCGATCACGCGAACAATCCCACCGTGTCCTCTTTGCCCTTAGCAGTGAATAAAAAAACACATTTAGAGCAGCACAGTGGCCCAGTTGGTTGCGCTGTCGCGTCACAGCAAGAATGTCCGGGTTCGAATCTCGGCTCGGGTGCCTTTCTGTGTGAAGTTTGCATGTTCTCCCCGTGTCCGCGTGGGTTTTCGCCGAGCACTCCGGTTTCCTCCCACAGTCCAAAAAACATGCTGCTGTATAGGTTAATTGGCTCGCAGACTAAATTGCCCTCAGTGCCTGGTGATGGACTGGCGCCCCATCGTGGGTATATCCCTGCCTTGCGCCTTGTATCTGCCAGGATAGGCTCCGGCTCACCGCGACCTTGTACAGGACTAAGTGGTTTCTGACAATGAGATGAGATGAGATTTAGGATTAAATGTGGACGACGTCCGAAATACCACTAAAAATGGCCTTCCCGATGTAGGTAGCGATTTAAAAAAAACCCGGCGCGCACGTTCGGAGCCTCTCTCTGCCACATTCCCGGAGAAGAGGACGTGCGCGGCGTTGCCGGTATTCCACGCTGCGTGCGCGATTCATCAAGGCTGTCATGTGCGCCCCTCCCTGCCGGAAACATGCAAATACGGAGACAACGGCAATATTCTCCGCGGCTGCAGGCGCACGCGTGCGCACGGGCAAGGGAGGAGCGAGAGGATGTCCTCGCTGCGCCGCGGACACGTCCTCAATACGTCCGTGCATAATTGTAAGGGAAAACGATGGACGTCAAACCTGCCGCGCGTTGCTCGCGGAAAAAAAACCTGCATACGTTCCGTGTTTCACAGTGGAACATTCGGCCGGACACCGCTATAGTTTAGACTTTGGAGAGGTAATACGTCTATTGTTACGCTGGGGATTAAATGGAGCATAAACCCACAAACTGTATTTGTAAGCCACTTTACTCAAGCTAGTAACTTAAACCTGTCTTATACATTTCAATAATTATAACAATACGCCTTATCCATCCATCAAACACTCAGCGAGTCTCAAGGCTCTTTAATCAAGAGGGACCTGTGACGGTGTCAGTGACATGTCTGGCCAACTGAATGAACGAGTGGCATGTGGGAGACGAAAACCAGGTCACTCAGAACAAAAGCCTATCCCAACACTGGCGTTTCGTTCAAAACTTGCATGGATGGATACGACTCGCTCGTGTACTGCCATCGCATGGCCACCTGACCAATATCTGTGCGATGCCGAGACTCAAGGTTGTACGAAAGCCCTGGTAACCCCCCCTCTACCCCCGACCAGCGGGGGCCATGCTGTTTAAAGCACGATCTCACCTGGCTATGAATTAAAAATTCTCTCTCAGCGCAGGTGTCTGTGCTCCGGCGGGAGTGTTTTGGTGACTTTAAACGCGTGGCATGAGTGTGGCGGGTACAGCATGTCCAATCGTGTCATCCCACAGGAACACGCGCGTACACAACAACGCACGTACACACACGTGCGTACGTTGCCCGACCCCACCTGCACATCTTATGCCGTTCTCTCCACAGCTCAGGTTTGTAACAAAAAAAAAGCTATTTTTTTTACTGTTGTTGATATGCCGTTCATATGTTGCTGTTGTTGATGACATGCTTTTCTCACCACAGCTCTGTGCAGCGCTTTGTGACCCTCGGGTGAAAGGCGCTCCAGAGTTCAACTATTATTATTTTATTATCTTAACAAAAAAACACAACCGAAAAAAATCGGTTGAAATAAATGCTGCAAACCACGTGCCTGCCATCAGTCAACATGAGCAAATTAGGTGCTCTGCTGCACTGCCAACCATCAGTGACTGCTCCCAGTTTATCACCAACAAATGATTCAGCACTTTCGGATGAACTCGGCCTCAAACCCAAAAAAAGCCTCTTGCTCCTCACTTTCTTGGGAATGCCATCTGACCTCCTTCTCTGCATGAGTTACCATTCCGCGGAGAGCTTGTATGGCACTTAAAGAATTCCAGCTCAGATAGGATGTTTATGAGATGTCAGCGTACGCACGGACAAAACTGTGCGACAGCCGAATATGTTCCTCTCTTTGATTTCGCTCACTGCTAAGAGACACAACCAGCGTTTCTAATGTAAATTATAATAAATGATCGTTGAGTCGCGCAGATTAAGCGGCACAGATCCTGGAACGAAAAAAAACAAACAATTTGTTTTTTAACTTTAAACGCAACACCCCGCCAACGAAGTTAGTGACATTACCTCGCGCTCATTCACGGCAAGGCGGAACCTAATGATTTTAATTAAATTCAGGACGTGTTTATCAGTATGCGCTTAACAATACGCAACAGCAGAATGCCAATTAGAGCATTAATGCGTTTTCTTCGAACAAAAGCGGTAAAATAATTAGCTCACGCACTTCAAATGCACGCATACTGGATGCCTCCTCTCCTAGGCCAGAGGATGTATTAGCAATCACCGAAAAAGTAATAAATCCATTGTTCCCTAAGTAATGTGAATCAACAAACTAAGCTGTTCTGTACAGGGAAAAATGAAATGTATTAAAACGTAACAGAGTAATTATGCCGACACAGTTGAACAAAATTAAATATCCTTGTTGAGTGATAGACTGTTGGAGCAATTTCTCTCTGCGAGCACCTATTAAGACCGGAACTGTACACAGGTTGTAGCCAGCACCACACCTGGCCACCTCGTGTACCTATTTCCCAAGACAAGTTCCGCCTAGGCCAGAAATCGAACTGAAGTCACCGCGTTTAAATGCCAGGAGATGAACTATGCACCACTACTTGTCACTGAATAACAGCCATCCTTTAAAAATAATCATTGCATTTCTAGAGCGCTTTTCACCCGAGGGTCATAAGGCGCTGCACAGAGCTGCGGAGAGAGCGGCCGCGTCAACAACATCGACAGAAGAACGGCCAATCAACAACAACAACAACGTTTTTTAAAAACTACTTTTACTTGCATTTATTCCCGATATAATTCTGCGACTACTGCTGCCGGCTCAATGAAGTTTCCAAATAGTAATTAGTAAGTGGAAATTAATGCTGAAATAAGACAAACGTGTTGATGGGGTGCGGATTAAATTTGCACTCACGAAGGATTAGACCCCGATACCCTCAGTGCGATGACACATATACAGTATACGTACATCAAAACACTCGCTCCATTATGTACATGTGTCGCGAGAAATCAAAGCCTCTAAAGAGGCTCCCTTGAGCTTCCTCCAGTCGGTTCCATTTTGCCACCAAGTTGGCAGCGACGTCACCACAGCGAACGTGCCAAGCTAGGTGCACTCAGAAGCTTTCGTGTGAATCACTTAAGGTTCTCTGGCAGGTCACGTGACAGACCCAGGTGTTATGGCTTAACTGAGATGACTGGCAGACGCACCACCTGTGGTCACCACCGTGGCAACTCTCACTATCCCATAAATCAGGGGAACCGGCGTACCGTGCATCGGATACGGCCCAAAACTCCCATTTCTCGGGTTCCGTGGCTTCACAGGCCGAGCACCGTGAAGCGGCTAACCGCGATTATTTACCCATCACTGCAAGCGACTTGGGCGGACAAATCGGGTACTGGAGGGGAATATTTTCTGCCCGGCAACAACGCAGTGTGTCTAATTTTAGCGTGCCCCGTCACTTCCGCCAGTGCAATGGCCTCTCGCAGAAAGCAACCCAGGTGTGTTAATGTGGCCCCATCAAAGGTAAATGCAAGTTCTATTCGGTCACGGCTGCTGTAGTGTTATCTCAAAAAAGTCACTGCCCCTCCCTCCTTTCTACCGAATTGCGCTGACCAGTGTGAAGTGCCGGAAAATAACCCCCCCCCCCCCAATCTTCAAACCGAGGTGACACTGCTGGGTTGACAATGAAGTTACATGGTTTCATTCGACTCCCAAGTTAGGCAAACGTCCCCGAAAGGCCACACAAATAGCGTGGGTCACACAGGGAGCCGCCACGGGCTGGAAGACTCGCGCAGGACGAGCAAATCCCGCAGGGATACAACGTGGGCAGGGTGAATGGAGGGTTGTTGGGTGGCGTGCAGCTGCTGCACACAGGCCGAGCATGACGAAAGCAAGGCATTTTCATCATCGCAACCAGCATTCTGTCGAACAAAAGATAATATCAGCGACTTCAAACTGCCTGAGAAAACAATTTCTGAACGAGCGAACCCCGAAGCCTGCGTTTTCGTCCAAAAGAGGCCGAGTGGATTTTTCTCTCTCTTCCTTTTCTTTGTGCAGCATACTAATTAAATTATTGAACGTGATGTCTTTGTCTCTAGGGCAAATTCTACGCCGCTCCGACAAACACAGGAATGGGTTTCGAGAGAGCATTGAGAAAACCTTGTTACCACGGAACAAATGTGCCATTTACGGTGCCGTGTGAGGAAGTCGCTGCAGCGTGGCGGTGCGGTACAGTTAACTCGTAAGGATCTTCGTGGGTTGCCAGCCACACACATCGGTCACAGCCCTCGCGTTGTCCTAAATGAACTCGGGCCGGATTCGTGTTTTGGAGCGCGGCATTTGTTAATTCCACCAAAAGGTCGAGGAAATAACAGGCAGCTAGCTAGCTGCACTAACGTCTGAACAAAGATTTAACGGCCTAAGCCAGACACGTATTGACTGGACTCCCAGAGTGCGGTGTCGACTGGTGACAAGTCAACGAAATTAGACACTCGGAGCAGGCTGATGAAGACAGCGTCTCCAACAATAGCGAGGGACAGACGCAGCCCCCTCGATAAGGAGGCAATCGAACATTTCTCGCCGTATAATCTTTGCCAGAATAAATATTACGCCTGCGGTCAAATAAAGAGTGGAGGGCAGCCGCTACAGCCGGTGCGATGTTCAAGGCAAATGATCTTTAGCGCTCGGTATCTCAAGCTGCAGATCAGGCAAAACATTCTCACGCGATTGCAGTCTGCAAAATCAGCAGCATTGTGAAATTCCAGTTGAAAAATTGACAGTGCGGGAGATATGAGCAAACCCGAAAAAAAAACTGGCTCGCATGTGATCACGCACAAAGTCAAACATCAATAAATCTTTTGTGCCGAGCTGCGTGGTAAAAATGCCCCGAGTGTCGTTTCGTGAACAACAAACTACAATTACGGGTGGTCTGTAAACTTTGCGTTGACCTGAGATCACCGATGCACAATTATTACGTATGGTCCGTAAACGTTGCGTTCACCTGAGAACACCGATGCACAATTATTGTGTGGCATGTGGGTGATGATAGCCGCAACGTTCAGTGCATTTAGGTTTAAAAAAAACCGCTTCAACCGAGGCCATCATCAAGCAGCTTCATCAAGCTCTGGTTATTGCATTTGACCAAGGTTTATTTTAACAGGTCAAGACCTTCCAAATTATTCAATTCTTGTAAGTAACGTCACGAAAAAATATTGATAATACACCGCCAAATGTTTCCGCCGCATGCCAGATATGTCGAAATCAACTTTATATGACGGCTCTTTAAAGGCTGTTTCTGAACAGCAATTACAAAGGCCCGAAAAATATTTTTCAAAAAGTTACCCAATAGCTTTCAACTCTGAATGGTTCTCAAGCTGAGGGACGGTAAAGCTGCCAAGCTGGCTACAGACGCCCCAAAAGCCAATAAATAACCATAACTGGGTGGGGTAGAGCGTTGCGCCGACCGGAGTGCCGAGTGTTCTCATCACGAGGGGAGGAGGGAGGTGAACGCGAGGGCCAGGCGCTGTTTGGGAACACGCTGTGCGTGCTTCGCGCTGCGTGCACGCCTATTACCACTCACCCAGCGGCGAGAAACGCGAATCCACCCCTTCCTAGCACCGCCAACCTCCCGTCCCCCGGAACGGACAATACCCGCTTGCCTACCCCCAAACGCAAGCCAAAGTGGCCGGGCCAAGTAAAAAAAAATCTTTCTGGCCGTTTTGTAATCTCGTTTGCTTTTCATTCATCAGACGCATCTCAGATTAGTCATGAAATAGGCCGCTGTTTTTTTTAACTTCCTCCGGCGCTCAAGAAGATGACGAGGCCGCGCTTAAAAGTGGAATTTGCGCGCGATGTGTAACATCTGCGCTGCCCCATCTAGCGCGGCATCCTCGCTGCCAAAAAACACTGGATATTACTTTTTTTTGCAAAAAAAAAAGAACCTCTAAGAGGAATGTCACAGTAACATGGGATAAAGACACAAAAACTAAATTGGGACCATTACGGTACCGCCAAAGTGTTTGCGCGCTCCTATGCGTGGTCGTTTAACACATTATTTCTTGATTGTGTGCCATTTCTTGCATTGTACCCTGTAGGTAGTTATTTTGCTTTTACGCCGTGAATCTCGCTTAAATGAGAGCAATTTAACAGCCGCGACCGCGGTTCTTTGACATCGTGTTCGGAATTTCCAAAAATACGTCATGCGTTATTGTCATGGCCGGTTTAATGGGCCTCATTGTTTTCATAGATTGGAACCATTTATTCAAATTACTCACAAACATAGCACTGCGGTATTGCTTTGCGATTGAGCCTTGGTTTTTTTTAAATATATATATTTCAAAAGCCTCCAAGAGTACCCTTGATGTGCTACCTCGAGAGACGGAAACAGGCCGTCACGTGCCCAGCAGTGGCTCGCAACTAAGTCCGTCAACGCGCCTGCGCGTCGTATGGGAACCGGCATTTATGGTGGCGAAGAGAGCAATTTATGTTCCCTTCGACTCTGAAAGGGCAAAGGAACCATAGCATGATTCAGCCGGGGCCAAGCCAGATCCTGTGAATGGTCTTTTTCTTAACCCCAAAAAACTTTCTTACGTACTCACTTCTAATTTTGCCGCCAGACGAGCTCACATACGCCCCGTTGTGCCGAGTCTGCTCACGGACGCGCATGGAGCGGCCCTTTATTCACTACCCGTTTGTTCCCGCGCAACTTAACGCATCGCTCGCCCACTTTTGTAGCCATTACAAAATGGAAACCGTGTTCGGCATTATCTTAGGAATGTCGACGCTTCCTCCCCGAGTCGGCCTGTCCCCGCCGCTGAATGAGACTCCTCCAGACCCAGACTAAGCGCGCGGCGGGAGGCCGCGACAACCAGAACAATAAGGTCAAACGCCGGAGCGAGGAAGCTCAAATGTCAGATGCGAGATGCTGTATGAAGGATAAACTCCGTGAAATGTAAGGACAGATGGTGAGATAAATAAATAGGCCCGAAACTCTTTGGAATGCATTTTTCACCCTCGCGCAGAAGACACATGCTGGCGAGTTACAAGATAATCGGCAGCCGACAAGTGCCTTGCCATCTCTCAAAACCGCTCGGTAGATCCCTCAAAATATTTGTCGAAATGCAAAAATGACAGCAATTACCGTGAGGAGAGCAATCATCTTGACGACTACAGCTACCAGGGCACTTCCCTTTGAGCGCCAGTGAGAGGTGTAAACGCACTGGCGCTCGATCGTACGGTTCACGCTCGCGCGTACTTTCAAATCCGCCGAGCGCGCGCACTCAACTCTGCCTACACATCCCTCAGATCTGCAGAGGCATTGAGGGTCCTCATCCGTGTGCCGCATGATGGCTTACAACATTAAGCCGAACGACACTTAAGGAATATATTTGTATTAATATTGCAGCCTGCAAATTAATGGTTGTGAGTTGCAACCCTGGTAGGAGGTCACATCAGAACATTAACCCTCTGGGACTTATAAATTTAGCACCACTTCAGAGTGCAGTCAACAGTCATTGTCCTATGGAGAGACTCGCCCCCACCATATGAATGTGGAATGTCCACATTAAGAGGACCACATTAACACTCATTTAAACATGAAATGAAACATTTACAGATATAATTTGTCAATCCACTGCTGGATGACGGCCTCCCCATACCATATGCATCAAGAGGGTTGTTTGACCATACTTCACCATACTGGCTAATGCAGAAAAACTAAAGATGGGCCACAGTCAGCAGGGCCAGAACTGGATCCAGATACAACTCACCACTGATGTTCCCCTTTGACAAGGATTCGAACACAGATGATGAGATGCACAGTGCAGTACACAAGCCAGTGGATCCAAGGCTCCGTACCCACTTCACTGAACCTAAGGCTGGGCAAGTACTTTGAAACAAAGCAGCATTGAGCAATTTGTGTTCAAAACGTCCGATTACGACATTACTACCGAGCAATGAACGCGATCAGGAAATAACGACGCAGAAATTCAAACGATTCCCTTAGCAAAACCACGCAAACGTGCGCACGAGATAACTCGCGTACAATACACAAGCGGCCTGAACGCTACCGCCACCATGCTGAGCTGCAAAATACACCGAGGGCATGGCAACATTGGCGTCACGCGACTTCGAAGCCCCGATACGCATGCACACTCATCGCGGTGGAAGGGGCCTGCCAAAGCACCTGAGCCGAATGGAATTCTGCCGACAGCGTTGCTCAGCCCCACGCGTGATTAATGATCGGCGTTCGCCAATTTCGGAGGCATCTACACACCCACCTTGTGCGACTCACATCGGATTCCTGCAAGTTTGAGATGCTCTAAATATAAAGAGGCCATTAAAAACTCGATTTGTATTTTTTTGTTCCTCTACGCGTGAATGTCCTTCACAGCTCGCCTAAAATGAAAACGCCAATAACCAGCTGAGACGGGCAAATGACAAAGATTACTTTACAGGACGAGTAGATCGGCCTGCAGCAGTCGGCCAGATTAAACGGGCGTTAGTTCTAAATTCACGGGAGCGAAGGAAAAATGCATGAATAAAACCAGCCTTGCAGAAATAATTAAGGCCCTCTCGCAAGCGGCAGCTTATCTAGGTGCTGACACAGCACGCGCGTTTTTGGCTGCTCCCAAATCCCATCTAAAACCCCTCTCACAGGGTTCGCCAAATCCCAAGCTCAATACGGTGATCTGTGCCGCATGCTGCCCCGATGCAAAAAATGTTTTACAAGATGCTAAATGAGCCGCTTTAATGGGATACAGCGCCTCATACCTACGCTAACCTAAACTGTGCCGGACGATGGGTGGTGGTGATAGACTCGTGGCTAGATTTGGGATATGCTCCCTTTTAAATGTGAGAAGAAGCCCCCCCACCACCACCGACACAAGCGGCGCCTTTGATTTTGCTCCACAATAGCGGTATTCAGCCGCCGTTTCCAAGCAGTTTGTGCGAAACGAGCGCCGGTGCGATATCGCAAGCCTCCTACAAAACAAAACGCGTTTGGTTAAAAATCGGTGGTAAATTACTTGGAGCTCAGCGGTGCATTAAACCCAGCGTTTGTGAGTAACAAGATGCGGCTGTTTTCAGTATAGATTACAAAGATGTTTCAAAAAAGGCCCAAAGTTATCACAAGGAGCTGTGTCAAGGTGCATGACAAGTTTGTTCGGTTAATGACACCGACCAAGGCACACAGAATCCATTACAGTCTTTTAAAAACAAAGTTGAACACCTCAATTATCGGGAGGGCTTAAGTGGAGAATAATTAGGATATAAATCTAACAACCTTACTGTACACAATTATTTTGTTTAATGGTTGCAGAATTATGCCAGAAGTGACTGCATCCCTTTCCCAATCCCAGACATAAATATTCCAAGCATGCAGTAACGTGCCACCAACTCATCCACAAAGTTACTTAAGAGGTCACGCAGAAGGTCACAACTACATGTAGTAGTTTACAGCCCAAAAGCAAGTCCACTGCTGGATGAATTCCTCCATACGTCATGAGATGTAGATTGTTTTACCATATTTCATCAAGCTGGCGAAGGAGGTGACCAGAACAGATCCAGGTGCCACTCAACACTGATTTTTGCTGTTGCAGGGAATCAAACCCAGGTCGCCAAGTTCGTAACGTGGTCTCCCAACTGCTGCCTCACCGCAAAAGCCCAAATATCTCTCAAAAATAATCCGACCGCATATGTTTGAAGTTTATTTTCTTTAACCAGCTGACAACTCAAGAGAACAGGAGCGTCTAATTTGAACATTAGACCCGTGAATGTGTGAAAACAATGGGCTGAATATTTACATCGAGTGCCCACCAGAAGGCTCCTCACAAGCCACCCAACAATCCCACAATGCTGAAGCGCACACCGTACATTCTGTGCCCTGTAACACAAGGAAGCCACTGCGGGACCCCGGGTACCCAATTCTCTCTCGTCGTACCTAGGGCCCTTTTAACGGAGAGGTGTCCGTTCGGCACCGCAGCACTGGGGCTGCAAACACAATTTTGCTTTCATCCGTACATCCAAGCCCCCGGTTTGTGACAAGACCCAGAATGCCAGCTGGTAACTAAAAGCGGCTGTTTGATGCTGCCTGAATACCGTATTCATCGTCCCGTGAACAGATGACTTCAGGGCCACTATTAAAGCCCTCGCTCGCTCGGGGGCGGCCACTTTTTTTTGAAGGCGGCAGCAAATAAGCTTAGGTTTCAAGCCAAATAGAGCGCGGAGAGCGGAGGGGGGGGCGGCGGCGGCTGACCGGCCGGTTGTTCGGTCAGCCGGCCGACCACGGGTCTCTCGCAAGCGAGCGAGCTCGCCTTCTCTCCTCGGCCCCTAAAATTACCCCGAAGGCATCGCTCACCGTTCGGCTGAGCGGCTAGCGAGCGTATCGATTTCTGCAGAGAGAAGGCGAGGCGCGTCTCACGGCTGGCTGTGCCACCTGGCTCTCATACCAAGCCTCTGCATGACCGCAATTACCAAAGCATTACCTTTCACGCTTTAAAGGGGTGCATGGGGCACCACGCCGACGAGGCATCTTGCCTTTCACTTGGGCGAAGGCAGCCGTGGCCCACATTCGCCACCGACAGGCTTATTATAACCGCCCGAAGCAAATTACTGGGTAATTACTAAAGCATATGGCTGCTTGACCAAGCCGTGCTTCTCATGCTTATTATTACAGTGTTCAGCGACAGGCATCGTTCGGCCGGGAAAGAACCTTCGTACGGTGGGGAACGGGCGCAAGGTTTTGCATGAACCCGGCTGAGATTTGAACGGTCACCAAAACCAGGCACTGCTGTTGCTATCCCTGACGGCCCTGCGCGAAAGCGCCCGGCATGGCAGGGCCCTTTAATTAATCTATTAAGGCACGAGGGGGCTGCGACAGGAGGTGATTAGGGCCGGGTGAGATTAGGCTCATCCCAGATTTCTGCTCGCTTATACAAAGGCAGGTCATACCGCATGCAGCAGCAGCAGCAGCGTGTGCTCGCCTGACCTGAGCCCGCTACGGGCAAACAGGCGGTGCGGTGAGAGGCTGGATTTATCGATTAAACAGCGCGGTGCTGCTATTTTGAGGAGGTCATTTCGGCGATGGTGCATCTCGGACGTGTGCGCCGTACTCGTAATTAAGCCCAGCTGCCGGTGTTGCCGGCTCTTGTGAGCGGTCGGACGCGGGAAACAACTTAAGGCGAAGAGACGACCCCCTCCGTCTGGGAGCGAGGAGGAGGACACAGCCGGCGCGTTGATGTCACGGAACACTCATCCTTTGTCCCGGCTGTCCACATTAATATTGTTATTCCGCGATCTCACCGCTCCAGCGCTCTGGGAACCAACAATGCCGGCGCCGGAACAAAAGTTGGCTCTCATCAGCCGCGCGCGTACGAGGCACACAAAGCCGGTCCTCTCTCCCTCCATCACCTCAATGCCTCCATCGCTCTTGTGTCTCATCTTCGTCGTCGTCTCTATTCCTGCGTCTCTCTACAATTCCACTTCTGTATCCTCTCCACGTCTCTCCCGTTCATATCTCCTCCATCTATCTCTCGCCCCAGGCACAGTTCATATTCGTCTATTGCTCATTGCATCTCCTGCCCGGTTATTTCTCTCTACCTTCATCTTCTCTTCATCTGTCATCGTCAGTTCTCTTTCTCACCGATGGAATGCCCTCTGGAAATCTTTCTCCATCGCTCTCTAACCACCTCCAGTTCCCTTCTCTGCATCTTCTTCCGCATTAACTCTCTCCACCGAATCCTCGCACATCTTCATTTCCCCATTATGAATCTCTTATCTCTCCCGACCCCCTCCCAACACCCTGCCCTCCAGCTCCCTCCTCTATCGCGCTCCTCTAGCCTCCCATCGCTGTCAGTGCCCTCCCCCCCACACCCCCGCTCAAGCGTGACAGCACGGTGCGCCCGAATCTACAGCGCGCAACGCGGGCAGATCACGGAGACGCGGCCAGGGACCGCGGACGAGTCGGCGGCGGCGGCGGCAGGAGGAGGAGGAAAGAGAGGGGGTTATTGTTCGGCTGCCAACGCCATTCGCGGCCCCATCGCTGTCATTTCTCCCTTGTGCTGTTTACACAACCGAGCCGCCCCCCCCACCCCGCCGCCACCACTGTCGTCATCACCATCCACGCTACGTGGCTTTGCTTTTTAATTGCTGTTTCGCCCGTGTGTCATTTCAATTTCGGCCGCGGCCGGGAAGGATTAAAAAACGGCGGCGAGAGCACAAACGAAGCCGTGGGTCGGCTATGTAAGTGTGGGGGGGGGGGGTAGTGCCCCCCCTCCTCCCATCTCCACACAAAGGACACCCCTTGCACCCGATCCAAGAGCAAAGCTTGCGGCGAATAAAAGAAAGAGAGCCAGGGGGTTTATCAACCAACGTTGCGCGGCTCAATGTCTCGAAGCGCCAGCGTCTGAGCGGACACGGGGAGCCAAGGAATGAGTTGAGATATCAAGAGACGGTGGTGACGCTAGCCGTGTCCGGGGGTCGAACCCTGACGGTCGGGTTCGTGGCGTGGTTCGAGACACGCTACGCGACACTGTATATATAGACACACACACGCACCCCCCCCCAACCCAGTGACACAACGACGACGCACACGCTACATAGCACAAAGACACACAATCCCGACAGAAGCAGACACAAAGATGTCCCCGTGTAGCTGCATTGGTTGTTGGGTGAAAGTGCTGTTAGCGAGTACCTATTACAAACACACACACAATGACATACACTCTTACCCCACGCGAATACACGCATGTACACGCACCACAAAAGCAACACAACCACACACACACAAAACACAGCACAGATGTCAGACAATACGCATTACAAACCCACTCAACACAAAGACGCACACACACGAACGACAACACACGCCGAATACACATCACACGACACACCCCGCTGTACACAAGGAAACTGCTATCACAAGACACCACAAAGACAAATATCCCCCATATAGCCTTAGCAGACTGTAGGGTCAAGTGCCGTTAGCAAGCACCAATGAAGGTCGACACGGCACACGAGGTAGGTGACCAGCACCACGCTCGGCCGCCTTTGTCTCCCTAGTGGCATTGTTTACACACTGCACTAGGTACTCATTTGAGGCTGAGTCGACCTAGGGGAGGCACAGAACCGGTTCACAAAATCGTCACTGGTGTTCGTCGTGAGCGAGATTCGAACTCAGGTCGCCGGGTTTGTAGCCCAGCGCGCTAATCACTGGACTACCGCTCCCCACATGACTTCAGACACACACCACACTACACACATCACAAACACCACGACACTACACACACCACGACATCACACACACCACGACACCACACACACCACGACACCACACACACCACGACACCACACACACCACGATACACCACACACACATCACGATACACCACACATACACCACGACACCACACACACCACAATACACCACAATACACCACACACGCACCACGACACCACAAACACCACGACACCACACACACACCACGACACCACACACACACCATACACCACGATATACGCCACGTAAAACCTTAACAGACCGTTGGATCGAGTGTCGTTAGCGAGTAGCGCTAAAGAAGGTCGACACGGCACACGACGTGCGTGACCATCACCACGTCCGGCCGCCTTTGTCTCCCTAGTGACCATGTTTACCCCACACGGGACTAGGTGCTGATTTGAGGCCGAGTCACCGGTTGTTGGTGGCCGTGAGCAGGAATCAAACTTGGGTCGCGTCAGGTTTGGTACCAAGCGTGCTAACCGCTGAGCCACCGCTCCTCACACACGAAGCGAGACGCGCGCACACCCGCCAGCGCACACCCGGCAGCGCACACCCGGCAGCGCACACCTTATCCGAGGGCGCTCGTCAGGGGTGCCGGGGCCGCGATGCATGGTAGAGACGCCCGCTGCAGGCTGCGCCAGGGGCCCGGGCCCCGCGACTCCACGCGGCGCCCGCGTCCCCCGCTTCTCAACGCCTTGGAGGCTCCGGCCGGCGCTCGAGGAGGCTCCGGCTCTCGAGGAGGCTCCGGCTCTCGAGGAGGCTCCGGCTCTCGAGGAGGCTCCGG
>JAZEWT010000006.1:15128708-15143025 GCA_036362905.1 Mordacia mordax
TGTGCGATGCTAACGCGTGTCTCCCTGTACGTGAGGGCGTGTGCGATGCTAACGCGTGTCTCCCTGTACGTGAGGGCGTGTGCGATGCTAACGCGTGTCTCTCTGTACGTGGGGGCGTGTGCGATGCCAACGCCAGTATTTTAATGATGCGCCATGAATATGTACAACTCATTACCATAGCCACCGGTTGCATTGGCATAATATATGCATAACGCAGCCGGATTGCACGACCCCAGTGAAGGCGAAAAAACACCCTCGTGCTGTACGTAGAGCTCGTTACAGGTACATGAGACGAATGTAATTGTAGGTGGGGAGTTCACTGAAGAAGGACTCAAGATAGTGAGCGAAACGTGAGGCTTGGCCTGCCCGCAGCGGGACCACGGACTCGCCTGGAACGCCCTACCGAAAACATGGATACGGAGGCGGCGGCGCAGGGAGGGTGGTGGCCCTGTGGCCCCACAGGATGGCTGTTGCTTCTGCTCTTGGGACTTCTCTGCTGGTACAACCGCCGCCGCTTTTGGCGTCTTCGTTTGTGCTCGAGTGCTGTTACGTGCGGTGAGGCTTTCGTGACGAGTAATAATAATGCTTGGTGGCGTAGGTCCCAACCGATGAACGTTCCTACCGTTTCATTACAGTACGTAGTTTAACGTTTTTTTTCCCACTGCATTGTAACTACAACTGAATCATTTGCCAACCCTCATTGACCAACGTGAATCTCCACCCCACGGATCGAGGCTTCCATCCAGCAGTGTGCTGCCAAACGTGTGCCGCGTACGTGCGAGTCGTTATTTATTAGCGCACGACATTGCCCAAGCGACTCGGAAGGTCGTCAGCGATGCCATTAGCCCGGCGTGACAGCGCTAGCAGGGATTATTAACAACGCAGGCATGTGCGACAGGACAACGCTGGGCTTGCGGACGCCGTTACCATCCAGCAGTGGATTGACTACCGGCGAATGGTGAGCCGCGCATACGTGTTGTCCTTGAAGAGTCTGATGTCAGTCCAAGGGGAAGGCGTGGGTCCGCATTACGGACAGCATGATGAGCTTACACGGCTCACGTGTTTAAAGAGATGCGCAGGCTGAGCCATGTACAGATGTCCCTTAAAAAACTTGTCGGGGAGAAAACAGAAATTATCTCATCTCATTGTCAGAAACCGCTTAGTCCTGTACAGGGTCGCGGTGAGCCGGAACCTATCCTGGCAGACACAGGTCGCAAAGTAGGGATATACCCACAATGGGACGCCAGTTCATCGCCGGACACTGAGGGCAATTTAGTCTGCAAGCCAATCAACCTATGCAGCAGCACTTTTTTTTGACTGTGGGAGGAAACCGGAGTGCCCGGCGAAAACCCATGCGGACACGGGGAGAGAGCATGCAAACTACACACAGAAATGCGCCCGAGCCGAGATTTGAACCCGGGACCTTCTTGTTGTGAGGCGACAGCGCTACCCACTGGGCCACTATGCCGCCTCAGAATTTTTTGAATTTTAAAATTCCCTTGCCTACGTGCATCCCACTGGTGTCAGTGTACTTATTAAATCTGCTCTGTCATGTATGGAGGCATCGCTTTCACGTGATCATAAATACAGTGCAGAGTTAAGGAATAAGGGGGGAGGGGGCATCGTTACTTATTTGCTTTCCATCTCGTCATGCCGTGTCTCGTGATGTGATGACCTAATGCACAAGGTTAATGATTGACCAACGAGCCGTGCGTGACTCAACCTCACGGCGCCGCGGAGTTATAAGCAGCACTGAGTGGATGGGCGAGGGAGTTCTCCGGGGGAATGGTAGGAAGAGGCAGCGTCGTCATGTAGCTGGGTGCGCTGAGCACGTGAGGGGTAGGAGTCAATGTGCGGTGATTACCCCGGCCGTTATATTGTGTTAATTAATAAAGCATCGAAAACCAAGAAGTCTCTGCTCATCTGTGGTCACTGGCTGATCTATCGCGGAGTGAATGCTGATACTCGCCGTGGTGTTACCACTGTAAGCCGTTACAAGCCCGGAGTCACGACCGGTACGCCACAACAGTACAGTTTTCAGTCGGGTTTGAGAACAAAGCTAAAGATAATTAGAAATCAGTGAGGTATCGACAGTCAGTTCACCATTAAACAAGTCACAATCGCCTTCACGTGAAATGCAAGTTTGTCTTGGTTTGGAATAAAGTGCCTTGGGGTTGGCGCATAAACGCACAACAATTGCAACGAAACAACCTTTGCTGATAATTGCAATCAGCTTCATGAGGCACCTCACACAGAACGCTGTTCAAGGATATAGTAAAGAAATGGCAAATTTTGTTCACGTGACAAACCTTATTAATTGGCTCTGTCGGGTGGAGGTAGGCTTACGACACATTTTTATGTGACCTAATCCAAAAGGGCTGTATAATGGATAATATCGGTCACTAAAGCCTTCTTGTTAAATTGTCTTGTTCTGTGTAGAGTCATTGCAACAGTTTTCTGATAAGTTAAGGAAAAGTTAAAGTGCTCACACATTGACCGTGGCGAAATGGTGCGACAGAGTATGTGCTGTAGTGCAATTATTGTAGTGTTATTAATAATGAGTACAATTGCATAGGGAATGTCACGAATAGAAGTTGGGATGGCCCGTGGTTAACGAAGATGACGCCCAACGTGAAGTTGCAGTGATGTAATCAGCCCGTTTGCAGGCGTTTAGTGGATTACTACATTTGAATGTGTTTGAAAGATGGCAGCGGCTTGGGATGTCATCCACCGGCGGATTGATCATGGCTGATGATAATCATGAATACTTGACAAGTCAAGTAAACACGTTGCCCTGGGGCGCAATGACCTTGGGGTAGAGACTTTTTGACATTTTGCGTCCGATTTTATTGCTCTTCGAAGCAAATTTCCAACAACAAAATCTTAAAGAAATACAATATACGGTATATACAACTATTTGCATACTCCCCGTCACCCACATCCTCTTCAGTACTCTTTATAATTTATAACGCGCACACATTCAATTAGATTCGAATATTTACATGCCTCTACTCAGAATGACAGCACATTATTAGCAGTAGTGACACGCTACAATGAATACGATCAAGACAGTATACAATATATGAGTACCTTTTGCGGGGTGTAAACATTACCACGGGGGAGACAGGACAGAGGTGGCTGGACGTGGTTCTGGCCTGAGAGGCCGTCTCTGCAGTGAAGAGGGAAAAAAACCCCAAAAATATATAACGTTATTTTTGCTGAGTTAACGTTCTTATGTCGTTGTTGACGTGCCGTTCTCTCCGCAGCTGTATGCAGCGCTTTGTGACCAGCGGATGAAGGGCACTCTATAAATGCAATTATTATTTTTATATACAACTGTTTACAGAGAGCGTCAGAGAATGATAGGGCCTGAGAAAGAGACGGTAAGACCCTCAGAAATGAGTGCAAATTATGTGAACTGGAGGGTCCCATGAGTGTCTATGCACAGAGCGCCGCCCCAACACTTGAGGAAAGTGAGCACCACCCCGGCGTTTTTGGGGCACAGATGGCCCCCTGCATAGCCTCGAGTGGCACCATGGAGGACATGACCCGGCGGCCTGTTTTGTCCGACTTTCGCCATCAACCTTACCCCCCCCAGCCCACAACCCTGAAGTCGTAAACGAGGGGATCCCGACCGCAGAGAACAAACATTGATATGCCACAACGAGGAAACATTCATTGACCTGCCGGCCCCACCTCTGTCCCCTTTGCTAAGTATGGGCCGTCATTTATTTTCATTTTCATTTATTTGCCTCGGCCGTTGTTTTAAACTGCAGATCAATACATTTCTTTGAAGACGAACACCAATAGCCTGGCTGTGCTGATGGGATCCAGTCGTCGAAACCGGTCCACCGTTTTTACTTTGTTCGCGTAGTCGAGCAGTTCCTCCCTACCCCCCAGCCATCAGTTTAAATCAAAGCTAAATGTTGGTCTGGGCGGCGCGGTGACGCAGCGAGTGGCGCTTCTGCGTCACAGAAGTTTCCCGGTTCGATTGCGGGCTCGGTTGGCTTTCTGTGTGGGAGTTTGCGTGTTCTCTCCCCGTGTCCGCGTGGGTTTTCGCCGGGTACTCCGGTTTCCTCCCACCGTCCAAAGACACGCTGCTGCCTACGTTAATTGGCCTGCTAAGTAAATTGCCCCCAGTGCCCACATCATGGGTGTAGCCCTGCCTTGCCTCCTCTGGCGAGATAGGCTCCTGTTCCCTGCGACCCTGTATAGGATTAAGCGACTATTGATAATGATGATGATAAATACTGCTCTGGACCTTCCTGTTCTGCATTCTCTGTGCGTAACTGTATTGTAATATAAACAGTAAAGTAATATGTATGTGCTTCTTCTTCCTGTGATGCACTTAGCACACAATTTTGCACAGCGCCTTGAGACGTGGTGACATTTAGACGCCTCTGTAAATTCAAATAGTATTGCAAGTGTTTACTGTTAGTAACCCCGATTAAAATCGCACGCCTATTCTCTCGTGGGATAATTGTGCGTGTTGTCAGGTCGTTGAGCTTTGCACCCCTATTCCCTTGTCCAATTCATTTTCCATTGTATTCAGAATCATTCTGGTTGAATGTGAGCCTCGTGTGACGTGGAATACCTAACATTGCCCAACCAACTGCTGGGCTTTGCAATGAACTTTCCATTGAGGTCTCATTGCTGTTGGTTGTTTCATATGCTCCTATATCCGTGTCTTGTTGACAAAAGAGAGCAATGCTTCATGGTGTATCATCAGACCTTTACCACTCTAAAGCGTTTAACGATATATTGGGAGCAGGAATGTGTCTACTTGTAGGGAAAAGTTGGGGTGTCTGTAATAGAAGCCTCTGTCTTTAGATGACAGCCAGTCATTCCCAAAATATGTTTTGCTTTGCCCTTGGTGATGCACAAAACCAGTTGTACAAGTTCATCATTGTTCACATTTTCATTATGAGAACCAAGGGTTGCGATCTCATTGATAATATTCCACGGCACCTTTGTCAGTGTGGGTTGCTGAAGGGTTTGTGTGTATGACCAGTTGAGTTATCGCTCGCCACTAATGATAGCCGTGGCGAAGGAAATCACAGTGAAGTCGCTGCATTCATAGCTCAGTGCGCTGACTACTGTACCGCCACTCCAGCCGCCATTTCACATATTGACTATTACCACTAATGGGCGGCGCGGTGGCGCAGTGGTTAGCGCTGACGCCTCACAGCAAGAAGGTCCCGGGTTCGAGTCTCTCGGCTCGGGTGCCTTTCTGTGTGGAGTTTGCATGCTCTCCCCGTGTCCGCGTGGGTTTTCCCCGGGTACTCCGGTTTCCTCCCACAGTCCAAAAGCATGCTCCTGGATAGGTTGATTGGCTCGCAGACTAAAATTGTCCCGCAATGCCCGGCGATGGACCGGCGTCCCGTCGTCGGGTGTATTCCTGCCTTACGCCCTGTGTTTCCGGGATAGGCTCCGGCTCACCGTGACCCTATATAGGATTAAGCGGTTTCAGATAATGAGATGAGATGAGACTATTACCACTAATAAAAAAATATGCACAATAAACTAATCCAGTGACACATTTTTTATTAATAAACAATCTGCAGTATTCTACAAAGCCCATATTCCCATAAACCATTCAGTGATTTGACTTTAATCACTCTTTTTACAACTTATTGACTACTTTCAAGCCAGTTAGTCGTGATGATATGGTATAGACGTCAGCACAGAGCTCTGCATTAATCAGCATGCTTCCTGTTTTACAGTATGCTTTACTCTTCTATGTAAACGAGCTTCTCAATGCCAGGACTTGCTTTCTCATGCTACATCTGGCTAATCATTTAATTATAATAATAATTGCATTTATAAAGCGCTTTTCACCCAAATGTAACAAAGCGCTGTGTCACGACACCTGAATTTCCCTGGGATGGGTTCTTCTTGCTGACCTTCACGCGCCTGCGACGATCGCATTTGCGTTGGCAGCCGGGTTCCATTGGGTAATCTTCCCACGTCATAAGGACCGGCGGACCAGGGCTTGACTCACGTTCCATTGTAACAAAAGGCTTTATTGACTTGTGCTGAACTTGAGAGACAACACGTGGTCAATAATGCAGAATGGGATGACACGGGTTCCCACTCGGAACGAACTCTCGCCTTCAGCGCGACTCTCTACCACGACACTTTACGACGATGTTTTACGATCACACTGTATGACGACACTCTCTCGATTTTCACTCGACAACTTATTTTTTTACTCCTCGACTGCTTATATACTCTCAGACCCAACTCCCGATCCCGTGTGACATCACCCAGTCATGCAATATTACCCCACTCTGCTAGCCAAACAGCATTTACCCACGGCTGCTTATATACTGACCCGGAGTAACCTAGCAAACGACCCAATCCAACCCCAGCGTGAGTGTCAACATGTACTTAACCTAACACATCACGAGACTTGGCACCACAGTTCCCCCCCGGCAAGAAGTCCTGGCTGGAACCCCTCGCCATTGTCGTGACAAGGCTCGACCGCCATGATGTAGTCCCGGAGGCAGTCCGCGGCCTGCCTCGGCCATCCACCTCTGGGGCTGCCACGGTCCCTGCGTCTGTGGGGAAACTTCCTGAGCCCCCACTGCCCTCCGCTCGGGTGGAGTCCACTGTAGCTGGCGCAAAACCCGTCAGGTGGCGAGATTTCGCCGCCCGGCTCCGCCGCCACGCATGTGTGGGCCACATCCGTGGCCACATCCGTGGCCCACCATTGTCGTCTTTCGACCCGACCGTTCTCGGGGCTGGATGCCCCCGAGGGGTGGTTTCCAGGCCTTCAGACACCGCACGTTGATTACACGCGATGCCCACCAGCCTTTTCCTTTCACCAACACCGTCTCAGGTGACAGCTGCTATACCACCATGTAGGGTCCCACCCAGAGTGAGGTGAGTTTCCCCATCCGCCCCGGGTGGATCTGCCTTGAGAGCACCCACACCCGCTCGCCGGCCCGATACTCCGTGACCTCAGCCCTCGGTCGCACCGCCGCTGCTTGTCTCGTGTGGGCCTCCTCGCCGACCTCGTAGGCCCGGTCACGGGCCTGGTGCAGGGTCTCCAGGTGCTGAGCGAGCACCTCCTTCATTTCCATCACGTGGCTATTACCACGCTGCGTCAGGGAAGCGGCCCCTGCAGGTCGATCCCCGCCAGTTGATTCACCCGGCTTACCCGTAGTGGCTGCAGCATAACGGTGCAGCACGGTGGTCCCTTCGCGGCCTGCTGACACCGTTGACAGCCCTTGACCCAGGTGGTCGCGTCCCGGTTCAGGCCGGGCCACAGGTACCATTGTCGCAGCGTTAACCTAGTGCATCGCTCTCCGCCAAGGGGTGGTCGTGCACCAGGGGCAACAGCTGTGGCCGTGCTGCGGCTGGGACACACACCCTTCTGGTTTCCCCGTCGGGCCCCCGCTCCCGAACTACCCCCTCCCAGAGGCCCAGCTGGGGGTAGAGACTCACGCACGGTCCCTTGATGGCCACCTGGCCCTGGGTGAGGGCGTCCCTCACCTCTGCCAACTCGGCATCGTGACCCTGGGCCTGTCATAGCTTCTGTTCTGTCATCCCGGGAACTCACAGCCTACCTCTGCCTGGATCAGCTCCATCTGGGGTTCGTCGGCCTCTCCGAGATGCTGCACAAAAGGCATGGGGCCCCGAAGTCACTGTGGTAGGATCATCCTTGGGCAGGCGGCATCGGCCCCCTGTGAGGCGAGGTGATACTGCTGCCGATAGGGCCGCCTAGACCACCTGCACCTCGTCGAGGAATGGGGGACGCGGTTCTCAGGCCACAGGTCCCACTCACCAATCTAGGTCTCGCTCATCCTCCGTGGACTGTTCCGCCTCCCTGGCCCATAGGGTGTACACCGCTTCTGGGTCGGTCTGTGCCCGTATTGGACGATTTTATGCCACCTCCGTTCCGGCGCAGAGCCGTATCGGCGTGTCGTGGAGATTTAAGACTTTCAGCACCAGGCCCCGTTCAGCGGCCACTACTCTTGCCTCGCCCACTAGTCCATAGCGGCAAGCGAGTTCCGGATGGGGAGTCAGCAGAACTTAGAAGTTCACCAGTGAGTGCAGCCCCATTTCTGTTGTGGGTGGCGAGGTGTAGCAGACCTTCAGAATTCGGGCCTCCCTGCACTTGGTGGATCACGCAGCCAACGCCATATTTTCCCGCATCTGGCTTCCCGCCCCTTGACTCAGAACTGATGTCACGTCCTCGACCCCCGAGATTGCCATCACGGCCGGGCTTCCAGGAACTGACGTTATGTCAACGGCCCCAGGCTTGACATCACCTCCGTTGCCCTGTTTGAGACTCTCCCACTCGGCATGGACACTCGCTCCCACCCGCAGAACAGAATCTCTTCCCATCCCGTACCAACTGCGCACATTTTCTTGGGACGCTCACTGTCATGCCCAGGGCCTCCAGAGCTCCCATCCTGAGGATGCAGGGATGGTGTAGTCTCGTTATCACGTACATGCTGAGACGACCTCTCGCCGTACCTATCCGGATCTCCAGCGAGAGCCACCCAATGGTTTGTAGGTCATCGTCGCTGGTTTGCGTTAGGCCGCAGTCTGAGGAGCGCAGTCACTCACGGCTTACTACCGACACGGTAGTCCCCATGTCCAGTAGGATCCGAGTCGCCTGCCTTCCACCAACCCTTGTACCACCGCGACCGGTCCCAATAGCGCCCAGTCACTCCCCATCGCTGGGTTGAGCCCCGCTGACCTTGGGATCCTGTTACAGCCTCTGGTTCTCCCGACTACCAGTTCCCATTGTCGCTCTAACGGGTCCCGAGAGGAGTGCGGGGTCTCGAGTGGACAATCCCATAGCACATGCCCCCTTCGGCGGCACTGGTAACTCTCGGGTCCCGTCCTGGCACGGCGTGTTGGACTTGGGCCGTCTCCGTCAATTCGGCGGGATCCCAACAATTGATGACCCTCCAGCGTCTGTAGTTGTCGCTCAGAGGATCCTCCTACGGATTTCATCTCTAGTGAATCTAGGCGACGCTGGCTATTCCTGAGTGTGTCACTCAAGTCCGCTGGGCTTGTTCTGTGATCGCTGCGCTGCACCGCCGCCACGTCCCCTTGTTCCTTCTCCGGGCCTCCACAGTCCTGTAGCATTTCCTTGCATTGGCGGGCCTGGCCACGTGCCGCACTCTCACATGCCAGAGCCTGGGCCTAGATCTGCGCGAGGGTCAGCTCATGGCACTCCACGTCTTCCTGCCACCAGTCCGTCACCCAGAGGTACCGAAGTAGCTCGATCTGGACCAGGCTCTGGGCGAAGGAACGTCCCTCTTTCGGGTGAGCCCAATCAACGAGCGTCACTAAGCTCTCGACGTAGTCGACAAGGGGCTTGTCTGGTCGTCTGCATTGCAAGGCCGTCGGTACGATCCGGTCAAACCGCTCCCCGACCACCTGTCTGAGCAGGGGCCAATTGTCCCTGATCCATGCCGCCAGCCCGCCCAGGAACTGCGCCGCGCATCCCCATAGCTGAAGGTGGACTCGCATCACCGTCTCCTCATCTGACCAGCCTCCCAGACGCTGGGCGCTAGCCACGTGTCGCTGGAATCTCACAGGACTCCAAAGCATAGCCCTCGCATGTCAGCGCGATCTTCACATCGCTTCCCCCGGCATGGGCTCGCATCCCAACTTCTGACACCAAACTGTCGCGACACGTGAATTTCCCCAGGATGAGTTCTTCTTGCTGACCTTCACGCACCAGCGACGATCGCACTTCGGTTGGCGGCCAGGTTGCCACGGGGTAATCTTCCTGTGTCACACGGACCGGCGGACCAAGCCTTGACTCACGTTCCATGGTCACAAAAAGCTTTATTGACCTGCGCTGAACTTGAGAGACAACACCTGGTCAATAATGCAGAACGGGGCGACATGGGTTCCCACTTGGAACGAACTTTCGCCTTCAGCGCGACTCTCTACCGTGACACTTTATGACGACGCTTTACGACCATAGTCGACGACGACGCTCTCTCGATTCTAACGAGGCGACTTATCTCTTAACTCCTCGACTCTCCTTATATTCTCTCAGACCCCACTCCCGGTTCCGTCTGACGTCACCCAGTCACGCAATATCACCCTACTCCGCTAGCCAACCAGCATTTACCCACGACTGCTTACATACTGACCCGGACAAACCTGGCGAATGACCAGAGCCGACCCCAGCATGAGTGTCAGCATGCACTCAACCTAACACGTGGCGAGGCTTGGCACCACAGTTGCACAGAGCTGCGGAGAGAACGCATTGGCTTTGGATTGTCTCTTCAGGGCATCTATAAATCGGCTCTCACTAGGCAGGGCTAGTATAATAAGTCTAAAACAATAACCGGTGTAACCTTAGATGCTAATTGTCCACGTTGTTAAAAAAAACTATAAAAATATAGATGTTGCTTTTAAGATTTCTTTGCCTTAATATTTCTATTATTATACATACATTCTATCATTTGTGTAATTTCTGCGTCTTGAATTGTTTTTCACCCATAAACATCTTTTTCTGTGTCACGTACAATATGCATTTATTCTGTGTGATGCAGTGTGTTATGTACCCCCTCCCAAAAAAAAAGTTATTGTTGCTGATTTGCTGTTCTTATGTCATTGTTGTTGCTGAAATGCCGTTCTCTCCACAGCTTTTGCAGCGCTTTGTGACCTTCGGGTGAAAAGCGCTCTCGAAGTGAAATTATTATTACGTTTCCTTCCCAGGTTTCCTTTGAGAAAGAAGAGACAGCTGGTCTCAGCGGGTTTACCTGGTTGAAATACCTGCTTTAAATAAATACAATCATTGAACCGTGGCGTCTTGCTTAGCAATTGCCGACGTCTGTGCGTGCGTGTGCGCATGTAGTTTCTGTGCCACGGCAGTGCAGTGCTCTCGCGACTGCACTACCGTGACCCCGCAACTGTGCGCTGCCCACGGTAGTGCTAGCCCACTGCATTAACGAACTTCACGGCCAGAGCTCATTTACAGCTCGCAGCCAACATTGGTGACGAATAATTGAGACTGGTCCTGGGCTCTCCCCCGTTTCAACTCTGCCTTGGATGTGTAAACATAAGCATTCAGGAGACAAAGGCCGCTGGGCGTGTTGCTAGCCACCCACCCTGTGTTGTTTTTCAAGCCTCTATATGTGCTAGCAAGCACTACTTGCCCCAAGAGTTTATGAGAAGTTTTCACCAGGGGATTTTTGTTTTTGTGTATTTTTTTATAGGTACTCTGTCTATCCCTTTAGCCTTCTGAAGGAGTTGGGTGTTCCTCATCCACGCCCAATTCCTTTCCTTGGAAACCTATTTTGGTTCCGGAAGGCAAGTCACACTAATTACCGCGCAGACAATTAATGGTAGTAATTATGCGTGACACACTGGTAAACACAAACACGGTTTAATTTAATATGCACAAGGATTGTGGCTTTCTCATAATGCGACTACATTGCACTACTCAAACACATTTTCATAACATCAGCCCTTCATTTCTTTTCAGCTGTTGAGTATCAAAAATTCATGTTATTTTGCCTTTTTTCAAGTTTGGTAAATTATTCAGGTATTGTACTCGGTTACTCTCGCAAATATTTCACGGGTTTGATGAGCAATAAAATCCTTGAAATGAATTTATTTTTTTGGAAAACACATTCACACTGGTGGTAGCAAAAGGATTCCAATTTAAAGATAGGACCTCCTTCTGACAAAGCAAAGCCTTTTCACAAACGGTATACTTGGTCATTGTTCCTCAGCCCAGCAGGTGCTAAGTTACATACAATTTCCCTTCATAGGATTTTACCACGATGCATTTTGACATTAAAATATAATGTGGAATATATGGCCTTTACTGGGAAAGCTCCCATCATCGTCATAGTCGGTTGTAAAATACATGGTCATTTTAAAACTCTAAACAAGGTACAGGCAAATGATTTTAATAATCAACCTGCAGTGCTTTGTCAAGCCACTGCTGGATTAAAGTCTCCCCATGCCATGTGGCATGTAGGTCACGGGGGATTTTTAACCATACTACACCATGCTGGTCAGTGCATGTTGATGAAGGAGGGAAACCCAAAACCAGTTCAGATAACACTAAACACTTGTGTTATTTTAACTGGGAATCGAGCTAGGCTAATTACCTGGGTTTTTCGTGAAGTACACTAACCACAGTGGTGCCACCACTCTCCCATATTGTCTCTTGCATTACACGATATGATTCTATAATACGCGGACCTTTTCAGAACACCATGCCACGGCCTAAAACACTCCTTTTGAAACATAAAATTAGTGTTAATTAAACATGTTAATACCAATATTGAAGTATCCTTTTGGCAATGACAAGTCTGTTGTGTGTACTTTAATCGCACGATTTGGTTGCAGTTTTTCATCATTTCCGTCACTGATCTTTAAATATATTTCTTCAGGCAATTTACTTTAATCTAGATCAAGGAATGCATTAAATCTGTGCATACCTTTAAAGGCAAACAACATGAGTATATGATGCAAATTAATTTTAATTAATGGTAATTTCCATGTTTTTAATGACCTCCAAGTTCCAAGTAAAGCTTTTCTGCCCCAGGGATTCCTGGAGGGACTTCAGAGTCTGGTGGAAAATTACGGGAAAGTGTGCGGGTAAGCTATCATTCCTCTCTCACCACAGACAAAGAAAATCTCAGGCACACGTGTTCATGTGTATATTTGTTATCTCTCCACTTAAATAAATAAACATAACAGATTTTGTGTTGGCAGCAATGTCCACCCTCACCATTATATTTAGGACATACATTTTGCAATACAGTGCACTGTAAAGGTTTTTGTTGTTCGTGCTCAGTGTGTGCACATTAACCTAGGCAACTTCCATCATCGGACGGCGAGGCAAGTTGTCCCTCCTGGCAATTCCCTATACGAGCCTCTCCCATTCCTTAGTCTCAACAGTGAATTAAAAAAAGTGTGCAGCCAGAGTGCCCGTGGCTATTATATTGGTATCCTCCACCAACCATGTGCTGAAGCACAGACAACGTGGTGAGAGATTAGATACATGACCAAACTCGACCAGATGCCCAGCAGTTAAAACTTTGGCAGACAAAGAAAGGAGAGAGACACACACATGGTCATGAGTCACTTGGTGTGCCAGCAAAGGACATACTGATGGACAGGAGTCAACCATAGCAAATGCACATAGCCAAAACAAGATGGATCTCCTAGCAGAGATGACCTGGTGTGCAAACCTAGCGAGACAGAATAGAACCACATGCCCAAATGTTGGTGGTGAGATGTCTATTTCAGTCTTTAAGGTTAGCTTTCTTTTGTTCCTACAAATTGAATTGCAGTAAATGACAGCGTTACTAAGCTCGATCTCTTGGAGCCTGCAGTGCTCTCCATGAGACGAGTTGGTGGGACTCTGTCAGGGCAGATCTTGGAGGTCACTTATCTACTGTTCAGCAGCTGCAGGATTTGGATGTGGATAGAAAGACTTTGGGGAGTTGTGGTGACATCGATGGCTTTTGGCCATGATGACACCTTGACATTGAGGCTTTTGATGCAATCCTGCCATCTGCGCCGTAGCAAAGTAAAGGAAACCAAAGCGCTGTGAGAACTGCGGCCTTAGCTGCGCTGACGTCGTCTCGCTCCCGCACAGGTACTATATTGGTCGGAAGATGCACCTGTTGGTGGCTGACCCTGACATGCTGAAGCACATCCTGGTGAAAGACTTCAGTAACTTCACGAACCGCATGGTGAGTGTTTGTCGCCCTGCCAGCTGCGCTGACGAGCCCGGAGTGCCCATTAGCATGTGCCAATGCTCTTCTGTCTATGCGCCTGGATTTATTGTTATTTCTGTTGTTATTAGCAGTTATTTTGTGCTGTTGTGTGTCGGCGATTTAAATGCGAGTTCACAGCTGTCACCGACCCGTGTTTTGGTTGGATGTGCTGCACACCTCTGCGGAATCGGAATTGAGCCCCTCGCATTTTATCTTATTTATACAATCGGTACAATAACACAATGCAGAACTGTACAGGATAAACTGCGAAAAACCTAGACGGTAAAATGTGATTTTGCGCAAAGTAATTTACAGTTTTCTATAGCGTCTACAATCAAATACGTCCAACAGTTTGCAATCGGGCCAAGGTTTGTGTTCTGTCCTGCAATAATATGTGTGTAATAATGTCAGCTGGGGTGGAGTGGTGGTGCAGTGCTTAGCGCCCTGCACTATGAATCTGGCGACCTGAGCTCAATTACCATCCACAGTTAACGTCAGTGTAGAGTGATACAAGAATTGGCCCTGGGCGCCAGCCTTCAGCAACAAACGCTGAGCGACCCAGCATGGCGAGCCCTTGATTCAGCAGTAGATTGACG
>JAZEWT010000006.1:15143041-15161189 GCA_036362905.1 Mordacia mordax
GGGGGGCTGTAAAGTATTATAAGAATACTTGTTATGACCGTCTTATACCTTGAGTTGAACTCTGCAAGCCAGATGTGTATAGCAATAAAGTTGCATCTTATGGCACGAATCATCGTAAAATGTTTAATATCAAAAAGTAGATATGGGCTCTTATAGTCGTGGAGGAGCAGGGGGGGAGGTTTCCTGAATGTTGTATTTAATTTGTTTCGGGTTTTTTGTGGAGGAAGCACTCCTTTGAGATTTAATGATTTTGTTTAAATGGCGAGGCTGGAGGGGACAACCTGTCGTTCTGCAAGGTGACGAGGGGCGGTTACTGTGCGGTGCTAAATCTCCTGTAAAATGTTACGGCAGCTGCGAATGTCCTCAGCGGGGGACTCGTAAGGGTGTATATCGGCACGTTAATCACAGAAACCCATCGCCAGAAGCAACCACAGGTGAGTCGCCAGTCATTCTACAGTCAAGAGTTGGTGCTCAGTATAGACTGAAACGCATGTGCAGCTCTTGTTTCAATCCACTGCTGGATGATAACCCCCATCAACATCATTCATGTCGTGTGATTTATTGAGTTCTACCTCACCACGCTGTTTAGTGCGGCTTGGTACATGCGGGCAAGTAGGGGTTGGACTCGGTGGGTACCATAGCTCAGCCGCAGCCATTAACAACCTGACACGTGCATGGTCGTCGCCCATCTGAGCTTTGTCCAGGCTCAAATATGCTTAGCTTCACAAACTGTGCTAAGGTCAGGCTCAATCCGGTTGCCTGGCTGTAAACAAAGAAACCAATTTGTCGATCAGCTTTGTGCTCACGAGCCACACTGGTGATTTGATCATAGCCAGCGTAAAAACAAAAACAACAATGAGGCCAAATTTTGAAAACATATTTTTTATGAAACCTATCTCATGGCACAGCCGATTTTTCGCCACCCCTACGTTCAGCGAGGCGGTGGCGACAGCCACAACACTCTGCTGTCGCGCGTGGTGAGCACAGGAGCTCCAGCTGGTTGGCAAGCCCCTGAGCGACAGCATCGTCATGCTGCGGGACAAAGAGTGGAAGCACGTGCGAAGCGTTCTCACGCCCACGTTCAGCGCCGCCAAGATGAGAGAGGTGCCTTGACCTCCCTCTCATTCGCACGCCGACCCACCCACCTGCCTGCCCTCTCCCTCCACCCCCTTGGGTCCGATGTCTCCCGCACGTCAGCTGATTTCACAGGAAATCTCTCTGTGGCCGAAATCGTTAGACAAATTTAATTATTCATGAATTTGTTGTCAGCTTGTTGCGACGTCTTGCTTTTGGCGTGGCCCAGATTGTTAATGTACTACATTGTGGAAACAGGTGCAGCCCTGTAAATGCATTGTTCGATCAGCTGCTGCCAGAAGGGCCTCCATTAGAGGGAGCAGTGGTGGGTGTTTAGTTTGGTCTTGCACACTTGCCAGACATCTTGGAGGAGGTGGGAGTACCCACACTTTACTCCCACCACACGTGACCTGCCGATTAACTGACTTGGGTTGACAAAGGTGGCAGTGGGTAGGACGATAGCATTGAAAAATCAACCCAAGCGTTATAGGTCCAATGTGATGATGTAAGTCGCCCTGGATAAGGGCCGTCTGCTAAATAATAATAATAATCATTACACCACAGAAGTGCCCTTACTGTGGAGAATTTGTTTTTAAATGTATTATTGTGTGTGTGTTTTGTCGTTGCTAACATACCGTTATCTCCACAGCTCTGTGCAGCGCTTTATGACTCTCGAGTGAAAAGCACTCTATAAATGCAATTATTATTATAGTGGTTAGTCCACTGCACTATTACACCAGCAACCTGGGTTCGATTCCCAGCCATGACTAACGTTAGTGGAAAGTGTTGTCTGAAGCAATCATAGGCCCTCTATATCTTCACTGCCCCATATGGATCACCGTGGTGAAGCATGGTCATACAGTTACTGTGAACAATACAGCATTGGGATACTTTGAATCTTACAGGACTTTTTGTTACACATTTAAAGAATGAAACGTGTTGTTAATTTATTGTCACATATTTATGAATCACCTGCAGGGCCCTGCTAACTCAGCTTTCACGGCAATTGCTGTTGCTAACACATCCTCTGAACGACGAGTCCTCTTAACGAGACGATTTCCGCACTTTATACCAGCGTGCTGTGTCTACAAAGCACAATTAGTCATCTCTGATTAAAAATCACATAAAGCGGCAGGTGTTTTATAGCAGAGTCGCGTTCGTGAGCAGAGATTGTTGTTGTTGTTGTGGTTTCCACGGGTGGTGTGGCCTGCCTGGGGAGCAGCGCGCGTGCTTATCACACTGCCATCTGTGTCGTGCCGTTTGTTGGGAGCTGACGAGGGTGGTTTTGCAAGCTATGGACCTTTGATGAGAATCTTGTTTGTTGCAACAGTGCCACATGGCACATTTATTTATTTACATAGAAGTCTTAACTCTGCCATGAGAGCTGTTCAACATCTGCACATCCCACAACACTACCTAGGTACCTTGTTTTATTTCACAGTGGGCAGTTATGAGCGTGCAGAAACGCATTGTATTTAATGTCCAAGGTGCAGCCCTAGGATGTTATTTGCTCATTACCACTGCTGGCAATAGTGGCTCCACTGGACAGAGTGCTGGAGAGTGAGAGAGCCCTCTGTAGGTAGGGTTTTTTTGTCTACTCTTACACGCTGGCCAGATATCTCAGAAGAGGCGGCAGTGTTCACCAGCACACAAGATGCCGGTCCACAAACTGTTGTGTCCCCATTCACGCTGTTGAACGGAAAGAGGCGGCTTGATTAAAACCAATCACCTATTGTTATAACTGCTAAGCCAGGGATGGCAAGCCAGTGAGCTTGCTGAATCGCACAGTGCCTGAATTGCCTTGAACGGTGGTATTTATTATATATTGACAATTTTATAATGTGCACTGGTAACGCAGCCACGATGATGTGTCCAGAGCGCCGACTGTGCGTGCGTCAGTAGTGTGGTTGCCGAGCGTGTGTGCCATCGGGCTACAGTGTGGTGGAACAAGGTGATTCGCTCGCTCAGGCAGTTTATTGCCGCGGGCGGTGGGGCCACTTTGTGCTGCCCGCCTGCGTTTCTGGGCGCCGTACATCCCTGCCGTGCCATGTGCTTGACCACATCATCTCCAGATGTCGCCTCTCATTAACCAAGCGACGGACACTCTGCTGGAAAACCTGGAGGCTCGCGCGCAGTCGGGCAAGGCTTTCGATGTCTGGAGGTTAGCATCAGTTCATTGATTATACATTAAGTGGCTGATTGATGCTGATCATCAATATATTGCGTTAACAAATACGGTTTTTTAAATCCGGTACGGTAGGTATACAGACGTCACCGGAGTGCGCATTGTGAACGTGTTTTGTGAGTGAGCGGGTGTGTGTGTGTAATTTTCCAAAATTGCAAATTCATGAGTAATCGTTGAAATATAATATCCCCCTAGATTGCGTTTTTGAAAAAGTAATTGGTTGGTTTTATTCTTTGCATTATTAAACCTTCCACATTTACATTTTAAATGGCAGCCAGATTTCCACAGTTGTTATTTGTTACCATGGTGTCCGCATACCTAAAACGTGATTAATTTAACAAGCGCCTGTTAATGATGTATTCAATTTACCTGCGCAAACATCATTTGCTATAAAATATGTTTTGCTAGTCGACAATGCTGCTTCGGGCATAACGGGTCCGATCTAATTCTATTGCGTCTTTGTAATGCCAAAAAATCTTGCACGTGGCTCGTTCTAAATTGAACTCGGGGAAAAAAAATCTGCTAACGCGTAACCGAGCGGCGACTGTTATTCAGCAAGTTTGTAAGCAGACACGGGAGGAAATTAAATCTCTGCCCTGCTGAGTGCTGCGAGGTCAAATGCCCTCTCCCTGAAGTCCTGGCCTCACCGGTTTGGGACTGCATCGTCAGTCCCATGATACCACTGTCGCCTTGTATGGGACATCCCAAGCTATGGAAGATATGAAACCCTATGCGGTATGTTTTGTAACCAAGGTCTCCATTAAAAGAGAGACGTTTGGTCTCATTGGATCTTAGCTTGGGTTTTCTTTCAGTGGTTTTGCATTTTCCAATGTGCTGGGTGTGAAGGAGGACTGGTTAATGAACTATTGGAGATTATTTTTTGTGGGTGGGATGCGTTGAAAAGATGGGGGAAGATCTAACTCATATGTGATTTGTAAATCCGATGTTATTCGCCAGAGAAGTATTTGTCTATTTGTGTTGTATCACTATATGCATAATATAAAACCCTGTTTTGATCATTCATGTATGACATATACAAAATCTTTTCTGGTAGAATGGCCTTAAATTAATAAGTGATCTGGTAAACATTGAATCTAGGATTAGAGATACTTTGCCAGATGACAAGCACAACAGGTCCCAGATTCCACAGACACGCACTTCAATGCGTGAATAACTTTTGCAAAAATACATAAATGTATCGGACATTGAATCTCAGGCAGCCACGTGTCCGGTGGATTGCTGGGAACCTCTCATCGGTCGAACGGGTCGGCGAGAGTACGCGACCTCCCATTCCGAGCGCTTTGATATCGTTCGTTGCACGTGGGTACCGCTAGCGGGACACAGTGCCGGGGAGAGGTCAGGGACAGTGTCAGCACTGGTAAGCGGCATGGAATGCGCACGCGCATGTGCGTGCCTGAGACATGCCGCACAGGTGGCGCCGCGGTCATTCATCGTATCCCCGTGTCACCTCGGTCTGTTGCGTAACCTCCTTTCATCCAGCTTTCGACACTTCACACGGCCTTAAGGTGCACTTCGCCTGGCACAAGCGCCGCGGCGACACCACAGTGTGGCTGATGGTGGTTGTTGTTGTTTTTGGGGCATTCCGCCCCCCTTCGCCCCCCCTCCCCCCCCTCCCGTCTCACAGGTGCTTTGGCTGCTACAGCATGGACGTGATTGCAAGCGTGGCGTTCGGCACGCAGGTGGACTCGCAGAGGAACCCCGACGACCCGTTCGTGCGCCACGCCCTCCTCTTCTTCAGCTTCACCTTTTTCCGCTTCACTATGCTCCTCACGCGTGCGTCTCGGTCACGCGAGCACTGCGCAAGCGCTCTGTGTCCCCAGCACGTCAGCGTGTGCCGTGAACGTTGTTCGACTGGGCATTGGAAGCGTTGCAGTGTTAGCTCTGCCCATCCGTGTGCAGTGGGTGGTCACTTTACCGCCGGTGAAGATCATCCAATAGCCATACAATTTTAGTATAAGGTTGCATTACTGCCAGGGACTCACTATTTTGAACAATATCCAAATTTATCGAAGGCCTTTTGCCAAAAACCCAGCGATGAAAACCAAAATATTAAATCTATAAGCCTTTTTGGCCAAGGCGATGGCATCCTCACTTTTCTCATGATAAAATTGCATAGGGGGTTCTTATTTTTGGGAGGCAGACTGTGGGAGTGCCCACCGTATTTAAAAGGGCTCAAGCAATTCACTGCAATATAATTCATTTGATAAAAAATAACACCTGCTCTCTCAGGACAGCCGTGTCGTTCGCTTCCCCTCTCCACCTCGCAACGTGGCTGTCCCGAGAGAGCAGCTTTTCGAAACAGTCATCATGCATTGAGCCGTGAAAACCTACATCATTACAAAAAATAACACCGTTGCTTTATTTACAAAATTGGTACATCGTCCGTGGCTCTAACATCGTAACGTTCCTAATGGCATGCTGGGCTGATACGTTTTGACCTGTGCCGTGGGCATTCCACGGTCATTATGGTGACCGTTGCCAGCAACGCTTATGGTGAACGCGTCTCTACCCTCTCGCGAGCCCTGGTGCGCATGGAGGCCTTTGACCGGTGCTTACTGTGCAGTCGTGCGCGTGCGCGCTAGCGTAGCGGAACCGTCGTGTGGATGCAGTTGCGCTGCGCCACAAATACAGCGAGCCGAGTTCGACTTCGGTTCGTGGCCAACGACAGTGACGATTTTCTAAAACGGTCCTGGGCCTCCTGTAGGTCGACTCAGCCCCAAATGAGTACCTGGTGTAGTGTGTAAACACCGTTATTATGGAGACAAAGGCAGCCCGGCATAGTGCTGTCCACCCATCCCCTTGCGTGCCGTGCCAGCCTTTGTACATACTTGCTAAGAGTACCTGCTCTGCAGGTCTGTTAAGGCTACACAGGGGTCTTTTCATCTGCGTGTTTTGTGTTTCCGCGCACGAATGCAGTGGCCTTCCCATCGGTGATGGGTCCGTTAATGCGCCTGATGCCCAACAAGCATCAAAAAAAGATCAGCAAATTCTTCGTGCGTGTCATCCAAGACATCATTAAACTGCGAGAGGCGCAGCCCCCAGAGCAGGTGATGGTGCCAATGTTTCGGGGTCAGCGGAGTGAGGCATAGCGGTGTGGGGGGGCCGGTGCGGGGTTGGGCCGGGCGTGTGGTGACTCGTAGCAATGGGGGTACAAATGGGTAGTGGCGGGTTGGTGAGAAATGGCAACTTAGGACTGGCAGGGCTGGTGTCTGTTTTAGCCATTAGAGGAAAAGAGATAAACAGACTCAGGATGACTTCCTTTTTTCTGCCCTTTCATTCTGCGTTTTACCTGAAAGATCGCTTCAATGCAGGCAGTGATTCCAAATATAGCTTATTTGGTTTAACGTGCTTGGTATTTGGTTGACAATGCCTGCGAATGCCAGGTATTGTAGATTTGTTGGCAAAGTGACCGTGCGATGTAAGTTCAGCAATGGATTCCTGAATCTATCTCTGCAGAGCTTTCAGTGTTGTCCTCTCGGACATATTGGTTTTCTTCAGGTACTCCATTATGTCCTTCCACATAGAGCCAGGACTCATTAATTGAATCGGCCAAACGTCTAAAATATGGGACCCTCGTGAACAGAACACTCTTAAGACCCTGTGAGACTTTCCTGGGTAAATATAACACCACTGTCGACTTGTGGGGAACGTTCTGTTAGTGAGCACCTATTGAGGCTTAAAGAGCCCACAAGAGGTGGTTGTGTAGCCAATCATACACCTGGCAACCTATATGTTTTACGTGTGCAGATGTTGATACACCCAGTCGGTTACTAATTTTAGTTCCCAGTTGACCTGGAGTAAATTTGTGCCAGCTTCAGATATCATTTGCTTCTGTTTCTCACAGTGAGGAATGGGACGCGGGTGACCTGGATCAACGGCGTTTCGGTGCGCGCACCGCCGCAAGCACATGATACATGCGTGCGTGCACTCTCGCTCGCGTGTGTGCGCGCGGCACAGGGAGCACGCGCGTAGGTGTTTCATTCACCTCTTCCCTCTGGGGGTTTCAGAAGAGAGTTTAAAGTTGACCGCGCACTCGTGGCACCATGCTAGCCGCTTCTCCGCTGCTGAAAGGCGCTCCCAGGGAATGCACTTCAAAGGGCAGAACTTCCCATTGACGCACCCCGCTTGCCATTTATAACCGGCGTTAGAATAATACGTGCCGCAGGTCTGTCACCTCTCAGGAACACGGGCTGACATGTTTTTTAGGTTCGTGTGATGTGAATTCATCATCGAGTTACGTAAAGGCATTGGTGGCGTAGTCAGCACCATATGCCCCGTTGATTAATTTTAAACGCGGCCCGGCACACGCACTTGCGCCGCGCGCATTTGAAGATACTCACACAGGTTTATCAAAACCAGGTGTCATCGTTGGAGAAATTATTGTCACAATTATTTGAGGTTGCCCGTCAGCATGGGTGGGTTTGAGCGTGAGCACTTATCGTTGTCTGTCACCACATGCTTATCCAGGCAGGATGAAAACCGCACTGTTTTTAAAAAATTCTTTTGCGAAAAAAACTGAATTAGAAAAGTACTTTTATATATTTTATTTGAAACACATCAGATTCATCAAGCACAATGGCGTGGCCCTTATTCTCCATGGCATCACACCTTTCTAATGGATTTATACATTTTTAAAATAATTTATCTTTGATTTGTAGTACTCATCAACAAGAGCGAACATGTTATTTTGTTCTTCGTTGGAAGTAATCTTTACACTGTGCCTCATGCATGGGCTGTTTTCAGCATCAATCTGTCTGTGTGCAGCTCAGCTGTGCCAGATATTGCACTGTGGTCGTATTTTTTATTGTGCAGTGCACATTGTGACCTGTTCTTTGTAGATATTTTATCTAGTTTTTCCTCCGATTTTTACGTAACTCACAATAACGTTGATTGACGACCGTGCTAACGTCATTGGCGAGTGTTATCAGAACCGATTTTGCGCGGCCCCTTTACAACCCGCACTGACCCGTGCGGTGAACCAGGGTCAAACAGCCCCCGTGATTGCCACGGTATCAGTCGATCATCATCCCGCAGTGGACTAAGCAAGTGTTATTAGTTCTTTATATCCCAGCTGTGATATCAGTTCCGAGGCACAAAACGTAACTCTTACCTCTCTCACATCTCTATACGAGAGCAGCGATAAATACAGCAATCAGTCGGCGAATGCCCCACAACCGACATCAAATGCCTCTATCATCCTTTAAGGAACTATCGCACAAGAATCACTAGCGCTTGCCCTTTGTTCTGCAGGTGATTGAGCGGCTCCTTCTTTGCCCTCAGTGCTGGGAAAAGACCAAATTAAGTGCAAAGTCACTTTTATCAGATCAAAGCTAGAGGCGGGCGTGGTGGCCCACACCAGTAATTCAACTCGTTGGAGGCAAGGGTTGGTGGCTTGAATGCGTTTTCGGGACCCCCAAACCCACTGAGTTGTGAGGCAGCAGTGAGATGGCACTACGGCAAGTGGGTTCATGAACCCATCTGTACAGGCCTTGCATATCTATTGGCACACACATGCACATTCCTCCCACACGCAAAGGACTTGTAACATTGTTCTTGAGGTTCAGTGGGGCTTTTCTGACTGAGAATTACAGTTATCATCGTTGCCATCATCAACCATATTCAATCTGCCGCTGGATGAAGGCCTCCCGAAGCCACCGCTATCTCACGTGGTTCTGCTACGTAATAAGTTCAGAATACATATTGAATATTGCATTGTATTAAACGTTATATTGGCAGTGTTAAACTTTATTTATAGTCATTATTTTACTTTAATTGATCCGTTCTGATGTGGTTGGCATGCTGTTCTCACCACAACTCTCTGCAACGCTTTGTGACCCTTGGGTGAAAAGCACTCCAGAAGTGCAAATAATATTTTGCTTACAAATCGTAACGTGTTTCCCGTTCTTCTGGCCATGATAGCTCAGCGGTAAAGCAGTTCATAATACAGAGCTTGTGAGTTCAAATCCTGGTTGGGGGTTAACTCAATCCATCATGTCTGTGGATTTGATGACATAAATAACACTTCGTGGGTAAGTCAATAGTGTTTGTGTTACGGATAGATCCACCCCAGCATAGGATTGTGGAATTTCTACCACCGGCTGAGTGTAGTAAACAGAATGAGCACCTTCTCTATACTTATGTGAGGAGGAGAGTTCTTTTATTTTTGTCTATTTATCAGAAAACATTCCCTTAGTCATTGCTTCCAAAAGCTGCTCTTGCGGGGTAGCTGCGTTGATCGTTACTCCTCTCTCCTTCGCGACGTTTCGCCCCCATGCTGGAGGCATACTCGGGCGTTCCGTGAGTGAGTCACGTGTGCATTGCAGCAGCGTATGTCCGCTGGTAAAATGTTGTAACGATGTTGCTGTCCCTGCTGCGTTGTAAGGAGGCGAAATTGCTTTGTCCTCTTGCTGTGGAGTTTGCCGAAAAATTTCCACAATTCGAGTATCTTCTACCCCATAGAGGTTATCAGTGTCCTGATGTAGGCTCCAACGTGGGAGGCGAAACGTCACGAAGGTGAGAGGAGACGCGATCGACGTGACTATCACGAAAGGGCAGCTTTTGGAAGTAATCGTCACGCATCGAGCTGTGAAAACCTACATCAGTACATCCCTTTGTGTGTTGATCAGTGCCTTGAAGCCACTTGTCGTCTTTTCTCGGCAGACTTCAGTGAGGAATGGCACTGCGAGGACACGGCACTATCTCTGTAGGACCCCAGAAGACCCCTGCTCAGGGGTCAATCTCTTTTAGGGTCCCTTCAGGGGGCGCAGTACTCAAAGCCGCTGTGGCTCAGGGGTTGTTCACCTTTAATCTGCTTGACCGTAGGGCAGTGGTTTTCAGTTACATTTTGCAGCACATTAGTTACTTATCAGTTACAGTAACCTTTGTGTTTGTTACACATTTTGGGGTGGGAGAGTGCGAGCGTGTGCGCGTGCGTGCATCTGCGTACATGTTTACGTTTATCGTTGTATGGATTTAGGTGTTTGGGCTTATAGTTTGGATATGGGGTGTGCAGTTGTGTGGGTGAATGTGTGTTTGGAGTTTAGGCGTTGTGTGGGTCTGTGTGGTTGTGTGTGGGTGAATGTGTGTTGTTTAGACGTTGTGTGTGGGTCTGTGTGGTTGTGTGTGGGTGAATGTGTGTTGTTTAGACGTTGTGTGTGGGTCTGTGTGGTTGTGTTTGTCGGTGTGGTTGTGTGAATGTGAATATGTATGGAGTTTGGACGTTGTGTGTGCCTGTTTATGTGCAGTTGTTTATGGGTGAATGCGTGTTTGGAGTTTGGACGCGGTGTGTGTGGTTAGATGTGACCTTGGCGGATTAGTTGTGGAGCGCCTGTCTGCCCGTCTCGCGGAGTCTCTGATTTCAGATAAGCAGCAGGAGGGATGATCTGGGCAGACATTGACCTTCTCTCATCCGCTTGCCACGATCCATACTAATGTTTTAAATATCAGCGTTTTCTTATCACAAATTGCAGAATATTATACATCCATAACGGCAATTTGTTTCGACAGAATCTAGAGATCCGTTGAGATGCTTTATAAAAGTACAATTTATCAAGAAAACCCTCACTAAGTACCCATTTTAAGGAGGGTTCTGCATTACCGTGGTTGGCCAAATTCCTTTTAACGAATGTCGTACCCATCCAATATACATTATATATTCACAACAAGCTAAGCCAGGTATTACTCTCACCGAATGTCTCATCTCATCTCATTATCTGAAACCGCTTAATCCTATATAGAGTCACGGTGAGCCGGAGCCTATCCCGGAAACACAGGGCGTAAGGCAGGAATACACCCGACGACGGGACGCCAGTCCATCGCCGGGCATTGCGGAACAATTTTAGTCTGCGAGCCAATCAACCTATCCAGGAGCATGCTTTTGGACTGTGGGAGGAAACCGGAGTACCCGGCGAAAACCCACGCGGACATGGGGAGAGCATGCAAACTCCACACAGAAAGGCACCCGAGCCGAGAGATTCGAACCCGGGACCTTCTTGCTGTGAGGCGTCAGCGCTAACCACTGGGCCACCGCGCCGCCCCTCACCGAATGTATTAATTTTAAAAATGGATATTGCCCGACGAACGATAACTTTGCAGAATCATGAGAGATGGCGATGGATTGGGGAGGCTTTCATCCAGTAGTGGATTTCTGAATACGCCTGCGTGACTAAACCGCATAAATAATATTGGTAACTATTTTCGGTCATGCCAAGAAGTCGTCGCCGAACGAGGAAAGTTTTGTGACCGATGGACGTTTGTCCCACAAGTGACCGTTGTTTTCCTGACACTTGGGTGGTCGGTGTAGCCACGCGCGCGTATATATGTGTCTGAGTATGCACGCGTCTACCTTCATAGGCGCTCGCTAACACCACTTGCCCCACCAACCCGTGTAGGCTACACGGGGGGACCTTTGTCTTTGTGTGCACGCACGCATGCGTGCGTCTGTGCCTGATCCGAACCGTCTCACGCCGCTCACATTTACGCCGCGGCGCTTTTATTCATGGGGAACCTCGGCAGCTCAGAAAACAAACCGACGCTTTTGTGCGTGAAGTGGAGCGGTTTGGAGGTCGGGGTGTGCGGGGGTCGGCGGGGCCACTGCGGGGACACAGAGGAGAGGGGCTCGCTCGCCGCCTCGTGCACGCACGGACGGACGCACGCAAACACTCGGAGCGAACCGTACACACGCTCGCTTGTGAGAGGTGCCCAGCCATATGTCAGCCTGCATCGCCGTCTGGGGGTGGGGACGCGGTAGTCGACATAGTGATGATAATGCCCCCCTTTGTTTACCGAAAAAAAAGGCAACAATTTAATTGTCATTTGTGCGGGATTTCGTAACGCCAGGCTTGCTGTCCGCAGCCCCGGATGGGACCGGTGGGGGATCCTACCCACTCCAGGAAGGCAACCGCTGACACCCGCACATTCCTAACATAAAATAAATGACTCGCACGGGCTGCGCGTGTTTACACGAGTTCTAGTATTTGGGAAATGAATCGGTGTCGGCGGGGGGGGGGAAGGAAAAAAACGTGGGATCCGGGCCTTCTCAGACTTTAGCGAAATCGGACTGAGCGATTTTGTGCTCTGCCAGCCGTTGTTTGTGTGCTGCGATGCGGGGAATGGCAGGCAGCTTGTGAGGCCGCTCACAACATAGCTGCGTAGCGTGTGGCCCCACGGAGGGAGATGGCCACGGGGTGCAGTTTGCCTTGGCCGGGGTGCAGTGGCCGCGTCGCGGTCAGTGATTGCGCCTGCGTTTGGGGGAATTTTGGGGGAAGCAACGAACCATGAGAGCGGGACAGTGGGAATGGGACAGACGCCGATACCGCTCTGGACGAGCTTGCCGGGCGATGCACACGCGCTGCCTCGTTGGTTTACTCCTCGGTCTCGCCATGAGATCGAGCCACCCTTCCAAACTGTCAAAGTGTGGTCGAGGGCGGCCTGATGATGCCCACTTTGCATCTCATTCACACCACGAGGCACACAATTTCCCACTCGCCTTGCTGCAAGAAATGTGTTATTGCACAGCAGGCAAACCCGTATTCCGTAGTCACTACAAATGGAATGTAACCATGTTGTGTAAATTATTATTATTTATTTTTAGACACGTGGCTATTTTGTGACCAGGCAACGGCTAACACCCATGCTCGAACCTGTATCCTCAGCGTTGCCGGCTGAGTGCTATAACCTCTTGAGCCACCCTGCTACCCCATAAAAAAAGTCGATGTTGAACATTGTTCCAAATTTTGCAAACCGCAGATAACTTGATGTTTTTGTTTTAATTTTTATCACCCCTGAGCCACCTGTCTGTGACTGATACCCGTGTTCTTGATTTCATCATCATCATCATCGGTCATTATTTATACTCCGCCCTGGCGCGCTTGGTGTACGTGGAGGCGCCAAGCCCAGCTGTTCGGTTGACGAGATGATAACGACGTTCCGCGTGGGTGCGCAGAGGAGGCGAGACTTCCTGCAGCTGATGCTGGACGCGCGAGAGGTAGCGTCCAAGATCCAGGGTGGCGACCGTCCGGAGGGAGACGGGCCTTCCGCGGCGGGGGGAGGAGACGGAGCTTCTGGGAACGTTGCTGGCGGAGGAGAGGGCGGCTCTAGCGCCCGAGGTGCGTGACATCCTCGGCGTGTTGATGTCGAGCAAAAGCTGTACTTTTACACGGAAGTGTCTGAGCCAGATGATTGTGGCAGGAGTAGCGGGGTGGTGAATCACCGTTGTCATAAAGTCCCGGTGGACTCCGTTCTGGGTGAGCGCACGCTCGGTCGCCGGAGAGTTTCTAATCTTGCGCCTCCGGTGTCCGTAACCCTGGCACAGAGAGGTGCAGGGAAATCCACCGTCGTGCCGCCCCACGTTTCAACATCTACGTTCCTCGTCCACCAACCTGTACTGATCAACGTGGTGAAGTATGGTCAAACAGCCCCAATGACCGTATATTACGGAGAAGCTCCCTGAACCAGCAGCTGATTGACAAATGCGCAAACTTGTACAATATGTTTTTTATACACATTGTGACTTGGATTTACATTTTATCCAAATACTCCCCCCCCCCTGCATAAAACAGGGGGGCATGAGCATCCACGCAGCGAGCAATGAGAGCGGAGAGATAGTTGTTTTTGTTCGTACACTTTGACTTGTGTTTTTGGCAATACAAGTCAGCAGAAACAGCCGACCCATTAGTCGCTCAGCAAAAACAACGCATTCCCTCGATGTCCCCTTATCCACAATGCAGGTGAACCCACCTCACATCTCTGCGTGGGCACCTCGGCTGCTGGAACTTAGCGGGAAAAAAATTTCCCCCCTTGGATAAATCGAGAGGAAGGTTAGCAAGGCGACAGTAAACTGTGGAACCCAAGCGGAGAGAGGTGCACGCACGCATGCACGCATGCACGCATGTGTGCGTGCACCTCTCTCGGCGCGATGACCGACGTTTCGCCCGCCGTCGTGCCGACAATTTCTTTGTGAATTGTTTAGTTGCTGAAGAAGTTCCCAGTGTGCGCAGTGAAACGCCTGCGTTGTTCGGGCGGCAGGGTAGCGCACCGGTAACGGCGCCTTACAGAAAGAAAATCTCACTCGAGGCGATTCGATTCCCGCCTCGGGTGTCATTCTGTGTCGAGTTGCTGTGTTTTCGCCCCGTTCTGCATGGGTTTCCTCTGGATTCTCAAGTTTTTTTCCCCACAACTAAAAACATTAATTAATTCGCAGATAACATCATAATGTATGGGAAGAAGCGGCTGGTTGTTTGGCACTGCCTGGGTGACCCACCTCCCCTTTTCGGTTTCCTCACTACGCCCCCTTACCCACGTCTCGTACATGGCCGGGCGTGGACTTTGCGCGGCGCATTGTAAATTGTATCGTTGTCGTTTTTCCGAACAATACGTTTGACGCAATCCAGACAGGCGTTGGAGATTAACGCTGCATTAGAACGTCGACCCGCGTTGTGACTGCTCTGTCCTCTTTCTGCTGAGCAGCAGGAGGAGGAGGAAGTCCCATCAGCAGGCACTCTCAGAAGTGCACTTTGACGGACAGCCACATCCAAGGCCAAGCCTTCCTGTTCTTCTTGGCCGGATACGAGACGACAGCCAACACGCTGGCATTCGCCGCGTACCTGCTGGCGACCAACCCCGTCTGCCAGACGCGCCTGCGAGACGAGATCTTCAGCTTCTACAGGCAGCACGTACGGCGCCACCGCGCACGCACGCACGCACGCAGCCCCCGTGCCGCGGGGATGTAAACAGGTTGCAGACAACTTCCGCATTGTCACGACTGTAAGGTGCACCGTGTTTGCAAACTTTCAAGGAAAAGTTGGGGGTGCGTCTTGTGATCCGGCAGTTGTGTGCGCGCATGTATGACCAGGTTTGTTTAATTGTACGGAATGGTGTATTACTGCGATACGACTGATAACGCGGGACTCTGAATGTCCTAGTGTTCTCAGCACCGTCTCCCGATAGTGCTGGGAATACTAGGACAACATAACACTTGGACCACAAAACACGAGGACATGTGGCAACCCCAAGCCACTGTGCCACTCGCAAACGCTCGCACACCTGTATCATCGCACCACTGGAGGCTCTGTCAGCTCCCCTCTGTGATGGTTCCCCCCTCGTTATATCACCCGCCCCCTCCTCCCCGTTGTCTCACGCATGGCCCCTGCGAGCCACCTGTTCAGTGGCCACCTTTGTAACCTAATCGCTTGCCCCGCTTGATTTTTTGACTTTCTGCTTTTCTTCCCCGAGTCCCAAACAAAGTTTTCTCATTGCTCTCGGGCACCTCGGCCGATGACACGGGGGGCGGAGGGGGGCGGCGGATTTGGGAAATGCGAGCCGGCGTGGCAGACAAAGCCGCGGGGCGCGGCCCGCCGTGCCGAGTGACGGCAGCGGTTGAGAGGGCGGTGCAAGGGCCGAGGCGGGGGCGAGTCCTCCGTCCTTCGCTCCTCCTCACTCTCGGATATCGCCGGGACGATGACGGCTCCCGTTGTTGTCCGCGCGCCCCCGTGCAGGTGGGGTCTCGAGCGTCTCGGCAATCCTCCTACTGCTGTCATCTCTCTCGTTCTTAAACGGTGCAGCCGCGAGGCTGCTTTGTGCGCCGAGGCGCGCCCCCGCCCCCCGCGTGTAACCGGACACGGCGCAGGGCTCTTTAGCTCCTCGTGACCGCTGCTGTTAGACAACGTCACCCTCGTTACTCCGTCTCTCGCAAACCACGGGAATTCGCCTTTGCCCTGGGCACCTCGCGGCCCCTGACGCCGAGCCGCGGCGGCGCCGAGATCAGTGCTGGCGCGCCGGCGCGAGAAGCCCAACCACCCCCCCCTCCACGGCGCACGTTCAGCCGCGAACACAGCACGCGTCGCGAGCGGTGGAAAAAGCCACGCTTGAAACTAGTCGGTAGTTTTCTTTAAGGCCAGGATGGTGAGGACGGGCAACCGGCGCGCAACAACTGTCAGGCGGTAATGCCGGCTGCCACTGCACGTGTGTAGGTGGCGTAAGGGACCAGCGGCCGTGGCTGCTGTAGTGTTTGTGGTGCCGGCGGCTGCGCTAGTCGCAGGCGCCTCCTGCCGAGGAGCAGCTGCCCCCGCGCTTCCCCCTGCCCACAGCTGCTCATTAGCATTTTAATGCCTCTCCGTCTGACAGTGCCTGCACTCTGCGCCTCCTGTCCTAATTAAAATCTCCCGGTCATTGTGTCCTCGGGGCTCAGACGAAAATTAACGTGGATTTAGACGCGCGTGCGTGCGTGTATTAAAGTCAACAGTAAGGGGAGGAAAACCGCGTCGCGTATATCAAACAAAAAAAACCGAGCAAACTAATTAGCAACCGCCGTTGCCTCCCTCAGCCATTTCCTCAAAACCGCGTGGCGGTTTTTGTGCCGAGCCGCAGCTGTCAGGGTGGTCGCATTGACGACGCGCTGGGCTCGCTCGTCCTTTGGTGGAGACTGGCGCCCGTCAGCACGCCTGTCCGCATTGATCATCGCTATTAGCGCGCCGGCAATTTGTACGCCTTTGTTTGCGCCCCAAAACTAACGGCGATTGTATTAGCAGCTGCTTTACGGGACTCGTGCAGGTGCACAGCAGCGCACCAGATGGGAGGCTGTCACCTCGATGGGTGAAAACATTAGTGGCTGTCTGACGCCTTGGCCACGGTCGCGGCGCTTGGCGGCAACTCGGACGAAACGGCAGCATCCGTGTGGCCGCTCCCGGCGATCGTCGCACGCGCGCCCGCGGACGGGCGCATGCACGCGTGCGCGTGTGCGTAACGGTCATCGCTACGCGTGGACCGGGGAGACAGATGGCCGAGCGCAGTGAAGGCACGCAGGGGAACAAAGAGACGGGGGGGGTGGGGGGCGAGAATGGCGCGCTTGTGGGGGGCGGGGGCGGTGCGAAGGGGGTGTCGGACTTCCTCATCTGACACCGCCACCGGACCCCGCAATCACCCTCGCACCACCGCGTCGACACCCTCGCGCTCAAACGCTTGAGGAATCCCGGTTGGAGTTTCGCTTTTCCCGCGGTGGAATTCGCTGCACAACCGAGCCGGTGGAGGAGATCGTGCACAACGCGTCCGTTCGTCTCGGAACGTCGCGGGAACAGGGTCAGTGCACTGAGCCCATAGCGCCAGAGTTGAAATCCAGGCAGCCTGTCCTGTTAAAAACAAAAGAGGCTCTCGATTGTAGCCATTTAATAATCTCAGCCCGATCACCAACGGCTACAGGGAATTTAGTTTTCACGTAATTCCGCGTCCTCTCAGCTTTGACAATGACACAATGTATCGTTTGTCACACGAGGAACGTCCGTAGCAGGACGTGCGAGAGTTGTGTACCCCGTAGTGTGAAACGAGAATGACAGTTCTTAGAAGCGGTCTGGTGATGTCATCTTTCTGAGGCGTTGGAATGTGGCGACACCTCATCGCCCTCTGCAGATGTTAGCGCGTTCGTCAATAAAGGACAAATATAGTCGGTGATCTTTTCGGCAGTGGTCCTATTCACAGCATAAGAGTAGAGAGGCCAGAGAGCAAAATAAAGATATGATAGAGTGGATGAGATTTGGAGAACGTACCGTGGGGCCTGATGCACATTACTTGTTTAGAATGTGTCTTTATTAACGGTATTTAAATAGGCTTACAAATACTGACACTAATAACAGTCATTGAATAACAACCTCTTCAGTAATCACAAATGTACTATCAATAAACTAATTCGTATTAAAAGCAAAATTCTATAGTGTTGTTGGCACATTGCATTATGGGTATATCTTCTGTTAATGTCGCATCGCTCTCTACAACCGTTCGTTCGGGATAGCCATGTTGGCTGTTGGAGTGAGACGGAACACTCGACACGGCCACCCCGAAAGACGGCTCTTCATTATCAGTAGACGTTTAATCCTGTAC
>JAZEWT010000006.1:15177230-15189402 GCA_036362905.1 Mordacia mordax
GGGGGGGGGGGGGGGAGGTGGGACTTAGATGCCAAAAATATTGAGAACCATTGGGATAACGTAATGATAACGGCGATGATGACAAAGACATCTCAGACTATAACTGGCCGTTACGATGGCCCGCGGCCACCTGGGCCAGATCTATGCTAACGGCTAAGAAGGCTATGTACGCCATCTAGTGGAGGGGTTGTGACGTCAGAAAGTCACAAAGGTTGTCAACTAATGAGACGACAGGAAACGGTCGGTGCCCTGACACATGCCTAACGCTCTAAATAACAAATATATCGGACGCGAGCTCTGAATTAGCGCTTAAGAGATGCGTAGAGAAGAGCAAAGATGAAGGGACTAATCAGACAAGCGTGAAGTGGGCTCAGGAAGGATAGAGCATGGGCAGAGACGGCGGCAGCCAGGGGGGTAGAGGAGGGAGTGTTGCCGAGATGATGCTCACCGCAGTGTTGGCGATCGGGAAGTTAGCCGGGGTGCAAGAGACAGATACTCGGTGGCACTGCACAATGACCATGGCGGTGGAGTAAAGATGATGTTGTGGACTGATGATGGAGCCGATTTTTTAATAATGTACCGACGCGTGTTCATCACGGCTCGATTAGAAATGCTTTCCAGAGCTGTTCGTTCTGGAGAGCCGTGTCGAGCGCTTCTCCTCCTCCTCCTCCTCCTCTCTCCTTCGCGACGTTTTCACCTCCCACGTTGGAGGCATCCTCGGTCGTTGAGACTGGGTTAAAATGAGTGCGTCGTGCTACAATATTAAAAATCACGATGATGATTTAAACCTCAATGTAAATCTCTCCTTTACAAGGATTTGTCCATACATCCGAATGCAGGACACTTCAGGGAGCATTTCCCTTGATTAATATTTAACGCCGTTATTGATAAGTTGTACATAATAGAGCAAGCAGCTGGTGTTCATAGCAACGCCAGGAAGAATCAAGCCAAACCCATTAGTTTAAATTCTATTTTGCTTAAAACAAATCAATTGGTCCATTTTGAAAATTAACCCAAACGTCCACGTGTCATGATCTCCCGAGTGAGATATTAACCCAAACCTCCAGGTGTCATGATCTCCCGTGTGAGAGATTTACCCAAACCTCCACGTGTCCTGATCTCCCATGTGAGATATTTACCAAAACCTCCACGTATCGTTATCTCCTCTGAGATATTAACCCAAACCTCCACGTGTCATGATCTCCCGTGTGAGAGATTTACCCAAACCTCCACGTGTCATGATCTCCCGTGTGAGAGATTTACCCAAACCTCCACGTGTCCTGATCTCCCATGTGAGATATTTACCCAAACCTCCACGTATCGTTATCTCCTCTGAGATATTAACCCAAACCTCCAGGTGTCATGATCTCCCGAGTGAGATAATCAAGAGCCGGTATTATATTCAACGTTGCCTCCACCGTGGATGCCCTATTTATGAACGAGGACTCGATGTTCCCCCAGACGATGACTCGATGGATCTCGAACTGGGCCTGGAGACACTGCGAGACATGCAGGTAGCCCCCTCCCCTCCTCCCACAAACATGCTGCACACACACTGCATCCAGGCTGCACCCGCCAACCGTGCAGCATTCACGAGTCACCAGTTCCATTCGATCTTCGGGAGTGGCAGTTAAATCGACGGTGCAAGTCCCGTGAATTACCACCTCCCCCCCTCCCGTGTGTGGGGTGGGGTGAAGTGTGAGTACCTCCTACTGATTAGAATTGCTCTCAAGCGTTGCTTTTTCGGGATGGTCATTATCAGGCATTAGCCTGGGTGCCTCCAATGTGAGAGTTAACAGATCGTGAAGGAGACAGGAGAAACGATCGACAGGACTATCCCAAAACAACAGCACTTGCGAGAAATTCAATTTACAGATGGAGCCGTTACAAGCTTACAATCATACACTCGCAGATATTTCAAAACGACCGACCCGTCAACATGGCACAGTCGGTCAACAAATACCCTTTGACGGAGACTCTATGGAGTGGACAGAGCAAGAAGTTGCAGGGCTGTGCCTTTAACTCTCTGCCCACCTTGCCGGCAGGTGTCGATAGACCTGGAGAGGGATTGCTTGGTGGTGGGCGGTGAAGTGAAGGAAGAGATCGCGTTCCTCAAGGAGAGTTAGAACGCGTCGGTGGCCACCGCGACCCCGTTACGTCTCCTCTGCACGCGCAACCGCAGCCGCTCCCGACACAACCCGCGCCACCCAGCGTAGAGCCACGCGCGACCCCACCGCTCAGCATCGGTGACTTATAGCCGACGCTACCGCCAATCACGCTGGAATTGACGTGGCAGACAATGTTCCTCCGTCGTCTATGCGTCTCACCACTTACGTGAGTGATTTTACACATCCAGCGAGCGGCACGGCCTTTTGCAAAAGTAGTTTCAACACCAAAGGTGTGTACTGAATGTAGAGAAGCACTCAGCTTTATTCAGACCACCAGCTCTTAAAGAACTGAACAAGTAGTGTTTTGTGACTTTCAGACCACCTCCTTAAAGAGCTGAGAATACGTGGCTGCCCTTAAACGGCGACAATTGCAAAACGTTTCAGTTGTTTTGAGCTGATTGTCTGGATAAGGCCGAGTATCTTTGTACATGCAAAGCACCCCTCTGTGCTGTCAAATCTACGTTTCCATCTTAGTGGAGTCATTTTTCAATTGTGATGGGTTTTCTTGTCACAGATGCGAATGACCTCCAACGACACTCACGTGCCCCTTCCCATGTTTGACAACGATTTACATTCGAACCCAGCCATTACACATTTCCGTTCACGCCCGATAGTTGGTAAACACGTAATCCTGGGCCGCGATGGATCGCCACAGGCGATTCATATTTAAGGAGGCCCTCCCCTATGTTAGACCCACTCAGAAGCAGTCGTACAGCAAAGGCGAGCAGGCATCATTTTTGAGTGGGCGCTGAACTTCAACCCCAATGTTCAGCAGCTCGCAATAGCCATACGTGCGTGTGTGTGTGGGCGCGAGCAACCGATGTATTAGCCTGAGCGTCAAGTTCGCCAGCAAGACGTAACCCCGGCACATCCACCGATGACTCTTACCGCCGCCAGACCATCGGCTCCCCGTGGTCTGGACAAGCGCTGGGGGGATCTCACACCCGAGACAGATATAGAGAGCGTGCTCGCGGTTGCAACCGGTGGCACAGCTATCGAGCGGACCAGCGGTGCGACTACACCAGGGGCCACCGGACAGGGGTCCAGACGCCAGGGATATGAAGCTCGGAGGCAGGGAGCACGGGGAGGAGGAAGAGGAGGTGGTACGGCCCAAAAATAATTCCTCGCGGCAGGGTCATCCGCGCCGCCGGTGACGACCGCAGCAGCTCCGCTCATTTTCTATGTGACCATGTTTTTAAAAACCGCTTCTTGAGTGTGCTATACGTGTGCCTGTGGCGATTTGATACGATTTACGCAACCGTGAGAGTACGCAGTGACACCTACGTGATACCTTAGTGCATATTGGAATCTGTGTTTTGTTGATGTAGCGAGCGCGTGGGGCAGGGGGGCCGCGGCGATACTACAAACTACTGTTGTATGGAAATAAATGTTGCTTAAAACAATTTTGTGCCATTTCTCTGTCCCAACGACACGCGGAAGGGAAACCTAAAATCTATCGCTGTTGATTTGATCAAACACAATGCACAGAAAGGGCGGCACGGTGGCCCAGTGGGTAGCGCTGTCGCCTCACAGCAAGAAGGTCCCGGGTTCGAATCTCTCGGCTCGGGTGCCTTTCTGTGTGGAGTTTGCATGTTCTCTCCGTGTCTGCATGGGTATTCGCCAGGCACTCCGGTTTCCTGCCACAGTCAAAAAAACATGCTGCTGCAATGGTTAATTGGCTTGCAGACTAATTTGCCCGCAATGCCCGGTGGACTGGCGTCCCATCGTGGGAATATCCCTGCCTTGCGCCGTGTCTGCCGGGATAGGCTCTGGCTTACCGCGACCCTGTAGAGGACTAAGCGGTTTCTGACAATGAGATGAGATGAGACAATGCACAAAAGTGTAATCCTATGCAAATGAGAATCGCGCCCAGGAATTAATCGCTAATTGCTTCCGATAATTCTCATTTTACTGTACTGAGAATTAGGCTATGGAGCACACCGCTAAGTGGATTACGTAAAACTGTAAAGGAATATATCTTGTAATTCTCACTGCGTTATACAGTGTATGTATAACGGGCTGTCTCTAAATTTTATCCTTTTCTCTCTCTCCCTGGTCTCATGTGCTGTGAAGGACAGCTATTGCCTTAACCATTTTCACTTTTCCTTTCAAGGTTGCGTTATTAACGAACGCGAATTATTTTTTTCAAACGACACACAATTGGTACAAAACACATCTCACATTCAGTCTCGACGGAACATAACGACCTCTACTTTCCTCCATCGATGCCATCTCCTTTATTTAACAAACATTGCGGGAACACAGATGGTAAGGAGGGGGTTGTGGCCACAAGATTTGTAATGGGATGGCAAACAGCATGTTGTACAAAATCAATAGCCTGCTTGGCAGCGTTAATTGAACTGGAGCCACACAGTTCCTCACCCTCGCGGTACCATTGTTAACACATCGGCTACATGACAGCAACAAGTATTGACAATTCCTGAGACAAAGCTTATGTGGGAACCCCTACCTCTCGTACAAGCATAAAATAATCATCACCATCATTATCAATACCGACTTAATCCTGTACAGGGTTGGGGGGGGGCAGAGCCTATCTCGGCAGACAGAGGATGCAAGACGGGGCTATATCCAGAATGTGACGCCAATACGTCACAGGGCACAGGTAAACTATTTACAACTTCGAATTCTGAGGAATTCCTCTCGAGACGCTGCACGTTCATGCTAGTCGCACGCGGCGGTCCACCCCCTTCTCTCCTTCATGGCACTTCATCTTCTCCTACGCTCGAGGCATCGTCGGGTGAACGAATGCTCGAGCTGAAGCAGAGGTCGCTCTCCATTTCTACCACGCGCACGTTATCGTGACGCTCAAAACGCTGTCGACCCGGCTGCCGTCCGTGCCGAGCGTTGACGGCGGGTGTTCGCAAAACAGTCGCGAGAGAGAGAAAAGGAGGAATGCTGGACAAGGTTGTCCCGATATTGCGAATCTTGGGAGTAATTCTCAAACGCCGAGCCACGAATACCCGACACTGATGCTGCTAATTCCATACGCCGGTTGAGAGCGTGGGCCGTCCTCCGCTTAGCGGTGGTGCACGCGCGGATACCGAGCACCGGATAGCAACGTGCTGCGGCAGCCTCCTGCACACCTTCCCCGGGGCAGTGGTAGGAATATAAATCAGGAGCCCCGGCAAGCAGGCCCGAACGGCCAGCGCACGCACCACGACGGTGGCCGTCAATTCATTGGCTGACGCAGGGGTTCTCAACATTTTGCACCTCAAGGCCCACTTGGTCCACTTAGGTCTGGTCTCCACAGACCAATACGTGGTGCTCGTGGCCGACTGATGGGTCACGACCCACCAATTGAGAATGGTGGGGTTAGTGAATGTAAACCACCACGATGGCTGCCAGTCAATTGCCCATTGCACCACGTGGGTGCGCGATCAAATCACAGCCGTCATCAAGGACGCTTGCGAACTTGAGCACAGACTCCCACTCGCAGGGGCCTCCGAGTCGTCACGCGCTCACGAGCGTGGGCGCGCGAGGGCGCTTCGCTCTACGCGTCCTGCTCCGCCGGCCGCTCCGACGATGGCGAGGGTGACGGCGGCTCGGTGGTCGGCGCGCAGCACCTCCTGTCAGGGAGGGACGCCCGCGTCGGTCCGTAGAGCAGCTCCGTCACCAGCTCCCTCACCCGTGCCGCGTCCTCGGGGTCTGCGCACAGAGGGGCGTGCGGCGGCGCGCGCGACGTGACTCGGCGCCGCTCAGGAATATCCACGGGGCCCGCGCTAGCCATGGGCTGGCCCTAAGACCGCCAGGACGTACCCTGGCTCGATGGAAAATTAACCACCGTCCTATAACTCCACATGGACATATACAAGGTCGCCCGTGGAGACTACGTACATTGCAGTCGGTGCAAGTTAGAGAGCTGCTATTGAGGCCGGCGTGGTGCACGATGGGAGTGAGGTGGTCAGTACTGCGCTTTGAGTGCCGACACACTGTACCTGATATCGATCAACCTGGGGACAACGAAGGACCAGGTCAAACATCACACCATACTGATGAATGCTTCGAAAAGCTGCTCTTTCGGGATAGCCATGTCGATCGCTCTCCTTCGCGACGTTTTGCCTCACACGTTGGGGTTCCATTTGAACCCTGTCAAATGGAACCCTGTCAAATGGACCCCCCTCCGCTTCCATTGTTCCTGGAAGAAAGCAACGCTGTACAAGGGACTTAACATATACATAGTACCTACATATAAATATGAGTCATACACGTGACACACACACAGCGCCTGAGGATACCCGCAACGTGTGAGGCGAAACGTCGCGAAGGAGAGAGGAGGGAGCGATCAACACTGCTATCTCGAAAGAGCAGCTTTTCGCAGCAACCATTATGCATCGAGCCGTGAAAATCTGCATCATTACATTACACCGTGCTGTTAACTGTGACGGGGCAATCGAACTGGGTTTGTTGGGCTCACAGCACGATGCGCAAACCACTACGCGACCGCTCCAGCGACACACACACACACACACACCCCACCACACACAATCACAAATATGTCCCAAAGAGTCGTTAATGTACTCTCTGAGCAAGTGCTGTGGGCGAGCAGGTGCGAGAGTCGGCACGGCCAACAAAAGGGCCGGTATGGCTACCCCTGCACCTGGCCGCCTTCATCTCCCCAGCGCTGATAGTTACCACACCATAGCAGGCACTAATTTACGTACGCACGACATATGTACATAGACGCACACGCAACCAGTGTCCGCGGGCGGAGGGCTCTGCGCCTGTGCGGCGCAGTGAGTGGGCGTCATGCGATCCCGCTAGGGACTCGTATACATGGGAGTCACTCGACCTTGATACATGGGAGCCCCCTTCACCCCTCCCCCTTACCACCCCTGGAATGCCCCCCTATTGCATAGATGGGTGGATATTTATTATCTAAGCACAAAATACCCAGTGAGCTTGCAAGCTCTGGATGCCGGATTCCTGCGACACAAGGAACGTTCCAAGTGACAAGAGCAGCTCTCAAACTGCCCCACACCTCCCCTCTCTCCCCGGGCCCTCCGTCTGTCAGTGCCGGCGCAGTTAATTAGGCAGCTGTGCGCCTCTCCAGAGCGGTGCGCGGGGGAAGATTAAAGGCGGCGGTGGTGCGCGCACGCACGAGCGTACGTGGCTCCGCATTCAAGCGCCGGCGCTTCGGCGATGCGTTTCCTGGCCATTAATAATGCACAAAGTTCACGCAAAGGCGCCGTGCGGCGGCTGGCGCCGGGCGATTCTCGCCGCCGTGGAAACGGGATCGTGAGAGGGGTCCGACTTGCTGCCATCGAACCTCCCGACAGCACGAGCTGTAGAGTGGCAGAGTCCGAGTTGGTAAACGGTCACCGCCGCCAGTCGGGGTGGAGCCACCGCTGGATTAAAACGTCAGGTCTCAGCAATCCCGTGTTGTGGCAATCCAGGTAGGAGAAGCACACGAGCTGAGCCCCTTGCTCCGTCTCCTCCCCGTGTGCATTCTCTCGGCTGCGTTCCACTCGTGTCCCGTTCGACTGCCATCAATTAATTAAATATGGTTTATATGCACGGGCTTTTTTTGAAGACGCGATAACGGGATCCTAGTCATATACTCTCGTTGCCCTGGCAACGTAAGGGACCCTGGATGATTTGCGCCACTCTTGCGATTGTCAGTTTAATGACTATTTTTGAGTGTATTCGAAGCAGCCTTAATCATTTTATTCTCGTTCGGTTTTATTTATTTTCTTTTTAATGCTTGTTATTCTAAGCCTAAATTTTACATTCCATCAGAAGGCTCGTTCAAATGGCCGTGGTGGCGGCCTCGCAGTTCTCCACCATGTTTCTAACGACATCCGACCGATTCCATTGCCGACATTCAATTTATTCCAGCAAATGTCTCTGGATTGGAGGTCGGCTCAACCTGTGAGGTTGGTGCTGTTCTACCGCCTACCTGGAGCCTCCACTTCTTTTGTCAATGAACTGTCTGAGCTGCTTTCTAAGCTATGATTCAGTTCTGAAAGGATCCAGATCCTGGGCGAGTTCAACATCCACGTTGACTCTCTATAGAGCCCTCTTGCAAGTGAAGTCAGCTACTCTGACCTCACTTGGCTTCACTCAACACGTGACATCTGCCACTCACAGATGCGGCCATAATCTTGACTTAGTTTGTTCATGGGGCATATCGGTAACCAACCTGTCTGTCACTGATCCTGGTTTGTCTGATCATTCCAATCTGTGATTTGATTTTCAAGTAGCGCCTCCCATTTCCATCTCCAAGCACCAAATCCAAATTCGAAACCTTAGCGCCCTCACTCCAGACATTCGCCGCCGCAATCAATAGTACTTCACTCTCCGCCTCGGCTCACTCTGCCTCTGATGCGACAGCAGAAACTTACAACGTGCTATTAAGCATACGTGATGATTTGGCCCCATTTAAATTACGCTATGTCTCAAGACAGAAAACCATCCCCCTGGTATACTGCTGAACTTCGGGATCTCAAAGCGAATGCACACAAGGCTGAACGGACTTGGAGAAAATCTGGCCTCACCGTTCATGGTCAAATCCTTAAGGAACAACTCCTCCGTTACCGGAAGGCACTTGACTCTGCCCGAACCAGCCATCTTTCCGGCGTTCTGGCCGATACCTGCGACAAGCCCAAGATCCTTTTCTCGACCATTAATCAGCTCCTTTGTCCAACCAGTCACTCGCCCTCACCTCTCTTCACAAATAAAGATCAGGCGGATCAGTTGATTCAGTTTTTCTCTGAAAAAACTGAAGACCATCGAATCTCTACCAAGCCTCAATTACCAACCAATACCTCAATAATTGCTCCTCCACCTTCCTTGACCTCAAAACTCCTGAAATTTTCCGAATTAACGGAATCCGAGGTCTCCTCTTTAGTTACCAGATCCCAGCACACAAATTGCTCCCTGGATCCTTTCCCAACCAAAATCATCCGGGCAAATTTCAAATTCCTTGCCTCGTTCATCACTAATTAGTTTAATAACTCACTTCACTCTGGTATCGATCCTCTACTGTTCAAATGTGCCGCAGTTACCCCCCTGCTTAAAAAACCTGGCCTCGATTGCAACATCCCTGATCATTATCGTGCCATCTCAAATCTATCATTCATCTCTAAGATCCTTGAATGTGCCGTAGCCGCACAACTTTAGAAACACCTCCTTAATAATGACCTCCTCGATCCCTTACAATCTGGGTTCAGATTCGGCCATAGTACTGAAACTGCTCTGGAAAAAGTAGTTGATGACCTACTCATCGCTGCTGATGAAGGCTTGCCAAGTATTCTTGTCCTCCTGGACCTGAGCGCTGCCTTTGATACCGGTGACCATCTGCTCTTACTTGAGCGACTTGAGGGTATAGGGGTTTCTGGCTGTGCCTTGCATTGGCTGAGCTCCTACCTGTCCGACCAGAAGCAGTTTCTCAGCCTCGGAGGAAAAAACTCAGAGATCCATCCTGTTTGGTCTGAAGTTCCTCATGATTCAGTTCTCAGCCCACTCCTCTTTAGCATCTACATACAACCTCTTGGCCATATCCTGCACAGCTTCAATCTCAGCTACCATTGCTATGCCTTTCACATTCAAATCTATATCCATGCAAAGTCATCCATCAATGCGTCTGGTCTTTGCATGTCATCCTCAAAGTCAACTGTGAAGGCCTGGCTCAATTTAAGTTTTCTAAAACTAAATGGCGACAAAACAGAGGTTTTGCATGTCGGAACCCTGCAGCAATTGTCTATGGCTGAACCTATCCAACTGATGCTTGACGACCAGACCATTGAAGTTGCTAAGGTAGCCCAGAGTCTAGGTGTGACTCTTGATTCCTCACTCACCTCTGAGACAAACATCAACAAGGTGATGAAGGTAGCCTATTTCCATGTTATAAACATAGCCAGACTGTGCAACATCCTGTCACTCTCTGATGCTGAGAAGCTAATACACATCTTTATCAAGAGATGAAGCAATCGATTATTGCAATGCACTACTCCCTGGCACCCTTGCCTACCTGATCAATCGTCTCCTACGTGTGTAGAATGCGGCTGCTAGAGTCCTCACTCACACACCCATCCACAATCACATTTCCTTAGTACTGATGTCTGTCCACTGGTTACCTGTTAAAAACAGGATTGGATGCAAGATTCTCCTCCTTATCTACAAGGCTCTCACTGGCGCTGCTCGGACATACATCCGTGACCTAGTTTCGGCACCCTCTCAACACGACAACTTTGATCCTCCAATACGGATTTATTGCATGTGCCCAGGTCGCACCGCCATTCGATGGGTGAGAGAGACTTCTCACGCACTGCTCCCAGACTCGGAATGCCCTTCTTTTGGAAATTCGATCAGCTGAGTCCTTGGCCATCTTCAAATCTCGTTTCATGACTCACTTGTTCCGTAAGGCTTTTAAGTCCTTCGGTTAGGGCTCTTAATGCGGCTCAGTGTTGTGTGCCAGGATGATGACAATAGCTTATGTTTTTGTCCTTTAATTTATTGCTACTTTTTGACTTTCAGTTGAACTGTCTTGATGTTGTTGACATGCCGTTGTCTCTAGAGCTCGGGTTTGTAAAAAAAAACTCCAAAAAAAACGTTATTGCTGATTTGCCGTTCTCATCTCGTTGTTGGTGTGCCGTTCTCTCCGCAGCTCTGTGCAGTGCTTTGTGACCCTCGGGTGAAAAGTGCTCTAAAAGTGCAATTATTATTATTATCATAACTACGGGTCTATGATCCCACAGTAGTATCAAATGATCATTATCACTATCCTTATATTGCTATTTATTTACTGCAACAGCTATGGTCTAATAATTTCAAAAGCTGTTCTTTCAGGATAGCTGTGTCAAGGAGTCGTTTGACAGGGTTATTCTGAAAGAACAGCTATTGAAACCAGTACATCGACCCGTGAAAACCTACATCAGTAGATCTATGCTATATTTGTTATTCTGCCTACAACATTAGAGCCACGAGTATCAAATATATGAGCAGCGAATAACAATAACAAATCCATTTTCAAGAGCGGGTTGAATTTTGAGAGGCAATGACATCAGTTGGAGAGTAGGCAAAACTTGTATGCAGTTGCATTTGGATGCGATAGAATAATAATGATTGAATTTATAGAGCACGTCAACAACAACGGCACCAGAACAGAAAATCGGCAACAATAACAATTATGTTTGTGTTTTTTATAGTATGCATCGAAATTCTCTTTGGATGTCGAATCACTGGAGAGGAATAACAGCTGACTGAGCAATCGGCTTGCTGGCATCTGCGGAATCGCAGAGCAGCAGACACTATTAACATTATTCATTATTATTGTTATTAATAACGATTTAGCACAGGCCCATTATGCAGGTAGAAGATGTCGCACAACAGCGTGCGTGTGGATCGTGCAATGAGACAGCAGGCACTGCATGTGAGTGTTCTCCGACCGTTTTAAACATAAGATCAGTGTTAAAATCTAAACGCGACACAGGATCTACCCCATAAAAAACCCTGTAACTAAAACCTTCTGAAAATGTACGTTATGCATAACACTCACCTATCATTAGTGTGACAACTGTGCGCTCTGCACACTATGCGTGCTGCACACTCTCTGTGCGTTGCTGCACACTATCTCCAGCAGCGTGCATTGCGACCCATGGTCGCCACAGTTTTTTTTTCACATTCAATGTACATTTTCAAAAAATGGGAAAGATGGGAAGAAGGGAGACGGGACAGGGATATAAGATGGAGGGCCCGGTCGCCAGTCCCAGAGAGAGAATTTTCACAGCCCCCCGGACACGCGTCCCTCCTCAGCCCAGCCACCAGGGGCAGTATGGAGAGACGAAGACAAACCAGTCATCTCTCCCGCATCTCCATCCTCCACCTTCACATCACACAAGTGCACACCCTCGGAGCGCTCCCTTCTACAGAGAGCGTTTTCATTGTTTATAAATTTAGCGGCCTGGGTCACTGGGGCACAGCCCCGCTAGTGAGCTCCTTAGGACCCGCGTCAAAGGCCCTCTAACCCACACTCTGAAGCGAGC
>JAZEWT010000006.1:15189424-15230484 GCA_036362905.1 Mordacia mordax
GGAGAGATGCAACGATGTCAAAATAATTTTGCCCAATACTTTGACAAGAGACACAAGTGGAAAAAACCCCATCAAATTTCTCTTTTTGCTATCTGGAATATTATCGGGGAGGTACAAAATAATAATAATAATACTTGCACCTCTAGAGTGCTTTTCACCCGAGGGTCACAAAGCGCTGCTCAAAGTTGTGGAGAGAACGGCATGTCAACAACACCACCACCAGAGCAGTTCAACATAAAAATCAAATAATGGCTATAATTTAGGGAAGGATATAAAATAAATGATAAAAATAATTGTTCAAAATGACCATGAAATAACACGTCCGTCGTGTAGCGACAGCGCAAATAAAAACAATTACACGTAACATGTTCCGAGTGTCAGTGAACATTCATGAAATCATGCTCAGCGTGTGTCAGTAGAGTGCGACCGTAAAAGCCATGTTCTGAGTAAGTTTCCGTGTAGTGGTGATCGGTCGGTCGTGTCGCACGTGGGTAACACCGCGCTACAGCGAGCCGAGGTCAATCGCTGTGAGCAGAGACCATGTCCCGAGAGACTGTCACCACATCCCGACTGCGTGCCGGGCGGAGAGATCGTGTCCGTTTCAAGTGACTGACAGTCGCAATGTCTGCAGCAGGCTTCAGAGTGGACGACAGTCGCAAGCCGTAAGACCAAATGAACATCGGTCTTAGGAAGAATGCATCAGATAATGTCAGGAAGTGTGCATCGGTAATTTGAGAATAGTAGTTTTGATGGAGGCGGAACTGTGTATTGACGGTGAGAGTCACCACAGTTCTAAATAGAACCACAGTACAAAAGCTCGGATTTTACCACTCTCTATATATTTTTTCAATGTTAACATCGACTGTTGAAGTCTGTGGGATTGACCCGTCGATCACCATGGACTGGTTGGAGGCTCCTGCTGCACGCCACCGACGGTCCATCACCTTCATGGGCAATGGACTTCTGCTGCAGTGTTAATGAAAAAAATAAAATTCTTGGCGTCTGGATTTGCGGAATCGTGCCAAAGGATTAGCGATTTAGATGTACTCTATACACTAGATCTGGTCGTACGACTGAGCTCTATGTGAAATGTTACAGCTGGACAGCCGAGCGAACACAATACACGTGCAGGGTGCTCCGCTGTGACGACGTTCCTCTACGAACCGTAGCTGCGTTTTCAGACAACGTGCGCTGCGCCAGGGGAACGCCGCGACGTGTGTAACGTTCGCCGCTTTGGCTGTTTCGCTCTCGCTCAGGTGCGCTAAGCGCTCCCGTTTTTCCTTTGTCTGGCGAACTAAATATAATGGTGATGACGGTGTCGCTGGTAAAAGCACAGCTCCTTCGAGGCACTCTTCATCGGTGCAGTGTGCGATAAACAAAACTATAAAAAATAAGGAATTAAAACAGCATGACTCACGTCTGGGTCACGCCACCCAACTTCAGTTCGTTATTATTAAGGCAGTGGGACGTGACGACAGTGGACACGTGTCACAACCGCGTCTGGCCGCAGTTTGTAGACACGCCGCGTTATCAAGGGCTGAGTTGATCTCCGACAGGCTGACGATAGATTCGGATAATTGCTACCAACGCTCTCTGCTGAATCATGCCAGGTCGCCAGTTCTGAGTTGCGCAGTGGGAATCATTGCAATTCTAATCCAAGCGTAGAGACAAGCAAATATAATCTCTATTTGTGGCCTGCACAAGCTTTTGGGCAAGCAGTGCTAGCGAGCATTTACAGAGGCGCCAAGGCGCATGAGGTGGTGTCCACAACACAAGTCCGTCACCTCTCTCTCTCTAATGTTGATTTAACACATCGCACCAGGTACCCATTTGGGGCTAGGTCGACCTAGGGGAGGCCCAGGACTGGTTCACATAATCGTCACTTGCATTGGCCATGAGTGTGAATGGAACTCGGCTCGCCAGCTTCGTAGCACAACGCACTAATCACTACACTACCACTTCCTACATACAGACACGTACATACACGCGCCAGGGTTACAGTCGACACTCTTTTACTTCCAGCGTCAGAGCACTCTAATTAAAATCCCACGTCAACAGCATGGAGAGAAGAGGCAGGCGAAAGACCTTCCCGTTCCAAAAGGCGCAAGCTGCCGCAGCGCTAATCTCTGCACGCACAGGACCTCGGGCGAGGCACAACGCCAAGTCACAGTTTCGTAATTCTCAGAAATAAAAGTGCAACTTATCGGCAAAAATCAGCCCGATGCTCCCTGGGATTTGTTCTGCATTCTGGCAAGCCGCTGTCGATAATAACACTAGCAGAGAACCTGCTCTATAGGCGATCTTGCTGAGGGCGTAAGACATTCTTATGATGTCAGGATAAAGGTGTTAAAGAGCTTGAGAGGGTGGATGATACTGGTACAAAAGTGGGAATTTAAAAGCCGATATAGTGTTTGAGTTTCGGACGCGTAATCAATTAGTGGGAAGTAAATCTGAAATAAAACAGACAGGCCTCGGTGTTTAACAGATAAAATATGCGCTTATGAAGCCTTCGAACCTGGTACCCTCAGTGTGCGGCCATACATATATAAACACTTCCTACATTATACATCATACAGAGATTTACAAGCAAGACGCTGTCTTTAAAATATATGCAAGCGCGCGTCTCGATGGATCGCCTGCTGGATAGTCACAATCCGCGCCTTCTGTCGTACCTCTTAATATTATGGGTATTATTATTCCGTTTCTTTACCCAGAGGAGCCTCACCTCAACTCCTAAGCATTAACTCCTTTTCCAGGAGATGTTTGGAGCAGGGTCCGAGGTTGCTGCGTTTAATCCCAAACGAGCATTTTGCGATTGTGTAATTTAAAAAATTGAGATGTCTGGTGTAATATTAGTTATGCTGGGTGTTTTTTTGTTTCTAGCTACGGAAGGAAACTGGAGAATCCGGAGGGAATCGCTGCAGAACAGGGGAGAAAATATTTAAAACCCCACTCAGAAAGCTGCCCAAGTTGGGTACCGAACTATGGATATTCTTACTCTGAGGCATGGATGTTCCCACTGTAACACTCTACCACTTTTTCCCCAATCCATTTTTATTAAGCTGTTTATCTGCAAATGAGGCCATTTTTATTTCTTTATAATAATGTGTCATAACTGTGTACGCACAGCATCTCATCTCATCTCATTGTCAGAAACCGCTTAGTCCTGTACAGGGCCGAGGTGAGCCGGAGCCTCTCCCGGCAGACACAGGGCGCAAGGCAGGGACATACCCACGATGGGACGCCAGTCCATCACCGGGCACTGCGGACAATTTAGTCTGCAAGCCAATTAACCTACGCAGCAGCATGTCTTTTGGCCTGTGGGAGGAAACTGGAGTGCCTGGCGAAAACCCACGCGGACACGGGGAGAACATGCAAACTCCAGACAGAAAGGCACCAGAGCCGAGATTCGCACCCGGGACCGTCTTTACGCACAGCATCTCGAGAGGTAATAATAATAGGTGTTTGCGGTTCAATTCAAATCAATCAAATCAATCCAAACTGCAGTAGGTTATAGGTACAAAGACAAAGATCTCCTTCATAGCCATAATAGGCTTTTGTGGCAAGTGCAGTGAGCGAGCACCGTACGTGCAGACACGCACGGAGAGAAACGCGCACATTCTGGCTCATATCCCCCCCAGGACAATGTCACGAAAATAAGAGCGTGCGCCATGAATAGTTGAGAAGCCGAGAGGCGTGAGTAACCGTGCACGCGTGCACAAACAAACGCTACCACGGTGGTGGCACGGCGGTTAGCGCACCGCACCAACAACCCGGTTACCCACAAGTTCGATTCCCGCTCACAGCCGACAAAAGTGGCAAAAATCTGAACCGATTGCTTGGCCTCCTCTAGGTTACCTCAGCCTTAAATCTGAATTTGGTAGGGTTGTGCAACTATCAGCGATGGGGAGGCAAAGCAGGCTGGGAGTGGCGAAGACAACACCGCCCCACCCGTGCTCCGCGACGGCTTTCCGTTAGGAATTCCGCCAACAGCACACGGCTCATGGGTCTACGTGGGACACCCAGGGGATTGTTGTCTGTGCACGTGACCTCAGAAAGTGGTAGCAGGGTGAGCCAAGGTCCGAACAGGCTGCAATTGGAGTGGAAGGTTGGACCAGATGATCGGAGGACCAGATGATCGGAGGACCGGTACGGCCGGAGGCCAAAAGCAAGCGGTGCGATGGGGAGGTTATGTGCGTGGGGCCCGGTGCTACCATTATTTAATTTATTATCAATACCCGCTTCATCCTTTACAGGGTCGCGGGGGGGGTGGAGCCTACCCCGGCCGACAAAGGGCCTAAGGTGGGGGGGGGGGGATACCTAGTACATCGCAGGGCACGCTTTTAGGGCAATCTACTCGGCAGGCCAATTAACCGAGCCAGCAACGTGTCTTTGGACGGTGAGAGGAAACTGGAGTACCCGGCGACAACTAACGTGGGCACGGAAAGAGAACCTGCAAACTCCACTAAAAAACGGCATCCGAGCCGGGAATCGAACCCGGGACCTTCTTGCTGTGAGGCGACAGCGCTACCCACTGCGCCACCGCCAACACGTGCCTAATATAGAACGTGCGGGTGGGGACGCGTGTCTCTGCACACGTCATGTGATGCGTGTCCCTGCACACGCCACGTGATGCGTGTCCGAGACCCGTGTTCCGCGCCTCCCGGGGATGGGGAGGGGTCGGAAGCGGTGGCGGGGGGGGCACTGACCGACGCGCAGGCGCGCGAGATGCCCGCTGAACGAGGGACGCGAGCGCAGGGTGGTGAGCAGATCCGAGGACTCCATCCTCTGCAGGCCCACGTTCCAGTAGACGTAGATGCGGTGGTTGAAGGTGGCGTACACGAGGCACGGGCTGTTCTGCCCGCCCTTGCACGCGTACATGCCTGCGACAGGGCAGAGGCACGCCTCCTCTCAGTGAGGACGTCGTTAGACCGGCCGTGGACTATCCACCGACGGAGGAGGGCGTTATCATTTCATAATAATATATTGGCATTTCTAAAGCGCCTTTCATCCAAGGGTCACAAAGCATGTCCACAACAACATCAGAATAGATCGATTGAACTATATAATTACTACAAATTAATAAAGGGCATCAACAATTAAGTTATTGAGTGACTCAAGCACTGTAGGTAGGGGCGTCTCGCAAGTGAGACGGGTGGGCTCAGTGCTAAGGAGAGTGTGGTTGCCGGGCAATGGAAGAGGCCCCGCTCAAGGGGAGGGTCTAGACCCCAGAGGGATAGAACCTTCGAGAAGGGAGGACGTACGTGGAGAAGCTTCGGGGGATGTACAGAGAAGGGTGTATTTTTTCAGGGAGCAGGGAAACGACTCGAGAGCTAACGTAGCGAGATATATAAGTAAAAGAGTGAAAACCGATAGTCCAGCCATCAGGATAGGTGTGAGGCCAGTAGAGAGATATTTTTTTGCTTGAACCGTGAGATGCCACCGACTCCCCGGCTGGTAGCGCAGGGACAAGTCGGCCACGTGGCGCGACCAGACGTGCTGCGGCGAGCGGAGCGAGGTCCCGACGTGCCACGGGCGAGTGGATCTACGGTATCCATCGGGCAATCCTCTGAGCCCACGCGTCTCCGCAGCGACTGGGTGATCGATCGTCCGAGCCATGCGCCGCTGTGGGCGGACGTGCGGGAACGACCGTGTCTACCTGGGCTTAATGGTCTGAGTAACATGAAGTTACCTGCAGAAACGACCTAATTGGAATTCCTTGAAGATGCAGGGGAAACCCAGAAGGGGAGAAGGGATACCTGGGCTGTGTGTGTGTGGCTGAAAGGAGAACGTCGTATCAGCATGACCGGCATGGTAACTGCGTGGGGGACAAAGGGCGGCATAACCGTGGGGTGCCCGCAGGGGGGGGGGGGTAGTAACCAGCAGTAGATAAAGTCCAGTGGTTCTTAACCTTGTTGGAGGTACTGAACCCCACCAGTTTCATATGCGCGTTCACCGAACCCTTCATTATTGGAAAAATAAAATGTAATCACCTGCAGCCAGTGATGGCCAAGCGGGGCGTGTCATCACGAATCATATGAGTGAGGTGTGTGTCTTGACCTCCACCGAACCCCTGAGACTGACTCACCGAACCCCTGAGACTGACTCACCGAACCCCTGGGGTTCGATCGAACCCAGGTTAAGAACCACTGAGATAAACCAATTGCATATCCGAACAGCAGGGGGCATGGAGAGCGCACTCGGTGCTACAGAACATTTCAACCGCTGGGGACAGTCAGGGGAGGCTGGAGTATACCATCTCGGTGAAACCGAGAGGGGTGTAAAATCAAGATTGGTGATATAACTTCGTTTCATTATTGGTGTGGCTGTTACATCTATACATGGAAGGGGAATAGCGATGGGGAATTTGGGTACCGGATAACTTCAGTGTTGTTGTGGGTTTATATAGGGGGTAACGCTCTAGGGTCAGGTCAGAACTTAATTCCATTGTTTTATATATACGAGAAATGTAATTTCGTTTTTGTATAACTGTAATTGTATACGGATAGAATGACAATAAAGTTTGATGCATCTATAGGGTCTGATAAAATTAAAAAGTATTGTTGCAAACAGTGAACTTAAGTGCTGTATGGGCAACGCAGCCCAATGTAATGCATATAGAGGGGATTCTAAGAACGTGCCAAGCTCCGCGCCGTGCCAGGCTAGGTGCACGCAGACACCCACACCAAGCGATCAGGACGTGAAGGGGATCGCGATGTCATGGGGCGAGTGGGATGTCGTGTGTGATGGGCGGTGTCGGGTTCCGTGCGGTGCCAGGCTGGGTGCACTTTGACACGTGCAGGGTTTGAGCCGAGAGGGCTGCGTTGGGATTGGGCGAGCGCGGGTCGTGTGTGGATGGTTATGGCGCTGTTGCTACGAGGTGGTCGTCCAGAGCGAGGGTTATAGGAAGTCCAAGGAATAAAAGACTAAGCCTGTGTGTACGTGTGCGTAAACAACTTTGACTTGGGCCCGTTTCGACCAGTTCGAGCCGGTTCGCCGGGGGACTGGTCGGGCGTCGGCGGGGCGCCACCGGTAGATAAAAGGTGGGTCAAGGAGGCGTGAGGGGTGAGTCGGTGATGGGAGCTCGGCAAGCTGAGGACCGGTGATGTAGAGAACTGACTGTTCGGATGGAAGCGCGCGGCTCGGCGTCGATGTTAGCGGTTGGAGAGAGTTCGGTTGGTTTGCACAGCGCGGAGTGTTGTGAGCGAGTTCTTAATAAGTGAGCGAGTTGTTAATAAAGTTTCCCGCCCTCGTCACCGGTGGCGCCGCCACCTGAAAAGAGGCGCCAGCACATCCCGGAATCGACGGGCGTTACAACGAGCGGTCTGGTGGCGTTGGAGACCGGCTCGGGTGGTGCCCGACAATAATACTACCCCTACAGAGTAATCAGGGAGCATAGTATCAGTGAGGGCCGACACACTCAGAAAGCGAACATTGTTAGGGGAAAATTCATCATTCAGGAAATATTGACACTTTGTTAATACGGGTTTTGTCTGGACCTTGGTTTGCCGTGTGAGTTAAGGGGTTGTCTTACTTGCTCCATCTCCCACCACACACCAAAAACCTCGTCACTTAAACTGGGAGCATCACGGTTGAGGTGCCCATCGTCACGACCCTTTCAGTGAGTGGGCTTCGCAGCCTCTCCCAAGGCCGCATGCGTCGAATTTGTGTGATGCCCTTAGTTGTGACACCATTGTTGGATGACGGGATCCCCAACCCAATTCACGACATTGATAATGGCGGGTAGAGATTCCCAAATATGCAAACGTCTGTGTTCAAGTCGGGCCCGTAATGTACGGCAACGTCTCGGAGCACCGCGTGGTTTTGTCGTAACCTCCGGTGAGCAAATTGTGAACGCCGTACGTGAAGCCGGATTAAACCCTCACTGGGGCAGGACGTCGCCGTGGCCATGCTGTTCGATGGGAGGTTAGCAGCAAACTACGCATGCGGTTACCGTGACTCGACGCACCTGTCACCCCGCGCACAGCCGCGCGTGTCTGGCACACGCCGGCGGCAGTGCTACACTTACCGGGGCGGCACTCTGTGGCACTAAGGGCAGGCATTAGGCCTCAAATTATCGGTTGAGTGACCACATAATAAGGGAGCGGACGGGCAAGTGCAGAACTATATCGGCTATTGGGGGAAACCGTTGTGGTTAAGGGCTATGCGATGATCGGGATTAAATATCGACGGTCCTGCCCGTGTAACCGCGCAACCTCCACATTAACTGTCAAACGCTCGGGATTGATTTCTCTCACGGTTAGATCTTCAAATATATCTAAAAAATGGACACGATAGTAAATGAGTGTATAATGCATGCACGCGTCGCGCTCCGCAGACACACTGAGCTCGTTCACATGGACTTAATGGGCCTCATGAACGCGAGTCAACGGTCACCGTGATAGAGGGGACGGGTCGGTGAATGAATGCAGTGCGCAATGCTTCTGCTGCGGAGATGCGTGGTTGCACTGTTATGAAAAGCTGCCACAAGCCCGAGGGGCTTCATCTGCCTGACATCAATTACGAGCACAGGCATGCGTGCGGATCCGGCAGGCAGCGGCGTTAACCCATGCACAAGCCCGAGAAGACTAACACAGCCCTGCACTTCCACCGTTGGAGCTCTTGTATCACCAGTGCCAGACTTCTGAAACAACCGGCTACTTCAGCACCGTCACTGTACAAATACTGATACCACCACCACCGCCAATTACAACCACCGTCTGCAAACTATAACCACTCCTATATAACCACCACCAGCTGTGTACTGCCACCACCCCTGTCTCAACACCACATGTGCCACCATCAACAAAAACACCCTACAACGCAACTGCTAGTCGCGAAAAACACACCGTTCATGACAAATTAATGGGGAGCTTACACAATTGGGATTTGTGTGTCGCATCATCGCCTGCTATCATGAACATGCGGCAGGACGCACTTTAAAAAAAGTCTCTCGAGACTTCTGGGTAAACGAGCATTATAACAATATATATATAACGCAAGAATTGGGATATCGTTCCAAATTGTTACAATTGGCTGGTCGTGTCACGTCATAACTTTGCAGAAGATCTTGGCAATCAGCTGTAGGCTGTTCTCTTGGCGCCTGAGTTTATCACATCGTCGCCATATAACGGTCAGCATAACTCTGACCTAGATGCCCATGTGTCCTCTGTAAAAGCCAGAAAAAATAAAATCCACCCCTGCGCCACGACTGCCCGGTCTGTACAATCATCCCCCATCACCTGTGTGCATCAATTTATATCCTTGTCTCACCGCCATCATTCTGCACGAGCAACTCTCAATGTCTGCAGAGCCACAGTTGTCAATGTGCCACCACCAACACAGCTGTGCGACGACCACAGTCGCCACCTCCCCCTGCCCCCGGCTGCCACAAAGCCGCGTGCGTCCACGAGACGAGCAGCAACGCCCGATGTGGCAGATGCGTGGTGGCGGCAACGATCGGCCGTTAGCAGCGAACGTACATTTTGCTGCTGGCTATAAGCATTGCGAAGCTGCTCATTAATTAAAAAACGAACCGATCTTGGACCCTGCAGAGGAAACGGCGTTAATTGATGATATATTTTATCCCACTGAAAATCCACATGGATCGTAACCCTTTCCTCATAGATCGTAACCTTATCCTGGTGGAGGGGTTTGCGTGTGCCAATGCACCCAGAGCTATGTCATCTGGGGTCCCGTACTCCTGGTAGGGTCTCCTTTTGTGAGCAGGTCTGGGGGAGGTTCAAGACAAATGCTAATAATAATTATACAATTTTAATTTTTAAAGCGCCTTTCACCCGTGGGTCACAAAGTGATGATAACACAATAGATCAACTAAGTAAAATAATGACTATAAATCAATGGACATCAAATAACAAATAAAATAATTGTTGATCCAAAGACCATCAAAATAAAGGAGGTTTGCAAAAAGAAGGGCATCCAGCAGTAACATTTCTGCTCCAATGAAATATACATGGAAAATAATAGTGATGTTGGGTGAAGTACAGCCCTAAGCACTCCGTGGGGGTGACAATCCCTCTCATCAAAAATCTAGATAGTGGGGTCTATTGTGGTGTTGCCATGGGAAAACAGGAACATGGTGATAAAGCACCTTAAACACAACAGGAACGTCAAAATAAAGAGGATGAGGTCAAATCGAGATTGGCCACTTGGCATGTGGGAGGCATGATGGGTATGTTATGCGAGAGAGTGGAGGTGATGGAAAGAATAAGGTGGACTTGTGCTGTATACAGAAGACGAAATGGAGAGGAGGATGCAGATGGTTAGAATAAGACAGATTCAAATTATTTTGGAAGGGTTGCTAAAAGGGAGAGGTGGTGTTGGCGTTGTTTTGATAGAAGAGTGGGCAGATGACGTGATAAATGCGAAAAGAGTGAGAAGAGGGGGGCGTGGTGGTGCAGTGAGCAGTGCTGTCGCCTCATAGCAAGAAGCCCCCGGGTTCGATTCCCAGATCGGGTGCCTTTCTTTGTGGAGTTTGCTTGTTCTCTCCCCGTGTCCACGTGGGTTTTCTCCAGGTACTCCGGTTTCCTCCCATCATCCAAGACACGCTACTGCCTACGTTAATTGGCCTGCTGAGTAAATTGCCCGAAGTGCCCTGCGATATATTGGCGTCACATTCTGGGTATAGCCCCGCCTTGTGCCCTCTCTCTGCCGGGATAGACTCTGGCCCCCCACGACCCTGTATAGGAATAAGTGGGTGTTGATAATGATGATGAGTGAGAGGCTTATTTTGGTTAAGATGGTAATAGAAAGGAAAGTTATCGATACAGTTTTGGTGTATGCCCTTCAAACTGTGAAAGAGGAAATGGATAAAGATGCTTTCTAGAATGAGATAGACTGCGAATTAAGAAAGATATAGTGTGGGGAAAGTATCTGCCTCGGAGGTGGCCTTAATGGTCACCTTGGAAATAGAGCAGAAAAAAATGAGGACGTTCATGGATATGGAATGCAGAACAAGGATGGTTTGACGATTCTAGAATTTGGAGATGGGCTGAATCGTACCAACGGTAATATTTGGTTCAAAAGAGAAATAAGCTGATCACCTATGCCTCAGGCATATGTGATAATGATTCTGTAATGGTGAATGCTACCAAAAGGAAATGCATACAAAATGTCGAAGTACTAACTGTTGAAGAATGTGTTACTCAATGTAGGTTGGTTGTCTGTGAGATGAAGTGGACAATAAAAAAACAGGAGCATGGAGCAGCAGATTTAAGTCTGGAAGTTAAGAGAGAAAGAGGTTGTAACTCAAGAGATCCATCCTGTTTTGTCTGGAGTTCCTCAGAGTTTAGTTCTCGGCCAACTCCTCTTCAACATCTGCATAAAACCACTTAGCCATATCCTGCGCACCCTCAATCTCAGCTACCATTGCTATGCCAACGACATCCAAACGTATATCCACGCAAAGCCGTCCATCAATGTGTCTCGTCTTTGCATGTCGTCCTCACTGTCAACTGTGAAGGCCTGGCTCAATTCAAATTTTGTAAAACTAAATGGCGAAGAAACATAAGTTTTGCTTGTCGGAACACACACCAGGGTGGCGCGGTGGCCCAGTGGTTAGCGCTGACGCCTCACAGCAAGAAGGTCCCGGGTTCGAATCTCTCGGCTCGGGTGCCTTTCTGTGTGAAGTTTGCATGCTCTCCCCGTGTCCGCGTGGGTTTTCGCCGGGTACTCCGGTTTCCTCCCACAGTCCAAAAGCATGCTCCTGGATAGGTTGATTGGTTCGCAGACTAAAATTGTCCCGCAATGCCCGGCGATGGACTGGCGTCCCGTCGTCGGGTGTATTCCTGCCTTACGCCCTGTGTTTCCGGGATAGGCTCCGGCTCACCGTGACCCTATATAGGATTAAGCGGTTTCAGACAATGAGATGAGATGAGAACCCGCACCAATTGTCCATTTGATGCTTGACGACCAGACCATTGAAGTTGCTAAGGCAGTCCGGAGTCTAGGAGTGATTCTTGATTCCTCACCCACCTTCGAGACACACATCAACAAGGTGACGAAGGTAGCCTACTTCCATCTCAGAAATATAGCCAGACTGCGCAACATTCTGTCACCTTCCGAAACTGAGAAAGCTAATCCACATCTTCATCTCTTCACGAATTGATTATTGCCACACACCACCCCCTGGCATCCCTGCCTACCTTATTAATCGTCTCCAACGTGCACAGAATGCAGCTGCGAGAGTTCTCACCCACACTCCCAGCCACAATCACTTATCCCCGATGATGGTGTCTCTCCACTGGCTACTGGTTAAATATAGGATCGTATTCAAGATCCTCCTTCTCACCTACAAGGCTCTCACTGGTGCTGCTCCAGCATACATCCTTGACCTACTTTAGGCACTCTCATCGACACGACAAATTCGATTCTTCAATACGGGATTGCTACATGTGTCCAGATCGCACCTCCATTTGATGGGTGACAGAGCCTTCTCGCGCGCTGCTCCCTGACTCTAGAACAGCCTTCCATTGCAAATTCGGTCAGCTGAGTCCTTGGGAATCTTCAAATCCTCTCTCAAAGCTCACTTTTTCTGCAAGGCCTTGAATTCCTCTGGTTAGGACTGTTGATGCTGCTCGCTGTTGGCCTGCACCTGCTCGGGAACACTTATTCCTTCCTTTATTTGTTTAACAATCATTTTATTAGTTTTTTTACGTCCATTGATTTATAGTTATTATTTTACTTTAGTAATAATAAATAATAATTGCATTTCGACAGCGTTTTTACCCGAGGGTCACAAAGCGCTGCATAGAGCTGCGGGGAGGATGCATGTCAACAATGACATAAGAACGGCAAATCGTAACAATAACGCTCGTTTAAAAATGGCTAACCCGATGAAAATTGAGAAAAAAAACACTTAATGATAATGATGAAAGCAAATCAAAAATGGTCGGTGATGTTAGCTAAGTATTACTTATTTATGAGATTACCATTGTAACAGACAAACAAAACAATGAATCGCCATCTTAAGGATTGACATCAGGGGGATTAAACAATGCAGCGGTCGGTGAACAGTGCACAGCTCAGTCACGCTTTAGGACGCATGCAAAATCTTCCGCCAAAGCTTATTTTCGGTGCAGCAAAATCAGAGTCCCAAAGCCCTGCGTTTTGTAATCACTTCTGAAGTATGCAAATTGCTTTTTAAAACCTGTTGCTAAGAAACTATGGTACTCGAGCCTCCATCAGAAACGCGAAAGCGAGCCTCAGCAGGCTCACACTGCGCAGCTTGAGTCACTGCTGTTTGGAATCGTGGACCAAGTGGATGCCTGAACTCTCCTCTCAATGGGCTCCATCAGATGTGAAAGATTTCTTAAGTGGTGCACTCTGGCCCACGCCTGTCTTATACCATAAGACGAGGACGGCGGTTGAAATGGGCTTAATTTCAGTCGAGTATGTGTGGGTCGGTGACCTACAAAATATTATTCTGCAACTGGCACACCACATCCAGTGTACCACTCACTACAGCTGTAGATACTTGTCACGTGGATCTTACTCAGATCTTAGTAGTGAGCGAGAGAATGTCCAGTGATAAATTAAGCCTTGGTGGTGACCCTTGCAGATAGGCATCTCCAGATACCAGGCAGGCATCACAGTAACCAGTTTCATAAGCGAATGAGCAAGTCACGTAAACGTCTCCGGGGTTACATTTCTTCCACTGTGGGCATCTTCAAGCGCATGCTTCAGAAATTATGCGAAAACACCTTAAACCGTGGCTCAATGTGTGTTGCTCACCATCTAAAATTCACATTTTGCAGTCACTTCTCACCTTAACTGCCTTTTAAAACCGTTATTCTCAACCGGCAGGTCACTACCCATCAGTGGGCTGCAAGCGCCACCTAGTGGTCCCTGTGCACCTCAAGTGGGTCTTGAGGTGCAAAAGGTTGACCTGGAGTTGAATATGCCGGCAACAGTATGTTGCGAAATCCGAACGATCACACGGGAATAACGAGCGTCTGTGGAAACCTGGGGCATACGAATTTACCGGCGCAGAACGTGCAGACGTTCTCATCAAAGTGGAAGCGGACGACGTTACGGTGGCGGTCGATGATGTAGGTCTGGCCGTCCCACGCGCACGCCACCACCTCCTCGCTGCCGTCACTCTGCCCGCCGAGTCACACGCAGCGCAAGGTCACAGGTTGGCAGCGGCGAACACTATGGTGGCACTGATAGGATATCAAGGCGTCCGTGCGTGTGTGTCTGTGTGTGGCCATCCTGTCATATTTTAATTTCTATGTTCCTCCCGTACATCAGCAGCACTCCCCTTTAATGGTATGGAATGAATTGTGATGGTAACGTACACTATCTAAGCATAAGACAAAAATCCAGCCCGTATAGCTACGCACGCAAAAAAAGACGAAGATCTATCGAAAAATGCCTTTCACACATGATACGAACGTCCACCTGTGATGGCTCGCACGGCTCATATGGTGGTTGCGTGGCAAAGCGTTATGTCTGCCCATCTTTGTCTCCCTGGTGCCGACATTCACAGATCGTAGCAGGCACACACCTAGGGCTGAGTTGATCGACAGCAGGCGCAAGACTGGGTTGGATAACACGCGCCGCAGATGTTAGCCGCAGCCGGTAATAGAACCTATGTTGCCGGGTTGGTAGTGCACTGAGTTGACCATGATTCCACCGTGGCCGCACACGCATACATGGGTGCCCAGTGCTGACTACAATCCCAGAAATAATTCGCTCAGACAATAACTACCGCCGTTCGCAACTAACTGGCGGTGACGTCACCACAACGGTTATGCTCACACACAAATATAAAGATCCCTTGCATAGCCTTGGCAGACTTTAGGGGCAAGCACTGTTAGCGAGAACTTATAAAGTCCAGTATGGCACACGAGGGGTGGGTTGCCAGCAGCAAAACCCAGGCAGCTTCAGAAAATCATCACTGGGGTTGGCCGTGCTCACATACACACATGTAAACACACACGTGCTCACACACACACACACACACGTGTAAGCACCCACACACACATGGATAAAAGATTCCCGATATAGCCTTAACAGACTATATGGTCAAGTGCCGTTAGCGAGCATCTATGAAGGTCGACACGGTACACGAGGGGGTGAGTGACCAACACCACGCCCGGCCGCCTTTGTCTCCCTAGTGGCAATATTTTCACATTACACTAGATGCTCATTTGAGGTTGAGTCGACTAAGGGGAGGCCCAGAACCAGTCCAGAAAATCGTCACTGGTGTTGGCCGTGAGTGGGATTCGAACTCGGGTTGCCAGATTCGTAGCCCAGCGCGTTAATCGCTGGGCCACGGCTCCCCATAACACACACGTATAAGCACACACACACACATGCACGTGCTCACACACACACACGTGCTCACACACACATACACGTGCTCACACACACACGTGTAAACACACACACACACACGTGCTCACACACACACGTGCTCACACACGTGTAAACACACACACACGTGCTCACACACACACGTGCTCACACACACACGTGCTCACACACACACGTGTAAACACACATACACACGTGTAAACACACATACACACGTGTAAACACACATACACACGTGTAAACACACACACATACGCACACGTGTAAACACACACACACACACACGTGCTCACACACACACGTGCTCACACACGTGTAAACACACACATACACGTGCTCACACACACACACGTGCTCACACACACACACGTGCTCACACACACACGTGTAAACACACACACACACGTGTAAACACACACACGTGCTCACACACGTGTAAACACACACACACGTGCTCACACACACACGTGTAAACACACATACGTGCTCACACACATACACGTGCTCATACACACACACACATACACGTGCTCACACACATACACGTGCTCACACACACACACGTGCTCACACACACACGTGTAAACACACACACACACACGTGCTCACACACACACGTGCTCACACACGTGTAAACACACACACACGTGCTCACACACACACGTGCTCACACACACACGTGCTCACACACGTGTAAACACACATACACACGTGTAAACACACACACATACGCACACGTGGAAACATATATATTGGCGCCCGTGCCTGTGCAGTGGAGGATGCCTCACCGTGACATCGAGCTTGGCGAGAGCAAACAGCTGATGGTCGACCTGCACTGACCACAGCAGGATGTCCGGGCCCATTAGCTTGAGGGTCCCTGCATCATCGCACATTAGACAAAGATCTCCGTTTAGCCTTAATAGACTTGAGGGTCGAGTGCCATTAGCGAGCACCTATGAAGGTCGACGGGGCACACGAGGGGGTGGGTGGCTAGCACCGGGTCCAGCCATCGCTGTATTCCTAGTGCCTAGTGGCAAAGCTTTCACACCGCACTCGGCACTCATTTGCGGCTGAGTCGATCTGGGAGGGAAATTGTCACTAGTGTTGGCCGTGAGCGTGATTCGAACTCGGGTCGCCGGGTTTGTGACCAAGCGTGCTAGCCGCTCAGTTACACACACGTACACACAGGCACACAGCCGCAAGGACGCAATGACATAACAATCGAGACCGGCATCACTTCCTCCTCATAATGTAATGAGGCAGGATAATAATAACAATTGCATTTATAATAATAATAATTGCATTTATAAATATAGTGCGCTTTTCACCCGAGGGTCACAAAGCGCTGCACAGAGCTGCGGAGCAAACGGCTTGTCAACAAAAATGACATAAGAACGGAAAATCAGCAACAATAACATTTTTTTGGGGTTTGTTTTTTACAAATCCGAGCTGTGGAGAAAACGGCATGTCAACAAAAACATCAGGACAGTTCAACTCAAAGTCAAATAGCAGCAATAAATTATAGGACCTAAGGTAAGCAGAGAGAAAACAAAATTCTGCAACAAACAAGGAATAAATGCTCCCGTACAGGCGCAGTTCGCCAGAAAGCCATCATCCCGGCATGACGACATTGAGCTGCATCAACAGTCCCAGCCAAAGGGCTTTAGAGCCTTACGGAACAAGTGAGTCTTGAGTGGCACAGTTGTAACATCCGCACCTTACAGAAAAAAAGTCCTGCCTGAGGTGGTGTCAATCCCACCTCGGGAACATTTCTGTGACGTTTATACATTTTGCCCCCTTTTTTGTGTGGGTTTCCTGTGGGTTCTCTGGTTTCTTTCCACAACTATAAAAAAAACCACTCATTAATTCAAATACTCATTAGTTAATTGGCCGATAACATCATAATATATGGGAGGCACTGTCTATAAAATGTTGGCATCAGCTAACTGCGTGGTTGCCTTCCCTCTACCTCGCTGGGGTTTCCTCGAACCGCTGAATCGTTGCATCTTCGTATACCTTCGACACCGAACGAATATGTGGCGTTAGAAATTGTATCAAATTTTGAATAAAATTTAATTTGAATTAAATTTTCAAGCTGACGCTGCGTAAGCCGCATAGAAACAGCGATCCGTTTGGCTATCCAGTGGCGGGGTTCTGGAGGGGTTGAGATGAGATGTGACCAGAGATGCTGAGTGGTCTAAGCAATCGAGGCGAGCACCAACGTCTATGCAAAATCCTTGTGTTTGCTGTCGGGCAACGTGTTTACAAACGGTCGACACTAAACAGCAGGACATATTGGCCCCATCTTCACTCTTTTCGCTAGTCAGCTCTATGCCAGATCAAGGGAGAGAACAGAGGTCAACCACTTTTTAAACCAGGCCATAGCCTAGCGAAGGCCATAGGGCAGACCTAGGTGTTGATAGGTACCGTAGAATAGCAATTAGCGAGGTCGTGGCCGCTGGTGATATACTCTGTCACCAGGAGTCACGATCTATTCCCTCGTGGACGAAGGCCTCCGCAAAATCCTATGACCCCCCATTGGTTTTGCTTCAGCAAACCCATCCTCATCAATCCATCTCCACAGGGGTCTCCCTCTTGGGCGCCAGAGTGACGCCTCACAGAAAGAAAGTCCTGCCCGAGCTAGTTCGATTTCTGCTTCGGGCACCTTTCTGTGCAGAGTTAGTATGTTCTCTTCCTCTGTTCTGCATGGGTTTCATCCAGGTTCTCTGTTTCCTCCCACAAATAAAAAAAACATTCTCACGAATTAATTGGCCAAAAACATCGTAATACACAGGAAGCAATGTTTATCTTGCTGGTGCTGGCTGACTGGTTGGCAGTTTCCCCCCCCTCTCTGCGGGTCACTCGCTAAGCCTCCGCATCCGTGTCTCCTCTATGACCAGGCGTGCAATTTGCGCGGCGCGTAAAAAAATTGTGTGATTCCATTAATTCTATTCTTAGGCGCGTTAGCTGCTTTCGTCGCAATTATGGCAACACATTTTTTGTAAGACTATGTCACCGTATCTACGTGAATGACTCACACTTAAGAATATAAAAACGCCACAATTAAAAAGAGAAGACGACGCAATGAAATTAGCACGTGTGTGCAAGTGCTAGGAGGATGACATTACAATATTGTGAGAGGTCACAGCAGTTTTCGTTGGCTTTCAAGCAGCAACGGATTGAGAAAGGGTTGAGGGTTATTATTATTGATCATGGGTCAAATCAATCTCCCCAGCTACTCAGGCATCCCTTGAAACAGACATAATGGTTCAGAGTAAGCCTTCAACTGGTTAAATAGCAAACATCGATTTACTTAAGAAAGGAATGGACAAAGATCCAAAGGCAAATGACGTATGGATTGTCTTTCTTCAAAGCGCCACAAAAACCGGAGTAAAAGAGAGTGTTGTGTTTTTTTTCATTCTGTATAATATGATCGATTCTCCTAATGTGCACCCAACATTATTCCCGACTCCTGCTTGTTGGAGGCAGCTGTGGGGTAAATGGGGCAGCGTGTGATTCGGCAGATTGGCTCAAGTATGGAGCTCACGGGGATCCACGCATCACCTGTGAGGGGGGAGGGTTTGGCACCACGCAGGCCGCGATGGCGAGCGAATTTACAAGACGAGCCGAAGGCGAGAAGTGAAACTGCGCAGGGGTTGGCGCGACGGCGGGAAGAGAAACGGGCGTCGCGGCTCCCGAGTCCACCGGTCTCGCGCGGCCCACACCACGGCGCAACGGGAGGAACTAGGAGAACGCAGAGCATTATTATCCTCGCGAGCGGGCTGCTGTAACTCCAATCGGTCGCCCTATGACTGATAACGTGAATGGACCTGGAATGGTATTGAACAGCCTAGACAGGAACAGGGACAAATGACAATTATAGGCAGCATCGCCACCCAGTTCTGAAAGCGTCTGGAGGAGCAAGAGTGGCAAGAGAAGGCCAGGGCAGCTTTTATGGATGCTGTGTGGGCGTCTGGGCGGTGATCAAACACACCTCTATCACCACGCTAATGACATGCCGGCCACTCGTCCACGGCGAGCAGCCTGCTTTAAGTTTCGCAAACAAAGGAGCGGGAGACATCCGGTGCACCGGCCTGGCGGGCGCGACTCGCCGGGACGACAAGAGAGCGAACCGAACCCATTAGCGGTGGCGGCATGGCTTTATTTACCACTGCAGTCAACGCCCACCGCGTAATGACCTCTTGGAAATGTGTACAATTTCATTATGCGGGATGCCTAACCTTGTTATGGAATAAATGATCGTGAGTGCATTTTCAATGGCCCAATGCGGCGGGATGCGCCAGAGCTTTTAGCCCAGGATATTATCCCAGTCAGTAAAAAATAGAACGATGCACGTGTCAACACGACACATTGCCGCTGCCTAAAACTCCCCAAAACATACTTTTCCAGTCTTGTGTGGGGTTTGCTACACCGACGGAGATTAGCGGCTTGTCGCCAGCTCATCTCAGCACCTGCAAAGATTCATTGAAAATGCTTCCCACGTGCATAATAGACGCCGTGTAATGGTAGATCGTGGCTGCCACGGGGCGGCGAGGCTCAACTCGCAAGTAGCCACAGCTGTCTCCAGCTCTGACAGCTCGACAATGGGACGCGACCGAGCAGGCGCCCGAGAGCTCTCGTCTTGTAACGTGACATCCGTGTGAATTATAACCTCTCGCATAGTAACTATTTAATTTCTATTCATCCTTCTTTTATATTTTATCCATGTCTCTGTAGTTAATAATGCTTATTTGTCTCTTTAATACACATCTACCGCTGCTAAATTTCCATCAGTGTTCTCTCTGCTTCACGCAAAACGATCGTGGGTCAATGGGGCGCGCACAAATGTAACGCCCGACGGAACGAGTGGATCCTATCCCAGCTTCGTTATCGCCACCATATTTGCAGCTGGGAAATGTTGAGTGAAAGGCGATATTATAACTTCCCTTGTGAACCGTAGCACTTCCTTAGCTAAATCTGCAGGTGTCCCGTTTCCCCGCGCGCATCACCGACCCCGCGCTCCGCTATTTTCCAAGATTCGATGCACTGGGTGAAACTGCGCCGTGGTGGCGGCTGTGGGGAAGCACACGTGGGAACTATGAAATGTTTCCTTTGAAATCGTCACCTTTAACAAAAGTGCCGCCAATGCCACACTGTTTAACACCAAAATGTGTTTTTTATAACGGTACCAGGCTTGGCACCATCCCACTGTTCTATTGACAACTGGAATAATATTAAAACTAAAATGCAGGTTGAACAACCAACGCAGTTTGTAAAATTGTCGACTTGTGGTCAATAAAACACGTATTATTTTACAGTAATTCAACACTGATTGTCTAATGGATAGACTGGCCTTCATGATAGCAATAAGGACTTTCCACCACTGGCTCAAGACCGTTAACACAGGGGTGGAGTGAAACTGTTATGCTGGACGCTACAATGTAACATCTAGTAAAATATATTGTGTTGTCAATGAGGACCTTCTCACAGTGTTGGTAAAGGGGGCTAGTTTAACCATACATCATCACACTGGTCTATACCGGCTGGTGAAGGTGAACTGGTTCAAATACCACATGGCTTGGACTTGAATTCGGGTTAATGGCTTCAGAGCTCTGTCTGATAACTACTGTGCCACCACTCCACCCGAAAGCTACCTTCACTGCACGTTGCTGTGTGCAAGAGTCTAACGTGCGTCGGTGGTGAAGGCCACCGATGCGGATATGGGGATGGTGGTGGCAGTGGTGGTGACGGTAGATGTGGCAGTCGTGTAAGTGGTGTTGGACGCGGTGGAGGTAGCGATGAGGGCAGTGCTTGATCAACACTGGCATTTTTATATTGCGTTTTTCAGGGATAATTTTTCAACCCTACAAAATGCAATTGCATCCTTTGCATGTGTGTAATTGCTTACTCGCTCTCGGCCGCTTTGCAATCCGCACATGAAGGTTAAGTCGTCACCGCTGGTACAAGAGCGATTGATGGATAGAGACCACAAACACATCCCAATATACTGCGCATTACATGTGTCAGGGCTCATAACAGTGCGTGGGCGCAGATGGCTCGACTCACTAACGCCCGCGCCATGTGTCCATCGCACGCCGGCGATAGTGCGCACATACGACCGACAGTGCCGGCGACATGGAAAGCTCAGCGCTGAGCGAGGCGAAGCTAGGTGTGGGTCATCCACAATGTGATTTTAGTAATAATCCAGCTAAGGTTGAATGTGTTAATGCATTAGCTTGGTCGGATGTCTGTTCATCCGTAACCAGAGAGGGGGCCACGATAATGCTTAAAATATGGATTAAATCTGTGGTACATTTGTTTTCGAATCTGGGACTTGTTTCGTTAAAAACTAGGCAAAATGATCAAATGGTATAGCCTTCTGATGTGTATTCAGTTTCGATTCAACTTGGCACCACGTTTGACATTTCACTCCATACGGAGCAAAACATCACACGTTCTTACGAGCAGCGGGCGACCCGCTCGAAGATGTAACTATAGAGCCTGACCACAAAAACCTACACAGCACCGCGATCAAAGTATTGCCCCAAAACTTAAGAGATACAAACCAGAGCTAAATCATCCATCGGCAAATTTATAAAAGCATTTTACCGTGACATCTAAATCTGCATGTATATACTACTAATTCAACACTGCTGAAGATAATATAACACTGGAAAGCATTACATAATCCTTGCGTGAATGTGAAACCCATCCTAATGTATTATACAAGTGTTTACATGGATATAGCGAGCACAATAATAATGATACTACAATTTATAATGAGCGTAAATTCCACGCCTAGTCATGAACGAAACATGGAAACAAAGGCATAGCAAGGAGACCGCGGAGAGGAGGGGGGAGTCAGCCAGGCGGTCAGCCAGTGCCAACCCGCCATACATTGCTTTCATATATATTATGATGTTACTGGCCAATAATCAATCGGTGTTTCTTAATTGTGAGATAAAACAGGAAAACCCAGAGGAAACCCATGCAGAACAGGTGGAGAACACTAAAACACCACGCAGAAAGATGCTCGAGGCGGGAATCGAACCGCCTCGGACAGGACGTTCCTTCCAGAAGGCGCTGACGTTACTATTGCGCCACCCTGCCGCTTTGGAAGGGCATTCGGTCCCGAGATCTGCAACTGCTGCCCTTCTAATACGATGGGACGATGCACGGTCCACTTGTGCCGGAGATGTGGGGGGGTTAGGTGGAGGCAGGGAGGAAAGGATCAATAACGCAATCTCCGTGCTGCGTGCAAATCTCTTCCGTAGCGCAATCACAGTACGCAGCGGGGGGGGGGGGGGTAGCGTTGTGTGAGCACTCTTTGGAACGTTTGTTAAAATGATTAGGTTTGCAATTAGGGCGGAATAAGAATGAGACACGGCCGCAAGGAGAGGTCAGCGCAGTGGGCCGCTATTATCGACAAAAGCCGCTGACGGCGATTTTAACGTGGGCGGATGCGCCGTGCTCACTTTTCGTTGTCTCCCTTGTTGCCGTCAAACCAACGGGCAAATCGCCCGTTTGTAACGGTATCGCCCGTTGCAAACGGGCGAACTGCAGGCACGTTATATTATTTTCCAATCGTGCACACATAAGAGAGAAAGGAACGATTGTTGAGTGCGTCTGTAAATAACCATGCGCGCCCACTGACGACACATTCGGAACAGGGACAAACACATGCACGCTCCACCACAACGGCTGCAACCTGCCACGAACGCGGTGAATTTCACCTCCGAGCCGGGTAAAGCGACGGCACAACGGCGAGGTCAAGATGGCAGGGATTGGAAGGTAGCGACTGCCGCACGAGTCAGCTTTTTGTTGGGGCTCATGAAGGGCGTCGTTCTCCTTGTTGAAGTTATACGGTTGCCAGGGCAACATGGCACAGCCTAGTGGTAGCTCGCGCGACACTAGTTGCAGAGGTTCACGGTTCGAGTCTCACGGCCGCTTCGGTTAATTCTCGCTGTGGATACTTCACAGTGGACGTTAACGATCTCACAAGATTATTATTTTTTTAAACGTAGGTTATGTGTGCCGTCATCATGGTTTAAATTTTAATGACTTGCAGATCACCTAATTGGGTAAAATTACACAGCTACACTGCCCCATACAGTGAAACTACCGCTAACAATACTTATCTGTGTAACATAGCACCTCAGTCATAGTAGTCTTGTCCCGCAAAAATGGCGTGAATAGCAGTATTACTAATAATAATCATAATAAAAATATAATTCCGTAATGGGCACAGTATTTGTTGAATGTTGAACGATTCAAGAGATGCGAGGAAACCACAGAGGTGGGGCGAAGGCAGCCATGCGGTTAGCCAGTGCCAGCATTTGCTGGACACTGCGTCTTATGTTAATGGCCAATTAATGGTAGTTTCTTTCGTTATAGGATGAAACCGGAAAACCCAGAGGAAACCCACGCAAAACGGGGGGAAAACACACAATCTCTACACAGAAAGGCGTCCGAGACAGGAATATAACTGACCTGAACAGGCCCTATTTCCCATGAGTTGTGAATTCAAAGCAATAGCTCCTTGCCATTTCTAGAAGGTTTGCAGCCATGTCCTTCTTACCATCGAGGGTGCACAGTGCAAAGAGTCCAGACTTCACAGCCTCCCCTTGCACGTCCTCCCCTGTGGCAATCACAATAACGAGACCGACAAGCAACAAACGAAATTTAAACGAAAACACTGCACAGCCCCGCCTCAAGCCCGGTTTGATTGTCACCAGGAGTCACAATGATGTGACTCAAGACTACGACACGTGGCATCCCACGGTGACCTCTCAACCCTGCAGAAGCGTCAAGTAACGAATGCGGTGCTCGTATCTCGGACAGCAGATTCAACCTGGTTAATCCCACTTCACGTCAAAAATTAAATAGATAACGGGCCATCGACCTCTTGCGCCGTTCAATAATATCGCATACAGACGATTTTTTGCAAAACCGCTTAATGACAAAGCGCAAATGCGTTGTTCGCGAGTTACCTTGGCAACAGTGATGCCCCAGTTTCCCCTCCCCAAGGGCAACGTCTTCGTGATCGCGTCAGATTGGCGCAGTCCTCAACATTATGCGTCGCTGGAGAAAAAGGCTGAGCTCATCCGTCCGAGGTGGGCATGGACGACACAATCACAGGTCTATGGCTTCTATCTCCTGCATGAGCAAAAGACTTTAATACAAGCTGCTGCTGTGCATGCAATATAGGCTGACACGATGAAGTACAAACTGTCTGCATTTAAGTGAATCGTTGTGTTAGTTCTCATCAAAATTGCAGGTCCTGAGAGATAAGGTAATTAGATAATTAGATATATTGTAGATACATTCTAGTATCTAAAAGCAAACATTTCAATCTTGTTGGTTGAAATCACTTAATGGTATCCCCCTCCACCTTAGACAGGTGGCTCTAATGCCCAATACGTCACTCGCCCATCGCTGTACCCATCGTCGTGACTGGCAGAGGCTACCAGTTGACTGCTGATTCTCTCACCGACAGAACACTGCTCTTTCTGAAGCAGAGCTCGAGCAGGGGGATTGACATTGGAGGGGGCTGCAACGATCCGATCCCAAGGAATCCCGCACTGTTTTTACAAGTGAGCTGCAGATGTTGACAACGGCAGACGTTTTTAAGGATAGACTCCATTCTTGCCGAGAAGCGAACGGGGCCACCAAATGTTCTCGGCAGGCTGTCACGTGTACTGGTCTGCGCGCCCGTGACAATTTTCGTTTCGGTAAGTTGAAACGAGCAGAAATACTACAGACATGACAAAACAGATAAGAGCTTGGTATGACTCATGTGCGACATCTGCGAGCAGAACGAGGCTGAATTGTGCACAGCACATAATGAAAATACGATGGAAATCGCTATCCCCCCCCCCATTCTCCTCCACGCAGCCCAGTTCAGCGACATTTTATCACAGCCCGTACGGCGCAGAGAACCTACCATCATAAAACGCACAGCCTGGCTCTTACAGCGGTGGCGGCAATCGCGTTATAGGGGACCGTGTAATTGCTTCACTGGGACCAAGTGAAATGAACTCCTACGCTGCGTCAATGTCGGGCGCTGATATTGATTAAACCTGTCATTCGAGCACGGCGGTTAGATTACGAGTCCGAGCCGTGGTGATGCGAGCGGCGAACTGACGCCTGCAAATGGGTTTCAACGGACAACAGTGGCACTCTAAAACCCACGTGAAGAGAACAATCGTCCCGGGCGAAAGTCAATTAAAATATTGGTTTGATTGGGTGTCAAAAGAAAATGAATCAATGACAAAACAATGTTGGTGCTTTCAACAAGGGCCGGCTATTCTAATCGTCTCAATTAGAACCCAATTATCAAAGTAATGAAGTAGGTGTCGGTCACGAGCAATATGTTGTCTGCAAATTAATTAGGAATATACAGGGTGATCCATTTCCAGATACCCCACCAAAATAATGAGGAAAAATCGAAGGCAAAACAACAATACACTTCACAGCCTCTACTTGCCTTCCATCAATTTCAAAAGACTTATTGACCATGTTAACGCTCTCCTCTACAACATATGGAGCTATCGCTTTCACAACATTCAACCATTCGTTGAAAAGTAACAAAGTCATTAGAAATTACTTTGTCATTAGAAATGACTTTGTATATACAAAGCACAATAACGGAGCATACAAAATTAGGTCACGTTGATGTCCATTCTCGAGTACCGGACACTAGATCGAAAAAAATGCATTGAGCACGGCTTACAGCAGTTGTTATTAACTCGTGGGTCACGCACCCCAAAGCCTTTTGAGAGACGGAGTGGCGCAAGCACGCGGGGGTGGAGGGTCGCGCAGGCTGTGGCACCGTGCAGGAAAGATGTTGAATGCGTATGGGGAACACAAGTGCTATGCAGCGACATACACGGTCATTTACACAAGAGGTAAATGCCTTACCATTACAAAAAACTGATACACAGTGTGATAAAGATGGCTAACAAAAAACACAGCGATACACAACATGATACCAATTCCTTGTTAACACACCGATATTTAACATCAAACAAATGCCATGCTAACACTACAATGACCAGAGTTGTGGTCATGTGATCCCTCACTCTGTACTGTGACCCTAGGAACCTAGTGGAAGTGGGTGATTCGGAGCCCAGTAGTCATAATTTGATGGCGGGAGGGGCGCCATCCCAAAATCGAGAACGCGTCGCTCACAGCAATCGTTGCACCAAATGCTCTCCTGCCTAAAGCGCCATCCCGGAGTTGTACGAATCCATCATGCACGACCAGCAATGTATTCCCACATCATCACAATGAGGTGCAGCACTGCCCTCTGACGGGCACACCAGGCTCAGCAGTCTCACACTCCACAATCATTTGCCGCATGCTGTGCCCAACCCTGCTCGCTGCATTAGAAAGCGGGTGTCGTTTGCCATTTACAAGGCACTTAAGAGGCCACACAGCGGCTGTAATGCGGCACAGTTTGAGTGTGTATTGTGCCTAAAATGCAACCATGTCAGTAGATGCTGCGCAAAATAGTCGCGCGTTGTTACTGCGGAAGTACGCCAGTGTGCACTTGGGCAAGAAAGCACGCTGGGAATTTAATGATCATGATGTTGCTTTGTAGTTCACAGCTATTTTCTATATTATTTGTAGGCTCGTTTGGATCCACCGCTCTTGTAGCGGGTTTTATAACACATCATGATTAAAGGTCGCCTTCCGATTGTTTGTTTCTTGTCTGTTTTTTTCCATTCCATTTGCAAACGGCAAGTTCTGGTTCCTGCGCGGTGACGCTCTATAAATAGTCTTAGATTCCTATTTTTTATGATCTTCTTTGTACAGATTTGTTTGCTATGTTAGTGTAAATGCAACAATAATATACTGTTAGGATATTATAACAAATAATATTTTACAACCCTTTGTAAATCCACTGCTGGATGAAGAAACCCCATGCTACATCTATCGCTAAATATTTCACCACGATGATCAGTGCAGACTAGAGAAGGATGGCCAGGACCAGTTAAGATATCACTATTCAATGTTGTTAGCCATGCGTGAACACAGGATTCTGTATTCACAGTGCGTTGCGTTAATCACTGTGCCAATGCACCCATGATAGTCATGAGTTGTAAACAATCAACTTATTGTGCAAGATGAAATGTATGTATCGTGATCGTATTGATCAATTTTGATTTAATAATCTATGCAATCTAGTAATCTACAAGAATGCAGCTTACCTCTGGGCATACTACAAAAGATCAGCTTCAGTAGTCCACAAGCAAACCAAGCACTGTGACTTCACCCAACCATCTGTTTTATCTGAGAATGGATTCAACTCTCATAGGGCATGACTATGATTCTGTTATGCAGGTCAAAGTGTGCACGGGCATCGTGAATTTGAATAAAGTTTGAAATTAAATCTTGGAAATGGCTGTAGGGCACATGAGGCTCGACACTTCATTCATAATAACTCTAATAAAAACATCCTGTGTGGGGCGGTAGGGGGGTGTAGGCATGGCACAGCCCCACCTTCTGCTGAAACCTTTCCATAATTTATCGTGATATCGCTGCACCTCATTGACGCATTTGACTAATTACTCCGCAGACAACAGTGCGATTCGCTACAACCCACGCACTCGCAGTGACAGAACAACAAATTTGGTAAACGTGTCTCACAGTCTGTAACGCCGTTACCTTGACGGATGTTTGCGATGAGGTGCGTCGAGACGTTCTTGTTCTGGATCCGTGCGGAGGTCTGATGGGGAATCACGTCACGCATCTGGGCCTCACTGCCAACGGGAAAATAATAAGAGAGCAATTGCATTACCTGCGCTGAAATGCGCTGCAGCGTATCATTATGTCTCCATTAGCTTAACAGGTATGGCTCCGCAATCACTGCCACGTTCACCTCCATCCGTTAGTCAGAATGCACTGGGAGTTCACAAGAGGATTATAACTGTGGGCAAATGTCATTAAATTGTGAGCTTGGCTCCTACCGGCATAGTCTTTTACCATTAAAAATAGCAAAAATGTCAATGATTTACGCAGCGACAGAATAACCGATTCTCAAGACTCGTTTCTAGACGAGACCTATGTTTAGTTGTTTGCTTAATTCCATTAATGAGTGTTTAGGTTTTTCGAGGGGGAACTGAAGAACTCAGATACAACGCACACATACCCACACACAGCACCCCAGAGATTCAACAACAAACATCCTGCCATCTCTAGTCTCCCCCAAATAATAGTCCAATTATACAGTGTCTGTTATTCCCAGCAGTCTGCCATTAAATTACCACAGAGGCTAAACCATGCTTAGATTTTCAGATCTCACGAGGCTGGTTTCATTCAGGATGGCGCGGTGGAAGGAATGGATAAATATTCCAATGCCAGGTCAGATATCTTGGGGTTAAAAGCTCAAAGGTTATGTCTGGGTAAAAGCACTGAACTATGAGATCTTGGGTTTAAGCCCCGAGTTGCTTATGCTTGGTAAAGTATTAGACACGTGCATCTACAGATAGTTGTCAATCCACTGTTGGATGGCAGCCTATCAATGCCATATCGAGAAATATTGGACCATGGTATGTTGCGGGTTGGTGAAGGTCGGGAGCACAGACCGGGCAACACTGATTCGGAGTTCAGTACCACAACGGTATTTGCTATGATGTCACTACTGATGACGTGTACCCATCCAGCCATGTAACTGTTTGAATATATTCTCATCTCATTATCTGAAACCGCTTAATCCTATATAGGGTCACGGTGAGCCGAAGCCTATCCTGGAAACACAGGGGGTAAGGCAGGAATACACCCGACGACGGGACGCCAGTCCATCGCCGGGCATTGCGGGAAAATTTTAGTCTGCGAGCCAATCAACCTATCCAGGAGCATGCTTTTGGACTGTGGGAGGAAACCGGAGTACCCGGCGAAAACCCACGCGGACACGGGGAGAGCGTGCAAACTCCACACAGAAAGGCACCCGAGCCGAGAGATTCGAACCCGGGACCTTCTTGCTATGAGGCGACAGCGCTAACCACTGGGCCACCGTGCCGCCCGTTTGAATATATTATCAAACGATATTCAATGCATGAAGTACAGTACACTGAATCCAACTTTTCCAAAAACAAATTGTTGGCAACTTAAGCAAATGATAACACGATTATATGTCGATATAATCTGGAGCGAATTTAATTGGAAAATAATGACAATACAGAGAGTAACATGACACCAATGGATTTTTTCATGGAACGACGACCCTAATCGACAAATTACAGAGGGCAGGCTGATAAGCTTCAACAACACATGAAGATGTGCAGTGTGTGTAGAACATCTCTCGATCTTACCCAGACCACCAGCTGCAAACAACTGAATGAGTGACCATTTATCCATTAAAGACCACCAACTCTCCACAGCTCTGTGCAGCGCTTAGTGACCCTCGAGTGAAAAGTGCTCTACAAGTGCAAACATTATTATATCATTATAACTCAGTGATTTTCACATGCCTTTAATATATTAACGTTGTGCTTTACTCTCACCATTCTCAATCGGTGGGTTGCGACCCAAGATTGGGCCGCGAGTGCCACCTTGTGGCACGTGGAGACTGAACCCAAGTGGGCCTTGAGGCGCAAAGGTTGAGTACCCGTTTTATGCAAGAGCATGACACGAGGCTGGATTGACTGTAGAGGGCTCCAAAACAGAGACAACATGAATGTTTATCTTTAATTAATAATGCCTTTTGTGTGCTCATGGTGGTATGCAGTTCCTTGGACAGCTCATTTGGGTGATGTCATCATGGGGTCATAACCTATCGGGTGATGGCATATGCTTATCCACAGTACGAAATATAAATGCTTACAAGGAATCGACTCTTATAAATGGATAACATAGAATCGACTTCAATGTAAGTGCATGGGGAATCGAACGGTGGTAATTTGACTCGGTGTACCGAACTTATTAATATCACGTGTTTACGTTGAAAAGCTGGCGTAATGGGTTGTAACACTTTTAAGTCGTTTTGTTTGTCTAGAATCTAAGAGCATCGTCTGTTTCTCCAAGCACGCACAAAAGCAATTGCAATTCATGCTTATTTATTAAACAAAGTGGCGTTCGACCTCGTATCCTGGCTCTGTGATTGCATGTGAAGAAGCGTTGGTTAACACTACGTATAGTCAGTCTTGCGACACTGTTGGGCGAGGACAGAACAACTAAGCTATTACTCATTTTAACAAGACGACCCCCTCCCCAAAAAAGTGGAGGCTGCAAAACACTGTTGCCCATAACACCAGAAGGACACGAGCAGTCTGCCCATGACATTCCAAACGCGCAGTCGAGCTGGGTCTCATTTGATAGCCAGGCGAGACAGTGGGCTTTTAAGTGTCTTAAAGTTGGTGTGAACCGAGTGCTGTGAACGTACAGCGGAGATGGCTTTCCACACAGCAGCCACTGGCATAAACACAGCCTGGCAGTGATGTTCCTAGTTCTTGCTATAGAGGAAAGGCTATGAGTCGGACTTACAATGAATATTGAGCTGACGGGCTGATGGTGGGTGAGCGAGCAAGTGAGCGAGCGGAGGTTTGCGAGCTGCTGCCCGAGAGAGAGAGCGACAGGACCTGACGGAGCTTGCCTCGAACTCCCAGTCAGAGTTGGGGTGGCCCAGCTCCCAGTTGCACAGCAGGGTGGCGTACCCACAACCTGGCTGGGACACCATGAGCTCGGGGCTCCCGTCCAAGCGGGGGTTGGTCGAGAGGCTGTCCACCTGCGAGCGAGTCGCACGGCGCGCAGCGTGCATGTAGCGTCGCCTGTTTCACGGATCTTTTTGTCGATTTTGGAATGTTCTAGCAACATGGGAGTTACATATTTCCAACAGCAGAACATAACAGGAAACCCAGCATTCTCTATAAGTCCAGGTGACAGTACTATTTTTACACATTCTGCACAAAGCCTTGTGAAAGAAACTTCGTTTTCAGATAAACAGAACTTTTAAATGCATGCTGATGAAGCTTTAATCTCGCAAACTATTTCTATACCATCCACCCCACTCTCCTCTTTATAACCCAGCTGAAAGGGCCCCTCCTGCACCTTAGGGCCCAGGTGAAGTTGTACTAGCTATATGCTCATTAACAACACCACTGGTTTCAATAATTAAAATACGACTCGTAACGCGTGCAAATTCCGTGCCACAGCGAGACAAGGATGCTAAGGAGAGGAGACAAGCTCAGCGTGAGAATACCTGATGGAAGCGGTGCCTTCATCAGGTGACCTGATGAAGGTGCAGGGGACGGCTGTTTCAGGTTGCGGATGCAGATATGGAGAATCGCCACTTTGCGTTTTTTTGTTTTGGAGTGAAGGACGCTGAGTAGGTGGTGTGAGGAGCTGGGGAAGTGCCTATGCGGACTGCGGTGAGGGGTGTGAGCACGTTGTGGACTAATGGGAATGTCTTGAGTGTATATCCCCGTCGCAGAGCAGTGCGGTTTTCTGAATGATTCCCTGTTGTATTGGCAGCCAGTGTAGAGTGAGCATGCAGTCGGTGCTGAGTGAATGTCTGGAAGGGATGTTAAGGATCACTGGAGCGAGGTTGTGTTGATGGTGGAAGAGTTTGTTGCATTGTTGCTTTGTGACTCCATTTAGTATAGCATTGAAGTAGTCATATTGATAATGCAGCTAGCAAGGATGTGTGCTGTTGTAGTGCATAGAATAGAGCGTATTTGTCATAGTGCACGGAGGTGGAAGTTACATGCTCTGAGTGTGTTGTTTCGGTGGTGTTGAATTTACTACCTGTCCCTCCAGAAGCCACTTCTTCAGTTGAACAAAATGCCCCACGGGACTCTCGGGGCAATCCCCGGGGGCAGCCTCCCAGCGGAGGGCGCGCACCACGCGGTCCGTGTAGCCCACAACCAGCTCGCAGCGCCCGTCACCATCTGCGGTGATCGTGCGAACCAGCCACGCGGCGCAACAACAAATCATAACGACACAATTTATAACGCGCACAAACTCCACAGCTGGTCAAGGATGAGACATGGATACCGGGTGCGGAGATGCTTGCAAACTGTGATCAAAACTTTACCTCCAAATCCTGGTTAGACACTGGCACACTAAGTATGTAAAAATAAATACTCCCATGAAAAAGGATACATATGGTCATTTTTTTAGTCTTCAACGTTTTTACTTAACGAGTGGTGAGAGTCTGGAACGTGTTGTGGACGTGTTGTGGAGGTTGAATCATTGGGCCAATTCAATAAATGCCTTGATGCTATATTACAACTGACCTGTTATGAACAAGCAAACGAGCTGGATGGACCAAATGTACCATTGTTTTGTAACCTTCCTCGTGTTTTTTATGATGTGTTTACAACAGGCAGCACTTTGTATAATGCCCCCTCTTCCCTGTTCAACAGGCATATAATGATACATCGACTCTTATATTTACTTGGTGCCTTCACTCAGGATGCACGAATCAATCTACGTTGAATGCCAATCATACTCCAGTGTTGCTAACGCCACGTGCATGGTAGACTAACCCTAAAGTGGCAGCTGAAAGAACGAATAAGCCCAAAAAATTATATTCATCATGAAGATGGAGCAATTAAATCATCTCGTACAGGGGATCTATATGGATAATTACATCACAATACTATGATATTGCAACAGCTTTGGGAGGCCTTCATCAAATAGTGGATGATAATGAATGATGATGAATTTACATTTGGTGTAATGGAAAGAATTGAACAAAAGTGACAGAATGAAAAATCGATGCAATCGGGATGAAAAAAAAACAAGAAAAAGGATTTGATTCTTACAGAGCCACAACTCAAAACGTGACCATTTGTCCAATCCTTGGATGACAGGGTGGTAAATCATTTTACAGATCTATTACTTCATATCCCATGATGAAATTCTACAGATGGCATGAATGTGATTTGGCAAACATCTTCAGGAGCGCATAAATAACTTAACCATGTAACACATTAGGCGAGTAGTGTTCCAAAAGAACTAGTGCTGCTGGGTGTCTGTATACCCTTGTGGCCCACGTGATAGATGCTATTCTGGAGAGAGCATTAGCTCTCGGCATGAAATGAATTACACCGAGCAGGCATGCATATTTAAAACGGGAACGTATGTTTTGTCGCGTTTTTATCCCCAACGCTGTTTTTAAATGTCATTTTTTTGTAGTGCACTATCGTAACATTGCGATCTGCCACACTAATAAATCAACAACCGCCGCTTTGCACGGCCCATCGTACATAGCGAGCGGCAGAAGTGCACACCGTGTCGTCGGTTCTTGTTTGCGAAATTATTGGCACGGCTCGACGCACTTTGATCCGGGAGGCCACGACAATAAACCGACCGATGTCGCTGATGAGCAGAACTTTAGTGTTGGCCGGGATGTGCTGCTGCAGAGTGGGCCTGATGGCGGTGGGCTGCGGCGTCTCCTCCGCAGACGAGGAGGGATCTTGTGCTAGGTTCGGTAGCCGTGGCAGGAAGAACACGTGGCATAGGCCCTCGCCACTCACCGACACCACGAAGTTCTGCATTATCAGGGGTGAAGGTAGTACATCTGTGTTAAATCCTACCATGAAAGTATATATATATATATTGTTTAAGAAATTTTACCCATATATCATAGATGATGTAGTACTTTCCACAATGTTTCCGTCAGAAGTATTTTATTAGTCGAATGACAGCCAACTGGCAGCTCTGAGCCAATAAAAATGTTCTTTGCTCTGGTTTGTGCCAGCAAGTTTTCACAATTTTTTTTAATCAATTTAGCCTTTTTTCCTTCAGACAAAATGACCGAATAGCAGGACAACATTATCTCATCTCATCTCATTATCAGAAACCGCTTAGTCCTGTACAGGGTCGCTGTGAGCTGGAGCCTATCCCGCCAGACACAGGGCGCAATGCAGGGATATACCCACGATGGGACGCCGGTCCATCCCGGACACTGCGGGCAATTTAGTCCGCAAGCCAATTAACTTTTGCAGCAGCATGTTTTTGGACTGTGGGAGGAAACCAGAGGGCCTGGCGAAAACCCACGCGGACACGGGGAGAACATGCAAACTCCACACAGAAAGGCACCCGAGCCGTGATTCGAACCCGGGATCTTCTTGCTGTGAGGCGACAGCGCTACCCACTCGGGCACCGTGCCACCCTAACATTATATTATTTAAAATATGTATGTGTATATATATTTGTTCATTCAAACCATCCTTACAGAGCTTTTTTTTAAACAATCACTGGAAATGATTGCTACCAAAAGCTGTTCAGATTTTTGAAGCAACCATCATGCATCGAGCCTTGAAAACTTACATCAGTATAAAATCACACTAAAATGAATTAATTACTGAATACAATGTACGAACTATTAAGTTACATGTTTTACTTTATAAACTTCAATAAACCTTCTGCTAGTTTTCTGCAATGAAATATATAAGCTGTATTTTACCTTTCCCTTGTTAAAGACATCTCCAATTCCAACACAAGTGATCTGGAATTGAAACATTAAACAATGAAAATTACTTTTTTTGAAACTCCATTCTATATCGCAATGTCGACATGAGTAAAAACAAGTATATAGTACAGTTGAGCAAGCCTTGTTACAGAAATTTCATAATAAGTCCCAATTTTTGTAAACACTCTATCCCTTGAAAATGTCAAGACAAAAAGCCTTCAGTGTTAGTGGGCTCTTACCATGACATTTACTCAATGCCAGTTAATAAGCAATGTATTAGCCACTAAATGGCATGTGAAGCACAGCATACTAAAACCAGCATCCATCAATAGGTTGACAACGGGTTGGAAATTTTGTTATTATAATTTGTAGTGTTAGGACTTTTCAGCAAGTGAGGCAGCATTGTGAAAAATTGCTCAAAATTAAGGATGGGGAAAAGCCAAAGTACTTGCATCACATACAACAGGAAACTGCTGTGAACTGTCCAGAAGGCATTCTCCAATTTAAAAACCGGGCAGATCAGCTTTAGGTCGGAATTAAAAATTGATCCCTCAATCTATGTTGGGTCACAGTGGGAGAGAAAACCCCAAACACCCTAAAAACAGACATCACTGACGTTTTTGCCGAACCAAATGGCACCAAGGAAATCTGGCCGTGATGTATTAATAACGACCGACAAGAACTGAGCAACGGTTACACCGAAGAGGATATCAAGGGAAACGAATTAGAGGAGTTGAGATGACATCAAATGACTTGGGGACATCTTCTGCACAAGGCCAACTAAGGAATAAATGCAATAAAATGGAAGTGGCATTTGCCAAGAAGTGGTCACTGGCTGACGACATCAGGCTGAAGTTTCATCTGGGGTCTCCCACATATTTTTAAGTTTATTTCTATACCGTACAGCCATGTGAGAACGATCCCACGCTACCGGGAGATCTTCATTTGCAAGTGATCCGGTTGAGACATCCTTACCATGCCCAGGGAGACGCTGCTCAGGCAAGGGTTGCTGCCGTCACCTTTGTACACAGACAGGCGGCCGCTCGTGTCTCCAACAACCAACTCATTGAGCTGCAAAACATAGGAACCATCCAGCGTCAGCTTAAAACTCTACAGACGTGCTTAGCAAGCTGCTAATTGTATCGAGGGAGCTCTGACGTGAGGTTAAGTAATTGTAGTCTGTGCATGTTAAGTGTTTACAGGGATAAATAGAGTGGCTTTGTTGTCAGGCATGGTGATGGTCCCATGTTTGGCAGCTGAAGACAGGGTCATTATGATATGGTGTCGTCTGAGGATGCTTCCAACGTGGGGAGGTGAAACGTCACGGAGGAACGCTCGACATGGCTATCCCTAAAAGAACAGCTCCTGACAGCGATTATCTACGAACATCATACCGAATAAGCTCGATTTTAGCATCAGATTTTGGAAGGTAATCCGGGACGCAAGGAGGATACGCCTGGGTAGCTGAGAGGTCACGTGTAACTACTATGAACAGATTGCTAGAGAATAATAATTGCACTTCTGGAGCGCATTTCACGCGAGGGTCACAAAACGCAGCACAGAGCTGTGGAGAAAACGGGATGTCAGCAAATTATTATTTAGCAAACAAAGCAAGAAATAAATGTTCCTGAACAGGTGCAAGTCGGCAGCAAGCCATCATCCAGCATGAGACAGTGAACCGCATCAACAGTCCTAACTAGAGGACTTGAAAGCCTTATGGGACAAGTGCTTCTTGAGACGATATTTGAGGATGCCCAGGGACTCAACTGACTGAATCACCAATGGCAGGGCGTTCCAGAGTCTAGGAGCAGCGTACGAGAAGGCTCTGTCATCCATCGAATGGAGGTGCGATCTGGGCACATGCAACAAGCCCGTACTGGAGGATCGAAGTTGTACTGACGAGGATGACATGACGTAGATCACGGATGTATGTCAGAGCAGCGCCAGTGAGAGCCTTATAGGTAAGATCTTGAATTCGATCCTATATTTCATCGGTAGCCAGTGGAGAGACACCAGAACTGGGGTTATGTGATCGTGGATGGGTGTGCAGGTGAGGACTCGAGCAGCAGCATTATGCAATGCACTGTCCCTGGGAACAGTGCATTGCAGAAATCGATTCGTGAAGCGATGAAAATTTGCATTAGCTTTTCAGCATCGACGGGTGACAGGATGTTGCGCAGTCTGGCTATGTTTCTGAGATGTAAATAGGCTACCTTTGTCACCTTGTTGATGTGCGTCTCGAAGCTGTGAGGAATCAAGAGGTACTCCTAGACTTCGGACTGCCTTAGCAACTTCAATGGTCTGGTCGTCTAGCATTAATTGCATAGGTTCCGCCTTGGACAATTGATGCGGGGTTTTGCCGCCATTTAGTTTTAGGAAATTGGAATTGGGCCAGGTCTTGACAGTTTACGAGGACAACGTGCAAAGACGAGACGCCTTGATGAATGGCTTTGCGGGGATCAGGCTTCAGGGCGGGCGGCGCGGTGGCCCAGTGGTTAGCGCTGTCGCCTCACAGCAAGAAGGTCCCGGGTTCGAATCTCTCGGCTCGGGTACCTTTCTGTGTGGAGTTTGCATGCTCTCCCCGTGTCCGCGTGGGTTTTCGCCGGGCACTCCGGTTTCCTCCCACAGTCCAAAAAGCATGCTGTTGCATAGGTTAATTGGCTCGCAGGCTAAATTGCCCCGCAGTGCCCGGCGATGGACTGGCGTCCCGTCGTCGGGTGTATTCCTGCCTTACGCCCTGTGTTTCCGGGATAGGCTCCGGCTCACCGTGACCCTGTATAGGATTAAGCGGTTTCAGATAATGAGATGAGATGAGGTTTCAGACAATGAGGATGATGAGGCTTCAGGGCCCCCGTGGTGGGCAGCAGAGGGCAGTGCAGATAAAAGTCATTGTACAGTCCTGTACTTATACGCTCCCACGGCAATGTTCCCATGCATTCAGCAGCCCGCACTGCTCAGAGTGGTGAAGTATGGTCATATAACTCTTATGACCAACGAAAACGCTTGAAACTCGTGTCGGCTAGAGGTACACAGTTAAAACGTGCAGGTCTAATTCCTTGTCGGCACAGTACACGTTTCATCACGTACAGGGTATGGCTGCAAGCAATCACTCCGTTTTTGTTTGTTACCCTTTAAGATGGTTTCACTCAACGGACCACTCATAACATCACATTTCTATGACAGAGGCGTGAGTTTATACGCGTTAATAAAAGAAGGGTAATTCCACAGCACGCATCGGAGCGCGCCACGATTACCCTAATTACGACTCGCTGCCAGCGTGCACTGCCCGTCTCGCCGAAGAGGTGTCGGTAAAACTCTACCCCGTCGTTGTCGGCGTCTCCCAGGCACATGGCGTGCGGAAAGAGGTTCCCGGAGAACTCGAGGCCGACCCGCTCCACGAACGACACGGTCCGCATCTCTGCGCCGGCCTTAGCAACGACCCCGGGTTGCTGCGCCGGCCCGGCGAGACCACGCGCTTGCCTAGAAGCGCTGCCGATAAACAGGCGACCGATCCCCGCCCGCGGCCCCGGTGGCTGAACCCTCAGCGTTTGGTTCAAAAACTCAAATCTTATTAACTATTTCACAACGATAATCGTTTTAACGCACATTGTACGCGCCGAACGCTCGATTCTGGATTACTTTAGCGAGAGAGAACTTTGGTGGAGAGTAAGAGTTAAGGCAATGGTTTTTTTACGGTCGCGACGCCGCACGGCCGGAGCCCGTGATGGCGATGACGTCGGGCCGCGTGTGCCGCCGAGGGGGAGACATCCAGCAGTGGAGTGATCATGGCTTAGCGGCGACAACGCTGCGAGACCGGCTCAGAGTAAAACGGTCCCTTTCACAGGGGACACTCGGGGCACACCATGTGTGGACTATAAACAACGTTATGCACAATTCAGAACATTGGAGGTGCCCACGAGATGTGAAGCGGCACTGGATTCTTCAATCGATCTGTGCGGTGTCCGGAGACTCACATCCTCGTGTACTCGGTGGGGGGTTTTGTACTCTGGGGATTGTTTGTTTTCCTCCTGGGTTTTCCCTCCACCATCCTAAGACACTCTGATGCCTGGGTTAATTGGTCTGCTGAGTAAATTGGCCCCAATAAAGTGTGTCCTGCGCTGCACTAGCGTCACATCCTTGGTATTCCCCCGCTTTGCGCCCTCTTTCTGCCGGGATAGGCTTCACCCCCCCCCGCGACCCTATTCAGAATTAAGCGGGTACTAATAAAGAATTAACCTGAACACAGTCCATTTGAAACGGGTCTTGAGAATTACATAATTTTTTAAAAAACTATAAGGCAATGGAAAAACCCCCCACAATGACACATTGAAACGAAATACATGCCAAACAATTCGCTTGAAAACAATTACAGACATTCATATCATCCAAGAATTAAATCCAGCAGCTCATTAAAAGTGATTATGATTGAAAGGAAACATTGCCAAGCGCCTTGTTTATTTTGGGAACTGTCTGAAAATGTCGCGCATGTTAGAAAATTGCCCAATGGGTTAGGGAAGAGTTTTAAGACTAAGCTTTACTCTAACGTATTTGTAAATGCCTTAAAGACAAACCTCGTTATGATCACCCGTTATGACATATCCACTGCTGGATGAAAGCCTTTCCGAGCCGTCGCTATGGCCCGTCGACTGCAAATTGCGGTGAAATGAATGATAGCGTTGGGAAGATATCGAGCGATGGATGTTCATTATTAAGGACCAAGTGAGCATGCAGGCTCTGGATGCGGGATTCCTGCGATTTAACGAGCGTTCAAACTGACCAACGCAACGAGGCTTAACAAATGGTAGAGGGCGTCCCGAGTGGAGATGGAGCGATGCCATCGGCCTGTGTGCAGTGTTTAGACCACAGAAGACAACGACAGCGCTGGACGTATGCGCCTTATTATAGCGATGGTCACCCTCACGGACATTACACTTTTCATTAACAAACCACACACACAATCACAAGGCCAATTGGCTGCTGGCTGCTAAAGGTCGTTGAAGTGTCTGCTTGATTAATTTAGTTATTACACGATGCTCATCTTAATTAGCAGCCCAGGCGCAGGAGTGGCATTTCTACATTCGATTGGCAGACACCAATCAATGCGTAGGTCAACCGTAATCGACTGACCAACGCAGAAAGGGTTTCAAACACAGAGAGCCTGCGACTGCCGTGGCCTTGCAGTGAGAATCGCTGCTGCCTCACAGCAACAACACCCGGGTTCGGTTCCAGGATTGTATTACGCTAAGCGATTCCTTTGTGCCATTCTGTTCGCTCCCTGGCGTTCCGCCGAAACGTTACTTACTATTATTTGCACATAAATAAAAAGTGCAAATCTCACTCGAGTTGAGGAATGCACGGTGTGTAAGTATTTATTTGATTCATTTAATCAATGCCGCATTGCAAGCCGAATGTTATATCACACGTGTATTTGTCACTTCAAATGCACAGCATGTTATTAAATACCTGCAGGTCGCACGTGCAATGTGGTGTGCAATGTGCTGCCCTTTGCTGCCCTCCTGTCTCACGCTCTCACTCGAGAATGTCACTGGTACAGGAAATTCCCATCATCAGCCATGATCAATCCACTGCTGGATGTATGCGATCTCGCGATCATGCGACGCAACAATTTTCTGTCGTTTGATGATATGTTTGTACACCTATCAGGACAATCAGAGCCACCGAGCGCGCCTCGAGTTGCAAGAGATCTTCAATCCCGGAATTGAGCTCAGGAACCTCCTTGCTGTGTGGCAGCGTCGCCGCTCCACCGCGCCAACCGACGCCGTGTGGTTGCGGGCCGGGCCGCTGAACCGGTTCAGACGTCTCTCGCCGGATGTCGCGGCGCAGGGAGGATGACGATGTTAACCCAGTCGCTGCACCGCTCGCCGCCCGCGCTCTTACCGCGGAGATCGCGTCAATCGTGCCGAGCGAGAGGCCGTCATGAAAGAACGGCGATCACAGCCCTGCCTGAGACTCAATGTCAGCTCGTCCAGGGCAGGCTTATTTCTAAACACGTGCCCTGTGAATTCATACCGACGGCGCGAACGATTGATGGCGCGAGCTGCGCGATTATCTTCTCGCGAAGCCAACGTTGAACATGTAAACCGAACGAGAGGTTCGCGCCCGATCGCGGGGCGTCAACAGCTCGAGCGCCTGCAAAGTTTGTCGCGACAATGGTCTCCAGGAGGCGCAGTGTTCTCACAGGGGCCAGCAGAGAACAGGAGACTGCACATCGTGTACACGATTAAACGGGTATTATGATGATTGCTTCGAAAAGCTGCTCTCTCGGGACAGCCGCGTCGAT
>JAZEWT010000006.1:15235056-15256151 GCA_036362905.1 Mordacia mordax
GCCCCCGCGACCCGGCATCGGATAAAGCGGATGAAGATGGATGGATGGAGAACAGATGACAATCAGGCTTAAAAGAAAGCCATGTCTGGTGTAGGCCAATCAGTTTGAAGGACAATGCATACATTATCAAAGTTTCCTGTTTGCATATTTTGTCACAAGTATGTGTGGCTTTTGCAAACTGGACACTTTGTGAAATGTGTCTATTTTGGTGTTTAAAAATCTTAACGCGTTCATAATTGCCAGAAATGGTAAAAACCTATTCTCCTTATTACATATGTACACTGGCAAAAAGTAACCATACCTGACATCAGAGTAGTTCAATTGGAAGTCAAATAATGGCTTTAATTTAGGAAAGGACGGAAAATAAGCGATACAAATAATTGTTCAACAAACCAAGGAAGGAATAAATGTTCCTGAGCAGGCGCAGGTCGGCAGCGAGCCATCGTCCCAGCACGACAACAGTGAACCGCATCAACAGTCCTGGTCAGAGGACTTGTTAAGCCTTACGGAACAAGTGAGTCTTGAAAATAGATCAATTATAGTGAAATAATGAGGAGGCGAGCCTCGCGGTTCAGGCGGAATGGCTTCGTGCATAATGCAGGGAACTCCTTAAGAAGCTGAGCAGGCGGCGAGGAGCAGAAACGCTCGCAAAGGCGGTTCATGTGAGAGCCCCTCCCCGCCCCCAGGAGACCGGGGGAGCTCGGGAGGAGAAAGGGGTGGCGTTGAAATGTCATCATCAGTATCAGTACCCGCTTAATCCTGTACGGGGTCGCAGGGGCCCGGAGCCTATCCCGGCAGACAGAGGGCACAAGGCTGGGCTATATCCAGGATGCAACCTCAATACATCCCAGGGCACTGGGGGTAATTTAATCAGCAGGTCACTTAACCTGGGCAGCAGCGCGTCTTTGGCGGGTGGGAGGAAACCGGAGTACCCGGCGAAAACCCACGTGGACACGGGGAGAGAGAACATGCATACTTCACACAGAAAGGCACCCGAGCCGGGAATCGAACGCGGGTCCTTTTTACCCGCTTTTACTTAACTTACATTGGGCGATGTGTGTAATGGTTAACTTACATTGGAGGATGTGTGTAATGGTTACATTGGGGGATGTGTGTAATGGTTAAAATCTTTGAGCACAAAATAAAGGCTGAAGAGCTTAAATTTTGCACGCAGGCATAACTCGGATGACAATGTAATCGAGTGAAAAGTTTGAAAACCGGTGACAAGCCGATCCTGGGCCCGCCATAGAAACGATCCTTTCAAATTACTATTCTTTTTTCAGTCTGATGGGGGCGATATTTTCCCGATGCCAGACACGCACTGAGCTAAGTTCATATTTTTACGTGGCTAAGACGAATAAAAAGTAGAAAACAAAATGCAAGCTCCAGGTGCAGACTAAAAGCGGGTGGCTTAACACTGACCATATAAGACTACAATAATCTTTTCCTTTAATGAAAACCTTTAAACCATACTGATATTAAGTGATAACTGATAGTTGTTCCTTTTACAAAACATTAGAAAAACACGTATTTATGACTAAAATTATAAAAATATAAATCTCACTGCATTATCAATCAATCGTAAGTCACATATTGTCATTGTTTGGCCACCCGCTTTTAGTCTGTATCTCTAGAAAGATTGATTTCGTGCTCAAAAAATATTTTCTACGTTTGAGTGCGCTAAAAACGAGTCATTTAAAAAAATAATTTTATCCTATTTTATTTACTGTGAGGCGACAGCGCTACTCATTGCGTCACCGTGCCGCCCCATTGAAATTTCAAGCTTTTAAAAAATAGAGTCTCGCGTAAATAATAATAAAAAAATAAAGTTTCTTGGAATAAAAAGTACAAGTAATGAGTTACAAACAATTTTTGGGTCTCAATGGTAAAAGGGGAACATTTCCCATAGCCCCCCCACCCGACCCACCGATCTCTCCCTGCCCCCACCAGCAAGCGCCTCCGAACACCGACGCGCGGGTTGAGTCCACTTCTGGGACCCGAGCGAGGGAGAGAGACGGAGAGCGAGAGAGGAGCCATCTATGTGGGCGAGGGACCGCTCATAGAGTGCAGCGTCGCGCCTCTCTCTTCCCTCTCCGCCTTTGTCTCCCGTCAGCTCGAGAGCGACAATGGGGCTCACGGTAAACACTTTGTTCTCCGTCCCACTGAGCAATCACTGACGCGCCCCGCGACAGCAATGGGAGACCCGGAGAGAAGAGCCATGGTTGATGTCGTTGTTGTTGAATAGACGATTTGTTGATAATAATAATCGCACTGCGAGAGCGCTTTTCACCCGAGGGTCACAAAGCGCTGCACAGAGCTGTGGAGAGAACAGCACCGTCCTTAACACGACAAATTCGATTCTCCAATACGGGATGGCTGCATGTGCCCAGATCGCACCTCCATTCGATGGGTGACAGAGCCTTCTCGCGCGCTGCTCCCAGACTCGTGAATCCCCTTTCATTGGAGATTCGATCAGCTGAGTCCCTGGACATCTTCAAATCCCGTCTCAAGACTGACTTGTTCCGAAAGGCTTTCAAGTCCTCTGGCTGGAACTGTTAATGCGGCTCACTGGTGCCGTGCCCGGATGATGGCTCGTTGCCGACCTGCACCTTCTACAAAACACTTATTCCATCCTTGTTTGTTGAAGAATATTTTTCTCGCTTATTTTACGTCCTTCTATAATTTATTGCTACTCTTTGACTTTCAGTGGATCTGTCCTGATATTGTAGTTGTTGACATGCTGTTCTCTCTACAGCTCAGATTTGTAACAATAACAAAAACAAATATTCGTTATTATTGCTGATTTGCTCTTATGTCGTTGTTGTTGCTGACATGCCATTCTCTCTGCAGCTCTGTGCAGCGCTTTGTGACCCTCGGGTGAAAAGCGCTCTAGAAATGCAATTATTATAATGTCAACAACAACAACGTCAATCGTGACGTAATGTACTCGTGCTATTCAACGCGCGTCAAACGTCATCAGAATCCCCGTGGTTATCTGTCAGGATCTATCGGCTGCTGGATAAAGGCCGTCTCAAATCGTCGCCACCACCCAAGCCATCCTGCGATGTAACAACCCACCTAACACGCGTGAGTCAACCTCCCGTTCAGTGTTATTCTCAGAGTCATCCGACTCAATCGCTCTTCCTGAATACCTTCGAATTTGAATTAATATGTGTGTGTTATGAATTCATCTCATCTCATCTCATTGTCTGAAACCGCTTAGTCCTATACAGGGTCACGGTGAGCCGGAGCCTATCCCGGCAGACACAGGGCGCAAGGCAAGGATATACCGACGATGGGACGCCAGTCCATCGCCGGGCACTGCGGGGCAATTTAGCCTGCGAGCCAATTAACCTATGCAGCAGCATGCTTTTGGACTGTGGGAGGAAACCGGAGTGCCCGGCGAAAACCCACGCGGACACGGGGAGAGCATGCAAACTCCACACAGAAAGGCACCCGAGCCGAGAGATTCGAACCCGGGACCTTCTTGCTGTGAGGCGACAGCGCTAACCACTGGGCCACCGTGCCGCCCTGTGTTATGAATTATATACTGTATTTCAGGGTATGGGTACTTTATGCCAGTGTACATATGTAACGAATGGATCTGAGCTACTAAGCATTGATATTGCATTGTCCCGAGCTGACTGCCTTTTGGCAACATCTGTCTAACACTGACAACCAGGCTCAAAAGAAAGCCATGTCTGGTGTAGGCCAATCAGTTTAAAGGACAATGCATACGTTGATTGCTTCGAAAAGCTGCTCTCTTGGGACAGCCGCGTCGATCGCTCCCTCTCCTCTCCTCGCGACGTTTCGCCTCACACGTTAGAGGCATGTGAAAACCTACATCATTACAATGCATATGTTATCAAAGCTTCATGTTTGCATATTTCGCCACAAGTATGTGTGGCTTTTGCAAACTAGACACTTTGTGAAAGGTGTCTATTTTGGAGTTTTAAGATCTTAACACTTTTATAATTGCCAGAAATGGTAAAAAATATATTTTCTATTCGTTACGTATATATTTCAGGGGATGCGGGTCACGGGGTCTAAATGATAGTCTCATCTCATTATCTGAAACCGCTTAATCCTATATAGGATCACGGTGAAGCCGGAGCCTATCCCGGAAACATAGGGCGTAAGGCAGGAATACACCCGACGACGGGACGCCGGTCCATCGCCGGGCATTGCGGGACAATTTTAGTCTGCGAGCCAATCAACCTATCCAGGAGCATGCTTTTGGACTGTGGGAGGAAACCGGAGTACCCGGCGAAAACCCACGCGGACACGGGGAGAGCATGCAAACTCCACACAGAAAGGCACCGGAGCCGAGAGACTCGAACCCGAGACCTTCTTGCTGTGAGGCGTCAGCGCTAACCACTGCGCCACCGCGCCGCCCCTAAATGATTGTACATATTGTATATTGTCTTGATTTTATATATTGTAGTTTGTTAATGGTGGAAACAATTTGCAATTCGGCTCCAGGATTTCATTCATATTGTCCGCGTTGGTTCCTTCGGACGTTAGTTGTGTCGCAGGAATCCTGCACTCAGAGCTTGCAAGCTCACTGCTTACCTCCGACTCTAATAATGCATATTCATCTCTCTTTTGTAATCGCTGTTACTGGGCACAGTCCGCGAATGCGAACCATGTCAAGCGTCCCGTAACAGCGCAGTTAAAAGTTTGTGATCGCACCAATTCTGGCAATTATACAGGTGTAAGATCTTAAACACCAAAATAGAAAACTTTCACAAGGTGTCCAGTTTGCAAAAGCCACACATACTTTTGGCAAAAGATGCAAGTATTTTTATTGCAAGCTGGACACTTTTTGAAAGGTGTCTATTTTGGTGTTTAAAGAGCTTAACACCTGTATAATTGCCAGAAATGGTACAAAACCTTTTCTCTTTTTTTACACATCCATACTCGCAAAAGTACCCACAGTTTAAAGAGTGAAAACGTATCCTGAATTGAATGAGGCTACACGGACTTGGAAATGGAGCCGATGATGTGAAGAAATTTCATAGCGCTACCGTGTAAGTGTGGTGAGTGGGTGGGTGAGTGGGTGAGGGAGTGGGTGAGCGGGTGGGTGAGCGGGTGAGTGAATGGGTGAGCGGTGGGGGGAGTGATTGAGTGGGTGAGCGGGTGGGAATCAACCCGTAAAATCCACGCATACTCGTGGTGTAAAGAAGCACGACACCATGCCTACGGACAGGGGCAGTCTTCGTAATTATGGGGACCCAGACAAATTCAATTACGACCTCCTCCCCCCGTCCCCCGCCCCTTCCCTCCCCCTGTAATGGTCTGGATTGGCGTGCGGATCGTTATGGAATCCCACGGCGGATTTGGCGGCGGATTCCTCCGGAATCCTCATTGCGCTCGATGCCTCCTTCAAACGCGCGGGGGAGGCGCGCACCGTCGATCAGCAGCAGCGTGAACGTCGCTTGCGACGCGTAGGCATAGTTTTCCTTTAATTGGCCGCTTTATCTACCGCTGGTGGGAGGGGAACGGGAGTGGGGGGGAGAGAGCGATCAGCTTGTTCTTATCGCCCGCTCGCTCACCAATCGCTCCCTCGTTCGCCCACTCGTTCGCTCACGAATCGCTCATTCACTCGCTCGCCCGCTCGCTCGCCCGCTCGCTCACCAATGGCCCACTCACTCGCCCGTTCGCTTACCCACTCGCTTGCCCACTCGCTCACTCGCCCGTACGCTAATCGCTCGCTCGCCCACTCGCTCACTCGCCAGCTCGTTCACCAATCGCTCACTCGCTCGATCGCCCACTCACTCGCTCGCCCGTACGCTAATCGCTCGCTCGCCCACTCGCTCACTCGCCAGCTCGTTCACCAATCGCTCACTCGCTCGATCGCCCACTCACTCGCCCACTCGCTCACTCGCTCACTCGCCCGTGCGCTAATTTGCGATTTGACAAACGGGCGCCTCCGGGGCTTCGCTCCGGAGGATGACAACCCAATTAGGAGGCTCGCTCGGGTCACCGTGCCGCGGCCACCTTACGCGGAATGATCTCGGCTCTGATCGCTCATCCATAGCGAGACGGCGCCAGTTTATTAATTGTGCTATTTGCATGAGAGTGCCACCGGGTGGGGGGGGTTGGGGGGCCGTGGGGGGATCACCAGGGTGCTTCTATTGGGTGAAGTTCGGCCCAGGCTCGGGGTGACGGCGCTGGAGAAGCATTATCAGCGGGGACCCAAAGCACCTCCCTCATATTTCAGATCGCGGGAGTTTCATTCGTTTATTTATTAGCGAAGACATTGCGTCTTCGTCTTGTGAGAGCGCGATCCCAGCCCACGGTGGCCCACGGGCAAGGGACCACGAGCGTCTACTGTGAAGCGCGTTGCTGTGGTGAAGAGCACTGGAGCATCATTATCATCATCATCAATAACTGCTGAATTCTGGACAGGGTCGCGGGGGGCCGGAGCCTATCCCAGCAAACAGAGGCGACAAGGCGAGGCTGTACCCAGGATATGACGCCAGTACATCACGGAGCACCTTTGAGGGGGGGGGGAGGGGGGCTATTTACTCAGCAGACCAATTAACCTAGACAGCAGCGTGCCTTTGGACAGAGGGAGGAAACCGGAGTATCCGGTGAAAACATGCGCGGATACGGGGGGAGAGAGAGAACGCGCAAACTGCACACAGAATCAACTACGTATTGAATCAGATCTTTTTAGGGCGGCCATCGAATTCAAACCGTGAACGTGTACAGGAGCGGGGCCGCGGGGCCCTGCCACGCCTTTACACGAGGAGGCATCGGGGGTTCTATTGGGGTCGCGGGTCGATTAGGGTCGCGGGATCTATTAGGGTAACGGGATCTACAGGGGTCACGGGATCTATTAGGGTCGCGGGATCTATTAGGGTAGCGGAATCTATTAGGGTATCGGGATCTATTCGGGTAGCGGGATCTATTCGGGTAGCTGGATCTATTAGGGTAATGGGATCTATTTGGGTAGCTGGATCTATTCGGGTAGCTGGATCTATTAGGGTAGCGGGATCGATTCGGGTAGCTGGATCTATTCGGGTAGCGGGATCTATTAGGGTAGCGGGATCTATTCGGGTAGCGGGATCTATTAGGGTAACGGGATCTATTAGGGTCGCGGGATCTATTAGGGTAGCGGGATCTATTCGGGTAGTGGGATCTATTCGGGTAGCTGGCTCTATTAGGGTAACGGGATCTATTAGGGTAGCGGGATCTAATAGGGTAGCGGGATCTATTCGGGTAGTGGGATCTATTCGGGTAGCGGGATCTATTAGGGTAACATGATCTATTCGGGTAGCGGGATCTATTAGGGTAGCGGGATCTATTCGGGTAGCGGGATCTATTAGGGTAGCGGGATCTATTCGGGTAGCGGGATCTATTAGGGTCACGGGATCTATTCGGGTAGCGGGATCTATTAGGGTAACGGGATCTATTCGGGTAGCGGGATGTATTAGGGTAGCGGGATCTATTCGGGTAGTGGGATCTATTAGGGTAGCGGGATCTATTAGGGTAGCGGGATCTATTCGGGTAGCGGGATCTATTAGGGTAGCGGGATCTATTCGGGTAGCGGGATCTATTCGGGTAGCAGGATCTATTATGATTGCGAGCCGGCGTACGAGAGCGGGTTTTGATTGCTTCCTCCGAGGCCTGATTGATGAATGGGACACCACCCTGGGGACTCCCCCCAGACATGGCTTGGCCACAATTAGCGTCAAGAGCTGAGTGTGACAAGATGCGGTGGTGAGAATGACAAGACTAGAGTCTGTTAGATTTGACCGACGCGCACCATGACAGCTCGAGATGCGGGATTCCTGCGACGCGACCAACGTCCGGACTGACCGATGAGACAACAACGCATTAAACCAAAGAGCAAATCAACTCTCAGCAACAACTTGTGCATGAATGAAACTTCTAACCGTAATCATAAAAGTAACCGGAAACACGCAAGATTGCACTTTCAAACAATTTCACAACACTACCTTGTTCATAGACGAAACAAAAGCCGAAAAGTAAACAGAAGCGCCCAAGATTGTATAGCGCAATACTTTAATAATAGACAAAGAAGAGTGACAATAAGTGCCCTGAATTTACCCAATGAAGTCTCACAGGGTCTCAAGACTCGCTTTCAAGAAGTGTGCGGCTACACTCGCGATGTTTCGGAACAATTTCACCGACGAGAGTTTGGAGGAGATCGGAGAACTTGGAAGAAACCCCCTCCACACGAGCGGACGGAGAAATCAAAACCCCGCACAGATAGATTCAAGGATCACTGCCGTAGGAGCGGCGTTCGCCACCTTGAGGCGATCGACTGTTTGCATACGGTGAGGCGCTCATACTCCTTGCGAGACGTCTGATCAGAGTGGAAAAGTAGACCAAATACCCTCCAGGCTACAGGGGCTCTCAAGAGCTCCCTCGACTGGAGGCTCTCTACTAGCAATGGAGTCAGCCAGCAATTACAGGGTTGTACCTTTATCCATTACTACTATACGGTCACCTCACAGCCGAAACCTGCAGCACAAAATATTCCTACCTAGTCTCGTTCTTCAAATACTTAACAGGCTCAATGCTGCTTAGCTTGCGAGATCCAATGCAATGGGGCGCATGCACGGTCGTGACCAGAGGTCAACACTCTCTCTGCATTTCCCGAAAAGCTCCAGGGCTAGCTTCGAATTCATTATTATCAGCATTGGGCATTATCACAGTAAAGTCCTGTCCATAAGCTATACACACAGACACACGTATATGAAAACCCTTCATTCTTGTCCCCTACATTCGTATAATCTCATGAGGTCACAATAGGTATTGCGAGGACGACGTAAGGCGAGATGGATGTCATGTGGAAACTGCATTCCCGGGACAGTAATTCACGCGATTCCTGCCGAATTAGGCACCGCTCGCGATCCACACGAGCAGACGAGGAGACCTCCAAACCCTTCCTCGCGTGACAGCTCCGTGGCTGCCTTCTCGGGATCTTCGTGTCGGGCGTTCCTCCTCCTTCACGACGTTTCGCCTCGCACGCTGGCGGCATCCATAGGCGCGTGTCCAACGTGGAGACGAGAAGATGAAGATAATTTGTACGCGCCTGGTCATGGACGAGACACGGCTACGGAGGTTTAGCGAGGAACTCGCAGGTAGGCGGGGAGGGGAAGGCAGCCATTCAGTCAGCAGGCGCCAACATTTGCCCGACGCTTTGTTCTATAATTATGATATCGGGCAACTAATTGATGCGTGTTTTTGCTTTTGGGAGGAAATCCACGCAGAACAGGGGGAGAGAACATACAAAAACCTTCAGAGAAAGCGCCCGAGGCATCCTCGCTGCCTGGACACAGGAGAGAGACTCAAACAGCGCTGACCCCTACTTAATAGAATCCTGACAGCGGCATGGCCGGGTTAGGGGCGGGGGATGGGGAGCGGGGTGAGGGGCAGGGGGCCAGGAACGGGCAACCCTCGCCTTGTTGAGAAATGACCTTGATTTTGACATCTGCAATGATTTCTCGCCAATGGGCAGCGCGCGTTCACTGGCGACACAGAGCGAGAAAGATGCCATTTCCTTGAGTCGCGTGGTTGTGGGGACTGCGCGATCAGCTCCACAGCCACCGCAGTGGAGCGAAAAAACATCGGTTCGAGTCCGTACCCCAGCGGCCTACTCTTTCACGCCGATGGGGCAGGGCCTCTGGTAGCCGCCCAGCGGGTTAAACGCTGGTGGGGTAAAGTGTGGGTGCTTCCACCTCTTTCAAGACGTCTAGCCACTGTGAAAGAGTAGGCCAAACATCAGCTCTCGAGTGCCTCCTAGCTTAGAAACTCTTCTGTTGGCAGTGGCGTGAGGAAGCTATTGCAGACCTGTACCTTGTTTGAATTTTGCCTTGCTCAATACAGTCCACGTGTCTCTATGTGTCTGTGTCGGCCAATGAGCGGTATCGTATTACAGACATGTGCCGGGTGGTATTCATTATTATTATCGCATAAAGACGGCCCCACCGTCGACCGCCCACCCCTGCAGGCGTTGCCACCTGTTCCAAGGGGACACGAGAGCACACGGGGCTGTGTGCGTGGATGGAGGCCGTGGGTGGCGCCCTCGGGGCCCCAATGGGCCCTGTGTTGGTAGCGTCCCGTGGGCCGCTGTGTGACGACGCAGCAGCGATCAGGGGGTGGAGGTATCCACCCACACAATAATACAAATACAAAGAGAGCCCGTATAGCCTGAGCAGACGGTAGGGGCAAGGGCTGTTAGCGAGCACGAACAAAGGCCGCCACGGTGCAGAAAGGGGTGGGTGACCAGCACTACGCCCGGCCGCCTTTGTCTCCCTAGTAGCGATGTTTACACATTGCACTCGGTTCTCATTTAAGGCTGAGTCTACCTAGGGAGAGGCTCAGGATCGGTGCATAAAATCGTCACAGGCGTCGACCGCGCGTGGGTTCGAACTGTAGCGGCCAGGCTTTGTAGCGCAGCGCCACCACCGCTGCGCCACCGCCGCCCCCCGCTTAACACAACAGCGCCCTCCAGGCGAGTTTCCGTCACAGATCCCACGGCCACCCTTTGATCAGCGCTGTTTTACATTCTCACCGTTGTCCTTTCATCGACTCCGCCGTTATTTAACGGGAAACAAAGAGGGCATTTTATCAACGGCGGCGGCGCTTGAAGTCGCGCGTGCTGATGAGACTCGTTTGAAGACTCGCGCAGTAACGTTTTGTTAAATGAACGAGGCTCCCAGGCTGGACCTGGGCCTAGTTTCTGGTTTGCTCGGACAAAGCGAGCGCGTTCACCCGCACGGACTTAAACGGGGACCTGTGGCTACTGTTTGCCTGTACAAGGGTTGAAAACATAGCACGGAAATTGCAATCGCTCGGACCGTAAAGCCCCTGCAGCGTATTGTGAATAATAAATACAGCGGAGAACATCATTGGAACTCCTCTCCATCCAGAACATCTACTTCAAATACTGCATACTCACGGCCTCCAGCATTGTAAAGGAGCCCCCATCCCACCCATCCTATGAACTAATTACCCGCCTGCCATCTGACTAAACGTACCGCAGCATTCGAGCAAGATCTACCAGACTCTGCAACAGTTTCTTTCCCCCAAGCCATCAGGCTTCGCAATAACATGCTACATGGCCCCTCTTCATCATATCAAGCAGGACACAGACGCTCCACCCCCCAAACACACTGATGGATACCTGCACGGACCACTTCACTCCGCTATATGTAGTCTTTATCGTCTGTATGTTTTGCCCTGTGCTGTTGAATGTGGATTCAGCCGTGTTTTTGCACCGGGGACTATGACAAATGTAATTTCGTTCCTCTATAAACTGTAATTGTATACGGATGGGATGACAAAGTTTATGTTTCGATCTAAATGAAAATCCACGCACGGTCTTTGGCCAGAGGTGGTTCCTGCTGGGAGGACGCGGATGAAAAGAGTGAAGTTCGAAGTTTATTTTACTGCCATCGTGTAAGAACCAGATACTTTCCAGCAGCTGATTTCCACAATGTGGACGTTTGTGAAACGGGTGCTTCGGTTTCCTCCCACCGTCCCAAAAACAAGCCCAGGTTAATTGACAGTTGGTTAAATTGTCCTCCAGTGTCCTGCGATGGAGCATCGCGGGGCCTGCACGTGGCCTGGCAAACCGCGCAGTCGGTCGCCTCGGCGACCACAGCCATGAAAACCCCACTCGGGGTCTACGTCGACACCGTGTCGACGCAGAGCAAAGAAGAAGAAACGGATGAATAATAGGATTTCTAACCTCTCTGCGCGGCCGTCCGTGGGGACACGAAAACAGATGTATTGGCGCAGCGCCGCAATGCCGTGATTATTAGACTGCCGGCAGAGCGGCTCTCGTGAGCAATCGAGGCAGCCCCTCTACAGCTAGAGGGAGCTTACTAGAGTGTGATTGGTCTACTCTTCCACGCTGACCACGTGTAGTGGACGGGGTTGGGAGCGACCGACTCTTTACAATACAAACAAATCCATCAAAAGTGATACAATGAGACTAGAATGATTGATCACGTATTTAAATTAATAGCGTCACCTGGACAGTCTGCAAAATGCCATAAAAATTACACTCACGTAATGGATTTCAGAATATGTAAAAAAAAAGCCAAGGGACACGGTGTGATAGGAAATTGTCACGTTACGTTCTTTGGCGTTGATGGCTTCTGCTATTGCGGCCAGAGCGAGAGAGAGGGGGCTTCACTGTTAGGGACACTGAGTGCGCTCTCGCTCTTCATCATCCAACTCGTCCTTCCTACAAGGAGCGCAGACAGCGTCCGGAGAGATCGCTACAATGCCCAGAGTTTGTGTTCCGTGCCCACAATCAGCTACCGCGGTTTGTCTTCAAGTCCCCACATTTTGTAAAGGAGCTGTGCGTGTCGGCCTGTTGACATTCTCTACTGATGTAGGTTTTCACGGCTCCATGCGTGACGATTGCTCCCAAAAGCTGCTCTTTCTGGATAGCCGCGTCGATCGCTCCTCCTCTCTCCTTCGCGACGTTTTGCCTCCCACGTTGGAGGCATCCTCACAACGCCCGAGGAGCTACCTGCGATCATAACGCCTGAGGATGAGGAGGATCGACGCGGCTATCCTGAAAGAGCAGATTTTGGAAGCAATCACTGTTGACGTGTTTTTTGCGGTTAATGCTTTCATGGTTTCTTTGAGGAGGAGGACGGGAAGGAGGGGGGGGGGTGGCGAGGCAGGCGGGGGGAGGGAAGCGATGATATTTGCGTCTCGAACGAGGAGTTGATTCTGGACGTCTTCGTCCCCCACTCTGTTCTCCAGCAGCAGCAGCAGCAGAGTGGGTTTCTGGCCTCGCGGCAGCAGCATGCGGTTTGGGGGGCGCAGCGGGGAAGCTGAGCGGAGGCCTCTGAGGGGCATCGCTGAGCGGTTGGCTCTGCCCGCTCCGCGTCCCCGCACGCTCGCCCTCCAGTCACCCACCGCCCCAAAGCTCGAAACCACGGGCACCGCCGCGCATCACGACCGCGGGACACCCGGAGGCCTTGCGGCTGCGGGAAGGGATGAGCGATGGGGGCAGGGATGGGGGGAGAAGGTGGGGGGGGTGGGAGATAGGAGAGAGGAATACATTGATCGATCTTTCATCTAATAGCGCGACCATATCTACGATTTTCCGATGAGCTTCACGTTCTTTTAAATTGACCTGACGAGTAGTGGAGAGAGCCCGTTGAGTCCTGTTTGCACGAATTCCCCGGGGCCTGAGTTTGCCATTAGGGGGCGGTGTCTGCTGGCGTTGCGCAGTGCCCATTGAGTTGTTCCTGATGCGAGTTTTCCAACGTGCACCCTGACGCCGTCACTGTGACAGACGAGTCGTTGGAATGACGTCGCAATATGGTCCAGGTCCCCTGCGAACGAGGCAGAGGGATTCGCAGTCGAGGCGGCATTATTACGCACAGCGCAGTAATAACCAGGGCGACCCGTCGGATTCGAACCGCGTACGTAGGCGCTTCTCACCGACAGTGGATGGGTGAGGAAGGGCTCAATGAGACCCGCGCACTGGTGCAGAGTACAGTCCAACTCGGGTAGTCGCCTGCGGTAGTCGAGTCAACCACATATCTGAGATCATCTGTTGCTTTATAAAATTTATGTTATTGGAAATAGTTTTCCAATTTATTTCAAACGTGGCTTCAGCATCGCGTTATGAGATGAAAAATCCGTTCTAAAATCTCACAGCGAAGCTGGGTGTTAGAGAACGCCTCGGGAATCCTTGGCCTATCCTTCCATGCCGACCAGACGCGGAAAAAACCCACACTTTACCTCACCACACGCGACGTTTCCAGTCGACTGAGTGCGCTGAACCTATTTGCTCGGGAGCACCGAGGGCGATTCTAACGCTTGCTCAGTGGCGGTGGATTTAAATAAACCTTCATTTGCCGCGCCGTGAGATCGAATCAAACAAAGCGGTCTCTGCATTCACCAACGCAGCGCGCTCAGCATTGCGCGGCGATGGAACCCCTAGGACTCCCACCTTCTCTAACCCCGCCCCCCCCCCGCGGCCCCCCCTCCCTCCCTCTTCCACGTTTATGCGCAGATAACTCCGAAAATTGGGTTCCCGTGCCCTCGTTTAGTCCAGCCGATCATCGACCGCGGATAACACGAGCGCTCTCGCAACCGACCCCCCTTCCACCTGGTCTATTATTAATTTTATTGTGCTGTGCACAATTTATTGTGCTGTGCAATCTTCAGCGCTGTTTACTTCAACATTACAGTTGGGGATTCATATTTGTATATGTTGTTGCTATGAGTGTATTTGCCCTTTGTTATGCGTTGTAACGTTGGTCGGTTCGGACGTTAGCTTTGTCGCAGGAATCCCGCATCCAGAGCTTGCAAGTTCACCGGGTACTTAATGCCCTCTCATCATCACGAGCGGACTAAACAATGCGGCATCTCAAGCAAAGAGTATAATAGAATTGCTCTGCAATCGTGTTCTTTCGGGATAGCCACGTGGAGCGCTCCTCCTCTCTCTTTCGGCACGCTTCGCCTCCCACGTCAGAAGTATCCTCAGGCTCTGTGTGGGACAGCTCAGAGCAAGAAGGTCCGGGCTTAGATGCCTGTGGTACTGCCTGGAGATGCCTCATCAGGTGTCGCCTCCAACGTGGGACACAGCTTTCCTGAATGAGCAGCTCTTGAGAGTAATTCTCATCACACATGGAGCCGTGAGAACCTGCATCAATACGAAGGAGAGGCTTCCGAGTGGAGACCCAGGATTTCAAGTGCTGTGGAGTAGACGAGGCGACTTTGGTGCCACGGGCAACGGAGCCTTAGAAGCGAGTGGACCACACGGCATCGCCGCCGTGACCACGTGTTCATTCCGGCCCAACACGCACCCCACACCAGACGTGCAGCACACACCAGGCTTGCTCCACTGCATGTCGTAAATGCACCATGTCCTTTAACCTTACCATAGCGTCAACCCCCCTGGAGCGTTTTTTTTAATTCGGAGAAGGGACAGGTCCCCTCCAAAGTTTTTCCACATATAATGGAGGGGAAGGGGAGGGGGGGGGTCGTGGTTAAGCTGGGCTTGAGAGCTACACGGCTGTACCAGGCAGGGTAGCTGTAATTTAGCACATTTGAGATCGAGGGAAAGAATCCCAATTTAGTTCTACCTGTACTGGGGCATGGGATTAGTGCTTTAGTTAGCATCTGGATGATGGGCGGGCAACCAGTGGGGAACGCAGTGAGAACAGGGGCACGAACTTCAAAGACGAGGACAAACGAGGATCGAATTTTCCAACACCTTGGGGAGTGGGAACGAAGTGATGAGCGTGCAATTAGCATCCGAATAAGACTGGGTTACTTGAGGGAGCAATGGGACAGAGGGGAGCTCTCTTCTGCACTGTCGAGAATGAGGCAGGCAGCGAGGCTAAGTGCCCGACGAGACGGCGGTCGCGTGGCACAAGGAGAGAGTGGGACGCCAAGTGGTGAAGTATAATATAGGGCAGTAAGTGATTAAAGAGGATCGAGTCCGGAAGGGCGGTGTGGCGTCTGGTGTTGCGCGAGTGTGTGCGACGTGTTGACGCGACTGTGATCGCTGTGTGTGGTTGGACGAGCGAGCAGCCCTGTTGTTTGCCGAGGTGCGCGCGTGGGGAGCGGCCGAGTGCTGGAGGCGCGCTCAGGAGGAAGCGCTGAGCGTTGCGTGAGGGCCCGAGCGGGCCCGTGGTCATCAGGGTTCTGCGAGCTCTTTCGGGAGGCGAGCGTGTGTTGAGATACTACGGTGCCAGGTAGGCAGAGGCAGCTGGGATAGTGGGGCACGGAGCGCAGCGAGACGGCGAGGCGTCTCTGCACCACAAGACCATGGCCCAAGAAAGGAGCGAGTGGAGAGAAACAGGGAGTCAGCAGATCTCACGCGCGAAGGGATGTTGAATACAATTATAATAATTACACTTCTAGAGCGCTTTTCACCTGGGGGTCACAAAGCACTGCACAGAGCAGTGGTGAGATTGGCATGTCAGAAACAACAACAGCGACATATGAACGGCAAATCAACAACAATAACATGTCGATGCTCTAACGATGCTCTAATGAACTAAAGCACAACATCAGCAATGTCTCATCGATCCCACATTAAAGCCGTTAACGGACAATAGGGGCAAGTGCTGTTAGCGAGCACCTATGAAGGCAGGCACTGCAACACGAGGAGATGAGTGGCCAGAACCACGCTCGGCCGCCTCTGTCTCGCTGGTAGCGATCTTCACCACATCAAGGTACTCATGTGAGGCTGAGTCGACCTACGGGAGGCACAGGACCGGTTCAGATATTGTTCTGCAGAAATTGGCCGTGAGCCGCAATCGAAGGGGGGAGGGGGGGGGGTGCTTTCTCCGAGTAGTCCCATTTCCTCCCACAGACAAAAGGGATGTTGCCCAGGTTAATTGTCCTGACAATCGCCCCAGGCGTCCTGAAATTTCGTAACTTGCTTACCCCTCCCCACTGGACAACCTTCCAGCTCGAACGCATAACGACAATTCGGGGGGCAGTCGGGGCTCTCTCAGAGCTCCGGATAATAACTCAAATCCAAACATTGTGAGGCACGCACACACACACACGAGCAAACAGCAATGTCCCAGCAACGCAATAAGCAAATCGGGAGTAAATAAATGTTTATTATTAGATGGGTGTTTATTATTACAGCAGAAACTACGGAGATAGCGAGCGAACTGTGGATGCTGGATTCCCGCGACACGACATCGGCTCCCATCTCTAACACTAGGTAGACCTGTGTTTACTGTTACAGCAGAAGGTACCCAGCGAGCTCGCAAGCTCTACGTGCGGGATTCCCGCGACACGACAAGAGGCCCCTCTCCCGTGAGATTGTTGTGTCGCAGGAATCGCGCATCCAGAGCTTGCGAGCTCGCTGGGTACCTTCTGCTGTAATAGTAGGCATCGATCTATTTATCAATAATAATCACACAATCTGCAACGCATCGCCAGGTCATGGATGAGAAGGGGCTGGAGGGGGGGGGGCAGAGGCAGCTGTGGAGGCACCCGGCGCCAACATTTTCCAGATACTGCATCCAATATATTCACATTTTATTGTCCAATTAATTAATAAAAACAATTTGTTGCGTGAGAAATGCGCAGATCCCGGAGGAAACCCACATAGCAGAGGGGGAGAACACACAGACTCCGCACAAGGAGGCGCCCAAGGCAGAAGTTCTATTGCCTCGGGCGGGACTCTGTGAAACACAGATGTTAACTTTGGTCGCCCTATCGCATAAAATAAGTTTGCGCGTTGTGTGTCTTTATTGCTGTTGTGTAAGAGATATTAAAATGCCAAAAATAATAATACTGTACTATGAAAAAATAAACGAAGATGCCAAATCCGCCCCCTGTGCCAGATGAGTGTCTGTGTTCAGTCACTGCCATGGTTGAAGAGCCTTAGATCTCAATTAATAATAATAAATGCACTTCTAGAGCGCCTTTCACCCGAGGGTCACACAGTGCTGCACAGAGCTGTGGAGAGAACGGCATGTCAGTAACAACAACGACATATGAACGGAAAATCAACAACGTTTTTTAAAAATAAGTATCGAAATGTTAGCCCAGCTGCTTTTGCCTGAACTGAATGGTCATTTTGAAAGGTTGCATACGCTCCCACCTTTGGTTGTGATAAATAACTTAATGTTTTCACATGCCACTGTTGCACTATTGCTATTTGTCGATTATTAATTCATTGTCATGTGCAATCTTGAAATCCATTTCTTCCTTCCTTTGTTTAAACAATTGTTTTATTTGATGTCCTGCAGTGATTTATAGCCACTACTTTACTTATTAGATCCATTCTGATGTGGTTGGCGCCGTTCTCTCCGCAGCTCTGTGCAGCGCTTTGTGACCCTCAGGTAAACTGCGGGGCAGTACGCTGGCCCAGTGCGTAGCGCTGTCGCCTCACAGCCAGAAAGTCGGGGTGAGCCGGAGCCTATCCAGGCAGACACAGGGCGTAAGGCGGGGATACACCCACGATGGAACGCTCGCCCATCCAGGGCACTGCGGGCAATTTAGTCTGCAAACCAATTAACCTATGCAGCAGCATGTTTTTTGGACTGTGGGAGGAAAACAGAGTACCCGGCGAAAACCCACGCGGACACGGGGAGAACATGCAAACTCCACACAGAAAGGCACCCGAGCCGAGATTCGAACCCAGGTGCTTCTTGCTGTGAGGTGACAGCGCTACCCACTGGGCCACCGTGCCGCCCACGATAATAATCAATAAACATAGATATCCGGTGGATCAGCGGTTAGCGCGTTGGGCTACAAACCTGACTTACGCGAGTTCGAGTCCCGCTTACGGCCAACACGACTGACGATTTTTCTGAACGGGTCCTGAGCCTCCCCTATGTCGACTCAGCCTGAAACGAGTACCTGGTGCAGTGAGTAAACATTGCCAAGAGGGAGACAAAGGTGGCCGGGCGAGATGCAAGCTGGCAGCGCGTGTCCACAAAGACCAAGGTACCCGTGTAGTCTCAACGTACTGTACGGTCATGGGTAGTTAGGTAGTTGGCGAGTGACGGCACCTATAAAGGCCGGTACGTCACGCAGGGGGTGGGTGGCTTGTCAGCACAAGCGCACAAATACAAGTATCACCCGTATAGCCTTAACGGACTGTAGGGTCAAGTGCCGTTAGCGAGCACGCAGGTCGGTACGGCACACGAAGGAGAGGGTGACCATCACCACACCTGACCGTCTTTGGGAAATGTTTACACACCACACAAGCTACTAATTTAAGGTTGAGTCGATCTAGGGGAGGCCTGGAACCAGTTCAGAAAATGCTCAGCGGTATTGGCTGTGAGCGGGAATCGAACTCGGGTCGCCGCTATGTTTGTAGCCCAGCGCGCTAACCGGTGCGCGACCGCTCCCCCCACCCCCCACCCCCCACGCACTGAGCTGACAGACGCACGCACGAGGATGGAGGCAGCAGCCGCGTCTCTTGGCAGCCGAGCACCCCGGGGAGCCTTGCTCGTCTCCACGGCAACGGAGGAGACGGATCAAGTGGCGCGGCGAGAGAGCACACGCGGTGTCTGGGACCCGTGATGCTGTCTTCTCATTACGTTTCTCTCTTGCTCTGTATGTGTAACGGAGCAAGCGTGTTGTCTACAGTATGTCCGCACCCAGGGCGTGCCGGCTTGCATGCATTCTTTCACCTCGACTTTGATTTGCCTCCTGAAATCTCGCCGAGTTCGCGGCGATATTTCCTAAGAGGCACATCAGCAGAAGACCTCATCTCATCTCATTGTCAGAAACCGCTTAGTCCTGTACAGGGTCGCGGTGAGCCGGAGCCTATCCCGGCAGACAGAGGGCGCAAGGCAGGGATATACCCATGATGGGACGCAAGTCCATCACCGGGCACCGAGGGTAATTTAGTCTGCAAGCCAATTAACCTATGTAGCAGCATATTTTTTGGACTGTGGGAGGAAACCGGAGTGCCCGGCAAAAACCCACGCGGACACGGGGAGAGAACACGCAAACTCCACACAGAAAAGCACTGGAGCCGAGATTCGAACCCGGGACCTTCTTGCTGTGACGCGACAGCATCATCAGATGACGTCATCGTTAAAAGAAGGTGTTACACACTTGGAACAAAGATCAGGTAATTTGCTAACGATAAGAACATAATGTAGTACAAGACACTGATCATTATTCATATTAGTAATCATTATTTAGCAGACGCCCGTATCCAGGGCGACTTACACCATTATAGAGGTCTCGTGAGGAAACCACAGAGAGGCGAAGGGAAGGCAGCCATGCATTTAGCCGGCGCCAACATTTGCCAGACACTGCGTTATATTATGATGTTATCTTAACTTAATAGGTATTGTTTTTTAGATGTGGGAGGAAACCGGAGAACCCGGAGGAAACCCACGCAGAACAGGGCAGTAATCGAACCACTTCGGGCAAGGACTTTTATTTCTGTGAGGCGCAGATGCGAGTCTCTTTGTCACGATGTTTGTGCATAATTTTTTATATTTAAGCTACTTCCAGCCAATTAACGAGTATTTATAGACGTGTGTATGAATCCACCTCGGGGCCCCCGGACGAAATAAACAGGACCCGCGTTCCGGGGCCGCGCGCGGGAGGAGGAGGAGGGGGAGGGGAAGGAGGAGAAGGAGGAGAAGGAGGAGGAGGAGGGGAAGGAGGAGAAGGAGGAGGAGGAGGAGGGGAAGGAGGAGAAGGAGGAGGCTGCGTGGGGGATTTCATTCATTTATTCATTATCAACACCCGCTTCTTCCTGTACAGGGCCTCGAGGAAATTGTCTCCAAAACATTGTGCCCTGCGATGTGCTGGCGTCACATGCTAGGTTTTTCCCAGCCTTGTGCACTCTATCGGGCAGGATAAGCTGCGGCAGAGGTCAGCTGACTGCCCCGGTCACACGCGACATTGGTGGCCATGGTGCTGCCCTCCTCCCAGGATGCCCCGTGACTCATTGGTGCTGCCCTGGCTGCCGCGGCTCTTCCCAGCGCTCGCTGCCGTTGCGGTGGTTGTTGTTGCGATGCTGTGGTGGTTGTTGTTGTTGTGATGCTCTGACGGTTGTTGTTGTTGCGATGCTCTGGTGGTTGTTGTTGTTGCGATGCTCTGGTGGTTGTTGTGGTTGCGATGCTCTGGTGGTTGTTGTTGTTGCGATGCTCTGATGGTTCTTGTTGTTGTGATGCTCTGGTGGTTGTTGTTGTTGCGATGCTCTGGTGGTTGTTGTTGTTGCGATGCTCCGGTGATTATTGTTGTTGTTGCGATGCTCTGGTGGTTGTTGTTGCGATGCTCTGGTGATTATTGTTGTTGTTGCGATGCTCTGGTGGTTGTTGTTGTTGTTGCGATGCTCTGGTGGTTGTTGTTGTTGTTGCGATGCTCTGGTGATTGTTGTTGTTGCGATGCTCTGGTGGTTGTTGTTGTTGCGATGCTCTGGTGGTTGTTGTTGTTGCGATGCTCTGGTGGTTGTTGTTGTTGCGATGCTCTGACGGTTTCTGAATCTCTGGCCGCAAATGCAATGTCGCTCTCTCTCTCTCTCTCCCTCTCCGCCGTTTCCTACCTGCCCCCCTCCGCACGCCTCCCACTCACCAACCCACCGCTCCCCATCCCTCCCACTCACCACCCCACCCCTCCCCACCCCTCCCTCC
>JAZEWT010000006.1:15298086-15308113 GCA_036362905.1 Mordacia mordax
TAGTCCTGTACAGGGTCGCGGTGAGCCGGAGCCTATCCCGGCAGACACAGGGCGCAAGGCAAAGATACACCCACGATGGGACGCCAGTCCACTACCGGGCACTGCCGGAAGTGCCCGGCGAAAACCCACGCGGACACGGGGAGAACATGCAAACTCCGCACAGAAAGACACCCGAGTCGAGATTTGAACCCGACCCTTCTTGCTGTGAGGCGACAGCGCTACCCACTGGGCCACCGCGCCGTCCCCGTCTCTTTCTCTCTTTCTTCCCTATTGATATTTGTTGCGGGCTAGGCTGATGTTGAATCAGCGTGGCTCCGAGGAAACCTTGCTCGGACGTCAGGATTAGCACCCCCCCCCTCCCCCATAAGCCTCAATCTGTACGATATAATTTCTGGAACTCAGCCCTGGACAGCTTCAACTGATATAAATCCCTGGCCAGAAACCGGTAGCCACAGACTGAGACAGAGAACCGGGCATGGCCTAATAGCTATACATTTGTATGACGAAGGAAAAAATATCTTATTTATTTTCCGCTCGGGTGCCTTTCTGTGTGGAGTTTGTATGTTCTCCCTGTGTCGGTGTGGGTTTTCGCCAGGCACTCTGGTTTCCTCCCATTTTCCAAAAAACATGCTGCCGCTAGGTTAATTGGCTTGCAAAAAAATGCCCGCAGTGCTCGGTGATGGACTGGCGTCCCATCGTGGGTATATTCCTACCTTGTGCTCTGTGTCTGCCGGGATAGGCTCCGGCTCACCGCGACCCTGTACAGGACTAAGCGGTTTCTGACAATGAGATGAGATTTATTTTCCCGTTTAAAAACTCTCTTTGAGGAGCTAAACAAACATAATCACTCGCAGGTAAGTCTGACCACATTGCATGGATATTATCGACCTGCCGGTATCGAACCGGCACCTTGGGCTGCGCTGCGGCGTGAGATATTACGTCGACGGTGCGTGACGCGGCTGCGCTCCGGCAGGCCTTGCGTCGCGAGGGCATCGTGAGCATCGATCGACTGCTGTTTGTTGACCTTACGATTATCGCAACGTTCGCGCTATTCAATTGTTTTATATCGATGGCACTGACCTTTCGTATAATGGTCTCTTTGTCTTTTAAACGCGCTTTAAAAAAAAAGTCTGTCCAGCCGTTAGCCAAACACGGGAGCCACGTGGTGCCATACTTTCCGAGCCAAACCGCCGGCTGAATGGCTTCTAATTACGGATATGATTGGGCGATGATGCTGCGTTTGCAGTGGTGTGTGCACAGGCACAGACGATAAGAGCTCAACGTTTTGTCAATAAAACCGTGGCATTAAAAGGAACCAAATCTATAAAGGTGACATTCAGGCAGTGCCTCTTCTCCATCAGAGAGAAATCTACTGTGAAGAAGAGACTTCGATTTTCTGAGGGTAAAATGAAAGTAATTTTGAGCATCGGAAAATTTCTGCCACATATCTGTTGGTTAGTCGCTCTGAGGACAGCACAACTGACGTCGGCGTAGCATGAGGTACGCTTGGTCCTCCCACCCCTCACACGATGCTGGAATAATACGCTGGCTTCCCTGAGCCGTGACCCATTGAAGTGGGAAGGAAGTCTGCTGTCCGATCTGGTCCCAATAATCGGGGACCTCTGGCCCTGAAAGCCAGAGGTTCTCCCAGTGCTCACACATCCTCTGTCCATCCAGAAGTAATAATGGGATTGTCACTTTTATTTCATCAGTAGGCCGCATACGGTGGGGCAAAGTGTGGGTACTCCCACGTCTTCCAATGCGTCTAACTTTCGTAGAAGAGTTTGCCATATACTCTGCAGAGGAGTTCTTTAGAGCTCCCACTTGCTCAGGCCCTTCTGGCAGCAGTACTGCACCTTTGCCTTTCACCAGCCGTGGAAAGTTTCAGATCCGCGAGCCCAGCGGAGACACGGGGCTTTAAACGAACCCATGGTTGTGTTTCCTGCTTTTCCGCTGAAAGCGATGACATAATCAATCAGGAGCAATGGATTCGTCTCCTATGCAAAAAGTGGTTTCGTTTGGGTCAGGTGGATTATTTTTGGAGAGACCTGTCGGCTCGCATAGCATCCGTCTCTTTCGCTCACTGCACACAGAGCTAACGGTACAGCGCCGGGGTCCGGCACTTTAAAGTGAGCCGCTTATCCAGCGAGTCACCAACGCTTATCCGCATCGCTGATAAACCTGGGCCTCGTCCACAGTTCACGCGCATTACGCCGTGCGTCCATGTGAGATTATCCGCTGTGGAAAATCACGGTTTCCCGTCGCCAGGCGAGTGGCCTGGCTCGTCGGCGGTGGTGACGATGGACACATTTGGAGCGGTTCTAATTGAGTAGTGTTGTTGTTTGGAGGTGGGGGGAGGGTATAGATGTAAATGTAAGACAGGGATGTAATTAGATGAGAGAAGAGAGCTGCAGACGAGATCGAGATTAGAGGTTAATTAGCGTTTAGGTATTCGTATTATTGCCTTGATTGGAAATTAAAGTCGAGCCCATAATGATAATACATAATGATCCATAATAATTAATAATGATGCATTGCTGCATTGACATGAATACGGGACCTCTTGGGTCCACTTGGGGCTCTACGCTTTTGCCTGCTTTCCACTTGCAGCCAGCGGCCGCCCTCTGTTCACAACCCTACCGCACCCAATGTGTGCCACCGAGTTCTGCCGATGGCTCCGAGCCGCAGTCGAGGATGGCTCCTTGCGTGGGTCTCCGCTCCGAGGTGGCCATGTGCCCTCCACGTGAACCCAAGAGGCATTAAGCAGAGTCGAAAGTCAGGTCCCCTCGCAGCTCAGGGAGGCCCATAGATTCAGAAATATATATGGGTGCCAGAGAATTTTGCTCTCAAGAACTGCTATTCGGGATAGCCGTGTCGAACGACCCTCCTGTCTCCTTCGCGATTACAAAAAAATGTTTCCTGTTACATCCACGCCAGAAAAACTTATATCAATACGTTGTACAGGTGCGCAGGAGTGCATGGCAACCAGCGCTGTGTGCCCCCGTGGGTACCCGCTACGCCTGGAGAAGCCAACTTGTGATGACAGTCAGATCTCACACTCACCTGTACTATAAAAAAAAAACTGGATGCACCAAAACTCATCTCAAACTCAGGGCGCTCCTTTACTCTAACATCTTTCATATTTTCATTTGTCTCTCTAGTTTATGCGTTGGGAGGCAATAGTAAAACTAAAATTTGGAGTGATTTCCGGTTCAAACGAGCATTGAGGCACAGATGCTCAACGCCTTTTAAGATCCCTGAACCAGTGGTGGAAACTCCACATTCCGAATTTGGTGGGGCCAACTTTCTCCATCGACCAACCAGACTAGACTTCCACACGAAGTGGTTCTCGTGTTATCAACTCCGGAGGGAAGGACGAGGGGTCGAGTCAACCCCACAAACACGCTTTCCAGAGCGATTGTTTCGCGTAAAGCTCTTCCGTGTCGAGTGCAGCAACTTTCTGTTTTGTCGTGAAGGAGAGATACGACTCTGACGATTGCTTTGTGTCAGGAGAGGCGTGTTGAGCGCTCGACACGGCTGTCCCGAAAAGACAGCTTTGCAAAGCGATCATCATGCATCTCTCCACTACGCCGATTGCGAGCCGCTCACTCCACCGCTGAACAAACAGCGGGAACCAAAACAACTTTGCTCATCGCCTCTCCACGGGCGCCGGTGACAGCACCAGTGCCTGCGCCAGCTCTGACCTCTGGGCACGCAAACCGAGCGGGGGGTGGGTCGAGCCAGGCGAGAGACTTGTGACCGGAAAGTTATTGGCCATAGTTTCTTCGACGTCGATCAAACTCCGTCTCCTTCACCCGCTCACGACGCTCCGATTGTGTCACCCCTGGGGGCTGTGCCGGGCGACCCATCAATGCGGCCCTTTAACTCTAATTGAATATAATTAATAGAGTGGCCTTGTCACGCGCAGTGAGTGAGAGATTGCTGGGGTTAATGTTAGAATTAGGGTTTAGGTTAGACTTGAGTTTAGGGTTAAACATAGGGTTTGGTGTTCGACCTTGAGTTAGGGTTAGAACTCGGGACCTGGGGTTAAATATAAAGTTACTGATCTAGTGTTAAGGTTAAACCTACAGTTGGACCTTGGATTAAGGTTTGACCTGGGGTTAGACTTGGGGTGAGAACTAGGGTTAAGCTTAGACCTAGGGTTACTGTCAGACTTTGGGTTACAGTTAGACCTGGTGTCAAGGTTAATCCTGGGGTTAGACTTGAACCTAGGGGGTGAGCGCTCGCCTTGCGGCCATCGTCACACTCACCACGCCTGCGACGCCGCCTCGTCCGGCGCCGAGCGTGCGGTCCCCGCCGCCCCCGCCGCCCCCGCCGCCGAACGCGGCTGCGTCACCAGGAGCACCGTGGCCGTCGTCGGCACGGGCAGCGGCACCACCGACGCCGCCGCTGCCATCAGGGGCACGGCGGCCGGCCCCGCAGCGGCCGAGCGGGCTCCCGCCGAGACGCACGCCGACACCGACGGCGTGCAGGCCGCGGCCGCCTTGCTAGCCCCCGCGGGGGCGAACGCCGGCGAGGCGGCCGCGGTGGCAGCCTGCGCCGAGCCAGGGCAGCCAGGCCCCCAGAGGCACTGCAGGCCACAGCGCGCCAGGTAGACGCGGCAGCGCTCGTAGTTGGTGGTGCAGTAGAAGAGCAGGTCGACGCACACGAGAGTGATCATCAGCAGGCCATAGATCCACACGCCAATGAGACCGCCGTAGTTGCTGTGGGGGGGAGATGGGAAGGAGGTGGGGAAGAGGTGAGGAGGAGACGGGGAGGTGAGGAGGTGAGGAGGAGGTGAAGAAGAGGAGAGAGATGGTGCGTTCTCCGTGTCCGTCCATGTTTGTAGAGGGGAAGGGGGGTACATTATTAAGTCCCGACAAGGGAACTGTTGGTGTAGAGCAGTGACACGATTTTGGGTCTCGTCGGATACATTTGGGGCAATGGACCTTTTTGACAGCACAAGAAGGGCTACTACGTAAAACGTCACCTCAAATATAGGTTTCAGTTTTTTACGGCCACACGGTGGATATTGATGAATGTGAGCTTTTGCTTGTTATTGTTGTTTGTCCTGGCGTATGACGATCAACGCAGTGTCACGAAACAACTCACTGCGAGCAAAATATCCGAGGTGATGGCACCGATTACTCGCCCTGGTGGACGGACGGCGCGGGGCTCAGGGGACACAGCCTAAAGGAGCAACCACCACCGCCTCCCCACTGAGATATTCAGGGCTCGGATCGTAGGTAGGGGGGATCGTTGAGATCAGGTTATGGAGATAGAATCTACCGGTGATGGTGATGAAGGGGCGGATGGTGGCTGCTGATGGCCTGATGTAAATCCTGATGGGGGACCCACCTGGGGATCCGACGGGTGACCCGACAGGTGGCCCAAGAAAGGGCCCCACGGGAGGGCCGGACTCACTTGTGCCCGTGGGCCACGGCGTCGGCAGTGAGGTTGATGGCCATGACATGCTGGAACTCGCTTTCGTTGCAGCAGTACTTGAGCGTGGCGTTGTTGCGCCGGCAGCAGTAGAGGCGCGCCTTGTCATCGGACAGGCGTGGGCAGTGGAAGCCCGGGTGGTACTTGTCCACGTGGTCCACGTATGGCTCGCACACGCGGTGGTACGCGCCCAAGCCTGTGCGTCACCGACGGGGCATCGTCGATGTTACGACCTCTATTCCAGTGACATCACGGGCGCTCGCTTGTGGCCGTCCCATGGGCCGAGTCTCGTTTATCGTTGTTTTCGAGAGGTCCTCGTGTCTATTCCCTTTACGATGTTGGAGGCGGCATCGAGCTTCTGCACGAGTTTGGTTTCTGATGAAGCTCCCAGCGAGTGGGGCGACACATCGGATGCCATGCCGAGCGGCACGTGGCACGAGCCGCACACAACCGCAAGACCCCACGCAGGAGATTGTGGTCCTGCGTGCCAAGCAGCAAGGAATCATTAAGCTCGGTAGCTCTTTTAACAGTTGTCCAGTGGGGAGGCATAAGAAAGTTACAACATTTTAGGGTACCAGGGGAAATTTTGTCAGGAAAATTAATCTAGGCAGTGTAGCTTCAAATTGTGGGAGGAAACCGGAGTCCCTGGCCAAAACCCACGAAGACGGGGAGAAAATGCAAACTCAACAACATAAGGCAGCACCCGTGCCAGGAACTGAACCCCGGGCTTTCTTGCTGTGAGGCGACGGCTCTTGAACTACCGAACTCTCACCTCCAGCGATCAAAGCACAGAGCAGAGCCGTTGCCACGGTGACAGCTCTGGCCAGGCCTCGCGTCATGATGACGTCAGGCGTCGTGGTCGGAGGGCATCACAGCCGTGCGTCCGCTCACGTCTGAGCGCGTCGCCGCTGCCACCGGCGCCTCCTCCGCTCGGCCACCGCGCTGCAATGGGAACAGCAAATTCCGCGTGAAGCCGCCAATTACCGGGTCGCCGGCGACAAGAGCGCAATCTGCAAATTGAATGCAATGGTGACAAGCAGCTTCTCCTCGCTCAACCGAGTACCCGAGGCAATGCGCAAACTACATCCTCCGGGCAGTCAACAGTCGTAGTGCTAGTCACACGATCGCCTCATCAACATTGTGGGTTACAACAGGTGCTCGCTAACAGCACCTTCTCCAACAGCTTAGGAAGGTTATGTGGGATCCTGCCGTGTTCGTGTGAGCGTGTGTGCGCGGTGGGACAGGGCTGCGCATTGGAAGGATCGGAAGCATTCGCTGGGAGGATGCATGTCCGTGTGCGACAATCACAACGCTTTTCCAATTTCCTCGAAAATTGAATTGAATTCTGCGCATAATGCGGCAACAGATCGCGAGAAATGTCATCGGGTCGCCCTCCCCCCTCCTTTATATGGGGGGAGGGGAGGATCGTAGAGTCGTAGAGAGGACAGCGCTCCATGATCGGGCACGCGTTGCCCCTCGACACTCACCCCGCTCACCCCCTCCCCTCCACCTGCTCACCGACCCCCAGCTCCCCCCCACCTACTCCACCCCCCCTCCGCCCACCCCCCCGTCAACTTCAGAGGCAGGGATGTCGCTGATTTGTGACTGATGCTGTTAGGAGGCCGTGGTTTGTGATCAAATGAAGCATAGGTTAGAGTCGGGGTCACAGCTATAGACCGTACGGCCGCGGCACCGCTATTCACCAGGTGTTCGCGGCACGGTGCCCGTACATGGCGTTGGACACTCACCCCCTCGTGTGCCTTACAGCCCGTTGAGGCTATACGGGGGATCTTTATCTTTACCTTTTCGCATCGTCTCTGTATTCAGAGCCTCACCGATTGGCGGCGGACGCAGGCGGCCAGCTGAGAACGATCGTGTGTGACCTTCGCGAGCTGGCGCACCGGGGAGCGTGGTGGGAGCGCGGGGAAGCGTTAGCGAGTGGGGTGGGAGGGCGGGGGAGCGGGGATGGAACGGGGATGGAGCGTGGTGGGAGCAGGGTGGGAGCGTGGTGGGAGCGCAGGGGAGCGCGCTCACGCACGTCATCGTTCTGCCCGCGAGAGAAACGGACGGAGCTGGACCAGCGGCTGAGAGGGTCGTTGCGAGCGATGTCTCTCGCGATCCCGAGATGTAACGACCCTCCCAGAGCCTGCTCTAACGCAGCGGGAATCAACCTGGGTAGCCAGCAACGCAACACCAGAAACAAGACACAAAATCAAGAATGCATCGTCCCTCCCACCCATCTACGCGTGAGGTCCAATCTCTATCCGATGTCTCAGGACGCCTGAGGATGCCTCCAATGTGTGGGCGGTGAAACGTTGCGAAGGAGAGACGAGGAGCGCTCGACGCGACTATCATGAAAGAGCAGCTTTGGAAAGGAATCGTCAGTTTGACGTCGTTACCCGCACGCGGTGTCTCATCCATGCGTTCCATCTCTCGGTGCGGTTCCAATCATGCGTCGATACCGCACTTCTTTCTGCACTCTCCAGTTTTTGTGTCTTTACTTTATTTTTAATCGTCAACGATTCCGACCAGTGTCTCGCAACAGGAAACAGGCGTCAGATATCAGCAGGTATTAGCAGGTAGCAGCAGGATCTGATAAAGCCTTCATTCCCTTAATGGAACCGCAGTGGACTTGGGTGAGGACTCATTACTGTTTGGGGTTGTGGCTGCAATGATAAGACTCCAATTATGCGTTTCAATAGGGCCGATAAATTGAGTACCATTTTGTGGACAAGTCAACAGTTATTGCCCTGTCAACAGAGCCTCCCCCTTGCCACATCAATGTGTAATTTCCACCAGTGGCTCCGAACAGAACATTGCCCAATCAGCACCTCCTCTGTTAAATGAAGCAAGAGATTGCTTTTCCTTTTTTGTTTAATATGTCGTGCAATTCTCGTGGAGTGACTTTAAACCTCTGGCTGGGTCTGCAGCCAAGGGCTGGAGTGGATAGAGACCTCTCAATCTGATAGGCTGTCGCGTGGTTGGACACCGCATGATATCAATTAACCAGAATTGATGAGAAGATGGCCATTCGGAATGCGTGTCGATATTTCCTTCCTATCAATGACGGTAGCGACGAAAACAACCCCCCCCCACGTAATTATTTTCCATTAACCCGTGACCCAGCGTGAGAAGTTCACGAGGAGCGGTGACGCAGTGGTTTCGCGCACTGCGTTGCCACTAAGACGGTGACCTGCGTCCGTTTCAGGGTCACAGCTCCCAACTAATTTCCTCCCCCATCTCTCACCCTCACCACTATAGTCCCGCAATGACCAGCATGGTGAAGTATGGTCAAACAATTATCCATGATCACGTCAACTCTCAAAACTCGCACAGGGACCCATAAACTTGCGCTGAAATCCATGAACTCCCACAGAGACTCGAACCATTTCCCCGGGGCTTAATTTCAGCGGGAGGCCCGTCCAATTTTAAAGCAACGATCGCCTCCCACCAGCCGCTCGCTTTCCCCTGGGCTCTCCAATGGGGCTCAGCCGCTCACACAATATATCCGCTCCCGGCACACCACGTCTGGTATACATCCCGTTATAACTGCCGCCGCCTTTACTAAACCTCATGCGCCACATACGGCGGTTTACCAGCGACCCCCACGACACAACATGCAGTGCGGATACATGAAGGCCCTGGCTCTGAACGAAGTGTCAAGATCGATTCGGCATCGCAGCGATAATAGGGACCGTGGCTTCCCCCGTTAAGTGGAGGAGGAGGGGGGTTACGGCGTGCCATCGGTTCACAGGCGCGGGTGTCTCGTGTGTGTGTTGCTCGCTGTGTCATCTCACTGCGAGAACAGCGCGGCCCGGAATGGGTCAATGGTAACATCAACTCTTTTCGTCATCATCGTCATCGTTATGAATACCCGCTTAATCCTCTATCGGGTCGCAGTAGGGTCGGAGCCTGTCCCGGCAGACACAGGGCGCAAGGCGGGGCTATACACAGGATGTGATGCCAGTGCATCGCAGGACACTGGAGATATTTACTCAACGGGCCAATTAACCTAAGCAGCAGTAGCGTGGTTTTGGACGGTGGGAGGAAACTGGAGTACCCTGCGAAAACCCACGTGGACATGGGGCGAGAACGCGCAAACTCCACACAAAAAGGCACCCGACCCGGGAGTCGAACCCGGGATCTTCTTGCGGCGAGGCGACTGCGCTGCTGACTGTGCCACCTCGCCGCCCCAAAAGGCTATTCGTGACAACATTATCCATAATGCCGCGTAATTAAGTATCTTTGGGTTGGCTCACGTAAACAGATTCTGGAGACGTCTTACAATTTAGTGACATCACAACCGTCCGATACATAAAGAACATCTTCAGATACTTGTGTTGACGTGCCTGATGAAGCTAGTTGCAATAATCAGCAAAACGTCGTACTTCATTGTAAATGTTGTGGGTTTGTCTCTAACGCATTAGCGTGCCACTCTCAACACACCGGCGTGCCACTCTGTAACACACCGGCGTGCCACTCTCTAACACACCGGCGTGCCACTCTCTAACACACCGGCGTGCCACTCTCTAACACACCGGCGTGCCGCTCTCTAACACACAGGCGTGTCGCTCTCTAACACACC
>JAZEWT010000006.1:15309597-15325641 GCA_036362905.1 Mordacia mordax
CACCGGCGTGTTGCTCTCTAACACACCGGCGTGTTGCTCTCTAACACACCGGCGTGCCACTCTCTAACACACCGGCGTGTTGCTCTCTAACACACCGGCGTGCCACTCTCAACACACCGGCGTGTTGCTCTCTAACACACCGGCGTGTTGCTCTCGAATACACCGGCGTGCCGCTCTCTAACACACCGGCGTGTTGCTCTCAACACACAGGCGTGTTGCTCTCAACACACAGGCGTGCCGCTCTCTAACACACCGGCGTGTTGCTCTATATAACACAATGGCGTGCCGCTCTCTAACACACCAGCATGCCGCTCTCTAACACACCGGCGTGTTGCTCTCTAACACACCGGCGTGCCGCTCTAACACACCGGCGTGTTGCTCTATATAACACAATGGCGTGCCGCTCTCTAACACACCGGTCGCCCCCAATGGAAGGGATGGCGACAGGGGACCTCTTGCCGAGGAGACGGAGTGATAACAATCTGCCCGTGTGTAGAAAATGTGACGGCGCGGTTGATTACAGCGAAGGATCGTGGGAGATGACTGTAATAATAATTGCATTAATAGAGCGCTTTTCACGCGACGGTTACAAAGCACTGCACAGAACTGCGGAGAGAGCGGCACATCAACAACATTAGAACGGAAAATAGCAACAAGAACATTGGGTTTTTTTTAAAATATACACATCGTTGCAGAACAACAAGTAAAATATGATCTGACTTTCAACTCTCATTGTCAGAAACCGCTTAATTCTGTACAGGGTCGCGGTGAGTCGGAGCCTATCCCGGCAGACACGGGGTGCAAAGCAGGGATATATCCACAATGGGACGCCAGTCCATCACCGGGCACTGTGGGCGCTTTAGTCTGCAAGCCAATTAACCTATGCAGCAGCATGTTTTTAGACTGTGGGAGGAAACCGGAGTGCCCGGCGAAAACCCATGCGGTACCTAAGCCGAGATTCGAACCCGGGACCTTCTTGCTGTGAGGCAACAGTGCTACCTACTGGGACACCGTGCCGCCTTGACTTTCAACTATAATTTTGAAATGCTAAATTATCAGTGTTCATACATATATTGGGAAATGGTGTAATGTTACATAGTATAAAAATAGGGCGGCGCGGTGGCGCAGTGGTTAGCGCTGACGCCTCACAGCAAGAAGGTCCCGGGTTCGAGTCTCTCGGCTCCGGTGCCTTTCTGTGTGGAGTTTGCATGCTCTCCCCGTGTCCGCGTGGGTTTTCGCCGGGTACTCCGGTTTCCTCCCACAGTCCAAAAGCATGCTCCTGGATAGGTTGATTGGCTCGCAGACTAAAATTGTCCCGCAATGCCCGGCGATGGACCGGCGTCCCGTCGTCGGGTGTATTCCTGCCTTGCGCCCTGTGTTTCCGGGATAGGCTCCGGCTTCACCGTGACCCTATATAGGATTAAGCGGTTTCAGATAATGAGATGAGATGAGTATAAAAATAATTGCATTTCTAGAATGCTTATCTTCCGAGGGTCACAAAGCGCTGCACAGAGCTGCGGAGACAACGGCACATAAACAACGAGATAAGAACGGGAAATCAACAAAAACTTTTTTTTCGATTTTTTTTTTACAAATCCGAGCTGTGGAGAGAACGGCATGTCAACATCAGGACAGATCAACTGAAAGTCAAATAGTAGCAACAAATTACAGAAGAACGAAAAAATAAGCGATAGCAATAATTATGCAACAAACAAGCAAGAAATAAATGTTCCCGAGCAGGCATTGGTTGGAGGAGAGCCATCATCCCGGCACGACGACACTGAGCCGCATCAACAGTCCTAGCTGGAGGACTTGAAAGCCTTACGGAACAAGTGAGTCTTGAGACGAGATTTGAAGATGCCCAAGAATTCAGCCGATCGAATTTCCAAAAGAAGGGCATTACAGAGTTCAGGAGTAGCGCGCAAGGAGTCTCTGTCACCCATCGAGTGGAGGTGCGATCTGGGCACATGCAGCAAGCCCGTATTGGAGGATCGAAGTTGTCGTGTTGAGAGTGCCTGAAGTAGGTCACGGATGTATGTCGGAGCAGCGCCATTGAGAGCCTTGTAGGTGAGAAGGAGGATCTTGAATTCAATCCTGTATTGAACAGGTAACCAGTGGAGAGACATCGTCTCATCTCATCTCAATGTCAGAAACCGCTTAGTCCTGTACAGGGTCGCGGTGAGCCGGAGCCTATCCCGGTAAACACAGGGCGCAAGGCAGGGCTACACCCACGATGAGACACCAGTCCATCACCTGGCACTGCGGGCAATTTAGTCTGCAAGCCAATTAACCTATGCAGCAACATGTTTTTTGGACTGTGGGAGGAAACCAGAGTGCCCGGCGAAAACCCACAAGGACACGGGGAGAACATGCAAACTCCACACAGAAAGGCACCCGAGCCGAGATTCGAACCCGGGGCTGTCTTGCTGTGAGGTGACAGCGTTACCCATTGGGCCACCATGCTGCCCGGAGAGACATAAGAACTGGGGAAATGTGATCGTTGATGGGTGTGTGGGTGAGGACTCCAGCAGTCGCATTCTGCTCACGTTGGAGACTGTTGATCAGATTAGCAGGAGTGCCAGGGGGCAGTGCATCGCAATAATCAATTCGTGAGGAGATGAAGATGTGTATTAGCTTCTCATCATCAGCGGGTGACAGGATGTTGCGCGGTCTGGCTGTATTTCTGAGATGGAAATAGGCTACCTTTGTCACATTGTTGATGTGTGTCTCCAAGGTGAGTAAGGAATCAAGAGTCACACCGAGACTATGGACGGCCTTAGCAACTTCAATGGTCTGGTCGTCAAGCATCAATTCGATAGGTTCAGCCTTGGACAGTTGGTGCAGGGTTCTGACAAACAAAACGTCTGTTTTTTTACCATTAAAATGTAGAAATTTTGAATTGAGCCAGGCCTTGACAGTTCACAGGATGACATGAAAAGGCCAGACACATTGATGGATGACTTTGCGTGGATATAGATTTGGATGTAATCGGCATAGCAATGGTAGCTGAGATTGAAGCTGCGCAGGGTATGGCCAAGAGGTTGTATGTAGATACTGAAGACGAGTGGGCCAAGAACTGAACCCCGAGGAACTCCAGACAAAACAGGATGGATCTCTGAGTAATGTCCTCCGAGGCTGACAAACTGATTCTGGTTATACAGGTAGGAGCTAAGCCAATGCAGGGTACTGCCAGAGACCCCTATACCCTCCAGTCATTCAAGAAAGATTGGGTGGTCAACGGTATCAAAGGCAGCACTTAGTTCCAGGAGGACAAGCATACTTGGCAAGCCTTTATCAGCAGCGACAAGTAGGTCATCAACTACTTTTACCAGAGTAGTTTCAGTACTATGGCCAAATCTGAACCTAGATTGGAAGGAATCAAGGAGGTCACTGTTAAGAAGGTGTTTCTGGAATTGCGCAGCTAAACCATGTTAAAGGCCATTAGAGATGCATGGTAGACTAAGATGGGTCGATAATTATCAGGCAAATTGCAATTGAGGCCAGGTTTTTAAATCAGGGGTGTAACTGTCGCACATTTGAATAGTGGTGGAATGATACCAGAGTGAAGGGGGGTTATTAAACAGAATAGTGATGAACGTGGCAAGGAATTTGAAATTTCCCCAGATGATTTTGGATTACGAAAGGATCCAGGGAGCAATTCATAGGCCGAGATATGGTAACTAATGAAGAGACCTCGGATTCTGTTAATTTGGAAAATTCCAGGAGTTTTGAGGTCAAGGAAGGTGGAGGAACATTTATAGAGGTACTGGTTGGTGATTGGGGTTGGGTAGAGATACAATGGGTTTCAGTTTTTTTCTGAGAAAAACGGAATCAACCGATCCGCCTGATCTTTATTAGTGAAGGGAGGTGAGGGCGAGTGACTGGTTGCATGAAGGAGCTGATTAATGATCGAGAAAATAATCTTGGGCTTGTTTCACGTAACAGCCAGAATGCTGGAAAAGTGATTGGTATGGGCACAGTCAAGTGTCTTCCGGTAGCAGATGAGCTGTTCGTAAAAGAGTTGACCATGAACGGTGAGGCCAGATTTTCTACAAGTCCGTTTGGCCCTGCGTGCATTCACCTTGAGATCCTGGAGTTCAGCAGTATACCAAGGGGATGGTTTTCTGCCAGAGACATAGCGTGATTTTAATGGGGGCAAATCATCCCGTATGGTAGATAGCACGTTGTAAGTTTCTGCTGTCGCATCAGAGGCAGAGTGAGCCAAGGCGGAGAGTGAAGTACTATTGATTGCTACGGTGAATATGCCTGGAGTGATGGCATTAAGGTTTCAAAATTGGATATGGCACATGGTGATGGAAATGGGAGGCAGTACTTGAAGATCAACCCACAGAGTGGACTGATCAGACAGACCAGAATCAGTGACGGACAGGTTGGTTACCGATATGCCGCATGAGCAAACCAAGTCGAGAGTACAGCCGCAACTGTAAGTGGCAGATGTCACGTCTTGAATGAAACCAAATGAGTTTAGAGTGGCCATGAGATCCCTTGCAAGAGGGCTCTTTAGAGAGTCAACATGGATGTTGAAATCGCCAAGAATCAAGATCCTTTCAGAACTGGAGCACATCTTAGAGAGCAGCTCAGACAGTTCATTTACAAAAAGAAGTGGAGTCTCCAGGTGGGTAGCACCAACTTCACAGGTTGAGTTGACCTCAAATCCAGAGACACATGCTCGAATGGCTTGAAGGTTGGCAATGGAATCGGTTGGATGTCGGCAGCCACATAGTAGAGAACTACTAGGGTGCCACCATGGCCATATGAACGAGCCTTCTGATGGAATGCAAAGTCTTGTGGTGGGGCCTGATTCAATGTTAGAAAATCTGTAGCTCGGGGGAAGCCTTGATCCACCAGAGTATTGAGCATGGCTCCTGGCGATGGCGATGATGAAGCACTATGAGCGGTTGAAGCAGGTTTCCATAGCTGATGTATATGTCGCAATTGTTTTCTTGTTCCCTCCTCTCGCTAAATGTTTCGGTCGTGGGGAATTGTGCTTATGGAGAAGTGAGGGCAAGAATGATGGTGGAAAAACCACCGTTGCCATGGCACGGCTGGGCCTAGCCCCTTGCTGAAACGTCTCGCCACTAGACGAGAGCACGTGGGACCTAACTAATTAGAGCGAGCCACAGCCACTATGGCGTTAAGTATACTAGATGTGGTGTGACGGGTGCACAAATATTTTCTCCATCATTGACCAAGAGAGACCCAGTTAGAGTGAAGCCCGGGGGACTGCTCTGCCGCTGAGAGATGGCAGCTCGCGTGGCTCTATGTGCCCCGTGTCGCTTAGCCACGTGCGGCCATGGACCACGTGTGTCCAACAGCCACGCGTCTCAAGATCCACACATCTCGCGAGATCCACATCTCTGATAAGGCATCCATCTCAACGGCTACGTGTGCCTCTTATCCGGCGAGCCACGCGTCTCCATTAGCCACCTAACGAGCCGGAGCCGCACCTTATTTAACACCGGGGGTGGGGGGAGACAGAAAGCAAAAATAGTAAAATAATAGAAAGGCAGAACGCCGTGTAAAAATAAAAACGCCGTTCACTCATGCCTTTACAAATGACAGGTTGCTCGCGTATAAATCTTGAAAATTTACAATTCATAAAATATTCATGACTTCGTGGTTGGCGAGCGGAGCGAGAGGCTGGCAGCGGGTTGATTGAATGTGGCTCGTTCGGACCCCCGAGTGGCTTCTGACTCTGAGCTCGATGGTCGCGATGATGGTCGCGATGGCACGGATCCACACGTTCGCGACACCGGGGGGCAGCCGGTGAGAGATTCGGCGACGGTCGCAAACGGCGAGCGCCGGACCCACAGTTGTGTGCGCTGGTTTCGAAATGGGGCTCGCGTCGCGTACACGTTGCCGTGTTAGGAAACCGCAGAGCGGATGAAGCGAAGCGCGAGAGGTGAAAGATGCACGCGACTCAGTCACAGCACGCCCGAAGATGCCTCCAACGTGGGAGACGGAAACGTCGAGAAGGAGAGAGAAGCAAGAGCGCTCGACATGGCTGTCATGAAAGAACAGCCTTGGGCGACAGGGTGGCGCAATGGTGACATCTGCGCCTCATAGAAAGAAATTCCTGTCCGAGGTGGCTCGATTCCCACCCAGGGCACATTTCTATGTGCAGTTTGTGTGTCCTGCCCATGTTCCGCGTGGGTTTCCTCTGGGTTCTTCGGTTTCCTCCCATAACCAATTTAAATAAACTACTCATTAAGTAATTGGCCGATAACATCATGATGTATAGAACACAGCATCTGGCAGGTATTTGCGCCGGCCGACTGCATGCCTACCTTCCCCCCTCCTGTCTGCGGTTTCCTTGCCACGCCTCTGTAATGATATTAGCCACCCCGGATAAGGGCGTTTGATAAATAATAACAAATAATAAAGTAAGTAATATACTGATGTAAGTTTTCACGGCTCAGTGTGTGATGATTGCTTCCAAAAGCTGCTCTTTCGGGATAGCCGCGTCGATCGCTCCTCCTCTCTTCTTCTCCGACGTGTCCCTGGAAGGGAGTGACGCTGTAGAAGGGAGTGACTTGACATATATTAATAGTAGCCGTGCACATGACAGGCACATGACGCCTGAGGATGCCTCCAACGTGGGAGGCGAAACGTCGCCAAGGAGAGAGGAGGTGCGCTCAACGCGGCTATCCCAAAAGAGCGGCTTTCGGAAGAGATCGCCACGCATCGAGCCGTGAAACCCTGCATCGGTGCGTAGGTGAACGATGACGCGGTGACGTATTTCCGACGGCGTACGCAGCGGAGGTGCGGAGGAGAGCAACTCCGAGACGCTCCAGAGGTTGAAGCAGCAACGGGACCGACGGGACCAGCGAGAGAATCATCGAGATTTCCAGACCGATTCCTTGTGCCGTGGCACGGAACCGACGGTGCGGTCGCGATTTAACAAAAAAAAAAGTGCAGAAAAAGACGAAGAAACGGATTTATAAAAAAACACAATGACGATGTCCGGACCGAGGAGTTCAGGGTGAGGAGAGGGATCAGGTGGACGGAGCTTGCATCATTTATAGCCATTACCTGACTTTCAGTTGAACTGCTCTGATGTTGTTATTGTTGACATGCTGTTCTCTCCACAGCTCAGATTTGTGACAAACAAACAAAAAAAACGTTCAGCGCTCTGTGACGCTCCTGTGAAAAGTGCTTTAGAAGTGAAATTATTATTATTATATGAGGAGGATGGGTGGCAGATGCGATGATGATTTAGTGGTGATGGCAGCTACACTTACGATGGTAGATGTAGATGTGTGTTTGTACAGCAGAGAATACCCAGTGAGCTTGCAAGCTCTGATTGCGATATTCCTGTGACGCTACAAACGTTTAAATTGACGTTTGCACTGATGATGGGATGCTCCGGTTCCCTCCCGCACGTGTGAACTCTCACCGACTGACAACCTCTATATACACAGAGGACGGCAAAGCCTGGCCGATTGCTGGTAGCGCCAGCTGGTCACCGGCACCTGGCCGTAGCCTCTTCTCGCTCAGCTGTAGGTCCTCGGCGACTGCGAGCAATGCAATGATAACGCACGACGATGACACTCCGCATGAAAACAAACATCATTAATCTCATTAGCGCTTTTTTGGAAATATTGTCGCGGGCGGCGGGTACGGCGGTTTAGGTCGCACCGCTCGCTCGCGAAACCGCACACGGCGCGAGCTTGTCTCCCGCTGGCGTGTGAAAGCACAGGCTCTGGGGATACAAAGGCGGCCGGGTCCACGTCCGCCCCAACCGTTCGCTCGCGGTCGCGTGGCGTCTGCACCTCGTTCCCCGCTTGCTGTAAAATGAATAAATAACAGAGCAGGCGAGCACATACATAAATACATAGATAAATGGGACGGTGAGTCCGTCGTGGTGGAAACTGAATCAAATAAAAATCCATCTCTCTCAAGCTAATTGTGAAAATTACGGACTTTTATTATTGGGTTTCAGTGACGTGAAAATAAATGAGATTGCGCGGGTACTATCGGCGGTACTCTCCTTTACCGCGGCTGGAAGGGGCGGCCGCCGCCTGCAACGCACGACCTCGTCTCCCATCCCACAACACGAGTTGGGAACGACTGCAGCCAGTGGCATGCTGCTGAGCCACAGGTATACTGGACGTGGTGTGCCGGGCACACCTCGGGAGCGGCACGTCGAGAGGCGCTCTCTGCCATCGGACGTGGTTGTGTTGTCTGGGTTAAGGGGCCAAAAAGAAATCATTTTGTACAGGGCACACAACATCCGGTATCCCTCGATAAATATCCGTACTGAAGTGAGACATTAATCCATGAAACGCCACGCGGTGATACCGTTCCCTAGTGTGTCTCAGAAACGCCAACCTTCCAGCTGCACCAGAGCAAGAAGAAGCTGCTCGATCGCTGTGTTTCTCTTTTCAGAGCCGCATCGAGAGGGGGAGGGGGTGGGGGGGGGTGACTACCGGCCCACGACCAGATTCACGAAACCGCTCCGGCCACATCGCGCCAAGCGAGCCCGCAGGAGCCTCGCGAGCGACAGCGTGGGCGAGAGGCTGCTGCTGTGGGTCGAACAGCGCCGTTCGGCAAACGCATGATGTTGCGCTGCACTGCTATGTTCCCTGAGCACGACGGCGATCAGGTGCGGGAGTAAAGCGTGGCACAACGCGCACCCCCCCCCCACGCGCTCCTGCCGCTCCCCGCTGACCCAGCCCTGCGTGCACTTTGTCGGAATCCTCTGATCCACAGTGGATTGAGAGCGGAGCTCGAAGGAAGTTTAGCACGATCTCACTTAGACAGTCAGTCAGTGTATATTGCAGGTGGAAGGACCCGTCAGACTGTAGCTCTTTTTAACAGTTGTCCAGCGGGGAGGGGGTAAGCAAACATGGCGTTCGCTTTTGCGAATGTCTAAGTGTACTCGATGGTGCTCATGGTTCATATTAATGCCACCATAAAAAAAAAATACTCCGAGCAGGTATTAAGAATAACCTGGTTGGCTGCTGGCTGGGTTCCTCCCCACGCCGACGGTAACTCCACCGGGGCCGCAAGAACCCGAGTTCGTCTCGTCTCGTTTTGATCGCCGCCTTTGTGACGTTTCCCTTTCTCATTTTCCGCCTCTCTCGCGCAATTGTGCTCATTCCGTTGGATGCAAATTCAATTCACTAATCTAACCCCATGATTGATAACGCTACACGGTATTCGCTCAATGTCGAAGATATTAGCGCGCATTAGCTTAAAGCCACGGGCGATTAATCTCGGCGCGCGCGCACCGCGCGACCCGCCGGTGATCGAACGATCGATCGACGCGCCTTGAAGGGACCCAGCTGTGCGGGGCGACGCCGTAACTTCACGTGACGTTTTTATTCGGTTCGCCGTCGAGATCGGCGTAAATCCAGCAGCCGTTGGAAAATCCTCCGAGGGGCCTTAAGTCGAGCGGCAGCGGCAGCAGCAGCAGCAGCAGCGGCGGCAGCAGCGGCAGCAGCAGCGGCGGTCGTCTAGCCAGACCGTCGCGGGGTAGAGATGGTACCCAGAATAGACGCCGCGCGTGGCGGACGAACGCAGTTCGCAGGAGCGTCGTGGCAGTGGGCGGTGTTGACGATGCGCTTTCACCCAGGGGGATTAATTTGCGAGAAAATTCGTCTGGCGTTGAAGTCCTCTGGCTGGAACTGTTGATGCGGCTCACTGTTGTTGTGCTCGGATGATGGCTGCCTGTTTACCCTGTTTCTGCCTTTATTTGTTTAACAATGACTGTATCTGGACGGCGCGGTGGCCCAGTGGGTAGCGCTGTCGCCTCACAGCAAGAAGGCCCTGGGTTCGAATCTCGGCTCGGGTGCCTTTCTGTGTGGAGTTTGCATGTTCTCCCTGTGTCCGCGTGGGTTTTCGCCGGGCACTCCGGTTTCCTCCCACAGTCCAAAAAACATGCTGCTGCCTGCATATATTAATTGGCTTGCAGACTAAATTCCCCGCAGTGCCCGGTGATGGACTGGCGTCCCATCGTGGGTATATCCCTGCCTTGCGCCCTGTGTCTACCGGGATAGGCTCCGGTTCACCGCGACCCTGTACAGGACTTAGCGGGTCCTGACTATGAGATGAGATGATTGTATCTGTTATTTTACGTCCTTCATTGATTCACAGCCATTATTTTACTTTAATTGATCTACTCTGAAGTTGTCATTGGTGACATGCCGTTCTCGCCACAGCTGTGTGCAGCGCTTTGTGACCATCGGGTGAAAAGCGCGATAGATGTTCAAATATCATTGTTATTATTAACCGTGTAGAATCGCTCCAGTAACGCAGAGGCAGCGTCAGCCGACCGCTCCCGGTCACTCAACGTCGCGCGGATCTTTTAACGGCTTCTGTGAAGCAGACGACCGCGCGTGCTTTCGTTTCAACGCACCGGCGATATTAACCAGGGCCGCCCGCCGGGTACGAACCGCTTCTTCCGACCGGATGGGCGCCCGAGCGCTCCGCCCTTGCAGTGTTGCCCGGCGACCGTCGCGGGGGAGGTCGCCACCGAACGGGGCGATGGACTACGCCGCCGGACGGCGCGGGCGCTAGTAATGGGGGAGACCGCGGTGGTGGGCAAGCGCAGCTGTCTTCCGGCCGCTGAGTGAACTCCGCTCGGCGGCCGATGTTTTCACGGCCGGCGCCGGGGCCTCTGCAGGCAGCGACCGTGGCACGTCTCCCGGCGGATGCGAGACGGGGAGGTTTGGGGGGCGGGGGGAGAGCATTATGATGAAGTATAGCCTCTTAGGATCGAACTGGGCTGAAGCCACGTGGGATTTTCTCCGGCAAGGTGAGCGTCGCGCTCGGCGTTCGCGAATGGAGCGGGAACTGAAGATATCATCCTGGTGATCACATTACTGGCACTGGGAGTAATTAATTGGCCGTGTAGCAGATACCACACGAACATTTTAATTAGCGCGGGCGTGTCCCCTTCCCAGCGAGTCGGGCCGGTGGTGTCCAGTGCCGCCACTCACCCCCAGGAGAAAACGGCACCGCTGGTCCTGCGGTGGAAATTCCACGTTCTTACGGCGGGGACGAGTTTATCCTTAGGTCAATTACAACTGATTTCGGGATTGCCACTAAGGGTATACGTTTTGTTGACCCTGAAGGGATGATGGGCTGGGTCAACCACCCCAGCCCGCATATAAACCGTGACATTCAGATCGCGAGCTATTTGCTGCATTGCCGAGCCGTCCAGCCAATTGCGCCAATTTCCCCATATCACAATTCCTCAGACCACACGGAGGCCTTCATCCAGCAGCGGATCGAACCGAGGCAGCGTGCGTCATCGTCACGGTTGTAATCACCATCGGCTGCTCGAACACGTGCCGGGCCACACGGGCACGGCCCTGTAGACTGCGGCGTCTCCATCGCCGCGCACCTCCTCTCTGCGACGAGACTTTAATAACGAGATGCCACCGCACGGCCTGCCAAGGGCCCCCGGCGTCTGCCGCGGGTCACCGCGACCAGCACTCGCAATGCCGGCCTTGCGAACAACAAGTGCCCCCCCCCCCACCAATCCCCCCCCGGGTACTCGGGTCGCTTCCCTTTGACTTGCAATGTGGGATCTCGCCGAGTCTAGTCCGGCTCGCTGGTACCACTGCGGTAGGGCGGCACGCGACTAAGTGGTAGCCACCAGCCAATAGCGACAAGGTTATACTGGATGTGGTGTGCTGAGATGTTGGCCGAACCCAGACGGATCTGGCTGACGTGGCTACGCTGACCGCAGGTGAAAGCCTTCGTCGAGTTTGAGTCCACGAGTCGCCCTTCGGCGGTCGATGAATTTCGACCAAATCCCTGCTGACTGAGCGGCATTTAATTTACCCCGAACAAGTTTTTAATTTTCTCATTAATTCCTGTTTTCAAAAATAAACCCTTATTGATTCATTTATTTCAAATGGCCGATGCGAGTTCATGAACTACTAAATAACGTCATGTTGTAGAGAGCCTACAGGCTCGTGAAAAATCACGAATCATAAAAAAAACATAAAGGGTGGTCACACGACATATGGAACGCCCTGGACAACAGACTTTGCCACAGGAACGTGGAATGAGTGTGGCTGCAATTTCATTTCTCATTTGAACAGCGAGGCGCTGGTGTTCATATTCACTGGCCCGGCCGCTCGCTCACCGCTGCGCCAACCGCTCCACCTAGCGAGACGCCAATATCGGACCGGTTTTGTAAATCGGCGCGCGAGTGGAGAGATGGGAGTCTCATCGGTGTTCAGATGGCGGTGTTAAATTTAGATGGATGGATGAATTTTAAGATAAGGAGGTAGGTTAAAAGCTAAGATGAAATCGATATCTGTTTAGGTTGTTGAGAGAGCGAGAGATAGATTAGATTCTAACCGCCAGAGATCGAGAGGGCGGCGCTGTGGCGCAGTGGCTAGCGCTGCCCCATCGCAGCAAGAAGCTTCCAGGTTCGATTCAAGGCTCGTGTAATTTAAACGATCTCTCTGGGTCCGCGTTAGTTTTTATTGGGTACTGCTGTTTCCTCCTACAGTCCAACAAGATACTACCTAGGTTAATTGTCCTCACTGAATTGCCCCCGGCACACTGAAATGGTGTAATCTAGCCATCTCTTCCCCCCTCCGAACAACTGCTAAAAAGAGCAACATGGCTCAATGGTTCTTCAGGCTTGAATACTAGCTGACTGAGAGCGTGGTGAGCAGAGACCTTCTCGGAAATCATCCCATCGTCCACACGCGAGCGCTGAGCGCGCGCCACCGTGTTACGAGCCAGACCCTGAGTTCAAGTCCCCTTCGCGGTGACTATCACCGATGGGTTGTGTGGTGCGAGCGTCTCCCCTGTGGTTCGGCGACCCGAGTCCGAATCCCGCTCATGGCCAACATCAGTGACCATTTTGGGAACCGGTCAAGGGACTCCCCTAGGTCGACTCGGCCTTAAATGAATACCTGGTGCGGTGTGTAAACATTGCTACCAAGGAGACAAAGGCGGTCCAGCATGGCGCTGGCCACCAACTCGTGCGCTGTGATAGCCTAAATAGATGCTCGCTAACAGCCTCAGTATTCGCCAAGCGTGTTGTAAATAGTACCATTATTAGTATTTAAGTATGTTACGGTTATACGAGGGTGTCTGTCGGTGCCTTATGCAGGGTAGCTGTGCAGCGGTAACATCCGCGACTCAGAGAAAAAGTTCTGCCCTAAGCGGTTCGATTCCTGCCTCGGGCGTCTTTCTGTGTGTCGTTTGTGTGTCGTTTGTGTGTCGTTTGTGTGTCGTTTGTGTGTTCTCTCCCCCTACTCGCCGTCGGTTTTCTCCACGTTCTCCGGTGTCCGCGCACAACTATAAAACACTCATTAATTAATTGGCCGATAACATCATAATATAGAGGACTCAGCATCTGGAAAATGTTGGCGCCGACTGACTGCATAGCTGCTTTCCCCCTCCTTCCCCCATCTCTGCGGTTTCCTCGCTACGCCTCCGTTTCTCTGTCTCGTCCAAGACCACGTGTGGGCTTTGTGCGGCGCATTATAAATTATATAGTTATTATAACGCTTTTAACACTAAATTTAAATACGTTTTTCGATCTGCGGCTGGATACACGCCTCCCCATGTCACGGGGGGTTGTTTGTCCATTCTTTACCAGGGTAGGGACGCGGAATAATGTAGACCAAGCCTGTCTTGTCCGAGTATTGCTCCCCGACTCGCCTGTGCGCTCAGGCACCTGGGTTCAGTGCGCTCACCCACCACTCCACCCCTAAGCGAACACACGCCCGCGTGTGCGCGAACGTGTGTGTGTGTGTGTGTGCGTGCGCGCAGGCTCAGTAATTGCCCCCCGGTCGAAGCATTCGGAACTGTGACAGCCGTGGCTAGGAGCCGTCATCGCAACGCCGCAAACTGGACAATCCATTTGGCCACGCGTAATGAATCGAGAGCTTTCATCATCATCAACGCCGCACGCGTTTATCATCATCGCTCTCTCTCTCTCTCAGAGATTCCAAACGCATTCACAAGCAGAATGGAGAAAATAATGGGGCGATTTATTTAAAAAAAAAGCCAATGTGTGGTGTACGGCTGTGGTGAGTAATGGCTTGACAATTGTTCTTCAAAGTGCTTCTTTTTGGATTGCTTTGTGAAGCGTTCCCCCTCTCTCCTTCACAATGTTTCCGCTTTCCACGTCGGAGGTATCCCCAGGCGTTGTGAACTCAGAACGCTCGACACGGTTATCCCGAAAGAGCGGCTTTTATAAAGCAATCCTCGTGCTTCGAGCCGTGAGAAACGTGCACGAGTAATGGGGTATCTCCTTACGGGGGTTGCCACCTTTCGCAAAAAAACTGGGACACCCGAGCCATTTCGTAAAAAACCCCTCATACAGCACGATCATCATCGTTGTCAATACTCGTTTCATTCTATACAGGGTCGGGGGGGGGGGGCAGAGCCTGTCCCGGAGAAAGAGGGCGCAAGGCGGGCTATGCCCAGGATGTGATGCCAGTATTATTAAATCGCAGAGCACACTTATTATTATTTTTTAACCCCCAAAAAACGTTATTGTTGCTGGTTCCTGTTTTTATGTCGCTATTGCTGCCATGCCGTTCTCTCCACAGCTTTGTGACCTTCGGGTGAAAAGCGCTCTGGAAGAGCAATTATTATTATTATTTGGGGAAATTTACTCAGCAGGTAAATTAATCTAGGCAGTAACGAGTCTTTGCACGGTGGGAGGAAAAAGCAGTACCTACGCGGACACAGGGAGACAGAGAGCGAGAGCTCGCTCGCAAATTTCAGACAGAAAGGCACCCGAGCTGGGAATCGAACCCAGGTCCTTCTTGCTGTGAGGCGACAGCGCTACTCACTGCACCACCGCGCTGCCCATGTTGAACACAATGAGGAAGAGTATAACGTTACACGTGCAGCAGCGATTCTCATCCACGGGATGGTCCACGTGTCTTCTCACCTCTATTTAATTGACCCCTAACACATTTTTCGTTCCATTTGCACATTCGCCTATGTGTTGAAGGAGAGGACCTTCTGGGACATTCGCTTCAAAAAGAACACAATCCCAGCAAACCGGGACAGGTGGCAACCTCTCTACGCAGTGGTGTGCAGGCGGTGCAACTGCACCGGAGACGGTGGCCCAAACGGGCCCAGACTCAAGGCTAAGTACAGTGGGTAGGGACGGGTTGGAGGGAGGGGGCGGGGGGATTAGACAGAGGCGCCCAAATATCCTCCCTGGCACCGGGCACCGGGCCCCGTGCCAACCTCGCCATTGCGGACCAGCGCGGGACTCCTGGGCGCACGTGCGACCTTGTCTACGGCCGCGGACGACGACGGCAAATGCATAGGAACTTCGCCCATCCACTGCTGGATGACGGCCGATCCCCATACCGAGCCCACACTTGTCTGTTGAAGAATTATTTGTATTCTCCGCTTCCATTATGTCCTATAATTTACCGCACTGACTCACTAACTTACCCCGCACTCACTCACTCACTCACTACTTACTCACCCCACACTCACTCACTTATCCCGCACTCGCTCATTCACTCACCCCCTCACTCCACATTCACCCCACACTCACTCACCCTACACTGACTCACCCCACACTCAGTCCACACTCAGTCCGCACTTACCCTACACTCACCCCACACTCACTCACCCCACACTCACCCCACACTCACTCCACATTTACCCTACACTCACCCCACACTCACTCCACACTCACCCCACACTCACTCCACACTCACCCCACACTTACCCTACACTCACTCACCTCATACTCGCTCTACACTCACTCTACACTCACCCGCAATAACGCATTAACCACAGCGCTGGCCCGAACAGACGCGATAAACATTCAACATCAAATATCATCAACAACAATAAACATCAACAACATCAACAACACACATCAACAGGAAAAAGCCAATCAGTAAATCAGAAACAACGTTACCGGGAGCACTTGATTCTGCATCGGCGAGGTGGCTGAGCGGTTGGGTGGCTGAGCGGTTGGGTGGCTGAGCGGTTGGGTGGCTGAGCGGTTGGGTGGCTGAGCGGTTGTGTGGCTGAGTGCCGGGCTGACTATCCAACTGGGTCACC
>JAZEWT010000006.1:15346473-15358767 GCA_036362905.1 Mordacia mordax
GGGGAGAGCATGCAAACTCCACACAGAAAGGCACCTGAGCCGAGAGACTCGAACCCGGGACCTTCTTGCTGTGAGGCGTCAGCGCTAACCACAAATTCCATTCCGAAATCTTAATGTCATCACTCCAGATTTATTTTCTACTGCAATCAACAGTTCATTACTCTCTGACTCGGGTCACTCTGCCTCTGATGCAAAAGTAGAAACTTACAACAGCTCGCTATCAAGCTTACTGGATGATTTGGCTCCGTTAAAATCACGCTGTGTCTTGGGCAGAAAACCATCCTCCTGGTATACTGCTAAACTCCAGAAATACGTTCTCAAAAAATACCTCCTCGATCCCTTCCATCTGGGTTCAGATTCGGTCATAGTGCTGAAACTGCTCTGGTTAAAGTCGTTAATGATCTCCTTGTCGCTGGACCTGAACACTGCCTTTGATATCGCTGACCACCCTACCTTACTGGAGCAACTGTAGGGCATAGAGGTATCTGGCTGTGCCCTGCACTGGTTGAGCTCCTACCTCTCAGACGGTTAGCAGTTCGTCAGCCTCTGAGGATGTAACTCAGAGACCCATCCTGTCCATGGCAGTTTGTTGTCCTCGGCCCATTCTTGTTCAGCATCTCCATAAAACCACTTGGTCATATCCTGCACAGCCTCAATCTCAGCTACCATTGCAATGCCACTGACAACCAAATCGATATCCATGCAAAGCCATCCATCAATGCGTCTGGCATTTGCATGTGGTCCACACTGTCAATTGTGAAGACCTGGCACAATTCCCAATTTCCTAAAACTAAATGAGGACAAAACAAACGTTTTGCTTGTCAGAACCCGACACCTATTGTCCAAGGCTGAACCATCCAATTGATGCTTGACGCCAAACTGCACAACATCCTGTCACCCTCTGATGCTGAGAAGCTAATACACATCTTCATCTCTTCACGAATCAACTATTGCAATGCACTACTTCCTGGCATTCCTGCCTACGTGACAAATCGTCTCCAAGGTGTGTAGAATGCGGCTGCTAGAGTTTTCACTCGCACACCCATCCACGATCACATATCCCCAGCATAGGTGTCTCTCCACTGGCTACGGGTTAAATATAGGATCGAATTCAAGATCCTCCTTCTCACTTTCCAAGGCTTTCTCTCACTGGTGCTGCTCCGACATACATCGGTGACCTACTTCAAGCACTCTCCTCAACACAACTGCGATGCTCCAATACAGGCTGCTTGCTGCATGTGACCAGTTCGCACCTCCATTCGATTTGTGACAGAGCCTTCTCGCGTGCTGCTCTCCGACTCTGGAATGCCCTTCCATTGGACATGCGGTCGGCTGAGTCCCTGGGCATCTTCAAATCTGGGCTCAAGACCCACTTGTTCTATAAGGCATTGAAGTCCTCTGGCCTGGACGGTTGAGGCTGCTCACCCTATTATTCTCGGATGATGGCTCACAGTTAACCTGTGCCCGGTTAGGAACACTTAGTTCTTCCTTCATTGTATAACAATAATTTTTTGTCTCTTATTTTATGTCCGCCTCTGATTTTATAGCCATAAATTAACTTTTAGTGCATCTACTCTGATGTTGTTGTTGACATACCGTTCTCTCCACAGCTCAGATTTGTAACAAAACTGTAATTGTTATTGATATGTCGTTCATATCTTGTTGTTGACATTTCGTTCTCTCCGCAGCTCTATCCATGCTTTGTGACCCTCTAGAAGTGAAATTATTATTAAATATACCGTTAGAAATATACAAAGACCCATACAGATACATATAGACCATTCGAGGTACAGAGACCCATGCAGATATATATAGACCATTAAAGATACAGACCCATACAGATACATATAGACCATTACACAACAACACTAAGTGGCGGTAGCGTCACCACGGCGCCTGTGCCATGCCATATGCACATTTAAGCCACGCGAAGTGTCGAAGGCTCGCTGACAGGTGGTCACGGAACAGACCCAGGTGTTATTGGCTGCCTGACTGAGATGACTGGCAGATGCACCACCTATGCTCCCTACTGTGCCAACTTGCTGTGTTCAAGCCGCCCAACACTCCGCTCGTTGTGAGCGTCGCTCCTCCTCCCTTCGTTGTTGTTGGAGGACGGCTGCCTCCAACTGCCTGTAGCGTCCTTCGCGATCCTCCTCCACAGAGGTCGATCTTGACACCGCTGGTACCAGTATTCAGCGAGTCCACTCAGCTCCAGATCCTCCTGTGCCACATCAGTCCATCTCTTCTCTAGCCCATGCCGCGCCTTTTTTTGCCCCCCTCGATTCGGCCAAACAGCAACTGCTTGGGCATGCGGGCTACATGACTCAGCCAGCACAGCCTCGCCTGCCAGAGGGGCTCACCAATGGGACTTTGTCCAGATCTTTGGAGAATTTTGTGAGCTCACACAATCGAACCTGGTTGAACCTAGGATGGATCGTAGGCAGGCCAGCTGGAAAGTTTCAAGACGGCGCAGATGTTCTGCCAAGGAGGGCCAAGTTTCGCAAGCATAGAGAATAGAGGGCATGACCGCAGCTGAAGACCCAGAGCTTTGTGTGGAGCGACAGGCCAGGCAACTTCCATACAGCGTTGCGTAGCCGATGAAATCATAATGCTGCCCACTGATTCGGAGCGAGACCTCTGCTGTCAAATCGGAACCGGTCATAAGCATCTACCTAGGTATGCAAACTTATGCACTGTCTCCACAGCTGCCCCATCGCTCATAGAGAGCTGAGGAGGTGGAATATTCGGTGGCACTAAATACCCAGACAGGTGCTTTGTTTTGGTGGGACTGATGGTAAGACTCCATCTCTTTTGTGACATTCTCCAGGTTCAACAGCAGAGCCCAAAAACTCCTCCTCAGAAAGAGCAGTAATCACCAAATTATCAGCATAGATAACATGGTTGGCCAATAGGGAGTCATTCCTTGACCGCACCCGGGCATTGATCAGCCTCTCATTGTACCTGTACCACATGGAAATTCCACTGAAACATCCATGGAAAGCTTCTCGAACTCTGTGGTTAAACAAAATTCGAATACTGTAGGAGCCTGTTGCACCCCAAGGAGAACAGAGAATGACTGTCTCCCGACCACGTAGCTTTACCCGGGCTTGCCCACCCTCATGAAGGTCCTTAATGATGGTGAGCAGGGTGTCAGGGATCCCGAAAGCATGACGAACAATCCAGAGCCCTGGCCTTCTGATAGTATCGTAGGCCTTGACTCGATCAATAAATCAGAGATGAAGGTTCTGTTGGAATTCCTTACAGCTCTAGTGTAACAACCGAACAGAGAAAATGGTGCCTGTGGAACACCGCCCTGGGGTTCCGCAAGCCGCTTCTCAGCGTGCCTATCAGGATGATGTTGAATGATCCTTGCCAGGACCTTTCCCGGCACACTGAGAAACGAGATGCGCCTGCAGTTATTACAATCGGTGCAGTTCCCCTTCTTAAAGAGGGGGACCACTAGGGCATCCTTCCATTCTTGCGGGATCCTTCCTGTGCTCCGGATGGTTTTAATGATGTCATACAGGGCAGTCTGCAGACAAGCACCACCTTCCCTCAGCATTTCGCTGGAAGATCATCTCTGCCCAGTGCTTTTCCTGGTCTCAGGCTCTGGATTGCCTTACGTACTTCCTCTATAGGTGGCATCTCCACCAGCAACAGGTGGCATCTCCACCAGCCACAGCGTGTGGCTACTTCTTGCATTATTTGAGGTACCACAGCCTCAGCAGGGTCACCCCCATGTTATATCATGGTGTTATTTGATTAGGGGGGTTCCCCCAAACTTGTTCCTGGGGGTCTGAGATTGGATCACCATTTTCTCCTTTAATAAGGATGATCGGTGTAGCGTTGCTAGTCAATCTTTTGATGGAATTACAGAGTGATTTTTGATGACGGGCTACTGACGCAGACTCAATCTCCTCAGCAGCCTGTGACCACCACTCATCCATGCAACGCCGCACAGCTCTCTAATCCTTCGAGCGAAGGCTGCGATAAACCTCCACATTTGCGGGCGTAGGATATTGCAAGCGGTAGGAATGAGCCTGCCGTTTTCTCTCGGCTAGCTTGAATACTTCCTTCGTCAACCAGGGTTTCTGGGGAGGACCGTGTATCCAGTGCAGCCATTCCAGCTGCATTCGCCATAGCCCTAAACCTCACCCATTTCCCCTTGGCATTGGGAGGAGTGGAGGACGATGTCAGCCCCAGCTGCAAACGATAATGAAATTATCTTTTACAGCTTTATTCAGCTAACTGAAACCAGGACACTGTGGGTTTGAACGGGGTCCTTGGTGGACGCCCAACACTACCGTGGAAGAATGGCAGGTGGATCTTAGAGATCACAAGCCAATGCTCAGAGGTGTGATCAGTTCCTCGGAAGGTCCTGATGTCAAGGACATAGGCCCATATCCGCTGCTAAACAAATTTGTAGTTCAGCAGATGGTCTTGCTTGGACACGGCATGCAGCCAAGATGTTGTGTAGATGCGCTGATGATGGAACAGCGTGTTGGTTATTCCGAGCCCATGGGCTGCACTGAAGGCTAGCAGCTTCCTACCGTTGTTGTTGAGTTGATCTGGCCCATGCCTTCCAATCACTCCAGTCAAGGTGTCTGCATCATAACCCACTCGGGCATTAAAGTCACCTAGCAGGATGACTCTATCCCGAGGGGCCACTTTAGCCAACACATGGGACAGGAGGTCATAGAAGGTATCTGACTCATTGGCCTTGCCTGTATCCCTCTACTGATGTTGATCCTCAGTGAGAGCGTAAGCCACCACCACCACCATTCCTTGCTCCCATTTATAGTGAGGCAAGCCCACAGTAGCTTGGGACTCACAGGTTCCGACATCTCACCACCACGTATCCACGCCCCCTTCATTGTTTTATTAAGAAGAAGAGCCACTCCATCTTGCTTGGCAGTTTTCTGTCCACCCTTCCTGCTTATTGGAGCCATAACCAGTCAACCGGACCTCCTATATCCCACTTAGGTTCAGGCGGTACCGGTCCAGCTCCCGACAAAGGAGTGGCAACTTCTCCTCCGCAACAAGCGTTCGAACATTCCACGTGACCACATGCAGTGGCTTTTTGTTGTTTCTGGAGGAACTCCGGGGGTGGGAACTCAGTCTCTTGACTCCGCCAAATGGGGTTTGGTCAGGAGAGGTCATAAGCTCCTGTCCCCCCAGGGCCTCCGGCACAAATTTGAGTTTTTCTATATCACATGGTATTTTGGTAATTAAATTGAAGGTGGGGGGGTTACCAGCCCCCCGCACCCATCCAGAGCCCCCTTGGCCACTGAGAGCTGTGAGAGCAGCAACCACAGCAATACCGACTGGCATCACGAGGAGGAGGGCGGTTGTTTTGCCGGCTTAGAGATACACAGAGACCCATACAGATACATTCGGACCATTAGATATATATATAGACGTGTCTACGTTGTCTCAAGTGTAGCTGCTGTGTGGATGTACGCTCTGCAATTTATCCTTAACCGCGACGAATTGCTTGGTTTTTTTAAACACAATATGTGCAGTTACAGTACACGATGTTTCTTCTGAGGAATAAATATCTACTGTAATAATATGAATTAATTAGTCCCCGGGCATCTTCAAAAGTCGTCTCAAGACTCACTTGTTCCATAAGGCTTTCAAGTCCACTGGCTCGGATTATTAATGCGGGCAGGCATGATGGCTCGCCGCCGACATGCACTTGGCTCGGGAACATTAATTCCTTCCTTGTTTGTTGAACAATTATTTTTTATCGCTTATTTTAACTTTCAGTTGAACTGTCCTGATGTTGTTGACGTGCCGTTTTCACCGCAGCTCTGTGCAGCGCTTTGTGACCTTCGGGTGAAAAACGCTCTAGAAGTGCCATTTATTATGATTATAGAGACCCATGCAGATACATATAAACCATTAGCGATACAGAGACTGACACAGAAGCATTTTGACCCATACACATACATATAGACCATTAGATCTTGACAGAGACTCACGTTGAGATGTACAGTGATTATATTTACAACTGTGGCGGCCTTGGGTCATAGATGCAAACTGCAGGAGATAGGGTGCAGCACTCACGGATAGTGTGCAGTACTCATTGACAAAGTGCAGCACTCACAGCTAGTGTGCAACAAACATACGTAGCATGCAGTGCTTACGGATAGAATGCAGCAGTCATTGACAAAGTGCAGGAATCACATATATGGTGCAGCACTCACAGATAGTGTGCAGCACTCACTATAGTGTGCAGCACTCGCATAGAGTGTGCATCAAGCGCAGTTAGGATGCAGAACTCGAAGATAAGGTGCAGCACTCACAGAGAGAATGCAACTCATTGACTATGTGCAGCACTCACTGCTAGTGTGCAGCAAACACACGTAGCATGCAGAGCTTACGGATAGAATGCAGCAGTCATTGACAAAGTGCAGGAATCACAGATAGGGTGCAGCACTCACAGATACCGCGCAGCACTTACAGGGTGCAGCGAAGACAAATAGTGTAAAGGACTTGATATATTGTAGCACTCACAGACAGGGTGTAGCACTCAGATACCATGCAGTAAGCACAGGTTTCACTAAGTGTTGTGTATAATGTACATTTGTTGGGACATCTCGTATTGTGGAATGTTCAATGTTGTATTGTGTTTAGATTTTTAAATTGATCTTGTGTGTGGGCGGCGCGATGGCCCAGTGGGTAGCGCTGTCGCCTCACAGCAAGAAGGTCCCGGTTCGAATCTCTCGGCTCGGGTGCCTTTCTGTGTGGAGTTTGCATGCTCTCCCCGTGTCCGCGTGGGTTTTCGCCGGGTACTCCGGTTTCCTCCGACAGTCCAAAAGCATGCTCCTGGATAGGTTGATTGGCTCGCAGACTAAAATTGTCCCGCAATGCCCGGCGATGGACTTGCGTCCCGTCGTCGGGTGTATTCCTGCCTTACGCCCTGTGTTTCCGGGATAGGCTCCGGCTCACCGTGACCCGATATAGGATTAAGCGGTTTCAGATAATGAGATGAGATGAGATCTTGTGTGTCAAAGGTTAGAGACAAGTGTTGCACAAGGTCACGGGGCTAGTTCTATTTTGGCAGAAAATAAGACAGCAGGCAAAGCCATGACCCGGAGGGGACGCCAGTGTATCGCAGGGCACCGGGGGGAATTTAGTCAGCAGGACGATTTACCTGGGCAACAGCATCAGCAGAAGCGTGTCTTTACACTGTGGGACGAAACAGGACTACCCAGCGCAAACCCATGCGGACACACAAACTCAACGTGACTGAAGTGAGCTTGTGAATAAATCGCGTGTGCTTCTGAGCATTTATGTAAATGTTTAACGCAAACAACTGAACATAGCCACATGTACTAATGATGACCGGCGTTGTATGCGCAAGGACACGCTGCTAAATGTTTCAAAAGCTTTAAGAGCTCTTTGAAAATAAATATTTACATTATTTTATTATTCAAACGAGCAGAGTACACGCCCCGTGGTCGATCTTGTTACGAGCGCGTAACATGTTCTCCTGATGTCGCCTGTCGATGACGTATTCTGCTGACGCGACTCCTTTCACCTGGATTCCTTCCGGATGTAATTGATGGGGATGTTGATGCCGGCTCTCGGGCAGAATAGTTAATCGATGCGTTAATCAATACGTGGAGCGTAAAGCTGAAACTCGACATTCAAGCCTTGGTGTAGATCAATGTTGCGCTTCTGAAGGATTTGAACCGTGTCCCCTTGGTGTGGACATCCGTACAAACACTTGCTCCATTATGTTTGCATTTTAAGACCTCGTAGATCGGGGGCAGAGTGTATGAGGCGCTCGCAATCATTGCGAGTTCGAATCCAGTTTGCCTTTTAACTCAGCTCATCATCCCGTGGGGTCTATAAAGGGATAACCACATAGTGGTCAAATCACCAGTGGGTGCTTTACGGGGAGACTTGGGAATTTCCGCCACTAGCTCAGGGCTGTAAACAGAGATGCTCTCCAATACCTCACTGCTCAGCTGAGCAAGACATCACAAAGCAATGTTAACATTGTGCTTGAGTCCAGTGCACGTGTGTCTGAGAGAGCGCATTGTGATCGCAAACAGATTCGTGTTTGAAATGTTGCTAATGTTGCAGTTGTCCCCTCTCAGTGTGCAATTTGATACCTATATATATATATTTTACCCCATAGCAATGTTTAGTTGTGGTTTTATTTATTTGCCTTATGTGCAATGCTGTATGTACATTTTTTGTCGTCGCATTTTTTTGTTAGGTTAATTTGTTATGTTGCATTTATTTATTTACCTGCAACTCGTGTGTTCGTTGTGTCGCAGGAATCCCGTAAAGAGCTTTCAAGCTCACTGGGTATTGTTCTGCTGTAATAATAACCATCAATCATTGAGCGTGGCACAGACGCTGTGGTGCCGTCACTGCCACGTAATGGAAGCTGTTGCTGCAGACTGGCATTACTTTATTGATACTGCCTACAATTTTTTGGGGGTACGATTTATTTTCCGGAGGGAAAACCGTAACGCTTAACGCACATGTAACGTATAAACGGGTTATAAGATTACAACAGGTTTTACCGTGTTAAGATCTTAACACCCGCATAATCGCCAGATACGGTAAAACCTGTTGTAATCTTATATATGTATACTGGCAAAAAAGTACCCATAGTATTAACGGGTTTTTCACAAAACAGCACAGCTGGTCCTCGTATAGAGTTGATTCACTTTATGTTATGTCCACTTAAAGTTGCACTATACAAGAGCGGAACTATAGCCTGATGCGACGATTTACTGTTTTAATGTTGAAATGAATACTCGAATTGGTTCGTCAATAACACCTTAAAATAAAATATATATGAGGAGACGTTTCGGGCAATGGCCGTTCTTCATGGCATTACCAATGAAAGAAACAGCACCTCTTGTGATCTGTCTTTTGGGAGGCATAGAATGGTTGGTGGGGTTGTTCTTTAAAATTGCTCTACACGGCAGTCGGAATAGCCGTGTAGAGTGCTCCTCCTCTCTCCTTCGCGACGTTTCGCCTCCCACGTGGAGACATCGTCAGGTGTTCTGGAGATAGAAGGGAGGCTGGACGCGGCTATCCCTAAAGAACAGCTGCGAAGAGCGATCGTCATCACAGATTGAGTCGTGACAACACCGACATCACCACGGGACCCCAACCAGTTGATCAAGACGGACAGGTAATAATAATAAATGAATTTATCGATCGGTTTTCACTCGAAGGCCACAAGGCGCTGCACGGAGTTGCGGAGAGAACGGTTCGTCAACAACACCAAGACAGTCCAACCGAAGGATGAAAAATGGCAACAAACTATAGAAGGACAAAAAGTAAATGTTCTCGATCCCAGAGTCTCGTAAAGTCGATCCTTAATTATTATTTTTTATAATATAGAGATAATGAGATATAAATGATATTCTGTACGGTAATTGTATATAAAACTATGGCGTGGGTCACAAATGCAAGCTGTGGAGATAGAGTGCAGCACTGACAGATAAAGTACAGCACGCACATATAGTGTGCAACAAGCACGGATGGTGTGCAGCACTCACATAGTGTGTCACAGAGTGCGGCACTCAGATAGGGTACAGCACTCACAGACAGCGTGCAGCAAGCATGGATAGTGCTCAGCACTCATAGTGTGCAGGACGCACGGATAGTGCAGCACTCAAAGATAGGATGCAGAACTTGCAGACAGTGTACAGCGCTCACAGAGTGTGCAGCACTCACAGATCATGTGCAGAACTCACAGATAGTGCGCATCAAGCACAGTTAGGATGCAGAACTCAGAGATAGGGTGCAGCACTCACATATAGAATGCAGCACTCACAATTAGGGTGCAGCAAGCGCAATTAGGGTGCAGAACTCACAGATAGGGTGCAGCAAGCACAGTTAGGATGCAGAACTCAGAGATTGGGTGCAGCGCTCGCAGATAGTATGCAGCACTCACAGTTAGCGTGCAGCACGCGCAGTTAGGGTGCAGAACTCACAAACAGGGTGCAGCACTCACAGATAGTCTGCAGCACTTACAGTCAGTGTGCAGCATGCACAGTTAGGGTACAGAACTCGCAGATAGGGTGCAGCACTCACAGATGGTGTGCAATACTCTAGACAGGGTACGGCGCTCAAATATGGTGCAGCACTCACAGATAGTGTGCAGCACTCACAGATAGTATGCAGCAAGCGCAGTTAAAATGCAACACCCACAGGGTGCAGCATGCGCAGACACTGTGCAGCAAGCACGGATAGTGTGCAGCACTCAAAGATAGAGTGCTGCACTCACAGGGTGCAGCACACGCAGTTAGGGTGCAGAACTCACAGATAGAATGCAACACTCACAAAGTGCAACAAGCGCAGACACTGTGCAGTAAGCACGGATAGTGTGCAGCACGCACATGTAGGATACGACAAACACACTTGTCACGTTAAGAATAGGCGATTGTTATGCATAGCGAACATTAAACGGAGGGTTTGTATTAAAGCAGAATGTTTAAGAGTAGGTCGTATGTTACATTTAGAAAGGTTGTCGACTGTGAGCTACATCGATCTGTTATTGTTACTGGGGACCACGGCGAGATTCTCGTGAAGGTTGTTGTTATTGTTATTCTCTCCACAGCTCTGTGCAGCGCTTCGTGACCCTTGAGTGAAAAGCGCTCTAAAAATGTAAATATTATTATTGTTTGTGCACCATTGCCGTCATGAGGGGTGCGTGTAGAGGCCAGGGTCAACGGGGCGAGTAGTTTGAATCACCGCTCTCTCCTGCACCGCTCCCTCCTGCACCGCTCCCCATTCCTGCACCGCTCCTCATTCCTGCACCGCTCCCCCCTGCACCGTTCCCCCCTCACCGCTCCCTCATGCACCGCTCCCCATTCCTGCACTGCTCCTCATTCCTGCACCGCTCCTCATTCCTGCACTGCTCCTCATTCCTGCACTGCTCCTCCCTCCCTGTCTGAAGAAGAATTTCCTGGAGAGAGCAGAATACCAACCGCCCGCCACGCTCCGTTCGAATTACGAGACGAAGTTTAACAAGGTGGAGGCTGTGGGAGGTGGGAGGTGGGTGCTGGAGTGGTGAAGCTGAGCGGAGGGTGAGGGTTAGAGGGTGGGGAGATGAGAGGTGGTGAGGGTGGGGGGTGAGCGAGGGGGATGGGTGAGGGGGTGGCAGATGGTTCGCGAGGACTGAGCAGAAAAACTCCAGTCAAACGGAGGAAAGTCACCGCACTTTGCGGGGAGGGGGGCCACAGATCGTGGTCGGGGTTGGAGGGGAGGGGGTGGAGTCGTGATGCACACGCTCGGGAGGGGCCTTGCAGTGAGGTGACGATGATGTAACGATGACGCCACGATTCATGGTGATGATTAATCATTCGACGACCTCTATTACAAGGACATATCACGCAACCTTATCTTTATAGTCTCAGTCAGTTTGTATTGAAGCTGCATGGAACCGTTGAGCTATAACAGTAATTACTCTTCTAGAGCGCTTTTCAGCCGGGGGTCACAAAGCGCTGCACAGAGCTGTGGAGATGACGGCATGTCAACAACAACAACGACGTATGAACGCAAATCAACAAAAATAACATATTTTTTTGTGCTTTTTGTTTTGTTACAAATATAATCTGTGGAGATAGCATATTAGGAACATCATCAGATCAGTTTAATTGATAGTCAAATAAGGCTATAATTTAGAGAAGGGCATAAAATAAGCGATAAAAATAATTGTTAAACAAACAAAGAATGTAATAAGTGTTCCTGAGCAGGAGCAGGTCGGCAGCGAGCCATCATCCCAGCACCACAACAGAGCCGCATCAATTGTCCAAGCCAGAGGACTTGAAGGATTTAGAGAACAAGTGAGTCTTGAGAGGAGATTTGAAGATGCCCGGGGATTCGGCTGACCGAATGTAGCCATGTAGCTGTTTGTAACAGTTGTCCAGCCGGGAGGGGTAAGCAAGTTAAACATCTCGGAATATTGGCGGATTCTCGACGCATCTGAGATCATTACAAAAGGCAAAGATCCCCCGTATAGCACATTAGCACATTAGTTTAAATACTCCACTAGATAGTCATTTGCGGCTGAGTCGACCTAGGGGAGGCCTAGGCTCGGTTTTGAGCATCGTCTCTTGTGTTAGCCGTGAGCGGGAATCAGACTCGGGTCGCCAGGTTTGCAATGGCGTGCGCTAACCGCTGAGCCACCGCTCCCTACAACACCACAATTTCCACCACCACCACGGCCTTCACCCCCACCACGGCCTTCACCACCACCACAACCTTCAACCCCACCACAACCTTCACCCCCACCACGGCCTTCACCCCCAC
>JAZEWT010000006.1:15364402-15377074 GCA_036362905.1 Mordacia mordax
CACGCTGGAGAGACAATGTCTCTCAGCTGGCCTGGGAACGCCTCGGGGTCCCCCCCGGAAGAGCTGGAGGAAGTGTCTGGGGTGAAGGAAGTCTGGGCATCGCTGCTTAGACTGCTACCCCCGCGACCCGGCATCGGATGAATATGGATGGATGGATGTATTATCATTAAGGGCTTTTGCCCACGGTGACGTCCTGACCTGGAATCGAACCTGGCCGCTTCTGCAGAGAAGCTCAGCGATCTGGCGCCGCCTGACGCGCGTCGAGTCACACACAGCCTCCATTCCGTGTCACCCCGAACGCCTGATGCCCATAACGTTTAAAACGTAACTTTGTTTAAATTCCCGTGGTTGTCAATTGAACTATTTGTATCCGATATATGCAAATCCGTTATACGCAAACCTCGCAATAAGATAACATTCGAGAGACCGCCGCACTTGTCTCAACGTACATTCCTTAATTCAGTAAAAGAGTCAATCGTGGCAGAGGCCTCTCCGTTTCATGATGGTGGCGCAGTGAGTAGCGCTAGCGCAGTTCCGTAAAAAGCACCCGGATTCGATTCCCGGCTCAGGTTCCGCCTTTCTGCGTGGGGTTTGCGCGTTTTCTCAATCTCCCCGTGTCCGCGTGGGTTTGCGCCCGGTATTCCGGTTTCCTCTCACCGTCTAAACTCTAAAGCCATTGCTACCAGCGTTAATTGGCCGGTCCAAATATCACCCGGTGCCCTGAGATGCTGTAACTAGCTTTCCCCTCCCCGCTGGGCAGCTGCTAAAAATCGCTACATTGCTCGACGGTTCCTTCCAGAATAAATACTGACCGACTTTCAAGCGGGTGCTGCCACATTGGGAAACTATGATGAAGTAAATTGAGCGAGCGTTTAGTTTCCGGAGCACGGCAGGCTGCCACCTCAGACCCAGAGAAAACCCGTCGTGTGCATGCAAGAGGAAAAGCACACGTACAACTCCGCACAGACAGATGTAAGAATACACTGTTGTTCACCATATCTCGGACGCCTCGCAACCTATGTGGATCAATAAATAACATTTTGTTTATTTGAAAAATACATTTGTGTGACGTGCAGTTGATTTGCCACCTACACTCGAAATCGTGTTATGTTATTATGAACTACGGTTTGTATTTGTTGAATTGTAAACTTTGTCTTGTTAGGACTCGGCAACGCGACGAAAAGGGGGACCCACTTGTGCGGTGTCGACAGCAGAAGACAGGCGACCACAGTGGCACAAACGCTCTCTGTATTACCGACGCCACGCGACGGCAGTGCGCGGGCGAACAGTACGCGGACCAGTACGCGGCCGGGCGATGGCGGCAGTACTTGGACAAATAATAATGCGACGATAACAAAATACACGGACGGAACAGAAACGCGACGCGGCACACGGACAAGGCGCGCAAAGAGGGAAATGATCCGGCCCCTTTTCCAGTGCGGGAGCCGGTTTATATAGACGGCACAACTGCCCTGATTGGGAACCCGTGCACAGGTGAGTGGCCAATTATCTACCAGTACGCGGGTAAGTGGATTATTAACCAGGTGTCCCAATCAGGGCGAGCTGGACCGCCATGCATGCCTTACAAGTCTAAGCCATTATGTTCCAGTAGCACGTGCCCTAGTGGGTCTGCTTTTACAGGAGAGAGGAGGAACAATCGACAACAGCTATCTCTATGGAGAGCGATTGTAATCACATATCCAGCCACGACCTGCATTGTGATTTTTAACTGCGTTTTGAATTATTTGGTTAACTATGTGCAATGCTGTGGGTAAACGTTTTGGTGTTGTTTTTTATTCTGAATTTGTTTGATTAATTAGTTATTTAATGATATTTATTTGCAACTCGCGTGTTCGTTTTGTCGCAGGAATCCCGTAAAGAGCTTGCAAGCTCACTTGGTATTTTTTATGCTGAAATAATAAACATCTGTAATAAACATCTACATAAGCAACAGGAATGGCTATGAGGATCCTATATTCCTTGCTCAGCGAACGTCTTCCAAATGCCTCTGAAGAAGGGTCATTGCCCGTAACGTCAGGCCGTTAATATGCTCGTTTCCCAGCAGCGGGCCTTGACCTCGTGGTGAGTCTAAGCCGCTTTTTTTCAATTTCGATCTGAGAACAAACGCATGGGAGCTCCGTGGCTACGAGTCGCCTGTTTATTTGATTCTCCAAGGTTTTATTGGCCGTGCGATGTTCAGATTTCGTGGCCCGCAAACAAGGCACGGGTCCCTTTGATGGGAACATGACATAGGTGTCAGGGCCCCCGCCGTCACAAGGCCGCACGTCAATTATTTACCCGCTGATCAAGGGCGGGCCTCACCTGCCCGGAGCCTCTGCGAATCTCTACCACTCAAGGTCATCGCAGTGAAATTATGGAATGAGCTTCAGCGATCCTCCCGAGCAAATTTTGATCTCCCTCCCTACCCTGCCCCACTGCCCCCAGCAGTTGAGACGACAGCCTTGAAAACAAACAGGAGAGTAAATTTGTGGTGGGATCATTCTGTTCATCGCGTCGCTCCGTCGCTCACTTGCTCCACCAATACTTTGTTCCATCTCTCCATTGCTCCGTCTCTCCATTGTCAAGGACGAGGTGCGCACCCTAAACTCTACAGTATATGCATAGTATTGAAGACATCAGACAGGCGCTGTAAACCGGACACTTTCAAGAACACCACGTCGATACATGAGCCAAAATAATCGGTGAGAAAAAAAAACCCATACGGATCACTTTGACCCAGACACAAATTTGTCTCCCGACGGATTTTCGAGAACGGAAATCTTAATTAAATCCTGTCTGGAACCGCATTGGCTCCCTGTACACCCAGTGAGAAAATGTGATCGGAGCCAGGGCGACCCGGGAAAGTTAGTTATACGGCGCAGTTTGTCGAGAGTAAATAACCAGGAAGAGATATCTATAGAGAGACAGCCAGAGACAGCTCGGAGACTGGACACTCGACCCGACCCAGACCAACGGCCTTGTAAACACGACCTAGCAGGCGTCAGATACCAGAGAGATACCGAGAACTGGCGAACACCTCGAATTCCACAGAGAGATAGAGGGAGATGAGAGGGACACACAGCCACAGATCTAGCATAGCATCGCGCGATCGATTCGGTTGGCGGACAAGGGCGATTCGGACCAGGGCGACTCAGACAAGGGCGACCCCGCTTTCATAGCACCAATCGCATGGGAGCATAAGGCCACTGACTGCAGCTGTGTGTGAGACATCTCCTCACAGTCATGCACACATACACACACACACACAAACACATACATACACACACACAAACACATACACACAAACACATACACACACACAAACACATACACACACATACATATACACACAAACACATACACACAAACACATACACACACATTACACAAACACCTGCGTGGTGTTCTGTAAACTTAGAAACCTAAGAATCACACTACCGTATTGGTAATTTATAGAATCCTAAGGCTTCGTACCAAAAACCTAAGAATGGTCTAGCATAACGTAACATAAGCGATACAACATAATATAGGACAGATCGTATTCCGCAGACGAGATAAATGACGGTTATGCGTTGTGCTATCATATCAATGGGGTTATTAAATTGATAGTATTGTTCAATCGTTAAACTGCCACTCGGTTGGATTATTTGTGTGGTTGCTTGCATCTTAACCTCTCCCTGCAATCGGGCCTTAGTCCCCACTATGAGATGTCTCACCTTGGACCTTTCTTCCATAGACAATGGTCTGAATTTTTGTCGCAGATACCTCCCGCTAAAACCGGAGAGTTTGTGACATCTATCTCTCTGTTTCTACATCACTCCGTCTCTCCAATCTGCCCATATGCCCATCTCCTCCTCTCTCCATCTCTACATCTCTTCATTACTCCATCTCCCCATCTCCCCCTCCCTCCATTTCTACATCTCTTCATCGCTCCATCTCCCCATTTCCCCATCCCTCCACCTCTACATCCCACTTTCCTGAAGCGCTGAGGCAGCGATCTATGCATAGACACTCATGGGATCCTCCAGTTCACGTTTGTGATATGTTGTGATCGTGGTTATGCCATTCATAAACACAATATATCCTCAACAATTTCATCCACGTTTTCTCGCAATATGTACGTGTATGCATTCCATCTGCTTGCCTAATCTAGTCACTCTCCTCTCTAAAAGTTAGATTACATCTCTATACGTTGATCTTTTTACATGAAATGCATCCTGTTAATTAGCCTTGTGCTGCTTTTGTTTATTGTCAAATTTAATTTGCAATTGGTTAAATTGGGTTCTTAGGTGGGGTCTCGTAGGGCGGCGCGGTGGCCCAGTGGTTAGCGCTGACGCCTCACAGCAAGAAGGTCCCGGGTTCGAATCTCTCGGCTCGGGTGCCTTTCTGTGTGGAGTTTGCATGCTCTCCCCGTGTCCGCGTGGGTTTTCGCCGGGTACTCCGGTTTCCTCCCACAGTCCAAAAGCATGCTCCTGGATAGGTTGATTGGCTCGCAGACTAAAATTGTCCCGCAATGCCCGGCGATGGACTGGCGTCCCGTCGTCGGGTGTATCCCTGCCTTGCGCCCTGTGTTTCCGGGATAGGCTCCGGTTCACCGTGACCCTATTTCGCATTAAGCGGTTTCAGATAATGAGATGAGATGAGATGGGTTTCGTGTAATTCAGGTCTCCCTCGCGACGTTCTATAGACATTCTTTCGATATTAGTTTTCACAGCTCGATTCATGATGATTGCTTTCCAAAGCTGTTCTTTCGGGATAGCCGTGTCGAGCGCTCTCCTCTCCATTACCACGTTTCGCCCCTCCCACGTTGTGCTTGTAGTAAGCAAGATCTATCGATAGATTTGCTTCCTACCGTTTAATTTATGTAATGGATTTGTTTAAAATCAATTATTATTTAGGGCGGCACGGTGGCCCAGTGAGTAGATCTGTCTCCTCACAACACGAAGGTCCCGGGTTCGAATCTCGGCTCAGGTGCATTTCTGTGTGGAGTTTGCATGTTCTCCCCGTGTCCGCGTGGGTTTTCGCCAGGCACTCCGCTTTCCTCCCACAGTTCAAAAAACATGCCGCTGCATAGGTTACTTGGCTTACAGACTAAATTGCCCGCAGTACCCGGTGATGGACTGGCGTCTCATCGTGGGTATATCCCTGCCTTGCGCCCTATGTCTCCATGTGAATTAATAATAATTGCACTTCTAGGGCGCTTATCATCCAAGGGTCACAAAGCACTGCACATAGCTGTGGAGAGAACGGCATGTCAACAACAACAACATCATTGTAATGATGTAGGTTTTCATGTAGGTAACAACATCATTGTCAAGAAGACAATGATCATTTTCATTGTCTTCTTGACAATGACTCTGCCAAGTCCCCTAAACATCATTAGGGGACTTGGCCGAGTCCCGTCATGAGAGTTCGCACTATAACTCGAAACCCAGGTACCCAGACCAAACCGAACACGCATGCGGAAAAGATCAAATCTCCACACAGATGGATTCTGGAATCAACCGCTGAAAGTTCCATCTCCTGATCATCTCGCAACTCAACTCGGAATTGTGTTGCTAATGGTCTCTTTCCTGTAGTTCAGCCTCAATGAGATTATTCTGTGCTGCACTTTGTGACCCTCAGGTGAAAAGCGCTTTAAAAGTGCAATTATTATTATATTGTCGCGCTGAGAGCAATAGCATAGTCAGGCATTGTCAACTTTTATTTCAGCTTGAAGGAAACGTTGAGCTATGTAGTTCTTTGTAACAGTCGACGGCGTGGAGGAATGAGCGAGTTATAACATCTCGGGACACCGGGGGAAATGTATTCACGACAATTAACGTAGGCAGGGTGTATTTGGATTGTGGGAGGAAAACAGAGTACCCAACGAAAACCCGCGTGGACATGGGGAGGACACGAAAACTGTGCACAGAAAGGCGGCACCCGAACCGGGAATCGAACCGGGGTCCTCCGTTCTCTCCGATTGCAGCGCTTCTCACTGCGCTATCGTGTTGCCCGATACCGGGGAGGCGAGAATCGTTGACCTCACCATCAGTGAGCCGGGCCCTCTCCAAAGGAACGTGAAATTTCCCCCACCGACTCAGGACCAGCACGACATGCGGCGATTCTCTCCACGAGCCAGAGACGCTGGCCACGCTGCCGCGCGGCTGAAGCGAAACATCGGGCATTGTGGTGAGGAGTAACAGCCGGCACGAGCCGCACTGCTACAGCAGCACGGGTCCGACCCCTATGCGCGGTTACTGCCGCAAGCCCAAGGCCACACGTGACGCGGACGATGCTTCGAGTGGAAATGATTCCCAGCTCTCCCAGCGCTCGGTCTCACAGTGCGCATTGTGTTTACAGGGGACACCGGCGGGGATGACACAGGCAGTGACCCCCCCCCCCGCGTCACCCTGCAGCATCGCTAATCAGGAGAAGAACCCCCACTGCAGCCCCATCAGACACATTATGTTAATCACACCCCCCCCTTCCCCGCCGCGTCACCTGCTGATTGTGGCGTTTGTGGATCGCACTCAGTGTGCGAACAGAGCGAGCCCGTACCCAGCCCGCACCGACTAAGCACCCGAACCCGTGCCGAGCCCGTACCCGGTACGAAGCCGATGAGACGCACACTCAGTAATGCTGACGATGTTTGTCCTCTGAGAAGGGAGCGGCGGCTCCTGCATCTGGGTCTGAATCAGCGCGCACTGTTCCCCTCCCACTCTCAGCCCCGAGACAGTGGGACACATTCCTCATTCCTGCGGCGGGAGTTGAATCTATCTATAGAACATCCACCTGTTCCTCCACCTGCTCTTCCTCCCCTGCTCTTCTTCCTCCCCCTCCTCTTCCACACCCTCCTCCCCTCCTGCTCCCCCGCCTCCTCTTGCTCCCTCTCCGCTTCCTCCTGCTCCCCCTTCGCCCCCTCATGGCCCCCCTCCTCCTCCTGCCGCAGAGAAGCAGATCTAAGCCATGGCCCAGCCAATGGGAGGCTCAGTGAAGGCCGCCTCGCTCACCCCGTCCCTTGCTGCCCCTCGCTGCCCCCCTCTGCCCCCCTCTGCCCCTCGCTGCCCCTCTCACCCTACACCGCTGCCATTCTCAACCGGTCAGCGGGCCGCGAGCCCCACATAGTGCCCCCTGGAGACCGGACCCGAGTGGGGCCACGTGGGGGGAAAGAGAGAGCGCGGGGGAGAGGTTGGGAAGAGAGCGCAGGAGAGAGCGCGGGAGAGAGCGCGGGGGAGAGCGCGGGAGAGAGGGTGGGAAAGAGCGTGGAAGAGGGCACGGGAGAGAGCACGGTAGAGAGCGCAGAAGAGAGGGCGGGGGAGAGCGCGGAAGAGAGGGTGGGAAGAGATCGCGGGAGAGATGGTGAGAAGAGAGCGCGGGAGAGAGCACGGGAGAGAGCGCGGAAGAGAGCGCGGGAGAGAGGGCAGGGGAGAGCTCGGTGGAGAGCGCGGGAGAGAGCTTGGGGAGAGAGCTCGGGAGAGTGGGCAAGAGAGAGCGCGGACGAGAGCGCGGGAGAGAGCGCGGGAGGGAGATCGGGAGAATGGGCGAGAGAGAGCGCTGAGGAGAGCGCGGGAAAGAGAGTGGGGAGAGAGCGCGGGAGACGGCGCGGCAGAGAGAGCGGGTGAGAGCGCGGGAGAGAGCGCAGTTGAAAGGGTGGGAAGAGAGCGCGGGAGAGAGCGCGGGAGGGAGCGCGAGAGAAAGGGCGAGAGAGACTTTGCCTTTAAAGCTCGATTTTCTGTCTCCTCTGGAAGAAGTTGTCGAGCAGCAAAATATAGAATGAAGACAAAATACAAATGGTACAAGTATTGACACCCCATGACCCACACCCCTTAAAATACAGTTTGTAATGTATAACCCTTCATTAAATGTTGAGGGTATTCACGCCATTACTCATAAGAGAAGCAAATTTGCAACAACGGAAATCCATAATTTATACATGGTGACAATATAGAGTAGGGAGAGAGAGTAGGGCGAGAGCAAGAAAAAGAGAGAAAGATACTTTTTGACTTTTAACTCCGATTTTATCGCTTCTCCGCAGCAATCTTTTATCATCAATGGCAAACAACAATATATACAATCAAGACTATATCCAATGTGCACAATTACTTATACCCTGTGAGTAACACGCCTAACGCTCAACCACTCACTCACCCACTCACCCACTGTGCAGACCCAGGCGGTGGGTGGCACCCATGACAAATAAACGAAATGAAACCGTAAACTGGAGGCTCCCGTGAGTGTCCGTGTGCAGGGCGCTGCCCCGGTGCTGCAGGAACACGGGTGCCTCCCCGGCGTTTGCGTAGAAGGCGGCTGCAGGCGGAGCCATGATAATCATAATAATTTCACTTCTAGAGCGCTTTTTACTCGAGGGTCACAGAGTGCTGCACAGAGCTCTGGAGAGAACGGCATGACAGCAACAACATCAGAACAGTTCAACTGAAAGTTAAATAATGGCTATAATTTATAGAAGGACACAAAATAAACGATTAAAAAAATTATTGTTCAACAGACAAGGAAAGAATAAATGTTCCTGAGCAGGCGCAGGTCAGCAGCGAGCTATCACCCCGGCACGACGACAGTGAGACGCATTAACAGTCTTAGCCAGAGGACTTGAAAGCCTTACCGAACAAGTGAGTCTTGAGACGAGATTTGAAGATGCCCAGGACTCAGCTGATCAAATCTCCAATGGAAGGGCGTTCCAGAGTCTAGGAGCAACGCGCGAGAAGGCTCTGTCACCCATCGAATGGAGATGCGTTTTGGTCACATGCAGCAAGCCCGTATTGGAAGATCGGTGTTGTCGTGTTGAGAAGGGTGCCTGAGGTAGGTAACGGATGTTGTCAGAGCAGCGCCAGTGAGAGCCTTGTAGGTGAGAAGGACCATCTTGAATTGAAACCTTTATTTAACAAGTAGCCAGTATAGAGACATAAGTACTGGGGATATGTATTCGTGGATGGGTGTGCGAGTCAGGACTCTAGCAGCCACATTCTGCACACGTTGTAGACAATTGATCAGGTAGGCAGGGGTGCCAGGGAGCATTGCATTGCAGTAATTGCTTCGTGAAAAGATGAAGATGTGTATTAGCTTCTCAGCATCAGAGGATGACAGGCTGTTTCGCAGTCTGAGATGGAAATAGGCTACCTTCGTCACCTTGGTGATGTGTGTCTCGAAGCTGAGTGAGGAATCAAGAGTCACTCCTAGTCTCCGGACTGCCTTAGCAACTTCAATGGTCTGGTTGTCAAGCATCTATTGGATAGGTTTCTGCCTTGGACAATTAGTGCGGGGTTCCGATAATCAAAACTTCTGTTTTGTCTCCATTCAGTTTAAGGAAATTTGAATTGAGCCAAGCATTCACAGTTGACAGTGAGCACGACATGAAAAGACCAGACGCATTGATAGATGGCTTTGCATGGCTATAGATTTGGATGTCATCGGCATAGCAATGGTAGCTGAGATTGAGGCTGCGCAGGATATGGCAGTGGTTGTATGTAGTTGCTGAAAAGAGTGGGCCGAGAACTGAACCCCGGGGAACTCCAGACGAAAGAGGATGGATCTCTGAGTTTTGTCCTCCAAGGCTGACGAACTGCTTCTGGTTGACGAAGTAGGAGCTTATCCAGTGCAGGGCACTGCCAGAGACCCCTTATACCCTCCAGTTGCTCAAGCAAGATGGTTGGTCAACGATATTGAAGGCAGCGCTCAGGTGCAGGAGGACAAGAATACTTGGAAAGTGTAGCCAGTGCCAACCTGCACCGTCTCTCTCTATACCCACGATATGGCCGCCGATCGCACGAGAGACTGCAGGCCAGCGCCTAGGCCAGCGAGATGTCAGACACCAGGTGAACTCCGCGCATGTGAGTGCACACGTGGCGAGGAGGGGGTGATTCTGATGGTAAAGTTCTGCGTTGTGTTTTTGTGAATCCCCCTCGTGCTCCGCATGCACCGCTCCTGGTTCACCGACACTTGTTACTTTTTCCACCACAAGGATTGAGTCCACGCGTATCTTCTCTCGAAATTATCATATTTATTCACTCTGCAGACATAGCACCTTCAAGCACACTCACCAACATACGAAGCCACATCAAAACTCCACAGCCTTGCGGATAATACAGAACACCTCATTATTAACCAACCTCTACGTATATAATTTTATAAATATGTGCAGAGCTCGACCTACAAGCGTTCTCACCTCTATCATGCTTCACTCACACTGAGGAACGCTTCGGCAAGGGTGGGCGTGTTTCCCTGTACATGGGGGCGTGTGCGATGCTAACACGCCAGCATTTTAATGTGCGACCATGCATATGTACATCTCATTACCATAGCCACCGGTTACATAAGCCTTCCTCAACAGCAACGAGTCGGTCACTCACACACCCATCCATGATCACATATCCCAAGTACTGGCTGCCACTTAAATACAGGATTTAATTCAAAATCCTCCTCTCACCTACAAGACTCTCGCTGGCGCTGCTCCGACATACATCCGTGAGCTACTTCAGGCACCCTCCTCAGCAGGATATCTTCGATCCTCCAATACGGGCTTGCTGCATGTGCCCAGATCACACCTCCATTCGATGGGTGACAGAGCCTTCTCGCGCGCTGATCCCAGACTCTGGAATGCCCTTCCATTGGAGATTCGATCAGCTCAGTCCTTGGGCATCTTCAAATCTCGTCTAAGGACTCACTTGTTCCGTAGGGCTTTCAAATCCTCCGGCTAGGACTGTTGATGCTTCTCAGTATTGTGATGCCGGGATGATGGCTGTCTTCCGACCTGCTCCTGCTCGGGAACATTTATTCCTTCCTTGTTCGTTACAGATTGTTTTAATCGCTTATTTTACGTCCTTCTATACTTTATTGTTACTATTTAACTTTCAGTTGAACTGTCCTCATTACTGACTTGTCATTCTTATCTTTTTGTTGATGTGCGGTTCTCTCCGCAGTTCTGTGCGGCGCTTTGTGGCCCTCGGGTGATGAGCGCTCTAGAAGTGCTATTTATATTGTTATACGATAAATGTGACATTCAACCATTTCCCAATATACGTATTATGAACACTGATATTTTTTGCATTTTAAAATTTTAAACCCAAAAAATGTTTTTGTTGATGATTTTTCTGTTCTAATGTCGTTGTTGTTGACGCAACATTCTCTCTGCAGCTCTGTGCAGTGCTTCGTGACCCTCGGGTGAAAATGCGCTTCATGAATACAATTATTATTATTATTTTGACAGTGCTATGGCCGAATCTGAACCCAGATTGGAAGGGATCGAGGAGGTCATTGTTGAGAACGTGTTGTGAAACTGCGTGGCTACTGCACCCTCCAGGACTGTAAAGAGGAATGGTAGATTTGAAATGGGGGAAATAATTATCAGGGATGCTGCAATCGAGGCCAAATTTTTTAAGCAAAGGGGAACTGCGGCACATTTGAATAGTGGGAGAACGATGCCAGAGCGATGTGAGTTATTTAAAGAGATTAATAACGAAAGTGGCAAGGGATTTTACATTTGCCCTGATGATTTTGGATGGGAAGGGGTCCAGGGAGCAGCTTGTAGTCTCAGATCTGGTAACTAATTAAGAGACATCGGGTTTCGATAACTTGAAAAATTCCAGAAGTTTTAAGATCAACGTAGGTGGAGGAACAATTGTTGTGGTATTTGGTTGGCGGTTGAGGCTGGGTAGAGATACGGTTGGCTCGTTTTTTTTGTTTTAGAAAAACTGAATCAACTGAGCAAACCTGATCTTTATTGGTGAAGGCAGGTGAGGGTGAGTGACTGGTTGGACGAATGAGCTGATGGATGGTCAAGAAGAGGATCTTGACCGAGATTAATGGTCAAGAAAATAATCTTTGGCTTGTCGCAGGTATCAGCCATAATGCTGGAAAGATGGCTGGTACGGGCACAGTCAAGTGCCTACTCGTAGTGGAGGAGTTGGTCCTTAAATATTTGAGCATGAACGGTGAGGCTGGATTTTCTCCAAGTCCGTTTGGCCCTGAGTGCATTCGCCTTGAGATCCCTGAGTTCAGCAGTATACAAGGGGATGAATTTCCACCTGAGGCATAGCATGATTTTCATAGGGCCAAATCATCATGTATGCTTGATAGCAGGCCGTTGTACGTGCTTACTGTCGCATCAGAGGCGGAGTGATCCGAGGCAGAGAGTGATGAACTGTTGAGAGCTGCGGTGAATATTTCTGGAGTGAGGGCGTTCAGGTTTCGAAATTGGATTTAGTGCTTGGTGATGGAAGTGGGATGCGATACTTGAAAATCAAACCACACAGCAGAGTGATCAGACAGACCAGGATCAGTGACAGGCAAGTTGGCTACAGATATGCCCGATGAGCAAAGCAAGTTGAGAGTATCGCCGTATCTGTAAGTGGCAGATTTCACGTGTTGAGTGAAAACAAGTGAGTTTAGAGTGACCATGAGATCCCTTGCAAGAGGGCTCTTTAGAGAGTATCTTGACCATCATGAGTGAGCGAGAGAAAGCACTATTTACGGGCCTAGAAAAGTAGCCATAGAGGAGCAATGCTCACCAAGCCACTGTCGTAGTTTCAAATCGCCGCTCTCCACCATAATCCGGCTGGAATTCTGACGCGCAGCTGACATGAGGATTGGGATCTTTCTCCAGTCACTGGGCTAGGAAGGAAGCCTTGTGCCACGTGTCTGATGATGGGAACCTGCACATGAGTGAGGTTCATC
>JAZEWT010000006.1:15378585-15392816 GCA_036362905.1 Mordacia mordax
GGTACGCGGGCTGTGCAAACGGCTTCACACTGCGGGGAGGGGGGGGGGAGTTGTGTTTAGAGGATTCTGTCTTCCGCGTGAGTCTTCCCAGTGGAACTCTGCACGAGTCTGCACATCTCTGTGTTAGTCTGTGAGCCTCCACGTGAGTCTTTGGGTCCTTTTTTTTTGTCTCCAATGTAAGTCTATGGGTCTCTGTGTGAGTCTATGGGTCTCTGTGTGAGTCTATGTGTCTATGTGTGAGTCTATGTGTCTTTGTGTGAGTCTATGGGTCTCTGTGAGAGTCTATGTGTCTCTGTGTGAGTCTATGTGTCTCTGTGTGAGTCTATGGGTCTCTGTGTGAGTCTATGTGTCTCTGTGTGAGTCTATGGGTCTCTGTGTGAGTCAATGTGTCTCGGTGTGAGTCTTTGGGTCTCTGTGAGAGTCTATGTGTCTCTGTATGAGTCTATGGGTCTCTGTGTGAGTCTATGGGTCTCTGAGTCTATGGTTCTATGTGTGAGTCTATGTGTCTCTGTGTGAGTCTTTGGGTCTCTGTGTGAGTCTGTGGGTCTGCGTGTGAGTCTATGTGTCTCTGTGTGAGTCTGTGTGTCTGTGTGTGAGTCTATGGGTCTGTGTGAGTCTATGGGTCTCTGTATGAGTCTATGGGTCTGTGTGAGTCTATGGGTCTGTGTGAGTCTATGGGTCTGTGTGAGTCTATGGGTCTCTGTATGAGTCTATGGGTCTGTGTGAGTCTATGGGTCTCTGTATGAGTCTATAGGTATCTGTGTGAGTCTATGGGTCTCTGTGTCACTGGCCTGAGCATCATCAACTTTCATGACACTATAGAAACCTGGTAAATGGCTGGAAGATAGGTGGGTGGGTGTATTGGGAGTTGGGTGGGTGTATCGGGAGGTGGGTGGGTGTATCGGGAGGTGGGTGGGTGTATCGGGAGGTAGGTGGGTGTATCGGGAGGTGGGTGGGTGTATCAGGAGGTGGGTGGGTGAGAAGGTGGGTGAGAAGGTGGGTGGGAAGGTGGGTGGATTGGGAGGTGGGTGGGTGAGAAGGTGGGTGGGTGAGAAGGTGGGTGGGAAGGTGGGTGGATGGAAGGGTGGCTGGGTGGGTCGCGATGGAGACTCACTCCTGAGCGGAAGATCCCGGCTGCCCAGGAAGACTCGCCGGCCAGAACTGTGACCCACGGAGAGAGGGAGGAGATGAGAGAGAGAGGGAGAAGGTGGGGATCGACAGAGAGGGACAGGGAGATGGGGTAGCGAGATAGAGGAGGAGATGGGGAGAGAGAGAGAGAGACAAGGAAATGAGGAGATAGAAAAGAAGAAGAGGAGGAGGAGGGGGAGGGACATTAACAGAAATGTGCATGATGTCAGAGAGCGAGATAGGAGTACTGATTAATCCAGTGTTGTTATTATTTATAATTAATTGTAATATATAATTCTAATTATATAATTATAATCTAAGGGTGGAGGGGGGGCAGCGACTCCACGCGGACACAAGGAGAAACCCCCAAACTGTGTAGCGGCGGCGCTACTCACCACGCCACCACACCGCCCAGTGATAATGAATGACCGTGAAGACAACGTACAGCGTGGTCCGAATGTCTTGTGACCTCCAATTAATATGACCGTCCTCATTCATTACTGTTTTAGACAACAACCCCGCGGTTTATTTCAGACGCCCGACACAGTTCACGCACTAACAAAGAACCGTTAGCGGTGACCAGTTTAGATGTTTACCACTACAGCAGAAAGTACTCGGTGAGCTTACAAGCTCTGCATGCGGGATTCTTGAGTCACACCATTGGCTCCTATCTCTAACACTGGATAGATGTTTAGAATTACAGTGGAAAGTACGTAGTCAGATTGTAAGCTCTAGACACGGGGTTCCTGCGATACAGCAAACGTTATAACTGACCGTAGCTTTCAAAAGCTTCTCTATCGGGATAGTCGCATCGATCGCTCCTGCTCTCGACGCGGCTATCCTGAAAGAGCATCTTGTGAAAGCAATCACGATGCATCGACCTGTGACATCAGTATATTCTAACCGACCGATACAACAACGTAGTGAGCATTTATCCAGGGCGACTAACATCGTTACAGAGGTGTAAGTGAGGACACCACAGAGAGGCAAGGGGAAGGCAGCTATGCAGTCAGCCGGCGCCAACATTTACCGGACACCACCTTTATATTGTGATGTTATCGGCCAATTAATTAATGAGTATGTATTCTTTTAGATGTGGGAGGAAAACAGAGATCCCAGAGGAAACCCACGCAGAACAGGGGGAGAGATAGAGAGAGAAGACACAAACGCCACACAGAGAGGCGCCCGAGGCAGGAATCGAACCGCCTCGGGTCGGACTTTCTTTCCATGAGGCGCGGGGCTTCTCGTTGCGCCACCCTCGTGAATAAAACACAAACACACAAAAACTGTGAAGCGGAGTGAGTCGGTGGTCAGTGGAGCTGTGCTGCGGGCGGCGGGTGCGTGGAGTGGAGTGGGCCACTCACCCCCTGCGCCGGGGGGTACGGCGGCCGGGGCAGCGTGGGACCCATGCCCATGGCCTTGCTGTGGATGGCCGTGGCCGAGACGATCTGAGCGCTCGACATTGCCGCCATGCTCTGCAGCGCCTTGTCCTTGGCGTTCTGATCCTTGGCGTTGGGACGGAGAGGGTGCAACGAGGTGGACGAGGTGGACGAGGAGGAGGGAGGGGGGGGTGACGAGGATGAGCCGGATCGACAGACGTTTGATATTACAACAGGAAATACACGCGGCGAGCTTGCAAGCTCCGGATGGGGGCGGGGGTTCCGGGCACGCAGCAAACGGTCCAACTGACCGTCGCCGCACCGTGAGGGTCGGGGGCCAGAGCGGGGGACGCCTTGCCGGCGCAACGTGGCGGCGCCGAGCCGAGCCTGCAAGGCCTCGCTCGTCATCGCACGCACGCACGCGCGTGCGATGACGGCACGGGTGGACGTTCGTCGCGGCTCGATGCGCGAGCTTCGCTTTTCGCAAAAGCCGCGTCGAGCGCTCCTCCTCCATCTCGTCCCGGACGACGCCTCCGATGCGGGAGACGCGAGCTATCCCAAAAGAGCGGCTCTTAAGAGGGATCCCCCAACGACACCACCACCGGACTGTACCGCAAGTGTGGTTAAGATGTGCTCGAACACGCAAAGACAAAGAAGTCCCGTATAGCTCATGCAGGCTGTTGGGGGTAAATGTTACGAGCGAGCGAACGCTCTTAAACCCTGAAACGGCGCAACGAGGTCGAGTCGACTGAGGGGGAAGTCCAGGAACCGGTTCAGAGAATCTCATCTCATCTTATTGTCAGAACCGCTTAATCCTGTAGAGGGTCGCGGTAAGCCGGAGCCTATCCCGGCAGACACAGGGTGCAAGACAGGGATATATCCACGATGGAACGCCAGTCCATCACCGGGCACTGCGGGTAATTTTAGTCTGCAAGCCAATTAACCTACACAGCAGCATGTTTTTGGACTGTGGGAGGAAACCGGAGTGCCCGGCGAAAACCCACGCAGACACGAGGAGAGCATGCAAACTCCACACAGAAAGGCACCCGAGCCGAAATTCGAACCCGAACCCGGGAACTTTTTACTGTGAGGCGACAGCGCTACTCACTGGGCCACCGTGCCGCCCGGTTCAGAGAATCGTCAACGCTATCAGCCATGAGCAGGAATCAAACTCAGGTTGCCGGGTTCGTGGTGCAGCGCGCTAACCGCTGCACCACGAATAGATGTGTAATCACACAGACACACATACACACACGCACATACACACGCACGTATGGAGATCCCTCGCCTAACAGTCTCTTTGGACAAACACACACGCACACACATACGCACACGTTCCACAAGCAGGCTCACCGCTCGACACCCCAAACGCATGCACGTGGTTCTGTAAATCACCAAGGGATACATCCCCCGTGTTGCCAGGCTGTTGGTTCGTGCCATTAGCAACGTCCTATAAAGGCCGACAAAGCACAAGAGGGGGTGCGTGACCGGCACCACGCCCGGCCGTCTTTGTCTCCCTCGTGACGATGTTCACACACACCACACCAGGTACTCATTTGAGGCCTAGTCGACCTAGGGGAGGCCCGGGGAACCGGTGCAGAAAATCGCCACTAGTGTTGGCCGTGAGAGGGATTCGAACTCAGGTATCCAGGTCTGCGGGTACCTTTGCGCCAGTACAAAGATATAAACAAGAGAAGAGGTTTTATGATTTAATCTGCTATTTTACGTCCTGAGTTGATTTAGATTTATTATTTGACTTTAATTTATCTACTTTGATATTGTTGTTGTTGACATGCCGTACTCTCCACCGCTCTGTGCAGCGCTATGTGACCCTCGGGTGAAAAGCGTTCTAGAAGTGCAAATAACATTATTATTGTTGTTACAATTTCTGGCGATAATACACACGCAGGGGTCTTAAAACACCGAATCGACACAAAGTGTAAAGTAAAAAAAAAACCCACATCTACTGGTGGCAAAACATAGCGAAGAGAACGCGCTTTGTCTAATGTTACGCGCAGTCCTTGACACGGGCGCACACGAGAGACGGCTCTCTCTAGGATCGTCCAGGTTCGCGGCCCGGCGAGCGAACCGCCCAGCTCCGCACCCTGTCTGCGCCGCCGCAGGACATCGCGCGCACGTCGCACAGAGACAAAGGTCCCCCGTGCGGCCTCACACACTGCCGAGGCAAGTGCGCTTAGCGTCGCGCTCGAGTCGGAGCGCTCTCGCGACGCCGGCTGTGAAAAGCTCTGGGACCCGGCAGCACAGGTCCGTGCGCGTCTTTGCATGCAGAGCTGGTGGGGGTGGGGGGCTATGAGGCACCGTGGGGGGCAGTGGGGGGCTGTGTTAGCGCTCGGCGTAATCGTGCACGCACGGAATAGCACACGCGAGCACGTGTACACACGCACGCACAAAGGTGCCCCGTGTAGCCTTGGAGAGACTCTGCGGCAAGTGCTGTTAGCGAGCCCCGGCGACAAGCCGGCACGGAGCGCAAGCAGGGGGTGGGTGACCAGCACTACGCCCGGCCGCCTTTGTCTCCCTAGCGGGGATGTTTAACACACCGCAATAGGTACTCATTTGAGGCTGGACCAGTTCCTCCTGGAAAGCGCTCGAGTGTAATTATTATGATTAACTGGCAGCTAAGATCGTCCCCGCTGTTTCGTGGAACAAGTGACCAGAGCTGGAGGCCTTTGCGCTATGGCAGCGAACAAATAGCCGATGCCTGTCCCATGGCAGGTGAAGAAGACATTCATCTGGGTATCGATGTAGGTTTCGCCTCGAACGTTGGAAGCATCGTCAAGCTTTATGAACGACGATGCCTCCAACGTGGGAAGCGACACGCGTCCCATTAATAATAACAATAATAATTGCACTTCTAGATCGCTTCTCACCCGAGGGTCACAAAGCGCTGCACAGAGCTGTGGAGAGAAGAGCATGTCAACAGCAACAACAGCTTCAGAGCAGTTCAATTGAAAGTCAAATATTGGTTATAATTTAGAGAAGGACATAAAATAAGCGATTAAAATAATAGTTAAACAAACAAAGGAAGGAATAAGTGTTCCTGAACAGGCGCAGGTCGGCAGCAAGCCATCATCCCAGCACTGCAACAGTGAACTGCATCAACAGTCCTAGCCAACACGTAACCATGAGGAATACGTAGCTTGTGATGACTCCTGATGCTCGCTACGCACTCGCATTCATATCCAGCAGAACGCTGTAGACAGCACGCAGCGTCTTGCGAATGTTGGCGCCGTCCCACTGCATGGCTACCTTCCCCACGCCACGCCGTGGTGTCCTCGTGCCTTAGAGTCGCTCTCTTTTCGAACAACGACCTTCGACATTGTACGCACACTGTGCCACGGGGGTTATAAAAGTGTGAATTAACTTCAATGCTGCTTCACAAAACCACGCTCGCGTGTTCTCCCCGTGTCCACGTGTGTTTCAACCGGGTACTCCGGTTTCCTACCACCCTCCCAAAGAAACGCTGTTGCCTAGGTTAACCTCCTGCTGAGTAAATTGCCCCCAGTGCCCTGCTATGTACTGGCATCACATCCTCGGTATAGCCCCGCCTTGCGCCCTCTGCCTGCCGGGATAGGCTCAGACCCCCGGAGAAGCTCGGGTCCCACCGCGGCCCCGTTCGGGACGCCGCGCGTCACTGCCTCTAATCCCCGCAACAGCAACAACAACAAAACATGCAGCGAATGCGCCCGAGTGGAAAATGTCATTTCAGGATTGCCGCTGTCGCTTTCAAAAATTCAATAATGTGGCATGTTTTATTCATTACAGTCACCGCTCTTCCCCCTCCTCTCCCCGCCACTCCCCCCCCCCAACAGCACCAGTGTCCATGTACCGCTCCCTGTTAAAATATCACTTATTTATGAAGGCCCGAATAGAGGGTGAGAAGATCAGAGCTCTATGAAATTATAATTAGGATGTGTTTGGACACGGGGAGCCGGTTGTGGCCAAAACCCGGCGCTTATCCGTGACCTTCCCGGCCGTGAGCTGTACTGTTACCGCAGTAAGACGCGGGGGACAAGGAGAGAGGTAGGGAGAGAGGGCAGGGAGAAGGAAGAGAGGGTGATGAGGAGAGGAGAGAGTAGAGAGAGGAGAGCTGTGGGGAGGAAAGGGGAGATTTAACTTTTAAGTCAGCTTTGATTGGTCCTCCGAAGCAAATTGTCAAGCCACAAAATTTACAATCAAGACAATATAGAATATGTACAATAATTTACACCCGAGACTCACATCCCCTTAAACACAGTCTGTAATTTCAAACGCGCACAAATTCATCAAATTTGGAAAGAGAGGGAAGCGAGAGGAGAGAGGGTGTGATCTCAGAGATATTCTTCTCTGTTCTCACACATTTATCAAGTTTAATTTGAAGGCTTTCGTGACCAATTTTATCAATAGATTCCATTTTTTGGGTTAAGTCACTTAAAAAATGTTTGTCGTAAACCCTCCACCACCCGACAATACCCAACATCCAATAATTATTAAATGCTGCGGGTTTGCTCTTCAACACACCAGTGTGCTGAGATAGTGAAGAATTTGACGTTTGTCAACGTTGACAAACTTTACTGATTGGCTGTTGTCGGGTGCTGGAGGGTTTACGACAAACATTTTTTACGTGACCTAACCCAAAAAATAGAATCTATCTCTCATCTCATCTCATTATCTGAAACCGCTTAATCCTATATAGGGTCACGGTGAGCCGGAGCCTATCCCGGAAACACAGGGCGTAAGGCAGGAATACACCCGACGGGACGCCAGTCCATCGCCGCAGAATCTATTGATTTGCCAAGTTCCTTCTTCGTTGTCGTCAGCACGTCAGGAATGAGCTGCTTGAGTGTAGCTCTCTCACCACTGTACATATTTTTCTTTGCGTTAACAGTGTAGCTCTGTGATCACTGTACATATTTTTTCATTGTGTTAACAAAACATGGTTTTCCAACTTTTGGTGAGTTTAATGTTCATCCAATTGTTTAAACCTCGCTTGCAGGCCACATGAACACAAATTCCACCTCTACTATACCTTGGTCTTTTTTCACAGTAGCTTTTATTCCTCGTACTTAATTTCGTGATCAGAGGGCTTAGAGCCCACGGCCCGTGCCATTGTCTCGTTGTATTCTTCATTCACGGCCTGGATGGGATTTTCCACTCCATGTGGCATACAGGTGGCTTTTCTTTTCTTTGTCTTTAGTCTTTCGTTGCCGTCGTTATCTTTCGGGGTTTTATTAAACATCTGGTGAGAAAGACTCACTCTGTACAGACCTCTGAGTTCACATCCAGTCTCTCTGCACGTCAGGGCCACCAGAAAGCTTTATTCTGTTCAAGGCAGACCCTGAGGGTAGGAGCGCGCTATGGCTGCCCATGCGCAGGTGGCGACTGCCGGTCATTCTGGGGTCACGGGGCCACCACAGATCCCTATTCCGGAGTCTCAGCCTCACCGCCCTCTCAGCAGCAACAGCGGCTGCCGTCACGCAAGTGCGGCATCCGCTGCGTTGCCTCGAGCGCAGTCTCCATCGAGGCGTACATGGAGGCCTTGGCGACCATCGTCTCAACGGCAAAGCCGTCTTCTTCCTGGCAGCAGAGGAGGTGGCCCACGCTGCCGTTGAGAAGGGGCTGATCATCGGAGGCCTCTACGTCCCTCTGGAGCCACTGGCTTTGGCAGCGGAGAGGGACACCGTATTGAACATATCGCCCTACTACATTCCCGAGAGAGCTGTGTGGAAGCGCGTGGCCAAGGAGGGAGCAGTCGAGCCGCCCACACGGGCCATGCCCTCGAGGGTGCATGGGCCCTTCCCCTGAAGCACATCCTGTCCTTCAAGAGGCAGATGTACGTCCTGTTGACCCCGGGGCAACAAGAAGAAAGGGCTTTTGTCGTCACACACGGCGGCACAGCCCACAAGTTGTTTTACAACAAGGACTGCGTGAATTTCAACCTGTGCAAGGAAGGGGGGCACTTCAAGCAGGATTGCCCTCAGCAACCGCGGACCAGAGTTCGGGAGAGTGGGAAAGTGGCAGACTTTGTTTTGTTTTGACTTTCACATCTAATTAAATTGCTATTCCGAGCAAGTTTTCCAAACTAAAATATACAAGGAATACAATATACAACATGTACAACCCTTTACACAAATCCGTGACCCACGTCCCCTTCAATAGAATTTATGAGGCGCACGCATTTAATTTACAAATAGTGCGAGAGAATGATGGGGCCTTGGAGAGGGGCGGTAAGAGCCACAGAAAAGAAGACAAATGAAAGCGTGAAACGGAGGATCCCTGAGTGTCTGTGCAGAGAGCGCTGCCCCGGCGCTCCAGGAAAGTGGCCACCTCCCCGGCATTTTAATAGAAGGTGGCTCCATGCGGAGCCGCACCTTGATGAGGCCTTTGGTCATCGCTAACGCGGAGCTTCCACCCGCGTAACCCTGCAGCAGCTCCTTACGGACCTTGTAGATCGCTAGCCTCGCCTGAGCGAGGACAAAGTTCGCGATGCTGTTGCGGTCACCCGCGGCTCAGGATGCACAGCCGCACACGATTGCGCTGCTGTGAAACGGCGCCACCCGGTTTCCTGAAGATGCGGCTAGGAACCGAAACAGCGGGCGCAGTCGCCGGCATCCCCAGGAACTGGTGAGCGAGGTCCTCTCTCTCTCCGCAGTCGACACAGACGTCTGATGTCCCGGGGTCGATTCAGTTGGCCCACGCGGCCGAGGGCAGCGCGCAATGCGCCAGCCTCCACCACAAGTCTCGGCATCGTTGTTGTGACGGGCAGCCTGTGGCACATAGTGGGAGATGACGAAGAAACGGCCAGTAGGAACCAGGGGAGATCCTCCACCTCAGAGCCCTCCAGACTCCAACCCAGAACCGACAGTCACACAGCCTCCAACACCTGAAAAAAAACGCAACAGCAGCGTCACCCTCACGCAAGGGAACCCCTAAAGAGAAAGAACACGGACGTTTCTGGCACCTGCGCGTCCACCTTCGATGAGGAAAAAAATGATGCGATCCCTGCATCCCCTGAGCTTGGGCCGAGAGGCACCAATAACACCTCTCATACAAGGTGAGGTGGGCGGTGAGGTGAATTTTGCCGTCCCGAACAGCAATCCCATCGATGGACAATGAAGGAGGACAGGCAAGAATAAACGGCGTTCAGTACAAGGACCATCGCCGCCACTGCAGGAGGACACGCAGAATGGGAGCGATTTGACTGAGGTATTTGGTCGTTCTCCGGAGGTCGCCAAGACTCCACGTTTATCGCCCGAGGAGGTGGAAGGAAGCGCGAGAGAGATGGCCAGCTCTGCCCTGGATAAAAAGGAAGAAGAGGCATTCAGGGCTGAGATGAAGGCACCGACGAACTTGGACAAGGGAGGCAAAAGGAAAGCTGAACCCCCACTTCTCTCTGTGGCCCATGCTTACAGAGGCAACACCAGCTGACCTGCCAGGGTAGCCCAATCAGCAGGAGCCTTCGCTTGCTGCCTTTGGCAGTGCAGGCGACGAGAAGGGCTCGGTATTTTCCGAGCTTCAGCGGGCACCAGGTTGTGGCTGGAGTTCCGTCGCGACGTGACTCCCTCCGTGCCCGCCTTCAAGGAGAGATCGCCACTGGGGGAGACCGCGTGCTCGGTGACGGAGAGCGGGAAAACTGCGCGTAGGTGGATGTGGACCAGCGGCACGTGGACAATCACTTGGGGATGGAGGAGGGAGAGCAAAGAGATTGGAAGACGGGGGAGAGAGGGTGGAAGGGGGGGAGAGGGGGTTTGGAGAGAGACGTGGATGGCAGTGGGACGGAGGGAAGAGCGAGAGATGGCTGAGCGGGAGAGGGGAGACAGAGAACAGGGGAAAACGAGAGAAGGGAGGGTGGGAGAGAGTGACGGCGAGGGTGAGAGAGTGAAGGTGATAAAGGAGGGAAGATAGAGAGAGGAGGGAGAGAAGAGGTGCCACAGGGGAGACTCTTCTACTATAGGCCATCGCACAAACGTCAGCGAGACCTCAGCTGGAGCATTGCTCAAGGGACTGTGACGACCGATTCTCTGCTGGCACATTTCACAAACACGAGGCCCGAATGTGTCTTCTGTGGATAGCGAGAGACAGTAGCCCATCAGTATGTACAATGGAATTCCTGGATTCTTTGTTGAAACTCCTGAAGAACATCCTACTTTAGTTCAAACTCCATTCCTCCCCCCCTCCCCACCATTCTTATATTTAGGTATAAAGGCAAAGAAAACAAAGAGGAATAAGAATTCGTTAAGTTTATTATGGACAACACCAAACTCGCCATTTTCCAAGGCTAGGAAAGTAGCCATAGAGGAGCAATGCTAACCAAGCCACTGTCGCATTTTTAAATCGCTGCTCTCCACCAGAATGTGGTTGGAGTTCTGACACCGTGCAGGATTGGGATCTTCCTCCACTCACTGGACTAGGGAGGAGGCGTTGTGACGGGTGTCTGATGAGGGGAACCTGCACATAAGTGAGGTTCTTCTCAATGCTGCCATAATGTAGGGACAAGGGGGGTTGGAACTAGGTCCTCACGATACGAGAATTATTATTATTATCCTTTGGATTTATGCTGTTTTCCTTTTTGCATAAAACCATGAATATTTAAGTAAAAATATATTTTCAAAAAGAGATGAAGGTGATGCAGCGGGTGAGAGAGTGAGAGGGGTCGAGAGTTAGAGGGGTAGAGAGTGTGAGGGGTAGAGAGTGAGAGGGGTAGAGAGTGAGAGGGGGAGCAAGTGAGGGTCAGGGTGAGACAGTAACGGTCAGACAGAAATATATTACACATGGAAGAAAAATCGCTGAAATGATGATTAAATCGAAGTATGTAAATACAGAACGGACTTTTTTTTACTGATCGTTGAATATAAAAAAAGAAGAGGGAGGAGAGAGGGGAGAGAGGAGATAGAGGATGGATAGATGAGAGAGGGGAGGGAGGTGAGGGAGAGGGGGGAGAGACGAGAGAGGTGACACGGGGGTCCTGGTTCACGAGACCGAGCAGAGGCCGGAATAATCCGGACTTGTACAACGACCTGTACACTCCGGAGCAAACCTCCCGCGCAGCCCAGGAGGAGGCATGGAGCACGCGGCCCACTCTGGGGGAAGAAGGGAGAGAATGGCTGAAGCAAGAGTTGACCCAGGGCGGCAAAAACACAGAAATGAAGGCCCTATAACCTAATAAATCCCCAGGTTTGGACGAACACTACAAGGCAGTGTTGGAAGAGACCATCCGATCAGGGGTGATGCCTCTCTCCTGCTCCCGGAGAAGGGCGATCTGCAACACCTGAAAAACTGGCGCCCAGTGTCCCTGATTAACAGCGACTATAAAATCCTCGCGAAAGCTCTGTCCCTGAGGCTCAAGGAGGTGTTGGCGTAGGTCATCGACGGCGACGAATCCTACACCGTACCAGGAAGAACCAACCACGATGGAATCTTTCTGGTCAGAGACCTCATCACGATGTCCGAGAAGCTAGAGATCCCGATAGCGCTGTTGTCTCTTGTCCAGGAGAAAGCTTTTGACCGGGTGGATCACCAATACCTCCTGGGTACTTTGCAAGAATTCGGGCTTGGGATCAGATTCACTCGGCTCATCCACCTCCTATACACCGAGGCGGAATGCCTGATCAAGGTTAATGGAGCCCTCATGGCTCCAATTGCCTTCCGGAGGGGCGTGAGGCAGGGATGTCTCATGTCAGGACAGTTATAAGCTCTGGCAGTGGAACCTTTCCTGTGCCTCATAAGACAAAAGCTGAGTGGCCTGATTCTCAAAGAACGCAGCATCAGAGTGGTGCTATCGGCCTACGCAGACGACATCCTCCTCATCCTAAGATCCATGGATGATATCACCCTGCGTTATGGATGTCAAGAGACCTTCTCGAAGGCGTCCTCGGCAAAAATGAACTGGGAAAAGTGCGGAGAGGGGCTGCTGGTGGGGTCATGGGATATGCTATGGGTACTTTTTTGCCAGTATACATATATAAGATTACAACAGGTTTCACCGTATCTGACGATTATGCAGGTGTTAACATCTTAACACCTGCATAAGATCTTAACACCTGCATAATCGCCAGATTATGTTGTAATCATGGGATATGACTCAAATCCCTGGCAGTGCGCAAAACATCACGTGGAGCACCGAGTCCCTACGCTACCTGGACGTCCACTTGGACCCAGGAGACAAACCTCCGCAGAGGATCTGGGATGAACTGCAGGGTCAACTACGTAAGTTCCTCACCTTCAGAACGCAGACCTTGGTGGTGAACCAGCCATGCTATGGCACCGCCTATTCTCCCTGGAACCCCCAGTCCACCTGGTCAGCGCATTATAGCAGTTGGTCCTGAACTTCTTTTGGTCAGGCAGGAGAAACCGGGTCGCGGTCAGAGTCCTGGCTGTACCACTGGGTGAGGGAGGACACGGACTGGTCTGCGTGCAGAGTCAGCTGGCCACCTTCCGTCTGCATGTCGCACACAGACTCCTGTACGCCACCCCCCAATGAGCTTGGTGCACCACAGCTGAATTCCTCTTGGGACAGATGGGGAACCCGCGGTTACACCGAGCAACTCTTCCACACAAACATTCACAACCTCCCAGGTCAACAGCTACCACCTTATTACAGGAGCGTCATGGCTACCTGAAGCTCCCTCAAGGTAAGGAAGCTGAACTTGTCACAATCGGCTAAGGAGATGGTCCACGAGCCTCTCATTAGAAACTCTCAAATGGAACTGCCCTCTACCACTGGGCCCTCCATGGAGAAGCTCCTCACAGAAGGCCATCTCACCAAGATGCGAGATCTGTTGGAAACTAGTACTGGAGGACGATGGCTCTGCCCGCCAGCACTTGCCTCGAGGCTGGGGCTGCGGTCGATCAGCCTGGCCACTAAGATTCTGGCAGAAACTAAGGAGGCCTTTGCGGCGGCTGCGCGGAGCACGTCCGCCATCAGCACTGGAGATAGAGAAGCCACCGGGAACACAACCTCTGCCGCCTGGAAGACCTGCCAGAGGTGGTTTTCCCAGGAGCTAAAAGAGAAGAGCTGTACATCCGCATGGTGCACAGCCATCATCAGGACGCCCAAAGGAGCCACAAGGACCACGCATGGAGGGAGGCTCTACCCTGCGTCACATCTGAAAAGCCCCTCTGGAAGTAGCTCTACGCGAGGCCCACGACCAACCGCCACGGAGACCTCAGCTAGAGCATTACGCATGGTACCGTCACCACCAACACCTTCCTGATTCGCTTCACCGACACACCGCCAGAGTGCGGGTTCTGCGGCCAGGCCGAGACGGTGGCCCCACCAGTCCGTCCATTACAAAAACCTGGACTCTCTGTTCAAGGTCCTTCGCAACACCCTGCTCAAATTCAACCTCCATTTCTCCCCGACCATCCTCATTTTTGGACACTAAGTCAGCAAGGCTTCCGAACCGTGGGACAGACTGGTGAACGTGCTCATAGGCTCTGCCAAGCTGGCCATCTATAGGGCCAGGAAGGCGGCCATGGAGGAAACCCGCCCGCCCAGCAGCCTCGGAATCTTCCCAGCTCTGCTCGGGGCCAGGCTGTGGCTGGAGTTCCGTCACGGCGTGCTGACGAACTCCGTGACGGCGTTCAAGGAGCGGTGGGCGCTGGAGGAGGCCGTGTGTTCGGTGACGGACACCGGAGACGTAAAAATAGAACTCCGAGAGTAGACGAGGTGGTGGGGACCGACGGAACACGGGGAGAGGGAAGAGGGTGGAGGGGAGAGGGTGGAGG
>JAZEWT010000006.1:15413635-15423755 GCA_036362905.1 Mordacia mordax
GAGCGTGTGGACAGGTAGGCTGGTGAATGGGCGGATAGGTAGACTGGTAGACTGCGTGACAGGCAAGGTGGCAGTGAAGTGAATAAAGTGGCAGATTAACAGATATGGTAAGGTGCACAGAGGGAGTGCACAGAGGCAGGTGCACAGAGGGAGTGCACAGAGGGAGTGCACAGAAGCAGGTGCACAGAGGGAGTGCATAGAGGCAGGTGCACAGAGGGAGTGCACAGAGGGAGTGCACAGAAGCAGGTGCACAGAGGGAGTGCACAGAGGGAGTGCACAGAGGCAGGTGCCACAGGTTTTCAGTCACTCGGAGATACGGAGAGGCAGATAGGCAGAGGACGTCAGACAGGTGTGGTTCGTGTAGGGAGACCGGCTATCAGATAGGAGCCAATGTTCTAGATCGGAGTCATTGTTAGCGATAGGAGCCAGTGTTAGAGACAGCAGTCAGTGTTACAGATAGGAGCCGGTTTTAGAGATAAAAGCCAGTGTAAGAGATGGGAGCCAGTGTGAGAGACGGGAGCCAGTGTTACAGACAGGAGCCAGTGTTTGAGACAGCAGTGTTACAGATAGGAGCCGGTGTTTGAGATAAGAGCCAGTGTAAGAGATGGAAGCCAGTGTAAGAGATAGAAGCCAGTGTTAAAAATAGGAGCCAGTGGAGCTGTTAACGCTATGGGTACTTTTTGCCAGGATACATATATAAGATTAAGATCTTAACACCTGCATAATCGCCAGATACGGTAAAACCTGTTGTAATCTTATATAGGAGCCAGTGTTAGAGACAGGAGCCAGTGTTAGAGACAGAATCCAGTCCTTTGGGCCTTGCCACTACCGTTGACTCACCCGAGTCTCTTGACGCACGCGCTGGAGATGAGGTTGGAGGTGCGCGTGGTGCTCAGCACGGCAGTGGCGTCCCTTCCAGCGCACTTCGTCATGCACGTGGGCACCGCACACACACGCGGGCACCGCACACACACACGGGCACCGCACACACAACGGTTACCACACACACACAGGGGACCACACACACAACGGTTACCAACAGGAGCAACCAGGACAGGTTGCAACCCTACACCAGGCTCGAAGCCCCCCCCCAAACCCGCCGAGGTGTCACCTTGCAGCGGACACGGAGCGAGTCGCTCGCGGCCGACTCCCGCGTCGCCCCCACCTCGTCCCTCTCCTCGCGCGACGACTGACTCTCCAGCACAGGGGACAGAGGCACCGCGACCTTCGTCTCCGCGGCGAGGGAGAGGCCTTCCAGGGTCGGGACCGCGGCCTCAGGGGACAGGGCGAGGGCCTCCGCGCCCGCGACGGCCGCGACGGCCTCGGCGGCCCCGTCGTTCGGGGCCTCGGAGGTCGGACTCGGGTTCGAGGAAGGGCTCCCCGCGTTGGGCGGCTGGACCGGCTCGGCGGAGGTGAGGAGCTGGGCGGAGGTGAGGAGCTGCGCGGAGGTGAGGAGCTGGGCAGGCGCCGCGGCGAGGGATGGGACGAGCGGAGCGTGGGGGTCGGCCCGCAGCTTGGAGAGATGAGTCTCGAGGAGGCGCTTTTGGAGCGAGTATGGAGGTTGCTGAGCGCGGCCGTGCAGAGAGAGAGACACGCGTCAGGGTCGCTACGCAGACTCGCGGCCACGGGGCGGAGCAGCGCTGCCGCCGAGCAGCAAAAACAGCCGGGTTCGAGTCCTGGTTCGTGCGACGATTGGCTGTGTGGCGTTCGCACGTTCTCCCCCGTATCCGTTTGTTGCTTTCTCGCCGGGTACTCCGGTTTCCTCCTAAAGTCCAAACACATGCTGCCAAGTTAACCAAATTGCCCCCCGTGTCCTGCGACGGACGAGCTGCCCATCACGGGTGTAGCCCTGACTTACGCCCGATGCCTGCCGAGATAGACTCTGTAGAACATCAAGGCGGTATTGCAAAGAGAATGAGAGCAGTAGCACTAGAGGGAGGGAGCAGAGTATGTTGGCCTACTCTTCCGAACTAGCCGGACGTCTCGGAAAACGTGGAAGTCCGCCCTGGATAGTGGCGTCTGCTAAATGATAATAAATAATAATTATAATGAATACCCACACTGTACCCCGCCACACACCCGTTCCAGTGTGCGGGCTGTGATGCGCGCCTCGGGAACGTCCCGGCGTGAGAGGGGAAGGAACGAATTCACGAACGACTCATCGCCGTGATTGACACGAACGTCTCTCTAGTTGTATTTAGAGACACGACGTAGAGGTCCGCTTGTCCGCGCCCGCTCAGTAACGCCGCTGGCTCGGCAGCGCGCGGCTCTCTGCGATCGGTCCCGTGGCGTCTGTACAGCGTGCGGCATAAGTCGCTTTACCGAGAATGATCGACTCGCCAAGCATTCGAGACGGGCAGTGGGCCACACGTGTAACACGTGTGTTGCACGTGACGGATGACACTGTGAACAAGCTCTATAATAACCAATGCTATTGATGATTGCTTCCAAGAGCTGCTCTTTCGGGATAGCCGCGTCGATTGCTTCTCTCTTCTTCGCGACGTTTCGCCTCCTGCGTTGGAGACATCCTCAGGCGTTCCGTGTGTGTCACGTGTACGACTACTATTTGTATGTCAAGTCACTCCCTTGTACAGCGTCACTGTCTTCCAGGGACAATGGAGGGGGGTGGAGTCCTTTTGAAAGGGTTCAATTATCTTGCTCACGCATTAGAATTCAAATGAAGTTAATCTAGTTCCACCTCCGATGTACCAACTCATCTCATCTCATTATCTGAAACCGCTTAATCCTATATAGGGTCACGGTGAGCCAGAGCCTATCCCGGAAACACAGGGCGTAAGGCAGGAATACACCCGACGACGAGACGCCAGTCCATCGCCGATGTACCAACTAATATGTATTTAATGAATGACTACCCAGTCTCCTCATGTTGTCTGTAGTCCAGTGTTTTAGAGCTGTTTACTGTTGATTTTGAAAACTGGTTGCCAGGCTTGGCTGAGCTTTATTCTCATTTCTTGTTTGCGATTCATGTTTTTTTTTTCCGGCCATTACACGCATCTTATCAAAATCAATTCTGTGTTATTTGTCTACACTGTGGGCTGCCGTTGCCGATTTATCCGTATGTAGCAGATGCGCTGCTGCCTCGTGTTCTCTCTTCTTTGTGGCTATTTTTCTTCATCTTTGCCTGATGTACACTTCTTCACAGTCGCTGCAAGGAATGCAATAAACGCCTTCTGTCTGTAACAGCAGTCGGTCTTTTGGGTGATTTGAGTTCGTCCTGTATTTTATAATGGGTGGTGAATACTGTTGTCGTTTTGTATTTTTCCAGATATTTTCTATTTACTGATTTTGCTGGTGGTGCCTCTCACATATGGCAACAAAGCACGGCTTTTGAAATCTTCCTCCTCATTTTCACGGTAGGAATAGTAGTCGAGCACGTGACTCACACACAAAGCGCCTGAAGATGCAATCGACGCGGCTATCCCGAAGGAGCAGCTTTTGGAAGCAATTGTCACGCTTCGAGCCTTGAAAATTACATCACTACAATAAATATTATTCCTCACAAAGTCATTTCATTGTTCAGTCAAATATTTTTTTTATTTAAGTTGGATGGAACTGTTGAGCCACATCGCTGATATTGACGGTAAAGTGACCTATGCTGCGTTGTGTGAACCCACTCTTCGGCTACCGCATGAGCTCAACGCGGATCATCTACCTCGAGCGTTGACAATACAGATAACCTCAACACATTCCTCAATAACACCGCGTGCGGCCTTATAATTGAATGAAACATGTAATTGGCAATGTTTTGGGAAGTGGCCCATCTTCAGAGCTTATACGGAAGCTCCAGATGCGGAGTCCATGTGCTGTGAAGAAGGGCCATTGCCTGAAACGTCGCCTTTATTTTTCTTTTTAAGGCCACGGTGTTGTTGACACGCGTCATTCATTCGTTGTTATTATTCGTGCCCGGGCATTACAGTGCAGCAGCAGTAGGCGCAGCGGCAAACAAAATGTGGAGCGTGGCGCGAGTGTCTGAGTAGCGTGGTGCTGGCCACCCACCGCCTCTTGTACCGTGCTGGTCTGTATAGGTGCTCGCTAACTGTACCCGTTGCTGAGCACAAAGCCATGAGACAAAATCGCCATGCAGCCAGCAACAAACAGCACTGTTACAGGTATAATAGATCGAGGATATCAACGCGCTGGGTGTGCTTAGTAGGGTTGTCAAAATTAATAATGTATTGTATAGTTTGGATAATAATTATTATTTAGTAGACGCCCTTATCCTGGGCGACTTACATCGTGGTAAGAGTCTGGGGGAGAGAGATGGCGATAGTCGGGGGGGGGGTGCAGAGTGGAGCTGAGCAGGGGAGGTAGGAGAGAGGTGTCCCGCAGTGTGGTGAGCGGATGGGTGAGTGGGTGAGTAAGTGAATGAGTGATGAGTAAGTCAGTGAGTGAGTGAAGCAGCGAGTGGAGCGAGTGGAGTGGTTCATTGAGGAATGCGTAAGTGGGTGATGGGTGAGTGAGTTGGTGAGTGGATGAGTGGGTGAGTGAGTGGGTGAGTGAGTGAATGAGTCAGTGAGTGAATCAGTGAGTCAGCGAGTGCGTGGAGTGAATCAGTGAGTTAGCGAGTGAGTGAATCGGTAAGTTTTTTGGTGAATGAATTAGAAAGTGAATCTGTGAGTGAATCTGTGAATGAGTGAATTCGTGAGTAGTCAGTGAATGAGTGAGTGAGTGAATCAGTGAGTGAGTGAATTAGTGCGTAAATTAGTGAGTGAGTGAATCAGTGAGTGAGTGAATTAGTGAGTGAGTTAGTGAGTGAATCAGTGAGTGAGTGAGTGAGTGAAACAGTGAGTGAGTGAATCAGTGAGTGAGTGAGTGAGTGAATCAGTGAGTGCTGGACCCATCAATTCCTGGGACTGCAATGACCTTCATCCAGTACTGGATCCCAACTGGTTCCCAAGCTTGAGCGTTTCCATCGCAGTCGTAATAACATGCAGGACGTGGATAGACTGGGCCCTGACATGTGAATGTAGAGTTTCCTTCACTGGCTCTGGATGAGTCCGGGTCCCGTTTACAAAGGAAGCCATTTCACGTTGAGCCGGGCAGTTCCTCATTTTCGGTCGCATGTCAAGGAAGAGCAAAGATAAAGATGCCCCATATAGCCTTTGACAGGCTATTCGGGGCAAGTGCTGTTAACGACCACCTATGCAGGCCAATGCACGATTACCAACACCGTACCCAGCCGTCTTTGTCTCCCCAGTGCCGTTGTTTACACAGCGCACAACGTACTCGTTTAGCAGCGAGTCGAAGTAGGGGGACCTCTGCAGTCATTAGATACCGACGTTTGGGCGAAGAGCGGAGCTCGGGTCGCCGGGTTCGTAACGCAGTGTGCTAATCGCGGCGCCACTGCCCCCCCCCGCACACCGCACGCACGGTTTACGGCGGACCGACAAAAGGCGCCGTGCGTTGGCGTGGCCAGGGGTAGTTCCTCCACTGCGCGTGCACGCACAGTGGAGTCATAACCATTGTGCGTGCACGCAGATGATGGAGAGCGGTAGAGCATTTATAACGCGCGGCACAAACACCAAGGCGTGTCCGCAGAGGAGAGAGGGGGGAGTCAGCCAGGCCAGCCGGCGCCAACACCTGCCAGACACTGCTTCCTAGATATTACTATGTTATTGGCCAATTTATTAATGAGTGGGTTTTTTTAGTTGTGGGAGGAAACCGGAGAACCCAGAGGAAACCTACGCAGAGCAGGGGGAGTGAACGCGCAAACTCCACACAGAAAGTTGCCGGATACGAGAATGGAACTTCCTCGGGCCGGACTCTCTTTCTGTGAGGCGCGCACCCTGGTGGTGCAGCAGTTAGCGCTACGAACCCGGCGATACGAGTTCGATTCCCCTGCTCACGACCACCAACACCAGCGTAGATTATCTGAACCGTTCCTGGGCATCCCTTCGGTCAACTGAGCCTCGAATCCGATGTGTTAACCACCACTGGGAAGACAATGGCGGCTGGGAGTGGTACTGGCCGCCCGCCCCTTTCGTTAAAATGTACTTTCCCCAACAGTAGGACTGTAGGGGCAATCTTTGTCTTTGTAGGTGGCAGACGACGCGATGGAGTGGCAGCTTCACCGCTATTATAAAAAAAAAACATCCTGGGAATTGCTCTGAAGAGCTGCTCTGTCGGGATAGTCGTGTCGAGCAGCTCTTGAGAGCGATTCCCATGCATCGAACCGTGTACACCTACACGATGGCCGCGTAATCACAATACCGGATTTTTCACCATAGATTCCTTTTGAAATTCACCAAATTTGGAGCATGCCGCTGGGATTGTGACATCGGGGGAGGGGGGGGGTCTTCGATATCGACTGCCAAGCGGTCGGCGCGTGGCCCTTTAACGGTTACATTTATTGCGCTCCGAGGTATTAACCAGGGTGGCCGCTGGGGATCCGACCGCACGCACGATATTACGCGCGTGCGTCTACCGCGTTTGTATTCTTTTGTAAACATCGCCTGTGTGCGCATTCGCGCGATAATACATCGCTATGAATTTGTGAAGCAATACCCCGCGGTTATAGCGCCCGCGAGATTCTAACGCATAATCAATAATTGCATTTCCAGGGCGCTTTTCACCCGAGGGTCACAAAGCGCTGCACAGAGCTGCGGAGAGAACGGCATGTCAAGAACAACAATGACACATGAACGGCAAATCAACAAACAACATTTATGTACACATCTGAACTGTGGAGAGAACGCACGTGTGCGTTTGTGCATTGCTGGGCAGTGGGCTCAGGGTTTAGCACTGGGATACAAACCGCGTTCGAATCTCGCTCACGGCCAATGCCAAGTCATGCTGTGAATCGGTCCTTAGCCTCCCCTCGGTCGACTCAGCCTCAAATGCGTACCTAGTGCAGTATGTAAATATTGCCGCTCGGGCCGTGTCCACCTTCATAGGTGCTCGCTAACAGCTCTTTGGCTATGAATTATCGATGTGTCAGAGGCGGGCACGGAAACCTCCCTAGGGGCCAGGGCCTCATCAATAAACAAAACGGTCGCTCTCTCGCTCACCCGCCCCCCCCCCACGTTTAAAATGAATCTGCACCCGGCCCCGGGGAGAGGGGCTGAGAGGAGAGGCGGGGGTACAGCCCCCTCGCCCCCTCGCCCCCTCGCCCCCTGAGCTCCCCCCGCCTGAGAACAACCTCTGGTAAATGTGTGTGTATGTGTCTGTGGTGTGTGAACCAATCCTGGGCCTCCCCTAAGTCGACTCAGCCTCAAATGAGTACCTAGTGCAGTGTGTATATATTGCCACTAGGGAGACAAAGGCGGCCGAGCGTGATACTGGTCACCCACCTCCTCGTGTGCAGTGTTGACCTTCATAGGTGCTCGCAAACAGCACCTTGACCCTACAGTCTGTTAAGGCTATACGGGAGATCTTTGTCTTTGTGGTGTAATAGTGTGTGTGTCTGTGATGTGTGTGTGTATGTCTGTGGTGTAATAGGGTGTGTGTCTGTGGTGTAATTGTGTGTGTGTGTCTGTGGTGTAACAGTGTGTGTGTCTGTGGTGTAATTGTGTGTGTGTGTCTGTGATGTAACAGTGTGTGTCTGTGTGGTGTAATAGTGTGTGTGTCTGTGATGTGTGTGTGTATGTCTGTGGTGTAATAGTGTGTGTGTCTGTGGTGTAATTGTGTATGTCTGTGGTGTAATAGTGTGTGTGTCTGTGGTGTAATTGTGTGTGTGTCTGTGGTGTAATAGTGTGTGTGTCTGTGGTGTAATTGTGTGTGTGTGTCTGTGGTGTAACAGTGTGTGAGCACTACACAATGTGATAAGTGTAACTACGTGCGGTATCGCCATCGTAAATATGACCTCCCTGTCTCTCCATCTCACCATCTCACCATCTCCATCTCACCATCTTCCTCTGTCAATCTCCCTGTCCCCCCCGTTCCTCCCTCCCTGCATCTCCATCTCCCTCTCCTCCCTCCTCCTTCCTCCATTCATCTTCCACCTGCCCTCTCTCCGCGGCCGCCCCCGCTCGCACGCGTGGGCGACTCTTAGTGGTCGACTCCGAACGGGACGCTCACCCTCCCGTGCACATTTCAAATCCCACGGCTGTCCCCGTATGCATTACCCCGATATACGTTGCCCCGTTACACGTTACCTCGTTACAGCGGCAGGACGTGAGTCTGTTGCGTGAGGCATCATTATCCGAAAAAAAATACAGACTGTTGGGGCAATCGTTGTTAGCGAGCACCTATTAAGGTCAGCACGGCACACGAGGCGGTGAGTGACCAGCACCAGTGTTACACATGTACATGCACACACGTGCTTACAAAACACACAAATACAGAAGAGCACGCACCCAACGCAGTACACTACAGTACACAAATTCACTGACACGGGTACACACACACAGAGAAATATCAAGCATCCTCCGTGTCGGCTCTCGGGTCAAGTGCTGTTACCGAGCGCCAACTATAAAGGTAGATGTTGATTATTACAGCAGAAAATACCCAGTGAGTTTGCAAACTCTGGATGGGGGATTCCTGCGACTGAACAAAGTTCGAACCGAACGACACAAAACGATCTTTCGTATAGAATTAACAGACTGTAAGGTCGAGTGCTGTTAGCGAGCCCCCAATAGAGTACACACATAGAGTACACACAGAGCACGGCGATCCCCCAGCAGTCGCCTGGTGACGTCCTCACGGCTGCCGTGCCAGGCTGGGTGCACGCACAACGCATCGCTACTCACGGCCTCGAGTTTCCGGAATCCGTCCAAGGGTAGGAGGTCGGCCGAATCCTTGTGCGAGAACTGCGTGTTCTGCTTGAGTCTCCTCTGCTGGTGCAGCCGCGCGGCGTTGTGCAGCTCCAGCTCCCGTCTGCTGGGCTCCGTCATCTCTCCGACGACGATGATGAAGCGACGAGGATACCGGGGGGGNNNTGGAGGAGGTGGAGGAGGAGGGGGGGGGAGCAACGCTGAGGAGCGACCGATGCCGAGACGCGGGCGAGAAGCGAAATCGCTGATCGGGCGGAGACCGGGGGAGGTCGCCTCTCCCACGTGCAGATGCAGACAATGAATCGGTAATTAAAAATTAAAATTAAAATCCCAAACGACACGATGAGTGCGGTTGCAGCAGACGGCTAGGCAGGGTGCTGCTGTAGGGACAGCGGACGGGATGGCTATGTGCGCTCACAGCAGCCTGCCCTCGGTCCTGTGTGCGACTGCGCGTGTGTGCGAGCGCCGCGCTCTTTATATGAGTGTGGCTGTGTCTGTGCGTGTGTGCGTGCGTGTCGTCTGCGTGTGTGTATTTGTGTGTCTGCGTATCTTCGTGTGTGTCAGTGTCTGTGTCAGTGTATCTGTGTGTCTCCTTGTGTGTCAGTGTGTGTGAGTGTTTTAATGTGTGTGTCTGTGTGTGTCAGTCTTTGTCAGTGTGCATGTCAAACCCGGCCACCCGAGTTCGAATCCCGCTCACGGTCAACACCACTGACGGTTTTCTGAACCGGTCCTGGGCCTCCCCTAGGTCGACTCAGCCTCAAATGAGTGCCTGATGCAGTGCGTAAACATTGCCACTAGGAAGACAAAGGCGGCCGGGCGTGGTGCTGGTCACCTACCTCCTCTTGTGCCGTGTCGACCTTCATAGGTGCTCGCTAATAGCACTTGACCCTACAGTCTGTGAAGGCTACACAGCGGATCTTTGTCTGTGTCAGTGTGTGTTTCAACATGTGTGTCATTGTGTGTGTCTGCGTCTGTGTGTGTGTATCTGCGGGAGTGAGAGCGGTGGCGCAGTTGTTAACGCACTGGGCTACAAACCTGGCAAACCAAGTTCGACTCCCGCTCACGGCGAACGCCAGTGATAATTATTTGAACCGGTCCTGGGCCTCCCTTAGGTCGACCTAGCCTCAAATAAGTGTAATCATCGCCATTGGGGAGACAAATGCGGTTGAGCGTGGTTCTGAGGACCCACTCGCTCATGTGTTCGCTAACAGCACTTGCCCCTAAAATCTGTTGAATCTTTCAGAGGGATCTTTGTCTTTTTACCGCATTAATGGGCGGGACTTGGCACAGAGGGGCGGGGTTTAGGGGAACCAAATCGTGTTTTCTGTTGCTAAGAAACGAGGGGGGGGAGTAGAGTGGGGGTAGTGGGGGGGCACTGGGGTCATGTA
>JAZEWT010000006.1:15460389-15474249 GCA_036362905.1 Mordacia mordax
CAAAGCGCCCGCCTCGAGAGATTAGCTGCTCCCTCTCCCTCTCCATTTTCTTTGCTCTCCCTCTCTCCCGCTCTCCCTCCTCCCACTCTGCGTCTACTCTCGGAGTTCCATTGTTACGTCTCTATTGTCTGTCACCGAACACACGGCTTCCTCCTCAAGCGCCCACCTCTCCTTGAAGGCCGTCACAGAGTTCGTCAGCGCGCTGTGACGAAACTCCAGCCACAGCCTGGCCCCGAGCAGAGCTGGGAAGATTCCGAGGCTGCTGGGCGGGCGGGTTTCCTCCATGGCCGCCTTCCTGGCCCTATAGATGGCCAGCTTGGCAGAGCCCATGAGCACGTTCACCAGTCTGTCCCACGGTTCGGAAGCCTTGCTGACTTGGTGTCCAAAAATTAGGATGGTCGGGGAGAAATGGAGGTTAAATTTGAGCAGGGCGTTGCGAAGGACCTTGAACAGAGAGTCCAGGTTCTTGCAATGGAAGTACTGGTGGGGCCACCGTCTCGGCCTGGCCGCAGAACCCGTACTCTGGCGGTGTGTCGGTGAAGCGAACCAGGAAGGTGTTGGTGGTGACGGTGCCGTGCGCGATGATGCTCCAGCTGAGGTCTCCGTGGTGGTTGTGCGTGGGCCTCGCGTAGAGCTACTTCCAGAGGGGCTTTTCGGGTGTGATGCAGGGTAGAGCCTCCCTCCATGCATGGTCCTTGTGGCTCCTGAGGGCGTCCTGCTGGTGGCTGTGCACCATGCGGATGTACAGCTCTTCTCTTTCAGCTCCTGGGAAAACCACCTCTGGCAGTATTTCCAGGCGGCAGAGGTTGTGTTCCCGGTGTCTCGGTGGGGGGGGGGAGGGGCGGCTCAATGGTGCGATGGAGAGCTTCGGTGAAGAGGGGCCCGGGGGGGCTTCTCTGTCTTCGGTGCTGATGGCGAACGCGCTCCCCGCAGCTACCGCGAAGGCCTCCTTGGTTTCTGCCAGAATCCTGGTGGCCTGGTGGAACGACCGTCGTCCCAGCCTCGAGGCCAGTGCTGGAGGACAGAGCCATCGTCCCTCGGTGCCAGGTTCCACCAGATCTCCCATCCTGGTGAGGAGCCTCTCCGTGGAGGGCCCGGTGGTAGAGGGCAGTTCCATTTGAGAGTTTCCAATGAGTGGCTCGTGGACCATTTCCTCAGCCGATTGTGGCCAGTTCAGCTTCCTTAACCTGAGGGAGCTCCAGGTAACCATGACGCTCCTGTAAAAAGGTGATAGCTGTTGAACTGGGAGGTTGTGAAGGTTTGTGTGGAAGAGTTGCTCAGTGTAACCGCAGGTTCCCCAGCTGTCCCAAGAGGAATTCAGCTGTGGTGCACCAAGCTCATTGGGGGGTGGCGTACAGGAGCCTGTGTGCGGCCTGCAGACGGAAGGTGGCCAGCTGACTCCGCACGCAGATCAGTCCGTGTCCTCCCTCGCTCAGTGGTAGAGCCAGGACTCCGGCCGCGACCCGGTGTCTCCTGCCTGACCAGAAGAAGTTTAGGACCAACTGCTGTAATGCGTTGACCAGGTGGGCTGGGGGTTCCAGGGCGGTGCCATTGCATTGCCATGACCAGCTGGTTCACCACCAAGGTCTTCGTTCTGAAGGTGAGAAACTTGCTTAGTTGACCCTAGGTGTTCAGCTTCTTCTCGACCTTCTCCTGCAGTTCATCCCAGTTCCTCTGTGGGGGTTGGTCTCCTGGGCTGTTTTTCGCACTGTCAGGGATTTGAGTCATATTCCAAGACCCCACCAGCAGCCCTCCGCTCTTATCCCAGTTTATTTTTGCCGAGGACGCCTTGGAATAGATCTCCTGACATCCATGAAGGAGGTTGATATCACCCATGGATCTTAGGATGAGGAGGATGTCGTCTAGACCGAAAGTACAACTTTGATGCTGGGTTCTTTGAGAATCAGGCCACTCAGCTTTTGTCTAATGAGGCACAGGAAAGGTTCCACTGCCAGGGTGCATAACTGCCCTGACATTGGACATCCCTACCTCACGCCCCTCTGGAAGGCAATTGGAGCCATGATGGCTCCGTTCAACTTGATCAGGCATTCCGCCTCGGTGTATAGGAGGCGGATGAGCCGAGTGAAACTGATTCCAAAGCCGAATTGATGCAGAGTACCCAGGAGGTATTGGTGATCCACCCGGTCAAAAGCTTTCTCCTGGTCCAGAGACAACAGCGCTATCGGGATCTCCAGCTTCTCGGACACCGTGATTAGGTCTCTGATCAGAAAGATTCCATCGTGGTTGGTTCTTCCTGGTACAGTGTAGGATTTGTCACCATCGACGACCTGCGCCAGCACCTCCTTGAGCCTCAGGGACAGAGCTTTCACGAGGATTTTATAAACAGTGTTTAGCAGAGACACTGGGCGCCAGTTTTTCAGGTGTCTCAGATCGCCCTTCTTCGGGAGCAGAGTGAGCACTGCCCTGCTCCCGGAGAGAGGCATCACCCCTGATCGGACGGCCTCTTCCAACACTGCCTTGTAGTGCTCCCACAGGGGCGGCCCAAAGGCATTGTAGAATTCCGTTGTTAGCCCGTCCATACCTGGGGATTTATTAGGCTTTATGGCCTTCACTGCTGTTTTGTGGTCGCTCTGGGTCAGCTCTTGCTCCAGCCATTCTCTCCCTTCTTCCCCCAGAGTGGGCCGCGTGCTCCATGCCTCCTCCTGGGCTGCGCAGGAGGTTTGCTCCGGAGTGTACAGGTCGTTGTACAAGTCCCGGATTATTCCGGCCTCTGCTCGGTCTCGTGAACCAGGACCCCCGTGTCGTCGACAAGGCACTCGATGTACCTGTGCCCCCCCTTTCTCCTCTCTAGGGCATAGAAGAAGGATGACCCGGAGTCGAGGTTGGTTCTGTGCTCCATCTTGGACCGGATGAACGCTCCCCTCGTCTCTTCTTCCTTTAGCCCCTTGACGCTCTTTTGCTTCTTGATTCGCCTGAACGAAGTCAGGGTTCCTGACCTCAGCGAGGTCGCTCCTCCATATCAAGGACCTTGGCCTCCATGTCGGCGATCTCTTTGCGTCTGTTCTGTGTGCTTCCCCAGGTGTACTGTTGGCACAGCATTCTGATGTGGCACCTTGCCCACGTCCCACCGCTGTGCCAAGGAGCTGAATTGCTTATTTTGTAGCTGCCAGCGTTCCCAGAAGTTTTCGAACAGTTCCACAAAAGAAATGCCTTCTAGTAAGGCATTGTTGAAATCCAGTGGGATGCGCCACCGTGCGTTCTCTGCAGCTTTAACTGCATCACTATGAGGTTGTGATCAGTGACAGCTGCAGCCTTGATGTCTGATGCTGTGGCGCATGTCAGGAAACTTTTTCTTATATAGAACCCGTCGAGCCTGGACTGTCACCGATCCGTCATCTCCAGTTCTTCTGTAGGTGAACTGGCGTCGGTCTGGGTGTTGAAGACACCCACACATCCACCATGGCCATGGCATCCAGGAGCCTCTTGAGTTCCCTCTTAGGCCCGCTGTCTCTGAGCTCTAGCCCTGTATGATCCAGGTCATCTCCCTCTTTCCCCCTCTTATCTCCCTCTCTCATCTCCCTCTCTCATCTCCCTCTCTCATCTCCCTCTCTCATCTCCCTCTCTCATCTCCCGGCAGCGTGTCTTTGGACTGTGGAAAGCAACCGGAATACCCGGTGAAATCCACGCAGACAAGAGGCGAACGCACAAGCGCACAAAAAAGCGTCAGCCGCGCCAGGACGCGAACCTGGGTCCTTTTTGCTGCGAGGCGGCAGCGCGACTCACAAGCGCGCCTCATTCCCTTCCTCTACCCCTCGACCCTCACCTTAAACTCAGCCCCACCGCTTCCCTCCCATAACCTCTCTGTGGTTGAGGCCGTTCCACCAGCAGCGGAGTGAGCCTGCACTTGCAGGGGGCAGCGCCTTTCGCTTCCTTTACAACCTGTTGTGCAGAGTTGCAAAGTCCGCTTCACGCCGCCAGGGGGCGGTACTAACAGCAATCCATCATTGTGTGGGTGGCACGGTGGCGCAGTGGGTGGCGCTGTCGCTTCACAGCAAGAAAACCCGGGTTCGATTCCCGGCTAGGGTGCCTTTTTGTGTGGGGTTTGCGTGTTCTCTCTCTCTCTCCCCGTGCCCGCGTGGAGTACTCCTGTTTCTTCCCACCGTTCAGAGATGCGCTGCTGCCTAGGTTAATTGGCCTGCCGAGTAAAATTGCATAAAAAAAGTGTTCCTTGAGATGTACTGGCGTCACAGCCTGGGTATTCTCCTGTCTTGCGCCCTCTGTCGGCCAAGACAGAGGGCGCCCTGTACAAGATTAAGCGGGTATTGGTAATGAATGAATGTAGACTGTACAAAGTGGTTGGGCCTATCTCGGCAGACACAGGGCACAAGGCAGGGCTCGTCCCAGGGGGGGATGCCAGTTCATTGCAGGGCATCGGGAGTAACTTAGCAGGCCAATTAACCTTGGCAGCAAACATAGAACGATGTTTATTATTACAGTAGAAAGTACCCAGTGAGCTTGCATGCTCTGTATACCGGATTCCTGAGACACAACCTTCCGAACTGACTAATGCAACGTGGCATAAAATAAAAGGGTAAACTCAGAACAAAAATATGCGCATGTGTTTAGACTGTGGGGGGAAATCGGAGTATCCGGCGGAAACCCATACGAACACGAGGAGATCATACAAATGCCACATAGAAAGCCATCCGAGACGGGAATCGAACTGAGCGCTTTCTTGCTGTGAAGCTGCAGCGCTGCTCACCGCGGCACGGCGCCGCCCGACTGTACGATGTTGTCGAATCTGATTTATCTCTCTCCGTGTCCGCGTGGGTTTTCGCCGGGTACTCGGTTGACTCCCACTGTCCAAAGACACGCCGCTGCCTAGGTTAATTGGCCTGCTGACGAAATTGCCCCCAGTGCCCTGTGATGCATTAGGCATCACATCCTGGGTATAGCCCCGCCTAGCGCCCTCTTTCAGCCGAGATAGGCTCGGCCCCCCTCCACCCTGTAGAGTATTAAGCGGATTTTGATAATGGTCATGAGCTATGGATATTTTTGCTAGTATACATATGTAAAGAGGGCGGCACGGTAGACCAGTGGGTAGCGCTGTCGTCTCACAGCAAGAAGCTATGACCTGGTTGCCTTTTGGCAACATCTGGCTAACACTGACAATCAGGCTCTCAAGAAAGCCATGTCCAGTGTGGGCCAAAATCAGTTTAAAGGATAATGTATATATTGTAATGATGTAGGTTTTCACGGCTCGATGTATGATGATTGCTTCGAAAAGCTGTCCCGAGACAGCAGCTTTTCGAAGCAATCATAATGCATATATTATCAAAGCTTTTTGTTGGCATATTTTGCCACAAATATGTGTGGCTTTTGCAAACTAAACACTTTGTTTCAGGTGTCTATTTTGGTGTTTTAAGATCTTAACGCCTGTACAATTCCCAGAAAAGTATAATTTCTCTTTTTACAATGATGATGAAAAAACTTTACTGTTACTGATTTACTGTTCTTATGTCGTCGTTGTTGCTGACATGCCGTTCTCTCCGCAGCTTGTGCAGCGCTTTGTGACTTTAGGGTGAAAAACGCTCTCGAAGTGCAATTATTATACTGGAGTGAAATGCGCTTTACACCGCCAGAGGGCAGTAGTGATCATACAATAAACAGTGGCGACAAGGTTAAGCTCGGAACAAGTCTGGCTCTCCACGTTACTCTGTGACGTGACGGGACTGTGTATGACAACCCACATTAGTAAATATGAAGTTCGTATATTTGACATTGACACGGTCCCTTCAGCGCAATGCCAGTAAAGTCATCTGATGTCACCGAGATCTTCCTCGGAGACAAAGCACGAGGTTTCTGAGTGCACAGCTCGATCTCGAAAGTTGTTCATTTGGGATAACCGTGTGGAGGGCTTCCCCGTCTCCCCATCGCGACCGTTTCACCTGCCACGTGGAAAGCATCTTTCTTGCAGATTCCTCCAGCGCGGAAGCCGAAACGTCGCGAAGGGGAACGCTCACTGACACGGCCATCACGAAAGAACCGCATTGGAAAGCAGTCGTGAAACCCAAATCCAGTGTCGCGATTATTCCAGCGGAAGCTAAAGTTGCCATGATGACGTGGGCGAGCTGCCCAATTAATTAACTCGATGACGTCGCCGCCGATTGCGTGCCCGTGACGCCAAGCGGTCGTTAATTGGCCCGTGACCCATGGGACGTAATGAGTCTAAATCGAGACCATTCCTGAGCCGAGCTGGCGGAGCATTTACATTTTATACGGGGAGCAAAATAACCTCGTTGCTTGGAGCGGTGGTGCAACGGTTACCGCACTGCACCGCGAACACGTGCAGCCACGTCGATTCGCCGGTTCGATCCCCGGCCACGACAAACGTCAGTGGCGAAGTTTTCTCTGAAGCAGAGCTGAGCACCAGCCACAGCCACGAAGCGTGATGAGTCCTTCACCCGCAGGAGATTGAGCAGGGAGCTGCACGTCTACAAGTGACTCATAGCAAACAGGATCTCATAACGCTATGGTTATTTTTTTTGCCAGTCTACATATATAAGAATACAACAGGTTTTACCGTATCTGGCGATTATGCAGGTGTTAAGATTTTAACACCTGCAGGTTTTATGCAGGTGTTAACACCTTAACACCTGCATAATCGCCAGATACGGTAAAACCTGTTGTAATCTTATATAGGATCTCATAACGTGGGAAGTCAGCAACAGTCGCTTACAGGAAGCTACTTGGCCCTGCAATGGGAACGTGGAATTGGCACCACTGGTTCAGGGCTATTCAGAAAGAATGAGCACCGACCCATGTATCAAACAAACACACGTCACGTGTTCGCACTCGGCACACCACATTCAGTATACACAACTCGCTATAGTTGCGGCTACCAGTACCGTCTACGGTCTACCATGAAGCGACCCCAAATATATATAGTTAGAAATCAAGCGCTGTTGTTACACAGACTCACACAGAGACCCATAGATTCACACAGAGACGCATAGACTCACACAGAGACCCATGGACTCACATAAAGACCCATAGACCCATAGACACACCCACAGCCATACACAGAGAGCCATAGACTCACACTGCAACCCATAGATTCATACAGAGACCCATAGACTCACACATAGACTTCATTCGCAACTAAGTGGTTGTGACGTCACCGCGGCGCCTGTGCCAGGCCATATGCACCTTGAAGCCACGTGAAGTGTCGAAGGCTCGCTGATAGACATCGCGGGACAGACCCAGGTGTTGCCTGACTGAGATGACTGGCAGATGCACCACTTATGCTCCCTACTCTGCCAATTTTCTGTGTTTAAGCCACCCGACGCTCTACTTGTTGTTATGAGCGTCGCTCCTCCGCCCTCCGTTGTTGTTTGAGGGCGATTGCCTTCAACTGCCCCGTAGCGTCCTTCATGATCCTCCTCCACAGAGGTCGATCTTGACACCGCTGGTACCAGTCTTGAGCAAGTCCACTCAGCTTCATGTCTTCCTATGCCACATCAATCCATTTCTTCTCTAGCCCGTGTCGCATCCGTTTAGCCCCCGCTATCCGGCCAAACAGCAACTGCTTGGGCATGCGGTGGCTGGGTATGTGGGCTACATGACCCAGTCACCGCAGCCTCGCCTGCCGGAGGAGCTCACGAATGGGACTTTGCCCAGATCTTTCGAGAATTTGAAATCCAACCTGATTAAACTCAGGATGGATCGCAGGCAGGCCAGCCGGAAAGTTTCAAGGTGGCGCAGATGCTCCAGGGAGGTCCACGTTTATGCAAGCATAGAGAAGAGATGGCATGACTGCAACTGAGAAGACCCTAAGCTTCGTGTGGAGCGACAAGCCAGGCAGCTTCCATACAGCGTTACATAGCCGATGAAACGAAATTGCTGCCCGACTGATTCAGAGCGAGAGCTTCGCTGTCAAACCGGAACCGGCCATAAGCACACTCCCTGGGTATGAAAACTGCTCCACTTTCTCCACAACTGCCCCATCACTCATGGAGAGCTGAGGAGGTGGAGTATTCGATGGCACTAAATACCCAGACAGGTGCTTGGTTTTGGTGGGGCTGATGGTAAGACCCCACCTCTTTGTGGCATTCTCCACGTTCAACAGCAGAGCTCCCAACTCTGCGTTATTATTAATGATTCTTATTCACAGCCTGCAGAGGCTGGTGCCCATCCTCTCCACATTCTACAGAGGAACCATTGAGAGTGTCATGACCAGCTGCATCACTGCCTGGTATGGGAATTGCAATGCATCTGACTGTAAAACCCTGCAGCGGTAATGAAGACAGTGGATAACATCATCGGGACTCCTCTTCCCTACATCTGTGACATCTACCTCAAACGCTCTACACATAATAATAAATAATAATGATTGCGATTCTAGGGCGCTTTACATAAGGCCTTTAGCATTGTGTAGGACCCCTCCCACACCACCCCCCCCCCTCCTACTAACTTTTACCCTCGTCGTCTGGTAAAAAAGGTACCGCAGCATCCTGGCTTGGTTTGCCAGACTCTGCAACAGTTTCTTGCCTCAATGCTGTGTATATTAAAAAAAAAAACCCAAAAATGTTATTGCTGTTGATTTTCCATTCAGGTGCCGTTGTTGTCGTCGTGCCGTTCTCTCCGCAGATCTCTGAAGCGCATTGTGATCGTCGGGTGAAAAGCGCTCTATAAATGCAATCATTATTCTTGCAAGGACCTTTCCGGGCACACTAAGGACCGAGATGCCCCTGTAGTTATTACATTTGGTGCGGTCCCCCTTTTGAAAGAAGGAGGGACCACTAAGGCATCCTTCCATTCTTGGGGGATCCTTCTTGTGCTCCAAACATACAGGGCAGTCTGCAGACAAGCACCACCTTCCCTCAGCTTTTCGCTTGGAAAATCATCTCTGTCCGGTGCTTTTCCTGGTCTCAGGCCCTGGATTGCCTTACGTACTTCCTCTACAGATGGGAGAGAGGGGGTGGAAGAGTGGGGGGAGGGAGAGTGGGGCGGGGGCAGGGAGAGAGGGGATGGAGAGTGGGGGGATGAGTGAGGGGGAAGGAAGATTGGGGGGGAGGCAGAGTCGGGGGGATGAGAGTGAGGGGCGGGAGAGAGGGGGAGAGAGTGAGGGGGGAGAAGGAGGGAGGAGGTGGTTTGATTTTTTGAGGCGGAGCGCGGAGCTGATTCAGAAGCAGCGAGAGGCAGCGAGGAGAGAAGAGGGGATTGCGATCATCACCCCTCTTCATCCTCATCATCAGCTGCATCCCTTTAGTTTGTGTCCTACTATCGGCATCATCATCAATCATCCTCTTCCTCGTCTTTACCCATCTCGTCATCTGAATCTTCCTACTCATAATCACCCTCCTCCCCTTCGCTTCAATCCCCGCATCACCTCCTCCTTCATCCCTCCCCTCTTCCCTCTCCTCGTCCCTTTCATCCCTCTCCCCCTCCCTCCCCTCTTCCCTCTCCTCCTACCTCTCCTCCTACAGCCGCGCTCTAAGTCCAATTCACGAAGGATCGTCTCCGATTCCAAGCTCAACTCCTCTACACAAAGCAAATATCTCACCCTCGCCCGGTCCCGGGAAATACACGATCCCAGGTCCCCTCCTGCAGGGACTCAGCTCCCCTCCGTAGGGACCTGGGTCACCTCTGCCGAGTCCCAGGTCCCCGAAGAGGATGAACCCCTGTGGCGGCAGCCTCTCTTCCTCGCCAGGGACCCCCATCCCGCGGGAACCTCTCATCCCAGCGCGCCTCCACTGAGGGAAACAAAGAGGGCAGCAGGGGTGGAGGCGTGGGGTGTAGTGGTGGGTGGGGGCATGGGCAGGCGGGGCATGGCCGTGCTGCCCCGGGGCAGCCTCGCCTGCCCTCTCAAGAAGCTGCGTAAGCGCGTGCGCGCGGTGCTGCTGACCTGCGTGCTCGGGCTGGCGGCTGCTGGAGCCATAGCCACGTGGGTGACGGCGTGCGCGGAGGGGGTGAGACGAGGAGGAGGAAGAGGAGGGCACGCGGCGAGACGAGGAGGAGACGACGATGGCACGAGAGGACGAGGTATGATCACAGCACCGGCACGTATCGGGGAATTGAGTGACGCGCTACAGGGTCGCGGGGGGCCGAGCCTATCCCGGCAGACAGAGGGCGCAAGGCCGAGCTATACCCAGGATGTGCCGCCAGTACATCGCAGGGCACTTTTTTGGGAGCAATTTACTCAGCAGACCAATTAGCCTAAGCAACAGCGTGATTTTGGATGGAGTGGGGAAACCGGAGTATCCGGCGAAAACCCACGTGGTCACGGAGAGACTCTGTATTTAGACAGCAAGCTGGACCGTTGAGCTCTGTTGCTCTTTTTAACCATTGTCCAACAGGGAGGGACCAGCAACACCACCGCCTTACAATGTCTCAGGGCACCGTGGGCAAGTTAGTCATCAGACAATTAACCGAAGGCGGTTGACGTTTGCACTGTGGGAGGAAACCGGAGTACCACGCGGACACGGGGAGATCATGCAAACCCCACTCAGACACGTACCCGGGAATCGAACCCAGGTTATTGTTGCTCTGAGGCTGTGTATCGCTAACAAACGGTTTCATCAACATCCTGCAACATTCGTAAACTTGCTTTTGGAAATGTATGTCACTCAAATCGTTTAGCTCGTATTGGGTTGCTGTTGTCTATTAATGTGTCATCATTATCATTGTCGTCGCTTAAATGTGGTTTTGTTGCCTTGTAGGGCGCCTTGTGTTTGAGAAAAGGCGTCCGTGTTCACTTAGACTGAAGTGTTCATTATTATAATGAAACAAAGCGCGATTCGCGCTGCCACGCTTTCGACAAACATACAATCCGCAGCAGAATGTGGAACTGTCTGTTAGCCAGCTCCGTCTGAAGGCCGGTGCGGCACACGACGGACTGGCGTGGCAACACCACGCCGTCATTGTCTGCCACGTGATTGTGCACAGACTCCGCGCCAGGAAGTCATTTGAGGTCGAGCCGCCCGCTTCAAACATTCTCCGCCACTATTTTTGTGTTCGTGAGCGCGAATCCGAACTCTGGTCGCTGGGTTTGGAGAGCAGTGCGCTAACCATTGCGCCACTGTTCCCCACACTGCCCCCCAGGGGGGGAAACTCCTGGGTGGGGGGACTCCCCCCCCCCTCCGCTCCCCAGCTGCTGCTACTGCCACTTAAGCAAAAGCAGCAGACTACCCGCCCTACCAACGCTCTTGTTCCAAACATATAACACGTTCTTATGACGTTATAATGAAAACTGAAGCGTGCTCAAGAGGGTAAATTATTTCTGGTGCAATCGTTGAGAATTTAAATCTGAAACTATTTCGGACGAGCAATCAACAAGTTTGAAGTAGAACTTAAGTAGAATATACATGCCTGGGTGCTGCGGACATTATGATGGTTGAGGCTGTGTTAGTGATGATGTACTTGGCATTAATGATGAGGTGGTATTGACGATGAGGTGTTGGCAATCATAATCATTAACGAGGTGGTTTTAATTATGACGATCTAGTGTTAACGATGAGGTGGTAATGATGGCGTGGTAGTGGTATTCGTGAGGAAGTGCTCGCAACGATGATGATTAACGAGGCAGGTGGTATCAATGGCGGCGATAATGATGATTGACATGGCGCCGTTACGTTGCGGTGACGCTGCAGTGACGTCACTGGAGCACTCGCGGAACCGCGCAGCCATGAGAGCCATGTCCCTATCGGTCAAACAACGGGGCCGCGAGTGAGCGCTGGTGAATTCAGCATGACTGTCGGGAGAATTTATCCGCAAGGGCTGCTCTTTCGGGATAGCCACGTCGAGCATTCCTCCACCGCTCTTGCCTCTCTTTTGCGACGAGTCGCCCGCCGCGTTTGAGCCATCGTCAGGCTAACGGTTGAGCGTGAAGGAGTTGCGTTTGTTTATCTGTGGTGCTGCACGTGTGTGTGTGTGGTGTGTTTGTAGGGAGCGGTGGCCCAGCGGTTAGCGCGCTGGGCTAAAAACCTGGCGACCCGAGTTCGAATCCCACTCACGGCCAACACGACTAACGATTTTCTGAACCGGTCCTGGGCCTCCCCTAGGTCGACTTAGCCTCAAATGAGTACCTAGTGCAGTGCGTACACATTGCCACTAGGAAGACAAAGGCGGCGGAGCGTGGTGCTGGTCACCCACCTCGTATGCCGTGTCGACCTTCATAGGTGCTCGCTAACGGCACTTGACCCTACAGTTAATGCTATATGGGGAATCTTTGTCTTTATCTTTGGTGTGTTTGTGGCATTCCGACACTGGCTCCCTTGAGTGAGTAAGGAGTGACGAACCCACATCATTACATCATCATCATCATCGTGGCCCAGCTGCTGACGCCACCGCCACCACTGCCAGCTCGTGCCACGCTCCGTTGAGTCCTCAGTTGCTGCAGAGCAGAACGGTCTCGACCATGTGTACTCTAGGGTAGCACAGGCTCACACAGAGATTCACACAGACTCACACAGAGACCCACAGATTCACATAGAGACTCACACAGAGACCCACAGATTCACACAGATACCCACAGACTCACACAGAGTCACACAAATACCCGCAGACTCACACACAGACTCACACAAAGACCCACAGACTCACACAGAGACTCACACAGAGACCCACAGACTCACACAGAGACTTACACACACAGAGACCCGCAGACTCACACAGAGACTCGTAGACTCACAGAGACCCACACAGAGACCCATAAACTGACAAAGACAAATAGAGACCCACAGACTTCTATAGAGAATCTCACACTCAGATACCCAACGACTCACATAGAGACCCGCAGACTCGCACAGAGACCCACAGACTTTGAGCTGAATACTTAAGGGAGACCCAGGACCGGTTCAGATAATGGTTATCGGCTCTCTGAGCTCGTAATGCAGTGCACTAACCGCTGTACCACCGCCCCCATACACATACAAGACAAATATCCCCCGTATAGCCTTAACAGACTGTCGGGTCAAGTGCTGTTAGCTAGCACCTATGAAGGCCAGCACGACACACGAATGGGTGGGTGGCCAGTACCACGCCGTTGTATCCCTAGTGGTGATGGTTGCACGCCGCACTAGGTAGTAATTTGAGGCTGAGTCTACCTAGGGGTGTTGCTCGTGAGCGAGAATGGCCTCACACACGCACGGAAATCAAATCTCGTGTCACGTGATTGTGCGAGCGGGCATCATCACCCTGGGCACAGTCGTTGACCCCGCTCTGCCTCCCTTTCGCCCCATCTCCCCGTGCTCCACCAACCCCGGTACCACCCCAGAGGTCGGGAGATCACAGGGCGCTCCGGGCAGATGGCGAGACGCAGGGACACGCGGCGCAGCGGACTCGCGCCTCTCCGTGAGTCCTACCTTGACACCACTACAACCACCACCACAACCACCGCCACAATAACCACAAGAACAACCACAAGAACAACAGCCACAACAGCCACAACCACCACAACAACCACCACAACAACCACCACAAACCACCACAAAAGACAAAGATCCCCAATATAGCCCAAGTAGACTGTAGGGTCAAGTGCCGTTAGTGACCTCTCATGAAGGTCGGCACGGCACACGAGGGGGTGGGTGACCAGCACCACGCCCGGCTGCCTTTGTCTTCCTAGTGGCGAATTATTATTTTTTACGCCGAACTAGGTTCTCAGTTTGAGGCCTGGCACTGATATAGGGAAGGCCCTAGAGCGACACCACCACCACCACCACCGCAACCGTCACCTCAACCGCCACCACAACTACTACCACCACCACCACCACAGCCACCACAACCACTACCACCACCGCTACAGCCACCACAACCACTACCACCACCGCTATCACCACCACAACCACCACCGCCACCACTACCGCCACCACATCCACCACAACCACCACAACCACTACC
>JAZEWT010000006.1:15520427-15552932 GCA_036362905.1 Mordacia mordax
CCACCGCTCCCCACTACACACAGTGCGCTAACCGCTACACCACCGCTCCCCACTACACACAGTGCGCTAACCGCTACACCACCGCTCCCCACTACACACACAGTGCGCTAACCGCTACACCACCGCTCCCCACTACACACACCATATCACTCGCGCGAGAGCCATGCCCCATGCCCTCCGGCCCGTGTTTGCAGCTCCATTACGGATGACGAGAGCGATGTGCGGACGAGGATGGGCAGAGGGCAGCGGAGAGAGCAGCGGGGAGGGCAGCGGAGAGAGCAGCGGGGAGGGCAGCGGAGAGAGCAGCGGGGAGGGCAGCGGAGAGAGCAGCGGAGAGAGCAGCGGGGAGGGCAGCGGACCTGACACGGAATTGCTTCGTGCTTCCTTGTTTTGCTGTCGCAACCCCGCACCAATTGTCCAAGGCTGAACCGATCCAATTGATGCTTGACGACCAGACCATTGAAGTTGCGAAGGCAATCCGGAGTCTCGGAGTCACTATTGATTCCTCACTCAGGTTCGAGACATAAACAAGGTGACGAAGGTAGCCTATTTCTACGTCATAAACATAGCCAGGCTGCGCAACATCCTGTCACTGTCTGATGCTGAGAAGCTAATACACATCTTCATCTCCTCACGAATCGATTACTGTAATGCACTGCTCCCTGGCACCCCTGCCTACCTGATCAATCGTCTACAACGTGTGCAGAATGCGGCTGCTAGAGTTCTCACCCGCACACCCATCCACCATCACATATCCCCAGTACTGGCGTCTATCTGCTGGCTACCGGTTAAATATAGGATCCAATTCAAGATCCTCTTTCTCACCGACAAGGCTCTCACTGGCGCTGCTCCGACATACATCCTTGATCTGCTTCAGGCACCATCCTCAACACAAGATCGATCCTCCAGTACGGGCTTGCTGCATGTACCCCGATCGCACCTCCATTCGATGGATGACAGAGCATTCTCGCGCGCTGTTCCCAGACATTGGAGATTCGATCAGCTGAGTCCCTGGGCATCTGAAATTCTCGTCCTAAGACTCACTTGTTCCATAATGCTTTCAAGTCCTCTGGTTAGGACTGTTGATGCTGCTCACTCTTTTTGTGCTGGGATGATGTCTCTCTCTGGCCTGTGCCTGCTCAGGAACACATTTCTTCCTTCATTTGTTTCACAATTATTTGTATGTCTTATTTTATGTCCTTCTTTGATTTACAGCCATAATTTTACTTTCAATTGAACCGTCCTGATGTTGTTGTTGTTTACATGCCGTACTCTCCACAGTTCTGTGCAGTGCTTTGTAACCCTCGGGTGAAAAGCGCTTTAGAGGTGCAATTATTATTATTCCTGAGGTCGAGTCGGGGAGGACAGAGTTTTTTGTTTTCTCCGCAGTTCGGGGACACAAGCCCAAAGGCGAGCAACGTCAAGCGGCCAGCAACAAACAGCACTATCTACGTTATGATAGTTTTTGGGCAAGGCATTTGTTAAATGGATGAAGGTCTCTCCAAGCTGTCCCGTCTCTAGTAATGAGACTGATGTCCTCCAGCGATTATTATTATTATTACTACTACCGGAGTGGGTCTCGTTGCAATGGTGGAGGTTCTCACGGCTTGATCTGCGCTCTCGAGAGCGTCTCTTTCGGGATAGCCGTGTCGAGCGTTCCTCCTCTCCGCTTTCGCAACGTTTTATTTCCTCCTAACAGATCTACCGGTTGTGTGTGCGTGTGTGTGTGCGTGTGTGTGTGTGCGTGTGTGTGTGCGTGTGGGTGTGTATGTGCGTGTGTGTGCGTCTCATCTCATCTCATTGTCTGAAACCGCTTAGTCCTATACAGGGTCACGGTGAAGCCGGAGCCTTTCCCGACAGACACAGGGCGTACGGCAAGGATATACCGACGATGGGACGCCAGTCCATCGCCGGATGTGTGTGCGTGTGTGTGCGTAATTGTGTGTGTGCATGTGTGCGTGTGTGTGTGCGCGTGTGTATGTGTGCGTGTGGGTGTGTGTGCGTGTGTGTGCGTGTGTGTGTGTTTGTGCGTTTGTGCGTGTGGGTGTGTGTGTGTGTGCGTGTGGGTGTGTGTGTGCGTGTGGGTGTAGGTGTGGGTGTGTGTGCGTGTGTGTGTGCGTGTGTGTTCCTGTCATCTGGGTGTCTGGGGCTTCAAGGCGCGACGGTGATGCTGCGCACATTCAGAAGTGGAAGTCGGTTTGGGGGGGGTGGTGCGCAGTGGGCAGCGTTGTTGCCTCACAGCAAGAAGGACCCGGGTCTTTTCCCGGCTCGGGTGCCTTTCAGCGTGGAGTTTGCTTATTGATCTCTCTTCGTGTCCGCGTGGGTTTTCGCCAGATATTCAGTTTCGTTCCATCGTCCAATAGCACGCCGCTGCCTAGATTAATTGTCCCGCCGAGTTAATTGCGCCCAGTGCCCTGCGATGCATCGGCGTCACATCCCAGGTGCAGTCCCGCCTTGTGCCCTCTGTCTGCCCGGAGAGTGTCCGGCCCTCCCCGCGACCCTGCACAGCGATTCAGCGGGTACTGATAACGATGAATTGGTTTTACTGCGATTTCCGAACCGAGGGCAGATGAAGGAGAACCGTTGTTTCGAGAACAGTCAACAGCTGTTCTCTCGGAACAGCCGTCCGGCCCCCCCCACACAGCAGGCATCTGCTGAAGATGCCTCCCACGTGGCCGCGATGGAGAGAGAGAGAGAGAGCGAACACCTGACACGGCTATTCCGAAACAGCAGCTACGGGGAGACATTGTAATCGCACATCGAGACGTGACGAACCCACAACAGGGAAAAACTCTTTTGACCCGCGTGGTTCCACGGTGCGCGTTCGACTCCCGTCTCAGACGAGAGGGGACTGGATATGGACGAGACGGATCACGTGCCGCTCTCACCGGGGGGGGCCGGGGGGTGGGGGACCGACCCCTCCCCACCACACCCCGCCGCCATGCTGGCGTACAGCCCACAGGACACCTTCTTCACGGGTGAGGAGGGCGCGCTCGCGCGCGCGCGCGAACGTACGGTGCGCGTGTGAGGCAGTAGAGCGAGTAGGTTGACAGGCAGGTAGAACGACAGGAAGCTTGTGACCAGATCTTGGGAAGATAAGCACGTCATAACTAAATAAACCAATTATTTAGCGGTGATGTTGCATAACTAACAAACAATAACAACTCGGCACATTCCTCAACAACAGCAGCACTGTGGCCTCAAAAGGAAACAAACTGTGCGACGTTTCGGGCAATGGCCATTCTTCAGAGCAGAGATGCCAGAGCGCGTACAGAAGCCCCTCTGCCTGTCTATGTGCTCGGAATTAAGGTCCATCACCCGAAATATCGCCTGTCGTTGTTAATAACGCGCCGTGTTGGATTCCCGTGGCGCCGCGCTACAGGGCACAGAGATCTCAGCCCGGAGGAGACAGGCGGCGCAGCAAGCGGACTAATCACCATCTGTTTACATCTGTAAGGGGATAGAGCGTTGCCCCGCCGCGCAATGCGTGTGGGGGGGGGTTCTCTGGGTGCTCTAGGTTCCTCCCACGCGTGTGATGAACTGTGGCCGTGAAGCGAGGGTCACACAGCGCAGCACAGAGCTGTGGAGAGAACGGCATGTCAACAACATCAGAAGAGATAATTGAAATAAAATAATATAAATCATTGAAGCTCATCGAGTAACAAAAAACTGAAAATACCCCACGTGGTAGCGGCAGGACCCTCCTGAAAACGTGCCCTACGACTCAACAGCCTGGCTCTCCTGGATAAATTAGTCGCCGCGTTCTCAACCCATCGGCGGGCCGTGAGCGCCGTCCAGTGGTCCGTGGAGACTGGACCTGAGTGGGCCTTGAGGTGACAAAGCTTGAGGACCCCTGACCTGGTCAGGCTGGAGGTTGCTGCCCGTTGCTGCTGCACGCGAGTGTCCGGCGAGGAACCACCCCCCCTCCCCCCTCGTCTACTCTGTGCAGTTCCACTGCTGGATGAGCGCTGGCTGGCTGGCGTCCTGCCTGGCTGCCCCTACACGCCCACCTACACAATCCGCGGGCACCCACTGCTGCGCTACCAGGGACTACAGTTTGTACGTCGCGCGTCACGGCCTGCGCTGCGCACCTGCAATGAAGCTGGCCCGTCGCTCGAAACGTCGTCTGTATAATTTGTACATGCTCTCCCGCTGACGGCGGTGCCCCGTTATTATTGCATCGGTTGTAGCGATGTTTGTTCGTTGCAACACGCCGCGATATGCGTTAGTGCTGCGCTGGTGCTGCGCTGCGTTAATGTTGTACTGTATTGTTGCTGCGTGCTGTGCTGAGCACGGTATTGGTCCCGTGTGCTGTGCTATGTGCTCTGCTGCGTGTGTTGTCTTACGTGCTGGTGCTGCGCGCCGTGTTGCACGTGCTTTGCCGCGTGTGCCGTGCCGCGTGTGCCGTGCCAGGTGTACCTCTCCTACGTGTACCCCAACGACTTCACGCGCCTCACGCACATGGAGAGCGGCAACGCATGCGTCTACGAGCCTCGGGGCCCAGGGGGGGCGGCCGGGGGAGCCCCCCGCGGGTAACGTGCACCCCCCCCCCCACTGCGTGTGTGTGAATGTGGGGAGCGGTGACCCAGCGGTCAGCGCGCTGGGATACAAATCCCCCTCCCGAGTTCGAATCCCGTTCACGGCGAACACCAGTGACGATTTTCTGGACCGGTCCTGGGTCTCCCCTAGGTCGACTCAGCCTCAAATGAGTCCCTAGTGCGGTGTGTAAACATTGCCACTGGGAGACAAAGGCGGCCGGGCGTGGTGCTGGTCACCCACCCCCTCCTGTGCTGTGTCGACCTTCATAGGTGCTCGCTAAGGGCACTTGACCCTACAGTCTGTGAAGGCTACACGGGGGGTCTTTGTTTTTGTGAACCTTCCACGTGTCCCTGTGTGTGTCTTTCCGCGTGTCCCCGCGTGTGTGTGTGCTTGTGTGTGTGTGTACAGTGCGTGCGTGTGGGGAGTGGTGGCCCGAGTTCGATTCCCGCTCACGACCAAGAGCAATGGCGTATATGTGATCCGGTCCTGGGACTCCCCCTAGGTCGACTTAGCCTTAAATGAGTATCTGGTTCGGCAAACATTGTCACCAGGGAAACAAAGGTGGCCGGGCGGGGTGCTGGCCGCCCACCCCATAGCATGCCTCAACTGACCTTCGTAGGCGCTTCTGGCTAATAGCACGTGCCCTACAGCCGTATGACTCCACTAGGTCGCCTCGGCCTGAAATTAGTATCTAGTGCCGTGCGTAAACCACGGGTATTATAGCTGCCAGGTGTGCTCCCCGATGACCACACCAGCCCCTGTAATAGGTGCTCGCTAACCGTGTCTTACGACTATTTGGGTCTCCACGCGTTTCTGTTTTGTGGGGGATATGGGGAGGGTTGCGCCAAGCAGAGTAAATAATCTATGAGACAAAAGAATTAATTATTTACGGTCGATGCAAATTATATTCCAGTGTTGCGTTTGGGCTAAACGCAGCTCAGTGAACGAGACAGGCCTCGTAGCAATAAGATGACTCACACAGTGCGGCGCAGTAGCAGTAATGAGAATCAGGTATTGAGATTCGATTCTGCAATTGATTCTCAAACCCTGAATGTTGGTCACAAAGGGGTGAATCGTAATCGACAGCGATAATAATCCATCAACCCCCCCCCCAAAGCACTCTTGCTCTTTTACCCTGAGGTCAGACGAACGTGCTACGTGCTTGGAACTATTCTCCCGTATGGCGGATACTCTGCTAGTAGTACTGCGGGTGACAGTTTAATAATGTACGTTTGCTATTGGCAATCATCACGATGGAGCGACGTTTCACCGCCACAGTCTGCAGTTCAGGCGATGTTGCTGTCGTGCGCGATCCAAGTTCGGTCTCCATGCAGTGTATCGATGTGGGCTTTCTAGGCTCCACATTTGAAAATTGATTGCAAATAAGCCGCCTCTTCGCGGTGTCATCTCCTCAACGTCGGTACCGTGACGTCAGCACGCAAATGTCCTTCCCGTTCCTAACGGCGCCACGGCAATCCGTTAATGCCCACCGTGAGTTGTAACCGGGGCGGTCCGCCGGATCCGAACCGCGAACGTCTACGAGCGAGCGGCGACCGCCGGGCGGCTGTGACGAGACGGACGCGCGGCCGCCCGACTGATCCCCCGTGTTTCCCACGAACCTTCTACACCGCAAGGGTGGACTTCAGCCGCTACATGAAGGTGGACGCTGCCGCGGCTACTGGGGTGGAGAACGCAACTGCTCAGCTGCCCCAGCGGCCAGGTGATGACTCGATCATCTCTCCCCCCCACCCCACCGTCGCGGGTAGACAGCGGCGGCCTCCTGTTCTGCGTGGGTTTCCTCCGGGTTCTCCGATTTCCTCCCACAACAAAAAAAATGCTAATTAATTTGCAGTTAACATCGTAATGTATAGAACGCAGTGTCTGGCAGGTGTTGGCGCCGGCTGACTTCATGGCTGCCTTCCCCTCGCCACTCTGTGGTTTCATTACACCTCTATAATTATGCAAGTCGCCGTGGATAAGGACGTCTGCTAAATAATTAATAATTATTATTGGGACGCGTCAGATGTTGAAGAGGCTTTTCTCAGCCGATAGGTGGATGGTCCTGCTCGAGGAGGCTTGAATCCCGCCTTGGGGAGGGGGAGCACCTTTCTGTGTAGAGGTTGTGAGTTCTCTCCCCTTGCTATGCGTGGGTTTCCTCTGGGTTCTCTGTTTTCCTCCCACAACGAAAAAAAACCAACCGCTTGTTCATGAATTGGCCAATGACACGTTCTAGGACGTGGTGTTTGACGGGTTGGCGTCAGCTTACCGCGCGGCTTGCCCCCTCCAACCCCCTCTGCAGGTTACCTCGCGCCTCTCAGTCGTTATCATAATAATTGCACTTCTAGAGCGCTTTCATCCGAGGGTCACAAAGCGCTGCACAGAGATGTGCAGAGAACGGCATGTCATCAACAACAACGACATATCTCTTCCAATGAAATAAATGAAAACGAGGCAATTTCTAAAGCAACCCCCGTACAGCGAGAGGGGGAAACGCTCGATCTCACACAGAAGCGAGAGACGATATCAATTCTTACTTTGCTGGCTTCTTGAAATATTCCCATCACACTGATAGTAGTTACACTGATTTGTCTCTTGTTAATTTATTGCCATCATTTATTGGCGTTTTTGTGAAATGTTGGCGTGTGACTTTAAACTTCATTATTATGGTCACGACTTTATCTCATCTCATCTCATTATCTGAAACCGCTTAATCCTATATAGGGTCACGGTGAGCCGGAGCCTATCCCGGAAACACAGGGCGTAAGGCAGGAATACACCCGACGACGGGACGCCAGTCCATCGCCGGGCATTGCGGGACAATTTGAGTCTGCGAGCCAATCAACCTATCCAGGAGCATGCTTTTGGACTGTGGGAGGAAACCGGAGTACCCGGCGAAAACCCACGCGGACACGGGGAGAGCATGCAAACTCCACACAGAAAGGCACCCGAGCCGAGAGATTCGAACCCGGGACCTTCTTGCTGTGAGGCGTCAGCGCTAACCACTGGGCCACCGCGCCGCCCTGGTCACGACTTTATCCTTGCGCAAATTGGTGCTGTGAGTTTGTTTATTTACTTCGTGATTGCGTGTGTAGCTGCGGTGGTCAGATCGAAGTTTTTCATCCGGAGCTTGCAAGCCCACTGGGTATTTTCTGCTCTTATAATGAACATCTTCTGTGTGTCTCGCGACTCATACTGAGCCTGTGCGCGGTGGCGCATTGAGTAGCGCGTTTGCCTCAAACCAAAAGCGCTCGGGTTCGATTCCCAGCTCGAGAGCGTTTTTGCCGGACACTCCGGTTTCCTCTCACCGTGTAAAGTACACGCTTGCTGCCTAGGTTAATTGGCCTGCTGAGTAAATTGGCCCCAAAAAGTGTGCCCTGTGATGTACTAGCGTCACATCCTGGGTGTTCCCCCGCCTTGCACCCTCTGTCGGCCGAGATATGCTCCCCCCTGACCCTGTGCAGGATGAAGCAGGCATTGGTAATGAATGAAGACCTCCTCAAAGGCCGACGAGAACGAGGTCGCGCTCGTTCGCGCAATGATCCACCAACCCTGGCTGCTGCCTGCACACAGCGCTGCACAACAGATTGAGAATATGGGCGACGGAGCTGGAGTCCATTATGATTCATGATCTCTCCCCCATCACGCCCGCCCACCGCTCTTAACATTGCGGGGCTGCCAGGCTATTGATTTCGTACAATTATGTAATGAGTACCATTAGGATTTACGAGTGGGGGTTATGATGGTGATGTCATCGTAGGGCGGTCGACTTTTATCACAATTCCCATGCTGACTATTTACGTACTTGCAAGTTCCGGCACCGCACGCACCTGATAATTGGTAAATAGCCCATCATCATAATCCCTTTGTCGCCGATAAAATGAGTACCACTTTGTATGGACGCCGACCGCGCTTGTACTGTATGGGTCGGCTTGATCTCCGCCACTGTAATGTGGAATTTCCACCGTTTGCCCAGGAGTTGGCATCACTCTGGGGCTGCGGAGAAGGGAGCTCGCCGTGTAATCGCGTCGCCCCCTGGTGTCAATGCTGTGAAGCTGCAAGGGGGCTTGGCGAGTGGTGACTTGTAAATTCGCTTGCTTTGATTCAAGCATGACCCTGCTGATGAGACAGAAAATGCTGAACCCGGGCCAAAGTTTTGCTTGTTTTGAATCGAGCCTGCTGAGGAGCCACCACTTTTCAGGCAGTGAACGAGTGTGAACAATTACCCAAGCTGTGCAGTACTCAATATTTTAACATGATTACATTAGGTAACAAATAATAATAATAGCGCTTTTCACCCGAGGGTCACAACGCGCTGCATAGAGCTGTGGAGAGAACGGCATGTCAACAACAACAACATCAGAGTAGATCAATAAAACCTAAAATAATGGCTATAAGTCAATGGACATAAAATAACAGACACAATTATTATTAAACAAATGAAGGAAGGAATAAGTGTTCCTGAGCAGGCACAGGTCAACAGCGAGTCATCAGCCAGCACAACAACAGTGAGCAGCATCAACAGTCCTAGCCAGAGGACTTTAATGCGGTACGGAATAATTGAGTTGAGACGAGATTTGAAGATACCCATGGACTCAGTTGAGCGAATTTCCAGTGGAAGGGCATTCGTAAGTCTGGGAGCAACGAGAAGGCTCTGTCACCAATCGAACGGATGTGCGATCTGGACACATGCAGCAAGCCCGTATTTGAGGATCTTGAATTCAATCCTATATTTAATCGGTAGCCAGTGGAGAGACACAAGTACTGGGGATATATGATCGTGGATGGGTGTGCGAGTGAGCACTCTCGTAGCCGCATTCTGCACACGTTGGAGACGATTGATCAGGTAGGCAGGGGTGACAGGGAGTAGTGCATTGCAATAATCGATTGCTTCATCTCTTGATGAAGATGTGTATTAGCTTCTCAGCATCGGAGGGTGACGGCTTGTTGCGCGGTCTGGCTATGTTTCTGAGATGGAAATAGGCTACCTTCGTCACCTTATGGGTACTTTTTTGCCAGTGTACATATGTAATTAACAGAACAGGTTTTTACCATTCCTGGCAATTATGCAGGTGTTAAGATTTCAAAACACCAAATAGACATATTTCGCAATGTGTCTGTATAATTGCCAGGAATGGTAAAAACCTGTTCTGTTAATTACTTCGTCACCTTGTTAATGCGCGTCTCGAAGCTGAGTGAGGAATCAAGAGTCACTCCTGGACTCCGGACTGCTTTAGCAACTTCAATGGTCTGGTCTCATCTCATCTCATTGTCTGAAACCGCTTAGTCCTATACAGGGTCACGGTGAAGCCGGAGCCTATCCCGGCAGACACAGGGCGCAAGGCAAGGATATACCGACGATGGGACGCCAGTCCATCGCCGGGCACTGCGGGGCAATTTAGCCTGCGAGCCAATCAACCTATGTAGCAGCATGCTTTTTGGACTGTGGGAGGAAACCGGAGTGCCCGGCGAAAACCCACGCGGACACGGGGAGAGCATGCAAACTCCACACAGAAAGGCACCCGAGCCGAGAGATTCGAACCCGGGACCTTCTTGCTGTGAGGCGACAGCGCTAACCACTGGGCCACCGCGCCGCCCAATGGTCTGGTCGTCAAGCATCAATTGGCATCTTCAAATCTCGTCTCAAGACTCACTTGTTCCGTAAGGCTTTCAAGCCCTCAGGCTGGGACTGTTGATGAAGCTCAAGGTTGTCATGCCCGAATGATGGCTTTTTGCTAACCTGCGCCTGCTCGGCAATATTTATTCCTTCCTTGTTTGTTGAAGATTTGTTTTCTCTGCTTACCTTATGTCCTGGAATTTATTGCTACTATTTGACTTCCAGTTGAACTGTCCTGATGTTGTTGTTGACGTGCCGTTTTCTCCACAGTTCGGATTTGTAAAAAAAAACCACCTCAAACTAAGTTATAGTTGCTGCTGATTTTCCATTCTTATATCGTTGTTGTTGACATGCCGTTCTCTCTGCAGCTCTGTGTGGCGCTTTGCGACCCTCGGGTGAAAAGCGCTCAATAATGCAATTATTATTATTATTATAGGTTCAGCCTTGGACAATTGGCGCGGGTTGCGAAAAGCAAAATGTCTGTTTTGTCGCCATTTATTTTTAGGAAATTTGAATTGAGCCCGGCCTTCACAGTGAGGACGACATGCAAAGACCCGACGCATTGATGGATGGCTTTGCGTGGATATAGATTTGGATGTCATAGGCATAGCAACGGCAGCTGAGATTGAGGCTGCGCAGGATTTGGCCAAGTGGTTTTATGTAGATACTGAATAAGAATGGACCGAGGAGTGAACCTTGAGGAACTTCAGACCAAACAGGATAAATCTCTGAGTTACGTCCTTCGAGGCTAATTAACTCTTTCCGGTTTCAGAGGTAGGAGCGTAGCCAGTGCAGGGCACAGCCAGAGACCCCTATGCTCTCCCGTCGCTCCAGTAAGGTAGAGTGGTCAACGATATCAAAGGCTGCGCTCAAGTCCAGTCGGACAAAAACTTGGCAAGCCTCCATCAGCAGCAACAAGTCGGTCATTAACTGCTTTGACCAGAGCAGTTTCAGTACCATGGCCGAATTTGAACACAAAATGGGAGGGATCGAGGAGATTATTGTTGAGGTACTTGAGCGGCTACTGCACGCTCAAGGACTTTAGAGAGGAATGATACATTTGAGATGGGGCGATAATGATCGGTACATTTGAATAGTGGGAGAACGATGCCGGAGAGAAGTGAGTTATTTCAAGAGATTAGTAACGAAAGTGGCAAGGGATCTGAAATTTGCCCGGATGAGTTTGGATGGGAAGGAGTCCAGGGAGCATTTTGTAGGCTGAGATCTGGTAACTAATGAATAGACATCAGATTCGGTTAATTCGGAAAATGCAGGCGTTTTTGAGATCCGGCTAGGAAAAGGACAAATTGTTGTGGTATTTGGTTGGCTGTTGAAACTGAGTAGCTGAATAAACTGATCCGCCTGATCTTTATTAATGAAGAGAGGTGAGGGTGAGTGATTGATTGTATGAAGGAGCCGATGGATGGTCGATAAGAGGATTTTGGTCTTGTCCCAGGTATCAGCTAGGATGCGGGAAAAGTGGTCGGTACAGGCGCAATCCAGTGCCTTCAGGTAGCGATTGAGATGGTTCTTAAAGATTTGAGTGTGAACGGTGAGGCCAGATTTTCTCCAGGTCCGTTCGGCACTGCGTGCATTCTCCTCGAGGTTCTGGAGTTCAGCAGTATACTCGGGGGATGGTTTTCCGCCCGAGACACAACGTGATTTTCTTTCATTATTAGGGTCAAATCATCCAGTATGCTTGATAGTGAGCTGTTTTCAGTTTCAACTGTCGCATCAGAGGCAGAGTGAGCCCAGGCAGAGAGTGAGGAACTGTTGATTGCAGTGCTGAATAAGTCTGGAGTGACTACGTTAAGATTTCGGAATTGGATTTGGTGCTTGGTGACGGAAATGGGTGGCGGTACCTGATGATCAAACAATGGCTCGGGTGCCTTTCTGTGTGGAGTTTGCATGTTCTCTCCGTGCTCGCGTGGGTTTTTGCCGGGAACTCCGGTTTCTTCCCATCGTCGCAAATACAGGCTGCTGCATAGGTTTATTGACCTGCAAATTAAATTACTCGATAAAGTGCGCCCTGTGATGAACTGGCGTTACATCCTGGGTATCCCCCCGCCTTGCGCCCTCTGTCGGCCGGGATAGGCTCCGCCCCCCCTCCCCCGCAACCCTGTAATGATGAAAGGATGAATGAACTAATGACGAGGCTGGAATATGCAAAGAAACCCCACGAGTGCCTTACATCATACAGTATTGGTACACATACGCTATACCGCCGTCTACTGTATGGCTCTATATTAAAGTCTACGGGGAGATGCACCCCACCATTCCACTGCACGGTGACCCACCAACCCTCGCTGCCTACAGTGCCCTAACCGCTGCGTCACCACTCCCCGTCGTTATCCGCAGACGCGGAGAGACGCGCGGTTGTCGAGATCACGGGGGTCACCACAGCAGGCGGGCATCGCGGTTGCCCCGCCGGCTCGGACCGCTCGCCGCGGGCCGCACGGTTGGGTGGCCGGCCCCCGCCGGGCTGCGGGGCCCCTCCCCTCCCGGGGCAAGAGACGCCGCTCACCTCCCCGCCGGCTCCCAGGACTGACGGCAAGAAGTCGGCTTCCGTTGGAGGAAGAGCGCCGCGACCCGCCCGGGACTCGAACCCGCACACAGAGCTCGCGGGCACGCGCGGCCTTCACCCGCGGCCCGGCCGGGCCCCCCGCACGAGTCGGAAGGCCTCGCGACGCTTCCTCGCCATCGAGGAGTTGGGCTCCATGCCGAAGCCTTCGGAGAGTCGCCACGAACCGTGGCGAACCGCGACCTCGCGCGGGACTAGAACCGCGCGGCGGCCGCTCGACGGCGGTGGCGGCCGGGGGGCCGCGCGCGCCACGGTCGAACCCCCGACTCCGTCCGGGGCCCCGGCGGAGATGTCGGCGGCAGCGGCAGCGGCATCCTCGGGTCCCGCTGAGCCGGGCGGGGAGGCCGCCGGACCGGACTGGGACCGCACATTCGCGGTGGAGCCGGGCGGCGTGGACGTGGAGCGCGGCCGCTCCGACCGGATCGACCTGCAATGTCACGTGGCCGGGAACGCGGTGGCGCCTGCGGGGGAGGCGCTCGCCGTCGCGCGGAGATTCGTGCAGCTCGTCAACGCGCGAGATGCGCGGCGGTGAGTAACGGAGGGGTCGCGGGCGGGGGTGGTGGTGGTGAGGCTGCAGTGAGCGAGCGGTGAGGAACCGGGGGAGCGGCAGTGAACAGAGGATAAGGAGTGGTAAGCAAACGTGGTGCTGCGGAGCGCCCGGATGAGCAGCCACCTTGTGCAGCGGTGGCGCGGAGACGAATCCTACCCTGCGTCACCGCCACGTCACCTCCACGTCATGGCCTCCGCGCAGTCCCATGGCTGCGTGGGATTGGTTGGACGCAGTGTTGTGATTGGCTCCATCACGACCCCTCCCTTCGCCCCCACGACCTCTCCCCCAAGTACAACCACCCCTCCATCATCACAACCACTCCCCCCACCACAATTACCTCCACACCACAACTCCTGCTCCACAACCACCCACCCCACCACAACCACCACCCGTCCCGCACCTCGCGCTCCGCTCTAACGCCCGCCTCCCACCCCACCTCCTCGCTCCCCCCCCCCCCTCCTCACGCAGCGCCCTGCGTCTGCGCCGCGTCGTCTCGGTGGAGAAGCGTCGAGATGGGGCTCGGGGCGGCCGCTACCTCCTCGACCTGGAAGTGGAGGTCGAGACCCCCGTCTCCGCCGGCGCGCGCTCCGTGGCGCGCCTCTCGCACTACGTGTACGCGGCGTGGGCACGCGGGGTTCCGCGCCCACGCCGCAGCGGGGCAGCCGCTGGCCACGACGGTGACGATGCCGACGACGACGAGGAGGAGGAGGAGGAGGTCAACTACCGCGGCGAAGGCCAACTCGACGAAATCGTTGATGATGCGGAGATGATTTACGAGGGCGTTGCAGGCGACGGCGGCTATGACAACGGCTACGACGACGATGAGATGGACACGAGCAGCGACGCCGCGTCGCGCCTGCCCACCCCGGCGTCCCGGAGAAGGGCCTTCCACCTGTGCAGGCCCCAGGGCTTCTCGTGGAGGCCCGACGTGATGATTCACTTCATCGTGCCCGGTACTAACGCACGTCGCCCAGTCTGTGGCCACCTTATTTTTTCCAATAAATAGACGGAAAGAAGAGAAAAGGTTTTTCCACTTCTTGCAATAACACGAGGGTTAAAGTCTTAAAACACCAAATAGGCACCTTTCACAAAGTGACAATATGTGACTTACGATTGACTGATAATACAGTGGGATTTACATTTTAATTATTTTAGACTTAAATACGTCTTTTTCTCATGTTTTGTTAAAGGAAGAACTATCAGTTGTAATGATGTAGGTTTTCACGGCTCGATGCGTGATGATTGCTTCGAAAAGCTGCTCTCTCGGGACAGCCGCGTCGATGGCTCTCTCTCCTCTCATTGTCAGAACCGCTTAATCCTGTACAGGGTCGCGGTGAGCCGGAGCATATCCCGGCAGACACAGGGCGCAAGGCAAGGATATATCCACGATGGGACGCCAGTCCATCACCGGGCACTGAGGGCAATGTAGTCTGCGAGCCAATTAACCTATGCAGCAGCTTGTTTTTTGGACTGTGGGAGGAAAACGGAGTGCCCGGCGAAAACCCACGCGGACACGGGGAGAGAACATGCAAACTCCACACAGAAAGCAGCATCCGAACCGAGATTCGAACCTGGGACCTTCTTGCTGTGAGGCGACAGCACTACCCACTGGGCCACCGTGCCACCCCATTTTAATTACTTTGAACATAAATACGTGTTTTTGTAATATTTTGTAAAAGGAACAACTATCAGTTATCACTTAATATCAGTATGGTTTAAATGTATTAATTAAAGGAAAAGATTATTGTAGTCTTATTCGGGCAGTGTTTGGCCACCAGCTTTTAGTCTGTATCCCTAGATAGATTGATTTTGTGTTAAAAAAATAAATGTTCTACTTTTGAATGCGGTTAAAACGGGTCATTTAAATTTGTAATTTTTATCCTGTTTTATACTCTCCTTTTTTTAGTCTTAGCCACGTAAAAATGTTAAGTCAGCTCAGTGCGTGTCTTTCATCGGAAAAATATCGCCCCCATCAGACTGAAAAAAGAATCGTAATTTGAAAGGATCGTTTTTGTGACGGGCCCAGGATTGGCTTGTAACCGGTCTTCAAGCTTTTCACTAGATTACATTGTCATCCGAGTTGTGCCTGCGTGCAAAATTTCATCTCTCCAGCTTTATCGGAAATGCTTTAATTTTGTGCTCAAAGATTTTAACCATTACACACATCCCCCAATGTAAGTTAAGTAAAAGCGGATAAAAAAATAGATTTTAATGTGCAGTTTGTTTAAAAGGGTTGTCTTTAGCTATTGTTAGTTAGTTATTTATTGTTTGTACAGAAAATTCTAAAGGGTTCACAATCTGCACTTCTACCGCTGTACACGTTTGGAGTGTGTAGGAGTAGTGGTGCACTGGTTAGCCCGGAAAAATAACCCCCCTCCTCCTCGTGGTGCCGGTCAGTAATGATATTGTGGACGCTCTCACAGCGACTACAGCAACCAAGGGGGCTCTGGACGGATACGGGATGCTATTACCCCCCCCCCGCCTTCAAATTCAAGTACCAAAAAACATGCAATGAAGAAAAACTAAAGTTTGTGCCGGAGGCCCTGGATGGAAAGGCATTTATTATGACGTCTCCTGGCCAAACCCCATTTGGTGGAGCCATTAGACTGAGTACCCACACCCGGGGTTCCTACAGAAACAACAAAAAGCTGCTGCGTGTGGTCACGTGGAATGTTCGAACGCTCGTTGCGGAGGCGAGGTTGCCACTCCTCTGTCGGGAGCTGGACCGGTACCGCCTGGACCTCAGTGTTATACAGGAGGTCCGGTGGTCTGGTTATGGCTCAAAACATCATGAGGTGTGAACAGTCCTCCACTCTGGACAGGAACTGCCAAGTAACAAGGAGTGGCTCTTCTTTTGAATAATAGAATGAAGGGGGCGTGGGAACGTGGTGGCGGGTTGTGAGAACCTGTGAGTCACAAGCTACTGTGGGCTCGGCTTCCTATATAATTGGAGATGGGGGATTGTAGAGGTAGTGGCTTATGCTGCCACTGAAGATCAACATCAGTGGAGGGATGCAGGCAAGGCCGATGAGTCAGATGCCTTCTATGACCTCCTCTCCTAGGTGTTGGATAAAGTGGCTCCTTGGGATAGAGTCATCCTGCTAGCTGACTTTAATGTCAGGATGGGTCAAGATGAAGACATTTCGGCTGGAGTGATGGGAAGGCATGGACCAGATCAGCTCAACAACAACGGTAGGATGCTGTTAGACTTCTGTGCAGCCCATGGGCTCATAATCGCCAAGACGGTTTTCAGTCATCGGTGCATCCACACAACATCATGGATGCATGCCGTGTCCTAGCAACAACATCTGCTGGACTACATAGTGGTGGAGTTGCGGATGCAGGCTGATCTCCTTGACACCAGGACCTACCGAGGAGCTGACCTGACCTCTGACCATCGGCTTATCATATTTAAGATCCACATGCTATTCTTTCATGGCAGTGGTGGACATCGACCAAGGACCCTATTGAGACCCAGAGTGGCCTGGTCTCAGCTAGCTGATGAAAGCTGTAAAGAAGAATTTCATCATCGTTTGCAGATGGGGCTGACATTGTCCCACTCCTCCCAATGCCAAGGGGATATGAGTGAGGCTTGGGGCTGTGGCTCATGCAGCTGGAATGACTGCACTGGGTATACGGACCAAACCTCCCCAGAAGCCCTGGCTGACAGAGGAAGGTGTTAAGCTAGCCGAGAGAAAGCGGCAGGCCCACTCCCACCTTTTACAACATCTCACGCCCGATAATGAGGAGGTTTACTGCAGCCTTTGCTCAGAGGTTCGGAGAGCTGTGTGGCATTGCAAGGATGAGCGGTGGTCGCGGCCTGCCGAGCAGATGGAGTCTGCCTTGGTAGCCCGTGATTAAAAATTACTATTTAATTCCATAAAAAGATTGACTTGTAACGTTGCACTGATTATCCTTCATAAAGGGGAAATGGTGATCGGACCTCTGACCCCCAGGATTAAGTTTGCAGATTTGCAGAGCATTTCTGTAAGGTCTTGGGGGGAGGAGAACCATCCCAGCCAAGTTAACATGGTATACCATGGGGGTGACCCTGCTGGGGCTGTGATACCTAAGATAATAGAAGAAGCAGCCACACCCTGTGAGTGGCTGGTAAATGTGTCATCTATAGAGGAAGTTCGTAAGGCGATACAGAGCCTGAGACCAGGAAAGCATCGGGCAGAGATGATCTTTCAAGCGAAGTCCTGAAGGAAGGTGGTGCTTGTCTGCATATTGCCCTATATGATATCATTAAAACTGTCTGGAGCACAGGAAGGTTCCTGCAAGAATGGAAGGATGCCCTAGTGGTCCCCCTCTTTAAGAAGGCTGGCCGCAATGCTTGTAATAACTACAGCGGCAGCTTACTCCTCAGTGTGCTGGGAAAAGTCCTGGGAAGGATCATTCCTCATCACCTTGCCAGGCACGATGAGAAGAGGCTTGCAGAACCCCAATTGGGTTTCAGGCCAGGGCGGTCTTGCACAGATGCCATATTCTCTGTCTGGCTGCTACAGCAGAGATGTAGGGAATTCCAACAGAACCTGGCTCTCTGCTTTATTGACCTGATCAAGGCCTAGAATACCATCAGTAGGTCAGAGTTATTCATTATTATTTGTGTTTTCGGGATCCCTGTCACCTTCCTTACCTTCATTATGAACCTTCATGATGGCGGGCAAGCCCGTGGTCAGAAGTCATAGAGCCATTCCCTGTTCACCGTGGGGTGCAACAGGGATGCCCTCTGGCTTCTACATTTTGCAATATTATTTTTACTATGTAGCTCGAAGGGCTTTCCTTGGATATTTCAGTGGAATTTCATTCTGGTACCAGTACAATGGGAGGCTGATCGATGCCTGGGTGTGGTCAAAGAATGGCTCCCTGTTGGCCAACTTATGATTTGGTGATTGTTGCTGATTGAGGAGTTGGGGGCTCTGCTGTTGAACCTGGAGCTTGCCAAAAAAAGTGGGGTCTTACCATCTTTCCAACCAAAACCAAGCACATGTCTGGTTATTTGTTGCCAGCGAAAACTCCACCCCCTCAGCTCTTCATCAGTGATGGGGCAGTTGTGGATAAATTGGAGTAGTTTTCATACCTAGGCAGTGTGCTTATGGCCGGTTCCGGTTTAGCAGCAGAGGTCTCGCTCCGAATCCGTCGGGCGGCATTATCGTTTCATCGGCTAATTAACGCTGTGTGGAAGCTGCCTAGCCTTTCACTCAACACGAAGCTTCGGGCGTCTCAGCTGCAGACATGCCCTCTCTTCTCTATGCTTGCGTAGCATAAACCCACATCTGCGCTGTTTCGAAACATTCTGGCTGGCCTGTCTATGATCCATCCTGGGTTTAACCAGGTTTGATTGTGTGAGGAGTTCACAAATTCTTGAAAGATCTGCACAAAGTCTAATTTGTGAGCTCTTATGGCAGGCGAGGCTGTGATGGCTGGGTCATGTAACTCGCAAGCCCAACCACTGCATGCCCAAGCAGTTACTGTTTGGCCGGACAGAGGGGAGCTAAACGGGCACAGCACGGGATAGAGAAGAAATGCACTGATAAGGCACTGGAGGACTTGGAAATGGGTAGATTGGCTGAAGACTGGTACCAGCGGAGGATTGTGCAGGACTCTACGGGGCAGTTGGAGGCAGTCGACCTCCAACAACAATGGAGGGTGTAGGAGCAACGCTTACAACAACGAGTGGTGCGTCGGGCGGCTAAAACACAGCAAGTTGCCACAGTAGGGAACGTAGGTGGTGCATCTGCCAGTCATCTCAGTCAAGCAACCTATAACATCTGGGTCTGTGCCTAGACCTCTTGTTGGCGAGACTTCCACACTTCGCGTGGCTTCAAGGTGCATTTGGCCTGGTACAGGCGTCGTGGTAACGTCACTGCCACTTCGTGGCGAATCGAGGTGGTTGTTGTTGTTGTTGCAGTAGATCGTGGACTGCACGGCGAACTCAGTAAATTGAGTTTGGTTCGCGGTATCTGAACCGGTCCTGGGTCGCTCCACCTCCACGAACCCGTGCTAACCAGCATGATGAAGTATGGTCAAATCAGCAAGCTCCAAACTTAAACGCCAGGTCGAGGCATTCAGCAGTCAATTGGTCGCGGTCGGAGATGATGATGTTTTGAGCGCAGAGTTAATGTTTTCTTCACATTTTCTTGAAACGCTTGCTGTTCGAGATTCTGCTACACAATCCATGTGAGCGGGTTTTTTCCTCCCTTTTCTCCAATTTGCCCGCTTGACAACTCCGAGAGCATATGGCGTGTCCCCGTGTCCCCGTGTCCCCGTGTCCCCGTGTCTCCGTGTCTCCGTGTCTCCGTGTCCCCGTGTCCCCGTGTCTCCGTGTCCCCGTGTCCCCGTGTCCCCGTGTCCCCGTGTCTCCGTGTCTCCGTGTCCCCGTGTCTCCGTGTCTCCGTGTCCCCGTGTCCCCGTGTCCCCGCGTCTCCACATCCCCGGCTCTCCGCATCTTCATGTCGCTGTGCGCCCGTGTGCCCGCTCCCCGTGTGCCCGCTCCCCGTGTGCCCGCTCCCCGTGTGCCCGCTCCCCGTGTGCCCGCTCCCCGTGTGCCCGCTCCCCGTGTGCCCGCTCCCCGTGTCCTTGAGTTCCCACGTCCCCGTGTTGCTGCGCCCCCGTGTCCCCGTTTCCTGTGTCCCTGTGCCCCCGTGTCCCTGTGCCCCCGTGTCCCTGTGACCCCGTGTCCCTGTGCCCCCGTGTCCCCGTGTCCCTGTGCCAACGTGTCCTTGTGACCCCGTGTCCCTGTGCCCCCGTATCGCTGTGCCCCCGTGTCCCCGTTTCCCCGTATCCCGTGTCCCTGTGCCCCTGTGTCCCTGTGTCCCCGTGTCCCCGGGTACCCATTTCCCCGTGTCCCTGTGCCCCCGTGTCCCCGCAGTGAAGAACCAGGCCCGCTGGGTTCGGCAGCTGATCGGGGACCTGGAGGAACTCGCCCGCGTGACCGGGGACCGCGGCTTCTCGCTCGTCATCGCCGACTGCGACAGCGGAGACATGGATATCGAGGGCGCACTGAGAGCGAGCTCGCTGCCCAGGTCTCCCCTCTCCTGCCGTCCCCTGCCCTCACCTACCGTCCCCTGCCGTCCCCTACCCTCACCTGCCCTCACCTGCCCTCACCTGCCCTCACCTGCACTCATCTGCCCTCCTCTGCCCTCCCCCCCAACTCTCCTCCCCACCAACCGTCAGACATCTACTTTGCGTCGCCGTCATTTCAGGATAGCTGTGTCGAGTGTACCTCCTCTCTCTTCCAACGTGGAGGCAGGGTGGCAGGGTGGCGCAGCGGTAACATCTCCACCTCACAGGAAGAAAGTTCTGCCAGAGGTGGTTTGGTTCCCGTCTAGGGCGTCTTTCTGTGTGGCGATTGTGTGTTCTCTCTCTCTCTCTCTCTCCCCCTGTTCGGCGTGGGTTTACTCCGGGTTCTCCGATTTTCTCCCGCAACAAAAAATGCTAATATATTTCTCAGTGCTTAACATTGTAATATAAAAAACACAGCGTCTGGGAAGTGTTGGCACCGGCTGACTGCATGGCTGCCTTCCCCTCGCCTCTCTATGATTTCCTCGCTACGCCTCTGTAAGATGTAAATCACCCTGAATAAGAGCGTCTGCTAAAATTATTAATAAGAATTAATAATAATGCCTTCAACGTGGGAGGCAAAACGTCGCTTAGGAGAGAGAAGAGGAGGGTAGAGGAGAGGGGGAGCGCTCAGCACGGCTATTCCAATACAACAGCAACGGAAATTCTAACCACACGTCCAGCCATGACAATCATCCTACATAATTGTCTTCTAGGTCCTGTGGCACGTGTCGCTTCACGCATTATCTCCTAGGTCCTGTGGCACGTGTCGCTTCACGCATTATCTCCTAGGTCCTGTGGCACGTGTCGCTCCATGCATTGTCTCCTAGATCCTCTGGCACGTGTCATTCCACGCAGTCTCCTACGTCCCGTGGCACGTGTCGTTCCTCGCATTGTCTCCTAGGTCCTGGCACGTGTCGTTCCACGCATTGTTTCATAGGTCCTGTGGCACGGGTCGTTCGAAAATCCGTTGAAGGCTATGGAGGGCTCTCTCTCCGCGCACTTGAATGTGTGGAATGAGGAGTGGTGGCGCAGCAGTTAGCATGCTGGGCTAGAAATTTGGTGACCCGCGTTCAATTCACCGTTCACAGTCAACACCAGTTGCAATTTTCCGAACCAATCTTGGATCCCCCCCCCAAATCTACTCCCCTTCAAATGAGTACCGAGTGCAGTTAAACATCACCACCGTGGAGAGACAAAGGCGGCCGGACGTGGTGCTGGTCACCCACCCCCTCGTGTGCCGTGTCGACCTTCATAGGTGCTCGCAAACAGCCCTACATTCTGTTGATGTTATGTGGGGGACCTTTTCCTCGTGTGTGCTCGTGCTCCCCCCCCCCCACAGCCATCAATACGTGAGGCTCCAAGGGAACTTCGAGAGGGCGGCGGCTCTTCAGACCGGCGCCGACCTCGTCGAGGTGAGGTCACGCAACTTCAGTGGCACGTGTCCAGAGAACCCCGCTCGCACGGTGGGGAGACAGCGCGACAGTGACACGTGGACACACAGGGACACATGGGGAACATGGGCTTCACCCAAAAACCTCGCGGATATTCGGCTCGAATCGGAAACTTGGAGCCAAACGGTGATCTGGCAAGGAGACACTCCCACCGCTCCCACATCTCCCACCGCTTCCTCCTCCCGCCAGCCCCCACTGTAACCGCCTGCCCGCAGTACAAAATCCCCATGTTTCTGCTCGACAGCCTTGCGTCTTGAACTACGAGCAGCGGTGCCCGTCTCGTCTCATCCATTCTCGTCTGTTCCCATCCCATTCACCTCGTTCCATCTCACGATTGTACGCCATCTCATCTCATCCCAACCCATCCCATGCAATCCCATCCTATCTTATCCCAACCCATCCCATCTCATCCCTTCCGATCCAAGCCCATCCCATCCAATGCCATCTCATCCCAACCCATCCCAAACTCATTCCCCGTGGCGCTGCCCCGCGTGTCCGCCAGGACGCGCACAGCGTGGTCTTCCTGTGCGACCTGCACCTGCACTTCCCGTGGGGGGTGCTGGACGCCGTGCGCAGGCACTGCATCGAGGGCCGCATGGCCTTCGCCCCCATGCTCATGCGGCTCGGCTGCGGCAGCCTCCCTACGGAGCCCGATGGTGAGGGATGATGAAGGAGGGTGAGGGGCGGCGAGGAACGGTGAGGGATGGCCTGCGCCTCGACATCCGACTCGGAGACTGAGATGCGAGCTGTTAGACCGAGATCTCCAACTCAGAGACCGAGGCCTCAACTCTCAGATTGAGACCCAGCTCCCAGACCTGACCTCATCAGACCTTGTAATCCCAAGATAACGTGATCTTGAGATCCAGACACTCTAACACCCTGGAGATGCTGAGGACACGAGACACTGAGTCGCCGAGACCCTGTTTACGAATCACTGTGGCAACAGTTCAGCGAGCAAGGATTAGTCTCGAATGTTCTGTCTTTGTACAATATCACGTTTTCCTTCTTGTCTGCCCATCTTGTTCATGCCATCTCGTTCCAAGAGTCCTCTACATACCACGCTATATGATCCTCCACGTGTGTCCTATTTTGTTTTGTTTCCATCACCCGCATTCCGTCTCGGTTTCCGTTCATTTTCTCCTCTCTAATCTCGTTCATTCCATCAGGTTGGCTCTGTTCCATGCATTCCATGCTGTGTGGTCTCCTTTGTTCCATCCCATTCGTGCTGTTCCATATTGTACAGTCATGTACCATCAAACTCGTTCTGTTCCATCTCGTTCTGTTCCATTTTGTTGCATTCTGTCTCGATCTGTTCCGTCGTTTTCTTTTCCATATTTTTCCACTCCATCTCGTTCCGTCGTTCCATTGTCTTTTCCTATTCAATCTTGTTGTCCTCTTTGGTTCTGTCTCGTTCCGTTCCATCTTGTTCCGTTGTCTTTTTCCTTCTTTCCCCGTACATCCCGTTTCCTGTGTTCCGTCCCGTTCGTTTCCGTGTCTTTCTCTCCCGTTCCATGTCTTCCGCTCCCCCGTCTCGCCCGCTCCGCCCCGCAGGCTACTGGGAGGTGAACGGCTTCGGCCTGCTCGGGATCTACAAGTCGGACTTTGACCGCGTCGGCGGGATGAACACCGAGGAGTTCCGCGACCGCTGGGGCGGCGAGGACTGGGAGCTGCTCGACCGGTCAGTGCTGCCGCCACCGCTGCTGCCGCCGCCTCCTTGCGCGAAATAAAAAAAATGCATCATCGTGGTGAATGGTGCAAATTCTTAAATTGGGTCATGAATATGGCCCCAACGAAACAACATCGATTGCAAATCATTGGCAGGGAAATTCCATACGTTTTCCACAAATCTGTCGACGTGTGCCTGCTCCGGAACCCTTCTTCCTTCTGTTATTTGTTTTAACGATTATTTAATTTGTTTTTTGATGTCCTTCATTCATTTACATTTATTCATCATCATCATTATCAGTATCCGCTTAATCCTGTACAGGGTCGCAGGGGGCCGGAGCCTATCCCGGCAGACATAGGGTGCAAGGCGAGGTTATACCCAGGATGTGACGCCAGTACATTGCAGGGCATTGGGGGCAATTTACTCAGCAGGCCAATTAACTTAGGTAGCAGCATATCTTTGGACGATGGGAGGAAATGAGAGTACCAGAAGAAAACCCACCAGGTTACGGGGAGAACACGCAAACTCCCTTTTACTGACTTTATCTATTCCGATGTTACTGCTGACATGCCGTTCCCTCCACAGCTCTGTGCAGAGTTTTGTGACCCTCGGGTGAAAAGCACTTTCAAAATGCAACATATCAGTAACATATTATTAACACGAGATATATGTCCGCTTGGCCCAAATGAGTACCTAGCCATCATCGTCATTCAGCCTGTAGAGTCATAGGGAGCCAGAGTCTATCTCGGCAGACACAGGGCGCAAGACGAGGCTGTACTTAGGATGTGACACCTGTCCATCAGAGCCGTCGCTGCTCACTGCAGCACTTGATCCACCCGCCTGTTGGAGGCTACATGGGGGAGCTTTGTCTTTGCATCGCCGCCTCCACAGGGTGCTGTCCGCTGGCATGGAGGTGGAGCGGCTGCGGCTGCGCAACTTCTACCACTACCACCACTCGCACCGCGGCATGTGGCACCGCAACGCGGTCGCGCAACCGCACCGCTAGGGGCGGCACGCGGGAGGGTGCGCGGGGTGAGGAGGAGGGTGCGGGGTGAGGACGACGCTCACCAACCCTGGGTTCCTGGCAGCGTCGTCGGGGAGGTGGGGCATGGGGCCTCGTGCAGTTGCACCGCCTGCGCACGCGAGAGCCAGGACACTGACTCCTGGGCGCCCGTGGCAGTTGTGAGTTCGTGTCGGCGTGTGTATGTTCTGTGTGTGTGTTTTGTTTACATGTGTGCGTGTTGAGTGCGTGCACGTGTCTGTGTGTTGTGTGTGTTTTGTGAACGTGTGTGTGTGCGTGCACGTGTGTGCGTGTTGTGTACGTATTGTGTGCGTGTTGAGTGCGTGCACGTGTGTGTGTTGTGTGTGCGCGTGTTTTGTGAACGTGTGTGCGTGAACGTGTGTGCGTGCACGTGTGCGTGCACGTATTGTGTGCGTCTTGTGTACGTTTTGTGTGCGTGTTGAGCGCGTGTACGTGTGTGTGTGTGTTGTGTGTGCGTGTGTGCGTCTTGCACTGGGTGTCGCGGGGAGTGGTGGTGCAGCGGTTAGCACACTAGGCTACAAACCCAGCGACCTATGCACGATTCCCACTCACGGCCAACACCAGTGACGATTTTCTGCACTGCTCCTGGGTTTCTCTTAGGTTGACTCAGCTTCAAATGAGTACCTGCTACGGTGTGTAAACATTGCAACTAGGGAGACAAAGGCCGCCGGACGTGGTGCTGGTCACCCACCCCCTCATGTGCCGTATTGACCGTGATAGGTACTCGTTAACGGCACTTAACCCTCCAGTCTGTTAAGGTTACATGGGAGATCTTTATCTTTTCAGGTGGAGAGTGGTGGCACATTAGTTAGCGCGATGCACTGCGATCCTTTACGGCCTGGGTCCGATTCCCAATCACGGCAACATTAATGGCAGGTGATATCTGTGGAGACAAGGGCGGCCGGGCGTGGCGATGGCCCACACCCACCCAGGCATGTGCCGGTGCCAGCCTTAAGAGGCGCTCGCTAACAGCACTTGCCCTGACAGTCTGTAAGGCTATGGGGGGGGAAGGGGGGATCTTTGCGTGTTGACAACAATGACGACATTTGCGTTTCGATGACGATTAATGTAATAAACTTTAATTAATTACGCTCCACGAGTGGCGCCTCCGTGGGGAGGTTCGGCACGGCGGGGGTCGAGAGGTCAGATCGGCAAGCCGCTGACGAACGGGGAGGTCGATCACCCCAAGCACGCACCGACACGCGGTCTCCCGTGAGAGGCGTCACTGACTGTAGGGTCGAGGCCCGCCACGCGCTCCCACGCGGCCGCACTGACAACGGTAGTTGTCCGACAGACCGACTCTGCGCCGTCGTAGGAATGTGGAATTTGCAGCGCTGGCTTTTGACACTGACGCCTCCCTGCTTGCTGAGAGCAGGACCTGTCACGTGTGTTGGGAAACCAACTGAGATCCCCTCTCGCTCCATCCCTTGTCATTTATTTGACACGTTTTTGCGTAAAGACGTTAGATTTGTTACACTTGTATAAAAACAGAGGTGGGGGAGGGGGAGGATAACAACAATAATAATAAAACGTATATACTGTACTGTACTGTAAGGAACCGTATCGTTTGCTTTTGTCGTGAGGTCGCGGCAACGCATTTACAGCAGCGAGTCAACGAAACCAGAAGCCATTTACAGACGTGAGGGCGGAGCAGTAGGAGGAGAGGGCGGGGGAGGGGGAGAGGGAGGGGGGGAGGGAGAAGGAGAGGAGGGAGGGTGGGAGCAGGAGAGGGAGCAGGACGGACGCTGCATTAAGATGGAGGCTGGGTTCGCTCCGCAGCCGCGACCTCCGTCCCCCGCCGTGCGATTCTCTCCGCGATCCGCTTCCCGAGCCCCGGGTGGAGTCGCGGCGCCGGGAGCGGAGAGCAAGCGCGGAGAGGGCAGCGAGGAGGGCAGCGAGGAGTGAGAGCGCGAAGTCGTAGCGACCGCAAGCCGTGCCCCCGTCGTGAGTACCTGTCGGGGTTCGTGTAGATACCAACACTGCGCTCCCGGAAGTGACAGCGGTTCGCGTTTGTTGTCACTCGTTTGCCTGTGCACCTCTCCCCGCGTTCGCGAGCCGACGTAAAGCGCCGCGAGTCGCGGGGCTGGGAGCGTCTCCGCGATGCCCCATTGCCGCTGGTTCCCCCTCCCCTCCCGGACGGGACTGTGGGGGGAGGAGGCCGCCGAGGCGATGGGAGTGACGCTATGGCCTCGTGTCAACAGCGGCGACTTTGAGAATCGCTCCTTCGAGAACTACTCCTTCCGAGGATGGCATTGAGTCTCCCTCTTCCGATTTTGAGCGGCAGAATCCTTCGTCGCTACAGCGACACCGCCACCGTCGTCGTCGTACTGATGTCGGGTTGTCGCGGTTCCATGCATGATGATTGCTTTCAAAAGCTGCTCTGTCGGGATGGCCGCGTGACTGAGCGCCCCTCCTCCTCCTCCTCTCTTCCTTCACAACATATCGCCTCCCACGTTGGAGTCATCCTCTTGGCGATCTGAGACCGTTGACTGTTGCTGCTCTCCTTGGCTCCGGAAGAAGCAGCAGCCCTTAGACCTCCCTCCCACCCCACAGTGGGGTATCATCTCGACCTTGTCCGTCATCAGCTCGCCACGCAGCTTACCCCAGGGTCACTACTCGACTTGAGACGCGACTCTCGGCGACTCGATTGCTACGCCTGGCGCGGCGGCCGGCGGATCGGCGGAGGTTTTCCTGAAGCCGTCCTCTGCCATCCACCCAGCGGTGCGGCCAAACATCTCCACCTCCTCCTTCCCTCTCTTCCTACCCCAACTCCACCATCTCCCTCTCCGACTCCACCACCTCCTCCACCTCATCCACCTTGTACTCTTCCACCTCCTCCTCCACCTCCTACTTTCCTCTCTTTCACCTCCGCCACCTTCTCCATCTCTTCTACCCTCTCCAGCACCATCTTCTCCTCTACTTTCTCCACATCCTCCTTCTCCTCCTCACCTCATCGTCGTCGTTCCCACTGGGCCCCGCGGGATGGAGTTCAAGGACAGAACGTCGCGGCCTCCCCGTGCCATCGTTAAGATTGCGGATTCGCTCGAGTGCTGCTCCGTCGTCAGGTTGACGAGAGCGAGCGGGTGAGCGAGCGGGCGGGCAAGCGAGTGGGCGACCACAATTCCCCCTGAAGCTCCATGTGTCGACGGTTCTGGAATTCTCTTTGTGACGTCATGAGTCGAGCTTTCGAGATTCGCAGCCGGGAACAGCTCAAGGTCTTCACCGCGGATCAGACGGAGTGAACGAAGTCCGGCCCCTTGTGATATTGGATTTATTTTTTGTTTTTAGCAGAGCTGCGTTAACGAGGGAAAACTCATTTAGAGTTTAGGTCGGAGTGAGCATCGGTGCACCGTAGCGGTGGATCGGCGAAATGCGGTATTACTGCGAGATGCGTCGATTCTCATATGGGATCGATGCGTTCATGCGTTCGTGTGCGTCGCACGCAGTCAGGTTGACGTCACCCACCCGCAGGCGCCAGGGGGCTCCGCAGATCATTTACTGAAATCAAACGGTCAGATTCTCACCCCAAGACGCCGCGACAATTCACAGGATGGATGGCGGGAGAGGGAGGTCGATTGTGACGTTGCTCCCACGCAGTGATGTCACTCGCTCAAGAGCCGCCACACGTTTGCAGCGCTGCTTCTCCGCTGGGAGGAAACGAGCGCGAGGCTAGCGCTCTATGCGGGGCGAGTGCGTCCGCCGACGTATCCACCTTCGTGTCCACCTTCGTGTCCATTGCGTCCGCCGTTGTGTCCGCCATTGCGTCGTGGACCATCGCATCCACCGTCGCCTCCACTCACAAACACAAGTGCGAGCGAATCTCATGTGCAAATGCTTGTCCCCAAACGAAGCACGGGGCCTCGTCGAGCCTCTTCCTCGCAGGCCATGCCCCCCGTGCCCCCCCCACCCCGTGCCCCCCCTCCCCTTAACCCCCGGCGAGCACCAGCGTGACGTCGGGTGGCGCCGCTCATCCCCGGATACCGTGCCGAGCGCCGGAAGCCATCCCACCGGTCACCGGTGCCCGGCGTCACCTCTTCAAGTGGAGACTTAGCGGCCGGAGTGACGGGGTGCGGGCGGCGGTGCTGGCTGGCGGCTGCTTGCCGATGATGCCGGCCGGCGATGCCGCCCGCCGCCGACGCTGCTCCAGTCCTGGCGCAGCGGCGTTATTGCGGCAGCTACTGCTTCTTGGAAAGGAACTTCATGCGACTCCCTGCAACCGACGACACGCAGAGGTTTAGCGGTGGCGCAGCGGTCAACGCGCTGTGCCACAAACACAGCCACCTGGGCTGACGTCGTCGACGAGTGATGTTTGCACCGCACCGGTTCCTCCCTAATTCGCCAGATCCTCACCCATTCATTATAACCGGCATGGTGAAATATGATCACGTAGCAGATGGTACTATGTAGGACATTAATCCAGCAGTGGATTGACTAGGGGCTGTAATTGTGGGTTTAAAAAGAGATATCAGGTCACTAAGGGTGGTACGGTGGCTCTACAGCGATAACATCCGCTTCTCTTCACAGGGAGGAAGTCATGCCCGAGGCAGTTCGATTTCAGCCTCCGGCACCTTTCTCTGTGGAGTCTTCGTGTTCTCCCTCAGTTCTGCGTGGGTTTACTACAGGTTCTGTGATAATACATTGTCTTATTATTGACGGCAGTCCTATCCCGTTCGTCCTATCCATAGTGGGTTCACCCGGCGTACACTGACTCATTCATCACATCTGATGCACGTCTTTACTCGCGACCAGTCTTGAGCTGTCATCCAATTGATAGACATCTGGTGTCTGACAGATAACCTGAGCTGGTGTCTATGTCTGTTGCGGTACCGGCGGTTGTGTCTATCTCTGCACCAGTGTGTTTGTCTCTGTGCCTGTGGATGTGTTTGTGCCTGTGACCTGCGCCACCACCACCACTCACCCAGTTCCTTGAGGAAGCGGTTCACTCCGCTCTGCTCCACGTTGGGAACTTCGTCCAGGAACTGCGCCGCCCGCAGCTCGAACAGCCCTGGCGCGTCGCCCCACAAACACCGCGGGAAATGCGGTCAGCATCGGCGAGCAGTGCACCACCTCGTGCCAAGGGCCAGCACCGACGAATCACTCACAAACGCAGGGATTATCGTGGGATTTATTTTTTTTTACTGTGAAGGCAAGAGACAGACATGGTTGTGCCGGCTGGCCGCTCTCACGAACCCAGTCTGATCCCTGTGCTTGGGCGACAGAAACCTGGATTCGAACACAGGTTCTCTACGGTTCCACGGAATCATGGTATGAGACACGGCCATTATGAATCCGTGGCACCGCCCGGACAGTTACGCGTCGCACGGCGGTGCCGCTGGTGGCGCGACCGCAGGGCAGGGTCGGCTACGGCACATCAGAGCGCACCATAAATCACATCATGTGACGGGGCCCCCAAGTCTTCTCCACTCATTCCTTGTCCGTACCCCACTTGTTCCTCGCTCATTCCCCGCTCACTCCCTCCTCATTCCCCACTTGTTCACCACTCATTCCCCGCTCGTACCCCACTTGTTCCCTGCTCATTGCCCGCTCGCTCCCTCTTCATTCCCCACTTGTTCACCACTCGTTTCCCGCTCGTACCCCACTTGTTCCCTGCTCATTGCCCGCTAGTTGTCCGCTCGTTCCTGCTTATTCATCGCTAATTCCTCACTTGTACCCTGCTCGTATCCGACTTTCATCCCGCTCGTTCTCTGCTCGTTCCTCACTCGTTGTCGACTAGTTTCTCATTAGTTCCCCGCTCTTTTCCCATTCGTTCTCTGCTTGTTCCCCAGTATTTCCTCACTCGTTCCCCCGCTCGTTCCCCCGCCCGTTTCTCCCCCCGCCCCGGCGTCGTCGGGCCCCACCTCTGGCATGGTGCCCACGCCGCAGCTCGCGGTCCTGCGCGAAGCCGGCAAACATCTGCGTCTGCATGAAGACCTCGAGGAAGCGGCGCACGCTCTTGGAGGCGACCGCCTTGCGGAACGAGTCGGCGTGCAGACGCCGCGCCCGGCCGGTGCCGTCGTCGGCACGCACGTGCAGCGAGTAGTGGCCCACCGTCTCCACGAAGAACCGCACGAACGCCTCCGACACCAGCGTGTTGAGCGCCGCGCCCGGCTCGCCTGCGCCGCGCCGATGTTAAATAATGATAATCATGATGCTGATGATGTTATACCGATGTGGGTTTGTCACGGCTACTTGCGTGCGAATTGCTCTCGAGAGACGATCGTTCAGGACCTGTGCCTCAAGCGTTCCTCCCCTTGCCGGAGCGGTAAGCAAAACCTCACGAAGGAGAGAGAGAGAGGCGTCGCTCGACACGGCTGTCCCGAAGCAGCGACTGTGGGGAGCAATTCTCAATAATAACGAAGCCGATTCTTCAGTTCGGTATGAGTACCCGCTTAATCCTGTACAGGGTAGCGGGAGGCCGGAGCCTATACCGGCAGACACAAGGTGCAAGGCGGGGTTATACCCAGGATGTGACGCCAATACATTGCAGGGCAATGGGGGTAATTTCCTCAGCAGACCAATTAGCCTAGGCAGCAGTCTTTGGACAGTGGGAAGAGACCGGAGTATCCGGCGACAACCCACATGGACACAGGGAGAGAACGCGTAAACTCCACACAGAAAGGCACCCGAGCCGGGAACTGAATCCGGGTCCTTCTTGCTGTGAGGCAGCAGCGCTACTCACTGCGCCACCATGCCACTGTAATAGAGTAGACTGTGTATATATAAGGCAAGTACAATGTGTGAGCGTGAAACGCTCTCTTGTAACGGCTGCAGCATGTAAACGGTTTGGCCGATCCTCTTTAAATTATCGCTCGGTCTCCTTTTCGAGAGTAAAATTTGCTTTGTAAATGTTGGATCCCATTTGACTTCAGGAGCGACCAGCCGCCAAACGAAATTTTATAACGTGATCGCTACGATTTGGAGATGTGATTTTTTGCATGCTTAAAAAAAACGCAAGATTTAAAAATTGTCAATCAACAATATACAATCCTTGGACCTCGTCATGTTTGACGGACAAATACACTGCTCTAAATATAACGGAGCAAGTGTTTGTATGTATGTACATCGGCACTGAAGGTATCGGGTTTGAAGCCTTCATCATCGTTATTGAGTATTCGCTTAATCCTGAACAGGGTCGCAGGGGTTGCCGGAGCCGATCTCGGCAGACACAAGGAACCTTGCAGGGTTATGCATAGGATGGGATGACAGTGAATTACAAGTGACCAGGGGGGCAAACTTGTCAGCAGGTCGATTATCCTAGCCAGCAGCAGCATGTTTTTGGACTGCGGGAGGAAACCAGAGTATCTGGACAAAAACGCACGCAAAACACAGGGAGAGCATAATCATGTCATCTTGTAACAGGCACTGAGCTGCTGGTAACGATGATTGCCCAAGAGTTATGGAGCGGCGGTTCAGCGGTTAGCTCGCTGCGCTACGAGCCCGGCAACCCAAGTTAGACTGACGCTCACGGCCAATACCAGCGACGACTCCCCTCAAACGTCTCCCGGCTTCCTGTTTGTAAACGTCGCCGCTAAGTTGGGCGCGGTGCTGGCCACCCACCCCGTCCTGTGCCGACCTGCACAGGTACTACTCGCTACCGGTACTTGACCCTGCGGTCCGCTTGTCTGCTGAGGCCACACGGGAGACCTTTGTCTGGTGGAGGGGAGTGGGACGGTGGTGGTACCTGTGTCCCCGTCGTCCGTCTCCTCGTCGCTTTCCATGGTGCTGCTCGCGACGATGAGGTTGCGCTGCTCCAGGATCTGCTCGAGCGCTGCGTGCAGCTTGCGCGGGATCACGCCCTCGTCATCCTCCAGCTGGCACCGCACACGCGACGGCACGTGAGTGGCGGTGAGTGGCGGTGAGCGGCGGTGAGCAGCGGCGGTGAGTGGCGGTGAGCGGTGCTGAGCGACGCTGAGCGGCGGCGGTGAGCGGCGCTGAGCGGCGGCGGTGAGCGGCGGTGAGTGGCGGTGAGCAGCGGTAGTGAGCGGCGGTAGTGA
>JAZEWT010000006.1:15588026-15605301 GCA_036362905.1 Mordacia mordax
CACTAAACACACGCGTCCACACAAAGGTTGGCAACGGCGAGCGCGCCAGGGCCTGGCGGGCGCCGTACCGGCGAGGGGTTGGAGAGCTTGCGCAGGTGGCCCCAGGGTCGCTGTGCCGCGGAGGAGCGGCGGCGAGACGAGAAGGCGCGCTTGCGTCCCATGAAGCAGTGCGGCTCCACGTCCTCGTAGGGATTCTCCCGCGATGCATCTGCTGACCCCGCGACCCCGGCGCAACCGACAGAGTTGGTCCCTTCTGTAAGGGTTGTATGGCAGTCCTTTCTGCCCTGATTGGGACACCTGTCTAATAATTTACTTACCCGCGCATAGGTGCATAATCAGCCACTCACCTGTGCACGGGTTCCCAATCAGGGCAGTTACAGCGCCTATATAAACCGGTCCACGCCCTAGGAGCGGGGCCAGAACTTTCCTCTTTCACCGCGTACTGCGGCCGCGCTATCTTCCGGCCGCGTACTGCTCCGCGCTATCGTCGCGTCCGCGTACAGCTGTCTCGTTATCTCCGCGCTCTCGTACTGCCGCCACGCTATCGTCCGGCCACATACTGCTCCGCGCCCGCGTACAGCTGTTTCGCTATTTCCGTCCGCGTACCGCCGCCGCGCTATCGTCCGGCCACGTACTGCTCCGCGTTATCGTCCGTCCGCGTATTTGCTATCGTCGCGCTATCGTCCGTCCGCGTACCGCGTCGCGCTATCGTCCGTCCGCGTACCGCGTCGCGCTATCGTCCGTCCGTGTACCGCATCGCGCTATCGTCCGTCCGCGTACCGCGTCGCGCTATCATCCGTCCGCGCACCGCGTCGCGCTATCGTCCGTCTGCGTACCGCGTCGCGCTATCATCCGTCCGCATACCGTGTCGCGCTATCGTCCGTCTGCGTACCGCGTCGCGCTATCATCCGTCCGCATACCGTGTCACGCTATCGTCCGTCCGCGTCGCGCTATCGTCCGCCCGCGTACTGCTGTCGCGCTATCATTCGCCAGTGTACTGCTGTCGCGCTATCGTCCGTCTGCGCACTGCTGTCGCGTCGCTTTCCTAATACAGAGAGCTGTTTGTACCACTGTTGTTGCCCGTCTCCTGCTGTCGTCGCCGCACAACAGTGTCCCCTCGTTCGTCGCGGTGCCGCCCCTCACACCTTCCCCCCTACCGACACCTACCCCCTTCAACCCCCGGGGGGCCCATGCCGACTCGTTGTCGGAGCAGGTGCGTTAGATGGATGTTGATTATTACAGCGGATAGTGTCCAGTGAGCTTGCAAGCTCTGGGTGTGGGATCCTTATGATACATTGCTGTTTCCTATCTCTAACACTGGCTCTATTCTCTCTCTAACACTGGCTCCCGTCTCTAACACTGGCTTCTATTTCTAACGCTGGCTCCTATTTCTAACACTGGCTCCTATCTATAACACTGGCTCTTATTTTTAACACTGGCTCCTATCTATAACGCTGGCTCCTATCTCTAACACTGGCTCTTAACTATAACACTGGCTCCTATCTCTAACGCTGTCACCTATTTCTAACACTGGCTCCTATCTCTAACGCTGGCTCCTATCTCTAACGCTGTACGGACAAGCACACCAAACAGACACACACACACACACACACTGTACGGACACACACTGTACGGATACGCACCGTGTATGGACACGCACACTGTACGGGCACGCACACTGTACGGACGCGTACACTGTACGGGCACTGTACGGACACGCACACTGTACAGACAGACACTGTACACACACACTGTGCGGACACACACTGTACACACACACACTGTACAGACACACACTGCACGGACGGACACACACACTGTACGGACACACACACACTGCACGGACACACTGTACAGACACTGTACGGGCACACACACACTGTAGAGACACACACTGTACAGACACACACTGTACGGGCACAGACACACACACTGTACGGACACACACTGTACAGACACACACACTGCACACACACACTGTACAAACACACATACACTGTGCAGACACACACACACTGTACAGACACACACGCTGTACACACACACGCTGTACACACACACTGTACGGACAAACACACTGTACAGACACACACACTATACACACTGCACACACACACTGCACACACACACTGAACAGACACACACACACTGTACACACACACCGCAGACACACTGTACAGACACACACCGCACACACTGTACACACACTGTAGACGCACACGCTGTAACACTGTACACACACACTGCACAGACACTGTACAGACACACACTGCACACACACACACTGTACACACACACTGTACAGACACACACCGTACAGAAACACACAGCACAGACACACACTGTACACACACACTGCACACACTGTACACACTGTAGATGCACACGCTGTAACACTGTACACACACATTGCACACACACTGTACAGACACACACTGCACACACACACTGCACACACTGTACAAACACACACCGTACAGACGCACACTGTACAGACACACACACTGTACACACAGCACAGATACACACCGCACACACACACTGCACACACTGTACACACAGCACACACACACTGTACACACACAGCCCAGAGACACACTGTACACACACACTTACGCACACACACACACACCGCACACATACACTGCACACACACACTGCACAGACACACACCGTACGCCTACTGTACACATACACTGCACACACACACTGTACAGACACACACTGTACAGACACACAGCACACACACACACTGTATACACACACACACTGTACACACACACACTGCACACATACACTGCACACACACTGCACACACACACTGTACACACACCGTACACACACCGTACACACACACACACTGTACACACACACCGCACACACACTGCACACACACACTGTATAGACACACACACCGTACACACATTGCACACATACACTGTACACACACACCGCACACACACTGTACACACACTGTACACACCGCACACACTGCACACACACACTGTACACACACAACGCACACACACTGTACACACACACCGCACACACACTGTACACACACACACTACACACACTGTACACACACTGTACACACACCGCACACACACTGCACACACACACTGTACACACACAACGCACACACACTGTATACACACTGCACACACACTGTACACACACACTGTACACACACGCACTGTACACACACACAGTACACACACACACGCTGTGTGACCCGGATGTTTGAGGGGATGCTGGCGCGTTTCTGCCGCTCCAACAACCGACAAATAAACAACAATTCTTGAGTTTAATTGAAGCAGCCTTAATCACTTTATCATTGTTACCTTTATTTTAATTACATTTCCATTAAGTTCTCGTGATTGTTAAATGTTCTTAATCGTTATAGTTTACACTTAAACCCCAGGGGCCTTCTTTATTGAGGGCGACCTCAAGCGTCACCACGTGTTCCAACAGCTGCGCTCCTGCTTCCCACTACAACTGCGTCTTATCTGAACATATGCAAAGCAGTGTCGTCGTTATAGTCGAGTAATTCGGGTTTTAGTTACGTTTTATATTTCTTGCTATTATTCATGAATACATTTTCACTTCAAAACACACGGACCTTCTCGAGTGTCCAAGAGGATGCCACCTCTGCCTCTCCTGCCCGACGGTCAGTCTTCGTTACTCGTTTTACAGAACACTCGCACAGTACACTCTCACGGTACAATCTCACAGTACACTCTCACTCTCACGGTACACTCTCACAGTACACTCTCACAGTACACTCTCAAAGTACACTCTCACTCTCACAGTACACTCTCACAGTACACTCTCACAGTACACTCTCACAGTACACTCTCACTCTCAAAGTACACTCTCACTCTCACAGTACACTCTCACAGTACACTCTCACGGTACACTCTCACAGTACACTCTCACTCTCACAGTACACTCTCACGGTACACTCTCACGGTACACTCTCACTCTCACAGTACACTCTCACTCTCACAGTACACTCTCACGGTACACTCTCACAGTACACTCTCACGGTACACTCTCACGGTACACTCTCACATTACACTCTCACTCTCACAGAACACTCGCACAGTACACTCTCACGGTACAATCTCACGGTACACTCTCACTCTCACAGTACACTCTCACTCTCACTGTACACTCTCACAGTACACTCTCACAGTACACTCTCACAGGACACTCTCACTCTCACGGTACACTCTCACGGTACACTCTCACGGTACACTCTCACAGTACACTCTCACTCTCACAGTACACTCTCACTCTCACGGTACACTCTCACAGTACACTCTCACAGTACACTCTCACTCTCGCAGTACACTCTCACTCTCACGGTACACTCTCACAGTACACTCTCACTCTCACAGGACACTCTCACTCTCACAGTACACTCACGGTACACTCGCACAGTACACTCTCACGGTACACTCTCACAGTACACTCTCAAAGTACACTCTCACTCTCACAGTACACGCTCACAGTACACTCTCACGGTACACTCTCACAGTAGACTCTCACAGTACACTCTCACTCTCACAGTACACTCTCACGGTACACTCTCACGGTACACTCTCACAGTACACTCTCACTCTCACAGTACACTCTCACTCTCACAGTACACTCGCACAGTACACTCTCAGAACACTCGCACGGTACACTCTCACTCTCACAGTACACTCTCACTCTCACAGTACACTCTCACAGTACACTCTCACGGTACACTCTCACAGTACACTCTCACAGTACACTCACTCTCACAGTACACGCTCACAGTACACTCTCACAGTACACTCTCACTCTCACAGTACACTCTCACTCTCACAGTACACTCTCACGGTACACTCTCACGGTACACTCTCACAGGACACTCTCACAGTACACTCTCACAGTACACTCTCACTCTCACAGTACACTCGCACAGTACACTCACGGTACACCCGCACGGTACACCCGCACGGTACACCCGCTCGGTACACTCGCACGGTACACTCACGGTACACTCGCACGGTACACTCTCACGGTACACTCTCACGGTACACTCTCACGGTACACTCGCACGGTACACTCTCACGGTACACTCGCACGGTACACTCGCACGGTACACTCGCACAGTACACTTTCACAGTACACTCGCACATCTCTATCTCATACGAGTAGCTAGTAGAGACAGAGAGCGTTGTCTCTCTCTCGTGTCTTTCCTCACCTCCCTCTGTCCTCACCCATTGTTCACTGCATCACTGTGAGAGTCTCGTTGTGTCGCACGTGCTTGGCTGAGAGACGAATTTCATTGTTAACGTCATAGTTGCTTTATTGTCCTCGCTGCACAGAATATCGCACAACCACAGTCTGTTATATAACCACATCGTATATTATATAAATATACAGTATATTGTGTAACTGCAGTCTATTATACACATACAGTCTATAGTTTTTACAGTCTATAGATACAGTTTATAGTCTGTACAGTATATAATTCAGTTTCGTCTATTCATACAGTCTAGACAATATAGTCTGTATGGTCTAGTAAATATACACACTCTATAGGCTATTCATTTTATACATACAGTCTATAGTATTGTGACCTTCAGGTGAAGTGCTCTAGAAGTGCAATTATTATCATAGTTTATATACAGTCTGTAGTTTATATAGCCCATACATAGTCTATAGTCGATAGAGTATATAATAAAGTCTATAGTCTACAGATACATTCAAGTCCATACAGTCTATACATACTTTCTATAGTGTATATATATATAGCCTATGTTCTACATGGTCTATACAGACAGTCTATAGCATATATACAGTCTATAGTACATAAAGTGTATAGTGTATACATGAAGTCTATACAGCCTATACATAAGTCTATATGCATATATATAGTCTATAGTCGGCACAGTGTATAAACGCACATTATGGTAATTATTATTATACATACAGTCTCTATAGCCTATATAGTATATAATACAATAAAGTCTATATAGACAGTCTATAGTCTATACAGTATATAATACAATATAGCCTATATAGACAGTCAATAACGTATATATACAGTCTATAGTCTTAACAGCTTACATATACAGTCTATAGTTTATATAGTCTATAGTCTCGACAGTCAAAACATAGGGTCTATTGTCGATACAGTATATAATAGAGTCTATAGTCTGTACAGCCTAGTCTATATGGTGTATACATACTGTCTCTAGTGTATATATAGTCTACAATTTATACAGTCTATAGCATATATAAGGTCTCTAGTATATGCAGTCTATACTTATTGTCTAAAGGATATACATACAGTCTATAGTCTATACAGTCTATATCCTATACAGACTGTATATACAGTTTGTAGTGTAGTGATGCGTCACATCCTGGGTGTGGTCCTGCCTTGCGCCCCGTGTCTCCAGAGGTGGGCTCCGGCCCCTGCTCGACATGATCACCTACACATGTGCAGCTCTAAAGAACTTGATTCCGACATCAGTTCCTTGTAACCCCAACCTTCTGGCCATTTGCCGTGAGCTAAAGATACTTTGACATCATCATTACATCCATCGGGGCGCCGGCAACAATAAGCCCATTAACCTACCTACAAATGATTTCCGTACCCCCATCCCAGTGTTAAGCCCTACATATTGGCTACCGAGGAAACAACAAGTGCAGCTCGACGTTGTTTGAGAAAAATACCGTTGGTCAGTGTCCCTCTTCCAGTACACACATTGCCTGCAACAGAAACCTACTTTGCCCCACTCAATGTGCGCTCTCTGAACACCGAAAAAGCTCCTCTCATCGCTGATCTAATCTCAGACAACAGTCTGGACCTGCTCTGAATCAGCCTCTACCGTGAGACTTTGCACTCGATCAGAAGGCTCGTTCCCATGGCCATGGTGGTGGCCTTGCAGTTCTCCACCATGTATATAAAGATCAAGCGGATCAGTTGATTCAGTTTTTATCAGAAAAAAAACTGAAGCCCACCGTATCTCTACCCAGCCTTAACCACGAACTAATATCTCAATGTTCCTTCACCCACGGTGACCTCAAAACTCCTGGAATTTTCCGAGTTAACAGAATCTGATTTCTCTTCTTTCGTTACCAGATCTGCCCGGCGATGGACCGGCGTCCCGTCGTCGGGTGTATTCCTGCCTTACGCCCTATGTTTCCGGGATAGGCTCCGGCTTCACCGTGACCCTATATAGGATTAAGCGGTTTCAGATAATGAGATGAGTTACCAGATCTCGGCTGACAAACTGGTCCCTGGACCCCTTCCCATCCAAAATCATCTGGGCAAATTTTAAATCCCTTGTCACTTGTCACTAATCTCTTGAATAACTCACTTCACTCTGGCCTAGTTCCCCACAATTGAAATGTGCAGCAGTTACCTCTCTGCTTAATAAAACCTGGCCTCGATTGCAACATCCCTGACAATTATCACCCCATCTCAAATATACCATTCCTCTCTAAGGCCCTTGAACGTGCAATATCTGTGTAACTCCAGAAACAGATCTCAAGAATGACCTCAATCCCTTCCAACCTGGTTTCAGATACGGCCATAGCACTGAAACTGCTCTGGCAAAAGTAGTTGACCTACGAATCGCTGCTGATGAATGCTTGCCAAGTATTCTTGTCCTCCTGGACCTGAGCAATACCTTTGTTACCGCTGACCACCCGATCTTACTTGAGCGACTGGAGGGTATAGGGGTCTCTGGCTGAGCCCAGCATTGGCTGAGCTCCTACCTCTCTGACCGAAAGCAGTTCGTCAGCCTCAGAGGACAAAACTCAGAGATCCATTTTTTTTGTCTGGAGTTCCTGAGGGTTCAGTTCTCGGCCCAATCCTCTTCAGTATCTACATACAACCACTTGGCCGTATCCTGCGCAGCCTCAATCTCAGCTACTTGCAATGCAGTCTTGATGACATCTAAATCAACAGTCATGCAAAGCCATCCATCAATTTGTCTGGTCTTTCCATGTCATCCTCACTGTCAACTGTGAAAGCTGGGCTCAATTCAAATTTCATAAAACTAAATGGCAACAAAACAGAAGTTTTGCTTTTTGAAACCCTGCACCAATTGTCCAAGGCTGAACCTATCCAATTGATGCTTGATGACCAGCCCATTGAAGTTCCTAAGGCAATCCGGAGTCTAGTAGGTGTGACTCTTGATTCCTCACTAAGCTTTGAGACAAACATCAAGAAGGTGACGAAGGTAGCCTATTTCTATCTCATATATATATATATATATAGCCAGACTGTGCAATATCCTGTCACCCGCTGATGCTGAGAAGCTAATAAACATCTTCATCTCCTCATGAATCGATTGCTGCAATGCACTGCTCCCTGGTACCCATGCCTATCTCATCATTTTTCTCCAACGTGTGCAGAATATGATCACATATCCCCAGTACTGATGTCTCCACTGGTTACCGGTTAAATACAGGATTGAATTCAAGATCCTCCTCACCTACAAGGTTCTCACAGCGCTGCTCTGACATACATCTGCGACCTACTTCAGGCATCCTCTTCAACTCAACAACCTCGATCCTTCAATACGAGCTAGCGGCACGTGCCCAGATCGCACCTCCATTCGATGGGTGACAGAGCCTTCTCCTGTGCTGCTCCCAAACTCTGGAATGCCCTTCCATTGGAAATTCGATCAGCTGAGTCCTTGGGCGCATCTTCAAAACTCGCCTCAAGACTCACTTATTCCGTAAGGCTTTTAAGTCCTCTGGCTAGCAATGTTGATGTGGCTCAATGTTGTTGTGCTGGAATGATGGCTCTGCCAATGGACGCATGCTCGGGAACATTTATTTTTAACTTTTTTGTTCAATAAAAAAATTTTTATCGCCCATTTTATGTCCGATAATTTATTGCCACTATTTGACTTTCAGTTGAACTATCTGATGTTTTTGTTGGCGTGCCGTTCTCTCCACAGCTCTATGCAGCGCTTTGTGACCCTTGGGTGAAAACCGCTCTAGAAATGCAATTATTTACTGTACGGACACACACACTGTACAGATACACACAGACTGTACGTACACACACTGTACGGAGACCTCTCCACGATGCTTTTGACTGCGAGCTACATCGAGTACTTGATTAAGGCGAGTCGGGGGGGGGGACGGAGGGCGTGCGGAGGGAGGGGGTGGAGTCGGTCTCTCACCTACGATGTCCTCGTAGACATTTTCCTCTGACCCGTTCCGCCCGTGTCCGCTCCTCCGGTCCGGGTTTTTCCTTCCACTAGGTGGGAGCCCCTCACCTTGCTCCCTCGAGGTCTCGGTACCCTCCAGAGACTTTCTGTGCATGTACACATGTGTACACACACTTGCTTATATGTACACACATGCGCACGTGTGTACGTACACACATACAACAATAACAACCGTCATTCGCCACCAAGTGGCGGTGATGTCACCACGGTGCCTGTGCCAGACTATATGCACCTTAAAGCGACAAAGTGTCGATGCCTTGCGGACAGGAGGTCACGGGACAAATCCAGGTGTTATGGGTTGCCTGACTGAGATGACTGCCAAATGCACCACCTATGCTCCCGACTGTGCCAATATGCTGTGTTTTAGCCACCCAACGCTCCACTCGTTGGTTGTGAGCATCGCTCCTCCACACTCCATTATTGTGGGAGGGCGACTGCTTCCAACTGTCCCGTAGCGTCCTTCACGATCCTCCTCCACAGAGGTCGATCTTGACACCGCTGGTACCAGTCTTTAGCAAGTCCACCCAGCTCCAAGTCCTCCTGTGCCACATAAGTCCATCTCTTCTCTAGCACGTGCCATGCCCGTTTAGCCCCCTCTATCTAGCCAAACAGTAACTGATTGGGCATGCGGTGACTGGCATGCGGGCTACATGACCCAGCCACCTCAGCCTCACCTGCTGGAGGATCTCACGAATGGGACTTTGTCCACATCTTTCAAGAATTTGTGAGCTCCTCACACAATCCAACCTGGTTAATCCCAGGATGGATTGTAGCAGGGCAGTCAGAAAGTTTCTGAACGGTGCAGATATTTTGCCAGGGGCATCCACGTTTCGTAAGCATGGAGAAGAGAGGGCATGACTGCAGCTGAGAAGACCCGAAGCTTCGTGTGGAGTAACAGACCAGGCAGCTCCCACACAGCGGTACATAGCCGAAGAAATGATAATGCTGCCGACTGATTCAGAGCGAGACCTCTGCTGTCAAACCAGAACCGGCCATCAGCACAAAGCCAAGGTATGCACACTTCTCCACTGTCACCACAACTGCTCCATCACTTATGGAGAGCTGAGGAGGTGGAGTATTTGGTGGCACTAAATACCCAGACAGGTGCTTGGTTTTGGTGGGACTGATGGTAAGACCCAACCTTTAGGCTTGTAGCCTGGCATGTTAACTGCTGAGGAACCGCTCCCCACGTGTACGTACACACACACACCAACGACAACGGCGATGACGTCGCCACAGCTCATGTTCCAGGGCAGGTGCACCTTTGGGCCACGCGAAGTGTCGCAGGCTCGCCAATAGGAGGTCACAGGACAGACCCAGGTGCCATGGGCAGAGGTATCACCTGTGGTGCTTACGTACAAAAACAAAGATCCCCCGTATAGCCTTAACAGGCTGTAGAGTCACGTGCTGTTAGCGAGCACTTATGAAGGCCGGCACGGCACACGAAGAGGTGGGTAACCAGGGACACTCCCGGCCGTTTCTGTCTCTCTAGTTACAATATTTACACATCGCACTAGGTTCTTATTTGAGGGTGAGTCGACCTAGGGGAGGCCCAGGACAATTTCAGAAACTTGTTGCTAGTGTCGGCCGTAAGTAGGAATCGAACATGGGTCGCCAGGTTTGTAGCCCAGCGCGATAACCGCTGAGCCACCGCACACATGTGTGGGTAAACGTGTACACTTGATTTGCCGTTCACATATGATTGTTGACATGCCGTTCTCTCCATAGCTCTGTGCAACGCTTTGTGACCCTCGGGTGCAAAGCAGTCTGGAAGTGCGATTTTTATTACACACAAAAATAGACACACGTGGGAGATAGGTGGCACAGCCGTTAGCGATTTACAAACCCTGTGACCGAAGATCTCTGTGGCCAACATCAGTGCTGATTATTTGAACCGGTGCGGGCCTCCTCTAGGTCGACTCAGCCTCAAACAAGCATCTGGTGTGGTAAACATCAGCAAGGGGATTCAAACGCAGCGGGTCAGGCCCGGCGAGTGTGGTGCTGACCACACTCGCCCCAACAGTCTGTGTGAAGCTAGACGGGGGATCATTGCCCGTGCCCTTGCGCGCGAGTGCCCCCACCGAACCTGCTCTTGGCACGAGTGGCCCTCGGTTTCCGGGACACGGGGGTCTCCAGGATCCCATCTCCTCCTCCTCCTGTGCCACGTCGTTCTCCTCGACCGCCTGCACCGCCGGACTCCTCCTCCCCACCGCCACCGCGCCCCTCCGCCGCCGACGTTGCCGGTGCTGCCCGCTCGCCGTGGTACTCGAAGGTGCGGCGAGGCTTGGGCACGGGGTTCACGGACAGCGGCGCAGGCGTGGACACCGTGCCGGCCCCCACGGACGGCCTCGGGGACGGAGGAGGAGGAGTTGCGGGTGATGGCGCCGCCGGCGGGGAGGTGGTGGGCGTGGGACTGAGTGCCGCTCCATCTGGGCACGGCGAGCGAGCAGGTGGGCAGAGCGAGCAGGTGGGCAGAGTGAGTGGGTGGGAACAGTGAGCAAGTGGGCACAGTGAGCGGGTGGGAACAGTGAGCGGGTGGACAAAGTGAGCGAGTGGAAACAGTGAGCGAGTGGGCACAGTGAGTGGGTGGGAACAGTGAGCGAGTGGGAACAGTGAGCGAGTGGGAATACTGAGTGGGTGGACAATGCACGGGTGGGAAGAGTGAGCACGTGGGCACAGTGAGTGGGAACTGTGAGCGAATGGGAACAGTGAGCGAGTGGGAATAGTGAGCGAGTGGGCACAGTGAGTGGGAACTGTGAGCGAATGGGCACAGTGAGCGAGTGGGGACAGTGAGCGAGTGGGCACAATGAGCGAGTGGGCACAGTGAGCGAGTGGGGACAGTGAGTGAGTGGGGACAGTGAGCGAGTGGGGATAGTGCGTGAGTGGGAACAGTGAGCGGGTGGACACAGTGCGTGAATGGGAACAGTGAGCGAGTGGGCATAGTGAGCGAGTGGGGATAGTGCGTGAGTGGGAACAGTGAGCGAGTGGGCACAGTGAGCAGGTGGGAACAGTGAACAAGTGGGCACCATGAGTGAGTGGGAACAGTGAGCGAGTGGGAACAGTGAGCGAGTTGGAACAGTGAGCGAGTGCGAACAGTGAGCGAGTGGGAACAATGAGCGGGTGGGAACAGTGAGCAAATGGGCAGAGTGAGTGGGTGGACACTGAGCGAGTGGGCAGAGTGGGTGGGAACAGTGAGCGAGAAGACACTGAGCGGGTGGGAACTGAGCAAGTGGGAACAGTGAGCGAGTGGACACAGCGGGTGGGCACAGTGAACGGGTGGGAACTGAGCGGGTGGGACCAGTGAGCGAGTAGGAACAGTGAGCGAAGGGGAACAGTGAGCGAGTTGGAACAGCGGGTGGGAACAGTGAGTGAGTGGGAACAGCGGGTGGGCACAGCAAGTGGGAACAGTGAGCGGGTGTGCACAGTGAGCAAGTGGACAGAGTGGGCAGGTGGGAACAGTGGGTGGGAACAGTGAGCGAGTGGACATAGCAGGTGGGCACAGTGAGCGGGTGGGAACAGTGAGCGAGTGGACACAGTGAGCGGGTGGAAACAGCGGGTGGGAACAATGAGCGAATGGGATTACTGAGCAGGTGGGAACTGAGCGTGTGGGAACAGTGAGCGAGTGGACAACAATGAGCGGGTGGGAATACTGAGCAAGTGGACACTCAGTGGGTGGACACTGAGCGGGTGGACACAGTGAGCGGGTGGACACAGTGAGCGAGTGGGAACAGTGAGCAAGTGGGAACAGTGAGCGGGTTGGAACGGTGAGTGGGTATGGCGAGTAGGCACAGCAAGTGGTTACAGTGAATAGGCACAATGGGTGGGCACTGTGAGTGGGCATGGGACACTATGTTCAATTCACGGTGATTCTCAAGCCAGTCAATGCGTGAGACGAGGTGTGAGGCTCTCAATGCAGCAGGGATTGAGTGCTAATGGTCAGGGTTTAGGTCGGAATGAATGCAGGTGAGCTCGCCGGAGACGGCGACAAACTCGGGACATCTGCCCCGACGCGAGGGCGCGCAGTATCACCGAGGATCGACGCTCCGAGCGTGGCCTCCACGTCATGGAGCAGCGACTCCCCGCTCGCTCGCCTCCATCCGCTCTCCGCGAGGCGGCCGCTGCGTTCCCTGCTTCTCGCCGCTCCGAGGCTGGCCGACTCCATCCTCCGCGCGAGCGCGCCGGGGCTGTAGTAGTTCCCGGGGAACTGCAGGAGGGAGATTGGGGTCGCCGTCGCCCCACCAGCGCCACTGGTGGTAGCGGCGACGGCGTTGGTTGCGCTCAGCGAGCCAGCCATGCCTTCCTTGGCGGCCTTCTCGAAGGTCTGCACGCGCTGCAGCACGGACTCGCGCCGCTTGGGGTCGGCGTCGCCAGGCAGAGGTGGCGGGCGGCGCACGGATGCGCCGGGAGGGTCACGGGGTCGCAGGCGTACGGATGCGCCGGAGGTTCCACCTGGGCGCACGCGGGGGAACGCGCATGGGGGAACGAGCGGGAAAACGCGTGGGGGAATGCACGGTCACACACGGAGGCAAACACACATACAAGGACAGATGGTAATAGTGCGTACACAGGCACATACAGACGCATGAGTTTACTTATCTCGGTGAATGTCTGTGGGTCTCTATGTGAGTCTATGCATCTTTTCGTGAGTCTACGGGTCTCTGTGTGAATCACTGGTGCTCCAGCAATGAGCATTGACACCATTTGAGAACCCACTTGGACCACGTGTGCCTCAAACCCGGATTCACACCCACGTGGTGATGACTCAGCGACTGTTCTCCTCCCGAGGCAGCCACCACAAGACCGGAGACGACCCAGAATCCAGCACTCGACCGAGCCCACTTTCTCCACCACGCGCGCCACCAGCATGCACTCTCACCGTTCTCCGCGCTCCAGCAAACGCCCACGCTGGCTCCGCCGCCATCCCATCTGCTGGGGTCGTCACTTCCCTTCGAGTCGCCGCAATCGCCCGACGGGGCGCCCCCCGCAGCCTTCGGGCCGTCAGCGAGCCCGGTCGCGCGTGGGGGGCCGCCCCCCGTGACACTGAAGCGGCTGATGAGGGAGACGCGGTACCCGGCAGGCGCCCGTGCCGTCTCGCCTGTAGCCGCGCCCGCCGGCACCATCACTGCAACGGACAACGGTGCGGTGTGGGCCCCGCGTGGCGAAGCTGTACCAGGCGAGTGGCGGAGCGGTGAGCAAGCACGGACTGATGTGGTGAGCGATGGCCGGGAGAGTCGATCGGATTGTCACTCATGGGAAAAAAAAAATCCCCGAAAACTCAAACCGAAAATCAAACCGATATCCAGAACTCGAAAACCCTCACCTCCATTCCTCAGGCCCCCATTCAGCACGGTACTCTCCGCCGTTCTGGCGGCGCAGCCGCCGGTAGACACCTCCACTGCGGTGGCCCCGGGTCCCCTGGGGGTCCCTGCCGCCACCCCCGCTGCTGCGTCCCACCGGTGCTGCTCGGTGGGGTGCACCGCCAGTCCCCGGGGCCGGGCCTGCAGCACGGAGCTCACGTAGCGTGGGGGCTCCTGGCAAGGCTCCCCGGAGCGGGATCCGCATGTCTGGGCCACCACGGATGCCTTCAGGGCCACCGAGGCCTTGAGGCCGCTCCTGCAAACACGCGGGGTTCGCCGTCGATTCATTTGGCCGATAAGGTCTGGCACATGTTGTCGCCGGCCGAATGCATGGCTGCTTTCTCCTCACCGCTCTGTGGTTTCCTCACTACATCTCAATAACGATGTGAGTCGCACTGGATAAGGGCGTTTGCTAAATAATAATAATTACGTGTCGGAGCGTGCGTCAAGTCGGGAATCGTGGTTGGTATTGGTGTGAGGCATGTAATGAGTGCTCCAACTCACCCAGTCACTCGCTCACCAACTCAACCACTACTCAGTAGCACACAAACCAAGTTAGCCACTATCCCGCGCACTTACTCAACCCACTCACCAACTCATTCACTCACTTGCTACCTACTTATTAACTCAACTGCTGTCCCACCCATTCGCTAACCCACTCACTAATCCACTCCCTCAATAACCCACTCACCCATCTGCTAACCCACTTTCTGACCCACTCACCCATTCACTAACGCACTCATGAACTCATTAATCCCCACAGTGACACACTCAGCCACCCACTCACCACACAGCAGCTCACCACACTTCACCGTCTTCCTCTTCCGATGCACTGCTCCACGTGGGAACTCCAACTCCACCCTCACCCTGACCTTTCTTCCCCAAGCGCTTATGACAACACCAACCTCGCTGACTCACTCACTCAGGGTGGCACAGTGGCAACATCTACGCCCCACAGAAAGAATGCACAGCCCTAGGCGGTTCGAATACCACCTCGGGCGCCTGTCTGGGTGTAACATGTATGTTCTCGCTCCCTTTCTGCGCGGGTTTCCTGCACGCTCTCCGGTTTCCTCCCGCAAAAATAAACTCAAGAATTAAATGGCCGATGAGGTCATAATTCTCAGTAGTCGGTGTCCAGCATATGTTGGCATCGGCTGGCCGCATGGCTGCCTTCCCCTTCCCCACTGGAGAACTGCTGGCCCCAAAAGGAACGATTTCAGAGGAGACCTGGGTCACGAGGGAAACTCAGTCTCGCGCAACGGACGCGTCATGACACACGTCACCGCTAACTCATCACCACGAACGCATCTCCACCGGGCAGTGTCACAGGGAACACAGAAAATATGCAACGCAAACCCCTAATCACGTGATCATTTTCTATATTTGTACTTTGTATTGTATTTGTATAATTAGATTTTTTTTATATTTGCACAGCTGTACATTTGGGATCGCCGTGTGGAGTGTTCCTCCTCTCTCCTTCGCGATATTCCACCTCCCACATTAAAGTCATCGTCTGGCTGATGATTGTTTCAGCTCAACCCATTCATTAGCCAGATGATGCTTCCAATGTGGGTGGTGAAACGTCACGAGCGAGAGAGGTGGAGGAATGCTCGTCACCGCTATCCCCAAAGAGCAGTTCGAAGGGAAATTAAGGTTTCGGTAAAAAAAAAACAACCTTACATTGGCCGTCAACTGGTCGAGGTGACACAGCCGTAGAGCGAGCGGCACACATTTGGAAGCTCACGAGTTTGACTCGTGGTTAGGGGGGGGAGATTGTCAACTGGACTCATCATCCTTCCCTCCGGGGGTCGATAAAATCTACCACTTTACGACTCTCTCGAGGAAATCCCCACGACCGTTTCAGGGCAGTGAACACGAGGCGCCAAGGCTTTGGCGCTCACGTGGGGCTTTGCACTCGAGGCGAGCTGACCCAGCTGGCCCAGCGAACCGAGCGAACCCAGCGGGCCCAGCTGGCCCAGCTGGCCCAGTGAACTCAGCTAGCCCAGCTGGCCCAACTTACCCAGCTGGTCCAGTGGACCCAGCGGGCCCAGCTGGCCCAACTTACCAAGCTGGCCCAGTGGACCCAGCGGGCCCAGCTGGCCCAGTGGACCCAGCGGGCCCAGCTGACACAACTGGCCCAGCTTGTCCAGCTGACCCAGCAGGCCATCACGTGGGCCGCAGGGTGAGCATCACCGCAGGAGAGACATTTCAAAGTCGAGGACGCAATTGGCCTCCTGTTTGCTGGTGCTCGCCGCAAATTGCAAAAGATTTAAACGCTAACGGTGTGACGAAACTAGCGAGCGGAGTCTGGCGTCATGGGCTCGAATCAACGTTTCAGCCGCCCGTGGTTAATCCGGGTTCTCAGGTCGATGATGGTGTTGGTGATGTCAGAGCGGTCACCTTTTCACCGCAGCAACAGCAAAAAATCGCCACTAAGTGGCGGTGACGTCATCACGGCGGTCATGCCAACCCAGGTGCACGCTGAGGCCACGTGACGTGTCGAAGGCTTTGGTTTGTAGAAGTCACGGGACAGACCTATGTGCCATGGGCTGATTGAGATGCGGTGACTGGCCGATGACCACAGCACACAGACAGGCGGCGGTGGCGGTGGTGGTGGTGTCTACATTGCACGTGACTGCTCTGACCCGCGCCGTGCAGCGAGGGTTGGTGGACCACAGCACGGAT
>JAZEWT010000006.1:15660586-15674651 GCA_036362905.1 Mordacia mordax
GCTGTACGTCAATCAAGTGACAAACGTCATAGTAAGGATGGATGATAGGCTGACGATTAAATGCCATGCGATCTACTCACACTACCTCTGCGATCGACCAGTAGATCGCGATCGACGTATTGGGCACCCCTGCTATATAGGATTAAGCGGTTTCAGATAATGAGATGAGATGAGATACTCCTTCTCACCTAGAAGGCTCTCACTCGCGCCGCTCTGACATACATCCGTAGCCTACTTTAGGTACCCTCCTCAACACAACTTCGATCTTCTAATACGGGCCAGCGCACATGCAAGCAAGCCTTCTGGCGCGCTGCTCCCAGACTCTGGAACGCCCTTACATTAGAGATTCGGTCAGCTGAGTCTCTGGGCGTCTTCAAATCTCGTCTCAAAACTCACTTGTTCCGTAAGGCGTTCAAGTCTTGGCTCGGACTCTTGATGCGGCTCAGTGTCATCGTGCTGGGATGATGGCTCACTGTCGACCTGTGCTTGCTCAGACACATTTATTCCTTGTTTGCTGAACAATTATCTTGAATCGCTTATGTCCTTCTCTAATTATAGCCATTATTTGGCTTTTAGTTGAACTGTTTTGATGTTGGTTGTTGCTGACATGCCGTTCTTTCAACAGCTCTGTGCAGCGCTTTGTGACCCTCGGGTGAAAAGCACTCTAGAAGTGCAATTATTATTATCTCTGATGAAAATGTCCCCATTTCTTTATTTTAAACCCCATCTCGTTAATGAAGGTTCCACCTCTTTAATAAAGGCCACTCCTCATTATTGTAGGTCCCACATCGTTATACACGGGCGGCGCGGTGGCTCCGCAGCGAGTAGCGCTGCTGTCTCGCAGCAAGAAGATCTAGGGTTCGACTCCCGACTCGGGTGCATTTCTGTGTGCAGTTTGGGTGCTCTCGCTCTTGCTCTCCTCGCGTCCGCGTGGGTTTTCGTCGGGTACTCAGGTTTCCTCCAACCGTCTAAAGACACGCTGCTTCCTCGGTGAATTGGCCTGCTTAGTAAATTGTCCCAAAAAAGTGTGCCCTGCGATATACTAGCGTCATATCCTGGGTATAGCCCCGCTTTACGCCTTGCGTCTGCCGGGATAGGCTCCGGATCCCCGCGACCCTGTACAGGATTAAGCGGGTACTGATACTGAACTGAAGAGTTCGCCTCTGAGTCCCGGTTACTGAGGATTTCCGCACTGCGCGCGTGACACTCTTGCCGCCAGCGTGACTATTACGACAACGGCGATAACAACGATGTAATATCATAATGGACGGCGACACGACCCGGGTAAACGTGTCCAATCGCACGAACAAAACACACAGGGCAAGAGCACGTGGACACGGGATTAAAAATATATATTTGTTGTATTTTACGAATGCGGTGCCGTGGCGGCCAATACCAAACACACATCAACAACAACAAAAATACCCGAGGCCTAGACCGATGTCATGTTTTGTATCATGATCACAACAACAACAACAACAACTGGCTTTGTTTCTTAATCCACGAAATAAAGAGAGCGAGAGAAAGAGTCGGTTCTCCGGTCTCAGAGGAAATGAGAGGCAAAGAAACGGTGCCTCGAGAAGACTCGCCCCCTCGTCGCTACATCTGCCCGAGTCACGGCCGCACAAGGTGGACGCCAGTGTCCGTTTCACCGGCTCGACGCGTGATCATCGCTTCGAGAAGCTGCTCTCTCGGGACAGGCGCGTCGAGAGAGAGGAAGCGATCGCAGCGGCTGTCCCGAGAGAGCGGATTTTCGAAGCAATCATCAAGGTGGACACCGTCAGCAAGACATGTCATGGCATTGCGCGAGAAGACCCGTGACTGTGAGTGAAGTGCTGCAGGCTCTGCTTCTTGGCAGTGCTGCACAAGCACAATGGATGCGTGTGGCCTTAAGCGAACATCATTATATCATCCGCGATGTGTCGGGCATTGACCCGGTTTGATTTGTATCCGTGATAAAGCGGTGCCATTGCAAGACACTTCACCTATGATACAGGGCTCCTCATACAAACGAAAAGCATCGGGGAACTTCTGCTGACGCCCGATGCGCGCGCGATTCGTTCCCGGATTTGTGGTTTTGCGAGTTCTCTCTCTCGCCCCGTCTCCGCGTGAGTTTTCGCGGGGTATTCCGGTTTCTTCCCACCGTACAAAGACACGCTGCTGCCTAGGTTAATAGGCGTCCTAGTCAATTGACTTCAGTGACCTGCGATGTACTGGCGTCATATCCTGGGTATAGCCCCGCTTTGCGCCCTCTGTCTGCCTGCACAGCCCCTTCCCCATGACCCTGTACAGGATTAAGCGGATATTGATAATGATGACCGTGCATCGCTTCGTCGTTTAAGGCCGCACAGTGTAAGAGACGGATGCGTAGAGTTTTGTGATCGTGAACACCATTGGTCTTCAGGGGTGAATTGGTGTTAATTTTCCAGCAACTAATAATAACCGGGGCTTTAAGAAGAGACTCAGCGATCTCACCACACGACAGTAGCGGCTCCCTTCCCTCCTGCTCCTCATCCTCCTCCACAACCAGAGGACGGTCCCGGAACAATGGGGACAGGTGGCAACTCTGGCCGTGTCACCGGCGCTCACCCTGTGTTCTCCAGCGATTCTCGATTGACTTTCAAGTTCGTTGCTGGCGTTCGAGCCCTGCCTTGGTTTCGTTTTTAATTCGAGACACGGACTCCGCGACTTTCCAGACTTTCCGAAGCGTCCCGGTGACGTCACTGCGGTGACGATCCTGAAAGTCACTCGAAAGTCAGATGCTTTCTTCTTAGTTTAGAACAAACACTGCTGACGTTGAGTTGCGCGGCAGGCCGTAACACGCAACAGCGTTGCTAACCGATGACAGTTTGTTTGCAGTGGCTCCGCGTCGCCGTCCGCTGTTCTTAACGATTAGCAAAGAAAATCCCGTGACCTCGAATGACCTCCCCCTCGCCCCACCCCCTTGCCCCCAGGCGCTCACATCCGTGCGACCCCTCTACAGAGGTCACGATGTCGATGCACACGGAGCCGCCGCAACCGCCCCCCCCGCCCCCCCCTGGCCGCACTGTTCTAGGGGCGTGCGGTGCGCACCCGTGTGTGTTTATGTTGTGTGTGGGGAGCGGTGGTGCAGTGGTTAGCGCGCTGCTCGATGAACTCGGCGATTCGAGTTCGATTACCGCTCGCGTCCAACACCGGTAACAAATGTTTCGGGACCGGTGCTGAGCCCCCCCCCATCCCCCTCTCCACCACCTGGGTCAACTCGGCTGAGAATGAGCGGTGTGTAAACATCACCACTAGGGAGACAAAAGCGGTCGGGCGTGGTACCGGTGACCGCATCCTCTCACGTGCAGTGCCGACCTTTATAGGTGCTCGCTAACAGCGCTCGTCCCCAACATTCTGTGAAGGCTACAGGAGGTGGATCTTGGCCGTCGTTACCATGGTTACTCGTAGTGACCTAGAATCACCGAGACCCTGTGTGTTACACTTATTTATTTAAACATTTATAAAAACACAAACCGCGGCTCCCGTTCGCTCGACAAAAATAATAATAAATCTGGCATTTCCCGAGTCGCTTTGTTTAAATCGACTCCTGGTGCGGGCGCATGGCAGTGCAGCAGCAGCAGCAGGAGCCCGGAGTCGAATCGTAACCCTACAACTCGCGGGCTATCACGAGCCCGCACGTGCAGCAGCGTGGTGAAGTATGGTTAAAGGCAAACACCGCGGCGACTCTCAGCGGCGTGGAGGAGAGGTCGCCCGTCCATCCAGCAGCGGATTGGCACGCAGGGACTGTAACAGGGTTTGAGAATCGCTCCTCTCTCTCGAGGTAGCCGTTGCGGGCAGTTCCTCCCCACTCCCCCTCTCTCCGCACACGTTTCGCCTCCTCCCGTCACATTATCAGGCTCCCAAATTGAGAGGGTGTGGGAGGCGAAACGTCGGACGGAGGGACGCTCGACACGGCTATCCCGAGAGAGGAGCTCTTCAGAGCGATCACACGTCGAGCCGCGACAAATCGTACATTACCACCACATGAGTAACAGGCTTTGTTTGGTTATCCGAACTCCCGGCCTCCGCGTCTATAACAAATGAGTTCTCACACGGATAACGACGCGTCAATGCGGTCGTGGAAACGATCAAGACGCGCCACGTGTAAATATATATACTGTACCTCGAAAGTATCTCACAGATATTCCTTTCTCTCCCGATATTTATATTTCTTTCGCTGCTTAAGCCCGGCCTCGGCTTGCAGTAAGGGTTACTCGGCGTAAGGCACTGCCACTCACTGCAGAGTACAAGATACGCCTATCCATGATAAACCCGCCGCGTACCGTGTGTATTCCTAACATTTCAACCGGTTTGTAGCGATCGAGCCAATTCACGCGTGCGCGAATGGACCCATTCACTGCAGGAGTTGCTATTTAACGCGAATGCTCTCCCGACCAACGTTATACACAATCGAGTACCCTTGGGTCGGGTTACGATGAGGTTTTAGCTCAGGAACAGATCGCGCCGGTGTCTTAAGAGAAGCAAACCCACGAGAGCCTGATGAAGCTGACTGAAATGATCAGCGACACGTCGTACTCCATTGTAAATGTTGTGGGTGTGCGCTCTTCCGCACAACGGCGCGCTGCGGAAAGCAGCGAAGACTTGACAAGTTTGTATACGTTACAAAACCTTACTGGTGTTCCGTGTCGGGTGGAGGCGCGTTGACGACACTCTTGCTTTCTTTAAGCGACACAACACAAAAGCACTTCACGTTGTTGTTTGGTCGCGAGACCAAAAAACACAGTTGCCGCAACGACATCCGAACCGGTTCCGGCTGAATCAGCGGGAACTATTCTTGAGTCACCCTACAAAGGCACTGGAGAACATCCGCTCCACTCGCTCCACCAGACGCAATCGTGTGGTCAGAAACACCTCGAGTAAGGCCGCCATCATCCCCCCCCCACACCCCCCCTCCCCACGCCCCCCTCCACGTAACTTTCACTCACACCGCTCACTTGTCAACGCGAGACCACGGGTGGATGAGTTCCACGCAACCGAGTCGCTTTGTAGGCGAAACCAGCTCTGCGAGCGGTTGCGCGCGCGGTTGCGACAGAGGTGCGGGGGGGGGGTCCTGCTGCTGGTCGCTCCTGGGCGCGAACCGGGGACCGGAACTCGCCGAGAGACTAAACAGACTTTCAAGCGACTTTCAGGAGCGGTACAGAGTAACGTTGCTGACAAGGCAAGCAGCGGAGTCATATCTATGCGCCTCCCCCGCCACCCCCCCAATCTCCTCCAGATGATTCGACCTCGTCTAATTGCTCACCGATGGCCCCGTCTCGAAGTTCGTTCCGTTTTTGTTCCGTTTCTCGCCGTTGTTTTTGTTCGATTCGTTCATCGTACCGTGATGCGAGCGGCTCGCTTTGCATATACATTCTGCATGCGATTTGCATAATCCTTTCCACCTTAACATCGCACGAAAATCCACTTCGAACGTCGCCTCGCTTAACGTGGTCTCATTTAACGCAGCTTCGTTTAACGTCGTCTCGGATAACGTTGTCTAGCTGAGCGGCGCCTCGCTGAACGAAGCTCCCGTGTCACGTTGGACTTGGCACAACATGGGAATCAAGGCAGTGGTGGTGTCGATTCGGTAGGAATGACGGGGATGGGGTGGATTCATTTCTGTTTTATGGTCTTCACGTGGCACGATTGTGAGAGCTGGTGACAATGCTTTGGGGCAGGCCTTCCATCCAGCGGTGGATAGATCGTGGCTCGTGAACGAGACAACGCGAGGGACATCGGTAAAGCGAGCGGAGGTGTAGCCGAGATACAGACGACGTAGGCAGGGGAGAGGGCTCAGAGATGAGACCGATGTCGGGAGATACGCAGAGGTTGCAAAACAATCCAACGCACTGGTCAATAACAACGTGGCCTTGACAAAGCCAAACAATAGGTGACGTTTTGGACGATGGACCTTCTGCACAGCACGCAGAATATGCCGAAGGGCCATTGCCCAAACCGTTGCCCGTTGTGTAATCGTCCTGTTTGTTATTGACACGCAATGTGTGGAGTTGTTTTACCAGTATTATGGATTTTGCTTTACACCGCCAAGGCAACAAGAGCAGCAGGTAAATAGTTTATCTGTGCAGGCAGGGGTTGAGAACAGTGAGCGAGCTCGTTTGTCAATTATATCTTGCACGTTTACAGAGATGTGGTTCGAATTAAGGCGATATTTTGTTTGGGACAAAGGGGGGTGGGGGGGGGTGCGCCCCTTGATATACTTGGGATCTCTCGGCTTTGTTTGAGTCTGCTTACGCCCAGCAGCACCACCGCAGGACGCGAGCAGGCGATTCTAAACGTGGCTCCGCGCCCATCATTCAGCTCGGACGTTTGCCGGTGTAGCAGGAATCCCGCATCCAGAGCTCGCAAAACTCACTGGGAACTTTCCGCTGTAATAATAAGCATCTTTCATCGGAAGTTTACTGGGGGAGGGGGGCGCTCGTCCTGGGGAGGGTTGTTAGAACTCTGATGATTCAGGCAAAACCCTCGGCCCCCCAACAGCCGAGAGCTTCATCAGCACCTGGTGATGCTGGACGTCATCAGCAGCGAAGTTTCATTCACCTAAGGGTATTTTTTATTAAAGATTAATGTTATCGTTCTGATGTCGGCTCTCAGGAATCGGTGCATGAGAACTGCTCTCCGCCGCTGTTTCGTGGCAGTTTATGATGCCTCTCACGTGGAGAGCGAAACGTCGCGAGGAGGACCGCTCGACGCGGCTTTCTAGAACGAGCATTCTTGATAGCGAGTTGTAATTACCGTAACGAAGTTGCCCACGTTTCAGTTTTAATCCCTCCCAGTTTTAACTCTCTCCCCGTTCCGGGTTTGCTGAAAATTCCCCCCCCCCAAAAAATGATCGCTGATTGATCAGCGGCCACGTGATTCTACTGGCTGGGTCGGGTGGCAGAGGATAATGCTGTGCAATCAATATTACGACACAGCGCCACAAAACGACCCCCAAAATAACCCAAAGATGAATTATGAATTACGCTTCTGTATCGCTGTTGGTTCCGAACAAAAACAAGATTACGACGACACGGTCAATCGAGATCCACAGAGAACTACGCGCCGTAGGCTTACGTACGGTTTTCAATTTAGCTTTTTTTTTCGTTTGAATTTTAATATTTTACTAAAAAAAATGAAAGTGAGAGTTAATTCTGCGCCTCCCCCCCCCCCCATATGAATTGTCCTCTTGTAGAGCTTTATACCGCGTGAACGATGTATTATATATTTCTTAAAATTCACCACCTTAGAATAATAGCAATTAAAATATCAATCATGATAGTAGTAGTAGTTATAATATGACATTTTTGATATTAACACCACATACGTGTAAAGTGTAGGACTCACGGCTCTCTGATACCACGGCGAGTCTATCTGAAGTCAAACGCTTCAATCGAAAAACACAATTAATATTTGTTTGGTTCTCCCCACCCCTCCCCCCTCCCATAATAATAATAATAAACATCATCACCATCATGACGACACCGCGAGGTTAATTAATCAATTAACTAAGTGCCCATCTTCCCTCTCCCCCAGGACTCAATCATAGTTAACATCACCTGACTAGCGAAGGCACGTCTGCACACACACCAAGTCTACTGTATACTGTATATACTGTACATAAACTTTGCGGGAATTGTTCCATGCGCCGCACGTGCGGCCCACGTGCGCCACCTTCTGCAATATCGTCACGATCATCGTCATCAAGCGTCATCACCGCGGCTCTACGTGAGGAGATCTGCTCTCGAGAGCAGATCTCAACGCCACGATCATCCTAATCAAGGTCACCATCACCCACCATCACCTCCACCATCATCGTCGTCGTCGTCGTCACAATCGTCGTCAGCAGCAGCTGTCTACTCGACAGGCGCTCGAATGGAACTTTTGGCAAGATTCCCGAAGCTCGCGGGAGGGAGGCACGGCGTACTTGGGGGAGCGGGGGCGGGCGGGGGGGCACCCCTCAAGCTGTGCTACCCTGCTTGGGGTACGCGCGGGGGTTAAATCCGAGGATGACGCTGTGTTGAAGAGAGAGCACGCTCAACATGTTCGTCAAGAGACGATTGTCGGTGGCCTCTGAAGAGAGATGAAAGTAAGCCGGTACGGTCCGGCATGGCGTACCAGTAAGAAAGTGGCCGAAACGCTCAGTGCAGTCCAGGTGGGAAGGTGGGTTGCCAGGAGATTGTACCGGTGAGGTGTCAAGGTCACTCTCAACCCGGTGGAGAGGGAGCGGGACCGGTGAGGGTGTAAGTGGCACGCAACTACACGATGTCCCGTAAACTTAAATAACCGTACCGAGTTAGTCGTGTCAACCCTATTCGCGTCAGCTTCGTTGCAGCAACTAAGTCGCGTCAACGTAATCGAGTCAACGTTGTCGCGGCAACTTAGATGCATCGACATAGATGCATCGACTTAAATCAGAATCTTAATCTCAAAGGGAAAGGTAGCGAACGGTTGATGTGGTCGTCTGGAAAGTTGCAGTACAGCAAGTAGGACTCGCAAGCAACCGGCTCGGTAGGACTGCTCCGCGTTGCGAGACCTTCTTGTACACGCGGAGGATTTTCCCCGGCGTCTGTTCCGCGCGACAGCGCTTGGTGTTTAACAAAGCAATCTTCCCGCTGTGGCAGGACTCTCCTTGTAGAGGGTTTGGTTTGGCAACAGATATTAAATGTAAGGGGGGGGGGGTAGATTTGAGCACAAAGACACGCGTGTGTGTATTCACGACAACAAGCGGCGTTCACCACTACGCGGTGGTGACATCCTTACGGTGCTTGCGCCAGGCCAGGTGCACTTTGAAGCCACGCAAAGCGTCGAAAGCTCGCCGTCAGGTCACAGGACGGACCTAGGTGCCACGAGGTAAATAACATGACTGGCGGAGCCAACGACTGTGTGCGCTACCGTGCCGACTCGCTGAGTTTTAGCCGCCCGGTGCTCGGCTCGCCGTTGTGAGCGCTGCTCCTCCACCCTCTTGTTATTGTCGAGGGCGACCGCCTCCAACTGTGTGGTGGCGTCCTTCATGATCCTCCTCCAGAGGTGGATCTTGACACCACTGCCCCCCCCGCCCCACGAAACCTACCATTGTAAACCGTACATTGGCTCAGGATTATCTTCTCTTAACAATCATAGAAATATTCACTGGGGCCCTATTCGTACTCAAGGTTCTTCTTAACAAGTCGGCAAGATAGTTGGCGAATTTGTTGTCCATAGAAACAAGCTTAATCTCAACCTACCGTCTGCCTAATGTTCCTAGATACCCATCAACATACAGGGAAAAGACTTGTGGCGGCCAGCTCTCGCATTTTGAACAATGTTGCCACGAGCTTGCAGCTACACTCACAGCCATCGTTGAGTTACCTTGGATCCCAATTAGTATTGAACGTTTGGCATCTGAATTAGTATCCATTTTTTTGAGTTTAAATATATTAATTGGCATTTGTCAACAGTTGCATGCATTCTTTAATTTAGTAAAAAAAAACGTAAAATGTGTCTATGCCACTGTTGTACCGTGGCTATTTTTTTATGAATTATTCATTTATTGTGCTGTGCAATGTTGAGTAGCTACTTTTCAGTTCACGATTATGGGGTTTCATCCCCGTACAAGTTGGTGTTTAATGTTGCAATGTTGCACGCTACTGTTTATTTTATGATTACGGTTAGAGTTTCATTCATGCACAGGTTGTTGCTGAGAGTTGATTTGCTCTTTGGTTTTATGCGTTATTACGTTGGTCGGTTTGGATGTTTGCCGTATCACAGGAATCCCACATTCAGACCTTGCAAGCTCACTGGGTACTCTCTGCTGTAATAATAAACATCTATCCAGACACGTGCCTACCTACCAGTCATGGGCAAGTCCACTCAACTCCACATTCTTTTGCACCACATCAGTCAATCTCTGCCCCAGCCAGTGCTGCACCCGTTTAGCCCCTGCCCTCTATTCCACCAAATAGACATTGCGTGGGCATTCAGTGGCTGGGCATGCGTGCTGAATGACCCAGCCACACACACACACGTGTACACACAAACATGTGCACACTCACACGCGTTCACACGGCGACAGGTATGCCCGAGACAAGCTCCGCTCGCTCGCCCACCACCCCCCGTACCTGGCACGGCCGAGTTCGATTCGGGATATGGTCGCCAGCCAATCGGAGCAACGCGCGCTCCCACATCCACGCACGTATAAAGTGGTACCGCTAAGTGTGTGCGTTTGTGTAAGCGCGTGCGCGGGGGAGGGCGGGGGGGGGGGGCAGCGGTCGGCCGCGGAGCGCCAGCAACCCGGCGAGCCGAGCTGGATTCACGCTCGCGGCCGAAACCGGCGAAGGTAAACTGACCCGGTGCTGGGCCTCCCCCACGTCGAGTGAGCGTCAAATACGTACCTGCTGCGATGTGTAAACATCACCACTAAGGAAACAGGGAGACAAAGGCGGCCGGGGCATGGTGCTGGCCACCCATCCCCTCGTGTGCTGCGCGGACCTTCAATAGGCGCTCGCTAACAGCGCTTTCCCCCAACAAGGCTGGAGGTGGAGCGCGTTGTTGCGCGCACGCACGGGACGAATCTACGCACAACTATGCTTTTCCGAGTAATTTTGACAACGTGTCGGCATTTGCGTTTACAATAAAAAAAATATCAATAAGAACAGCGATAAAAACAACAATTATAATCCAATCTTAAATTCTGTTTAAAAAGTTCGACCCCCCGCACACGACCACCGTCATGACCCTCCAACCCCTCTACACCCTCCGATGCTTGACTCAACAGGCACCACGGCCTCCACCCCCCCCAAACTTGTCTTGCAAGGTGGACTCTCCCAAGGGCCCTGGCCGCGAAGCTGGAGCAGGGAGAGTCCACGTCGGTGAGGGTCGAGGTCGCGGGGGGGAGGGGTGGTTGCGAGGATGGTAGCGCCCGTCAGTCCTTCACGAGGCGGTAGATGTGATGCTGCGCGCCGTGTTCGCTGGTGGACACCTCGAAGACGTACGCGACGCACAGCAGGGTCTCCTGCGTGTCTCGGTTGGTCACCACCTGCACACGCGTCCACGGACACGGCCGTCACCGCCGCCGTCAGAGATCGCCCAGGGGACGTGGGGTCCCTGCCGCGGTGCAGCGCGGACGCGAGTCGAAGGAATCGGTTCGGTCAACGGCGATTCCGCTAGGGCCACGTGGCAACGATCCCTGGTTTCACCTCGTTAACGACGTACGGCTGTGATATGGCCATGGTTAGAGTTGTCGTGAGTGTCAGGGCGTGTGTCAGTGTCAGGACAAGTGTTAGAGCTTGGGTGAGCGTGAGTGCGATTACAGTCTCTAGAGCGGCCAAGGGAGCTCTGGACGGGTGTGGGGGGCTGGCACCCCCTTCACCTTCGATTGAATTACCACTCAACCACGAACAAAAGTGAGAAAAAACACCTAACATTGGGCCACAGGCCCCGGGGGGACAAGCGTTTATGACACCTCCTCGTCAAACCCGATTTAGTGGAGCTACGAGACTCAATGTCCACTTCCGGGGTTCCTCCAAAAACATGAAAACGCTACTGCGTGTGACCACATGGAATGTTCAAATGCTTGATGTAGAACTACATTAGGCGGTGTAAAGACTGAGACCAGGGAAAGTACCAGGCAGAGATGATCTCCCAAGCGAAATACTGAAGGAAGTTGGTGTCCGCCTGCAGAAGGCCCGACATGACATCATTACAACCATCTGGAGAACAGGACAAGTTCTACCGGAATGGAAGGGTGACCTTGCGGCCCCTCTCTTTAAGAAGGGGGACCGCACCAATAGTAACAACTACGGGGATATGTCACTCCTAAGTTTGCCGGGAAAGGTTCTGGCAAGGATCATTCAACTTCGCCTTGCCAGGTACGCTGAGGAGAGACTTGCGGAACCCCAATGTGGTAATTTCCAACAGGACCTGCATCTCTGCTTTATTGACCTGGTCAAAGCCTGCGATACCATCAGAAGGCCAGGTCCCTGAATATCTGCTCACTGTCATTTAGAACCTTCATGATGGTGGGTAAGCCCAGGAAAAGCTACGTGGTTGGGAGTCAGAGCCATTCCCTGTTCACCTTGGGGTGTGACACGGATGTCCTGTGGCTGCTAAATTATTTAACATCTTATTGACCATGTAGCTCAAGAGGCTTTCCGTGGATGTACCAGTGAAATTTATATCTGGTTCAGGTACAATGGTAATTGCCTCTCACTCGGAGCAGGAGTTGGGGGCTTTGCTGTTGAACCTAGAGCGTGCGACAAAGAGGTGGGGGTCTTACCATCAGCCCCACCAAAACTCAGCACCTGTCTCGGTATTTTGTACCATCATATTTTCCACCCACACAGCTCTCCATGAGTAATGGGGCAGTTGTGGAGACAGTGGAGAAGTTTCCATACCTAGGCAGTGTACTTATGGCTGGTTCCGGTTTAGCAACAGGGGTCTCGCTCCTTATCAGTCGAGCAGTATTAGCTTTTCATCAGTTACGCAACACTATGGAAGCTATCTGGCCATTCACTCCACACGAAGCTTTGGGTCTTCTCAGCTGCAGTCATGTTCTCTCTTCTCTATGCTTTTGAGATGTGGAACCCCCCCCGGCATAACATCGCCGCCGTTTCAAAACTTTCCGGCTGGCCTGCCTACGATCCACCCTGGAGTTAACCAGATTGAATTGTGTGAGGACCACCGCATTTCCAAGCAAATTTTTTTTGGCTGGATAGAGGGAGCTGAATGGATGTGGCACGGTCTAAAGAAAATATGGACCGATATGACACAGGAAGACCTGGAGCTGAGTGGGCTTGTTGAAGACTTGTACCAGCGGTGTCCAGATTTGCCTTTATGGATGAGGATCACGAAGGAGACTACAGGGCAGTTGAAGGCAGTCGCCCACAATGTCTCATTCAGTCAGCCCATGGCGCCTGTGTCTGTCCTGTCCTCCTGCCAGTGGCAGTTACCCTCCAACAACAACGGAGGGCAGAGGAGTGACGCTCACAACAATGAGCAGGGCGCCGAGAGTCTAAAACCCAGTGAGTTGGCACACTAGAATGCACAGGTGATGCCTCGGCCAATCATCTCAGGCAGACAAATCCGAACACTTGGTCTGCCTCGTGACCTCCTGTAGGCGAGCCTTGCACGCTTTACGTGGCGTCAAGATGTACATGGCCGGGCACAAGCGCCGTGGTTAGTGGCGAATGGTGGATGTTGGGGTTGATGTTGCTGCGTTGATGCCAGTGCTATTGTGGTGCGAGTGCTGGTGTTAGTGCCGGTGTTGGTGCCGGTGTTCGTGCCGTCGGCGCCCGCGTCGGCGTCGGCGTCGGCCAAAAATGCAGGAGTGAGCGTGGGCGTACCTGCAGGATGGTGAAGTTCTCCAGCACGCTGTTCATCATGTACTTCTCTGGGAGGTGCTTGAGCTTGTGGATGAAGTTGATCATGTACTCGCACATGGGCGAGCGCTGGATGCGGAACACGAAGCGGCCGTTCTCGAACCGCGCGTACTCCGTCTGTGTGACGCGCGTGTGCGGGAGACAGGCGGCGGCACTCGATGACACGGCGGTCGCCGAACGGCGAGCCCGTACAAACCTACACCTGGAGATCTACAGCCGTTGATCGTCGTCGACACGTCGATACCAGAGTCTCGGTGAGACGATCCTACAATTTTTGGAAATATGGAGAGAGCGGGGAAAAAACGGTATGGTGCGCGGAGGTTTGTATTTTAAAACGCAAGGTAGTGCGCAGCACCCACAAATAGGGTGCAGCACTCACAGGTAAGGTGCAGTAAGTACATTACGGGTAAACTAAGAAATATGTTGAGACGAGGTGAGTGTTATGCAAAGCGTACATTTGTGGATGTTTTAGTAAAGTTACATTTTAGAGATCAGATCTTGGGTCGGGTTTCGATTTTAAAAGCGCTCCTGTGTTCATCCGCACCAGAGTTGCGGTTCCCGCCGTTGGCCACGAGGGGGCGCAGTCTCCCCGCGTTCGTTGCGCGCAGGGGAGTGGGAGGAGGGGGGGTCCCTGGCGGGAGGAGGGGTCGCGGGGTGGCGTGGGGAATCCGAGGGTTGTGGCGTGG
>JAZEWT010000006.1:15705502-15734498 GCA_036362905.1 Mordacia mordax
CGACTTCGAAGCAAGCGCACGGCGAACACCAGTGACGATTTCCTGAACGCGTCCTGGGTCTCCCCTAGGTCGACTCAGCTTCAAATGAGTACCTGGTGCCATGTGTAAACATTGCCACTGGGGAGACAAAGGCGGCCGGGCGTTGTGCTGGTCACCCACCTCTTCGTGTGCCGTGCCGACCTTCATCGGTGCTGGTTAACGGCACTTGACCCTAAAGACTTTAGGCTACACGGTGGAAACGTACATGTGTATACGTGACGTGTCTGTGTACGTTTATGGGGTGTACGTGTACATCAATCATGCACGTACTTACGCGTGTATTGTACACGCGTACGTAGTGTACACCCCTGTGTGTATACACGGGGAGCTGCGTATACACGGCCCACTGCAGTGACGATTTCCTGAACCGGACCTGGGCCTCTCTTGATCAACTCAGCCTCAAAGGAAAAGCGGCTGAGCGTGAGATCGGCCACCCACACCCTCGTGTGCCGTGCCAGCCTTCATGTCATGCTTCCTCAGAGTAGTTCCCCAAGTGTGTTGAAGACTGTGTAGCGAAGTTCCTTCGTCTTGTGCGCGCGCGCGTGCGCCTGACCTTGTGTGGTTCGTAAACTGGTGCCGTCATCATCACCGTCATCATCATGAACCTCTCGTTGTCCACCTCCTCAGTGCCAATACCGACTCCTCATGCGTAGATCAGCAACGATCACCACCGATCACCAACCTCACCAGCGAATGTCATCATCGTTGGCAACACCAAACCAATCTTCGGAACAATCACGATCAATTCCATCACCTACCAGTATGGAGTTGCGAGGCACTGGAGCCTATCCCGACAGACACAGGGGGCAAGGCATGGCTGTATCAAGGATTGGACGCCAATCCATCGCAGTGCACTGAGAGGGTTAATTAACCTGGGCAGCAGCAGCACGGAGTCCTTTAAACTGCGGAAGCCGTAGCGACCGGGGAAAACCCACGCGGACACGGGGAGAACAAAACAATCCTTCACACAGAGAGCAACAGTGATAAAATGAATAAATCAATGACGACCAGGCCCCGCACCGATCATCGACACCATTATCATCTCCACCGTGAATCTCAGTCCAGAAATCTGCTCGCTGGCCGCGTCTGGGAACCAGACGCCGGTTCTAAGATTAATTTCCCGTGGTCCGTACTGATTCCTTGCCGGTCGAAGGGACTCCGTCTGAATCCCACGCAGCGTCGCGTTACAGTCGTAACAATGTTATTACAATGATTGAACAAGATTTTTATATTTTTATATAATGTTCGGATTGGGCGTAGCGGGATCAAACCATTCATAATCTATAATGTGTAATGGAGTGTATGTGTGTGTATATATATGCTCGTACGGTAGTACGGAGGGTTTTGAATTATTCGTAAGTGCAAATTTGAATTATTTGTAAGTGCAAATTTGATCTGCACAACACCAAGCAGCCAGCAACAATATTCCCAAAACCATGTCAAGAATACATCCAGATGGCAATCATTTCATCAGAGAGAAGTCAGAACAATGTTTTGCAAGCTTGAAATGAGATGGCCCATAGGGCCGGTACTTCACTAGTAATAATAATCATCACAATGACAGTCCCCTGGACAATAAACGGCTGGATGAAGTCCTCCCTCCTCCTCACGTACATGGCGCTAGTCGCGCGCAAATTGCTTTGATCATACTTCACCACGCTGGTCGGTGCGGGTTGGTTCACACTGAGGTGTGTTTCACCGTGTGACGGGGTCAAGGAGGTGGCCCTGGGTCGGTGACGGGAGTAGGGGTCACGACCTGCCCAGACCTGTCTCGCCACAGATACAGCGGTCGCGGTCGCGAATCGAACTCGGGACTTTCCGGCATCACGGCCCCGTGCGTTAACCACTACTCCACTGCTCCTTGCTTAATAATAATAACTGCATTTCTAGAGCGCCTTTCACCCGAGGGTTACAAAGCGCTGCACAGAGCTGTGGAGAGAACGGCCGCGTCAACAACAACGACGTAACGGCGGCTAATTCGCAACAATAACGTTTTTTGTTTTCTTACAAATCCGAGGTGTGGAGAGCATAGCCTGTCAAATAGTAGCAATAAATAATCGGACCTAAAATAAGTGATAATAACAACAATAATCACAATGTTCTTTATTCATTTACGAACGGCCCACTGAGTCCCAACACTTGTTTGCAAGAGGGTCCTGTGGCACTGGGATGTTTGGCCAAATCGTGTCAACATTGAGAGATAATGGTATTCGGTGGGAGTTCGATGGAGGTCACGTTCAGTAAATCCGCCGCTCTCCTGGCCACTTCACAGCTCGAATGGAAATAATCTCGCAGACTTCACCTCGAGTTGTGAGCCGTGAATCAGGTAATGCGTACAGGTGGATCTGGCGATGCGATTGTAACGGGGTTGTAACGGGGCTGTAACGGGGCTGTTACGCGATGGAGCGGATATATCGCGATCGTCGTGATCTTCAATCAGCAGCAGAATCATCTGGAGCATCGTCATGAGCAGCATCGTCGGAATCAAGTCAGTCACCAACATCTCGCGTGCACCCTGCGCCGTTCGGCACGATGTCCGACGTTTCGCCCCACGCTCCGGGAGTGCAATCAGCCGTACGGCAAAGGTCCCCACGTCCCCACGTCCCCACGTCCCACCGGGCGTGCCATCGCTCGTCCGACGGTGACAACGGATGTCGTCCGCCCGCCGCAGGAAGCGTTAACGCGGCTAATGTGGTGCGGAGTGGGGGGGGGGCAGTGGTTCACCACGAATCTGGCAACTGAAGTTTGATCCCCGGCCACGGCTAATGCGAGTGGCAGCTACACCTGTGTTTGTGTGCGTACAGGTTAATCAGTAGCGCTGTCATTAAGACCGTGGCTTTAAAGAAAAGTATCCAGCAAGGTGACTGCTTTCCAACGCTCTACTTTGTAGAAAACCGTGTCGAGCGCTCCTCCTCTCTCCTTCGCAACGTTTTGCTCCCACCCCCCCATCCCACGTTGGAAAACTGCGTGCTTGCTGCTGAGACTGAACATGTCTCACGGGGGGGACGTACGTGGTGAAGGAGAGACAAAGATCCCTCATAGCCTTAGACTGTGGGATCAAGTGCCGCTAGCGAGCACCTAAGAAGGTCGACACAGCACACGAGGGGGTGGTGGGTGACCAGCACCACGCTCGGCCACCTTTGTCTCCCTATTTACAATGTTAACACACTGCACTCGGTACTCAATCGAGGCTGAGTCAACCTAGGGGAGGTCCAGGACCGATTCAGAAAATCGTCACCTGGTATTGGCCGTGAGCGGGATTCGAACTCGAGTAGCTGGGTTTGTAGCCTGGCGCGCTGACCGCTGGACCACCGCTCCCCAAGGAGAGAGAGCGAGAGAAAGATAGGAAGAGCTCTCAGTGACACGGCTGGACCGAAACAACAGCATTGGGAAGCAATCGTCGTGCATCGCAGCGTGAATACCGACATCCGGTACCTGCAGGTGTCCGATCCGAATGGAACCACGGGACCAGGTATTTCGGATGACACTTAGCGCCCACTATGTATTACATATGGCTCCATCTATATGGGCCGCCCTGTATAAGAGGTAACGTTTTGGGCAATAGCCCCTTCTTCACCGCAGAAAGAAGTTACTTGCAGGCCACAGTGTTATTTACAAATGTGTTGAGGTTTTAAAGAAACACTAATATTATTGTTGTGTGTGCTTGTGCACCACTGCCAGCGCAGCAGCACCTGGTAAGCGAAGGAAAAGAAGTGGCCTTGGGCAACACACGAAGTAATAATCATTGCACTTCTAGAGCACTCTTCACTCGAGGGTCACAAAGCGCTGCACAGAGCTTGGGAGAGAATGGCATGTCAGCAACAACAACGACGTATGAATGGCAAATCAACAACTAGCGTTTTTTTAATTACAAATCTGAGCTGTAGAGAGAACGGCATGTCAACAACAACAACATCAGAGCAGTTTAATTGAAAGTCATCATGGCCAGCAGGGATGTTGGACGGCGAAACGCTCTTGACAGCTGCTCTTTCGGGATAGCTTCGTCCTCTCCCTCTATCCTTCGCGACGTTTCACCTCCCGCATTGGAGGCGTTGTCCCTGTGATGCATTCGCCTGATATTACCTCTGTGGCAGGTGTAACTTGTGAAGGAGGTGGGAGAATACAGTTTCACTTGTGATGGATTCCAACCCAACAAACTTGACTCTTTTTACGCACAAAAAAATCCCTAGCTGGTGACCAGGAAATGGTGTGTCTAAAATATTGTGGGAACGTCTTTGGGGGGTCTTCATTCTAACTCCGTAAAGAAGATCCTGTCCAAACTGAAGCAACCGTGTTGCTAAACTTGTATGGCAGCTGGTCGTTCCCTAGTCAGATTGAACCCAACATTTTTGTTAGAAAAAATTACTCTCGAAAAAATTACCGAGCCAAAATGTGAGGACGATCCGCTAATTAGTTTTCGCACGAGCCGTTCAAAAAGTGTTTCACACAAACACTGCACTTGCCGTTCAAATGAATAATTCGGAGATTTAGTGGTGGCACAATGGTTAGCGTGTTGCGTTTTAAAACTGGTGTCCTGAATGTACCAGTCTGTCTGCAATGGCATTTAATCTTTGGGTGATTAGAGCATGCCCTGTATCTTCAGATTGCCTATGAATATGGTTTTAATATTTGTATTTCTCGAGATATTTACTTTAGGTATGTATTGCACTCACTGCAGCAATTCTGAAGTTTACATTACTCAAATTGGCACTATGAAGCGAGAATGCGAGGCTGCCGTGCATTTGCTGCACACAGAGAAATTGGCAACAGCAGCCCACACTGAAGACAGACAACACGCAATCGATTTTGAAAAAATGCGTGTACTGGTTGCAATCCACCACAAAGAGCCCAAGATTAATTTGTGAAGAAATAGATTCGCAATATAGTAAAAAGCATGAATCACAAACACGAAATGAGAATAAAACTCAGCCAAATGTGGCAGCCATATTAACAGCAAACAGCCCTAAAATGAACAACAGATAACCGTAGAAGTAAGACTTTTAACAAAAGCCTGTGCAGACATCAACTCGACAACGTTGGAAAGAGACAATACACTCTACACACCTGAGCCTAGCCACAGCATTACTAAAACAAAACAATTCGGCAGCCATTCATTAAATGTAAATTCAAGTTCATAGCAAATTAGGAGTAGGGTCGGGTTGCGTTACATTTGTTTTAAATATGCCGCTGCGTAAATTGTCTCAAAACGGTCCAATCCGATGTACTTTTGTCATATCTGAGGTATACCCCTGCCTTGTGCCATATGTCTACCGGGATAGGCTCTACCCCCCACAAACACAGAACTAAGCGGATACTGATACTGAAATTGATTTAAATATGTGAGAAAGACAATGGAAAAGGGATGAGGAGCCTGGAAGAGGAGGGAGCTTGACGACGTGTATTACCCAGCATAGTCACACTGAGCACTCAGTGACAGCACTCCCGAGGATGCCTCTAACGTGGGAGGAGAAACGTCATGAAGGGGAGAGGGGGAGCGCTCGACACGGCTATCCCGAAAGAACGGCTTTCAGAAGCAATCGTACAAACACTTGATTCACTATGTACAGGTGACTATACGAGGTAATGACTGCTTCGGTTGTAACAATGTGCTAAGTGGAGGCTTAAACATTAGCGCGCCAGGCTACAAACTCAGCCACCCGAGTTCGAATCCCGCTCACGGTCAACACCAGTGGCGATTTTCGGAACCGTTTCTGGGCCTTCCCTTGGTCGACTCAGCTGCAAATGAGTACCTCGAGCAGTGTATAAACATCGCCACTAGGGAGACAAAGGAGGCCGGGCGTGGTGCTGGTCACCAACCTCCTCGTGTGCAGTGTCGACTTTCATAGCTGCTCGCTAACAGCACTTGACTGTACAGACTGTCGAGGCTATACGGGGGATCTTTGTCTGTGTGACTATGCTTGTGTGGAGAGCGGTACCGCAGTGATTAGCGAAGCTGTGAACCCGGCGACCCGAGATTGGTGCCAGCTCATGGTCAACGTCGGTGACGAATATCCGGTCAGCTCAGGCTTAGATATCGAATAATAATCATTGCACTTCTGGACCTTCTTTCACCCTAGGGTCACAAAGCGCCGCACAGAGCTGTGGAGAGAACGGCACACCAGCAACAAAAACGACACGAACGGAAAATCTACAGTAACTGTTTTTTAAATTGGACGTTTATTACGACAGCAGAACGTACCCATGAGCTTGCAAGCTCTAGATGCGGGATTCCTGCGACACAACAAACGTGCGAAATTACCTACGTAACGACGCGTAAAACTAAAGGGCAGATAAACTGTCAGCGACAATTTGTGCGTAACTGCATCTCTCTCCAACCGTAATCATTAAAGTAAACAGCAACACGCAAGATTGCGCAAACGCTCAACACCAGCTTGTACAAAGAGCAAACCTCAACCATAGTCACGAAATGAACAGTAGCCGCTCACGATTGCACGGCACAATAAATTAATAATAGACAAAGAAGCGCCACAGTGGCATTGGAATTTTTTAAAAAATTGATAAATGTAACACAAGAGGAAGGAGCAATGCAACGAGGTGCCGCTCGCTTACCGGCACATGCCCCACAATTCTGTGGCGACTACACGGGGCAGTTTTGTCTTTGTGTGCGCGTGTAGGGGCAGCGACTCCGTGAAATCGCCGCCACGTTTTGATATTTTCTGATGGCGTCAACTCTATTTTGATCCGACATGCGATCGGCGAACTTCTCTTGATTTATATTTGGTAGCCGAGAGGAAAGCGATCGCCTGACTTGGAAACGTTATCTGCGTCCCTGACACGGATTTTGTGTGTGCCGCTGTTTAGCCTGCGCTTTTCGCGAGCACCACGCCCGGCCGCCTTTGTATCCCCACTGCCGACATTTACATATCACGCCGGCTATATGCAAAATGTCCGGCAGACCGTTTGGTTGGTTCATTTAGTGGCCGTGAGTCGAACTCGGGTGGCTGGTTTCATTGAGCGGTGTACCAACCACTGCGCCACCGCACACAACACACACACACGTGCTCACACAGTCGCTCAGAAAACATTTGTGAAAACACAGATAAATCCCCCGTATAGCCTTCAGAAGCCGAGTGGTACGGCGACGCAGTGAGTAACGGCTGCCACTTCAAAGTAAGAACACTCGGGTTCGATTCCTGGCTTGGGTGCCCTGGGTATGGAGTTGGCATGTTTTCTCCGTGTCCGCATGGAGTGACGCTGGATACTCCGGTTTCCTCCCAGACATTCTGCCGAGGTTAATTGTCCTGACGAACTTGCCCTCGGTGACCTGAGATGTTGTAACTTGCTTACCCATTCCCGATTCTTAACATAGCTCAACGGATTGTTCCAGCTTAAAACCTCACTGAGAGGCTGTTTGGGAAAGTATTGTTAGTGAGTAGTACCGATGAAGAAGGGTGGCAGGGCACATACGGCGGTCAGTAGCCAACATCACGTCGCGTCGCCTTTGTCGTCCTAGTGCTGATGTTTACACAAAACACAAAGATATAATCAAAGGCCGAGGCGACCTACGTTCCCCCTTCACCGTTGCCAAGCAGGTCGAGTAAAGCGACACAGGATGGACGGTGCAAAACGTTTACACAACCTAATGCGCGGACAAACTCCTCGGATCGCTGCTCGCTTATTAACAACGCGAATTGTACCACTCCACCACGGTCCCACTCTCGACGTCAGTCCGTTATAGCGCGTGCCTCCGTGTGAAACGTTACTTACATTTTAAAGCGAATTCTAATTAACCCATAGACGTGGGATTTGGAGCCCTTTTTGTCAAACGACTCACGGCCAGATGTTTGCAAGTATTAAACAGCTCCGAATGAGGGCCATCAACCGAAACGTTAGCATACTCAAGCTCGACTGTGCTGATGGCTCTGCGGGCGTTCATATTGGCCGTGGATGATGATGCCCTCGAGTCCTTGATGCCTGACGCTGCTTCCAACGGGAAGCGAAGCGTGGCTAAGAAACGGGGAGGGACGCTCGACACGGCTATCCCGAATGAGTAGCTCTCGGGAGCAATTCTGTGCGATTGACCGCACTCGAAGCACTCGCCTGTTTAAATGAAAACTGCCTTTGCACGACCGCACACCGCCTGGTTGGTGTCGTGCACGCTGGGTCCTACCTGGGTCCGAACCAAGGCTCGCGGTCCACTGATGCGACCCACGGGTAGAGAACGTTGTTGCCTCGTGTGTGGCAAGAGGAGGCTCTCCTTCATATACGGGCGAACTCTTCAACGGTGAGCACTGGTGCCGACACTATACCGATGAGCCTTAACAAGAACGAAACTGGGCCACAGCTCTCTGCGTCACTCGCAATGATGTTTAGAACCAGTTGGTCAGGAACTGCTGCTGCTTCTTCCGTGTACAGAGGCGGTGTCTGGACGCGATGTTTGAAACCTCGACGCTTGTGCCGGTTCGCGTCTCCTCTGTGTTGTAAAGCTCGTGTTTTGCCCATTACGGCCAGACCGTTTGCTTTGTCACCGCAATCCCTGTCGCGTTGGTCTCCGCTGGCAGCTGGAGAAACTGGTGCAGTGTCCAGCGACCTTGCGTGAAGTCGACGGACGAGGCGGTGGTCGTGGAGGAAACTCTGTGTGCGGATGGAGGAGGAGGAGGAGGCAGGCGATTGTACGGTCGGCGACGCGTGTGAAGCCACTGCTAAACTCTTCCGCTTCGCCACTGTCGCCGCTATCGTTGTTGTGTCGAGCGCAGCGAAAGTCAAGTTGCATGCGACCACGTGCAACGTTTGGTGCAATCTTAGTTTAATTTACCTGTGTTGTGATTTAGCCGGGCTGGGACGCACGTTGCGCCATGGGCAAGTTTAAACACAGATTATATTTTTTACGTGATTGTAGATATTTTCAAGCAGTCTTCACGAAACCTAGGTTACATAATCGCTCTGGTTACATGACCTAAACGTGTCCTCAATATCTACCTTATCTTCTTTGTCATTTACAAAGTTTATTTTTGATTATCCATGGGCCAAGCATGTGCCGCTCCCTTGCCTAGATTCCCTGCCAGCGTCGGGTAACCTTTGCGGGCCCGAGGGCTTAGGCGGAGGGTGGAGGAGGAGGAGGAGGGAGGCGATGGAGCCTGGTTTGGGCCTCGACAGCGCCCCGGAGAATCAGAGCAGAGCAGTCGGGATGCTAAGCCGTGTAACTTTTTATCGCCGACATAAAAACACACCACGTAGTCGCATTAACTCGGGGGAAGTCGGCGCAACAATCCCATTTTATTGCTCCGAAGCAAATTGTTTCCACCGACGACAAACCACAAACTATACAATGAAGACAATATACAAAATGTACGACTGTTAGAGCCGCGCGACCCTCGCCCCGCTTAAACACAGTCCCTGATTTATACCGAGACCATTCAGTCAGTGTTGGAGGTAGTCATACGCTCGGGAGACCACTGCTCTACGCGTGAGACGGTTGCACCGCTTCACCCAGCGAGAATAGACTTTAATTGATCAACGTTGTTGTACAATCCGCCATAAAGCGCCTCGGCACAACTGCTGCCTCCGTCTCGTCCTGGCTCCTCTCCCCGCCACGGCTTCCCCACCGCACGCATCCGCCTCGGCTGCAGCCCCGGTTATTCGCACATTAATTATTTCCTGTGTGAAGCATCAACCCCCCCCCTCAGCGCGCTCTCGCCAGCTCGCCTCCCTCTCCCCTCCGTCTCGCCTCTCCCCTCCGTCTCCCTTCAGTCTCCCCTCCGTCTCCCCTTTCGCCTCTCTCCACCGTCTCCCCTCTCTCCACCGTCTCCCCTCTCTCCACCGTCTCCCCTCTCGCCTCTCTCCACTGTCTCCCCTCTCCCCTCCGTCTCGCCTCTCCCCTCCGTCTCCCCTCTCGCCTCTCTCCACCGTCTCCCCTCTCGCCTCTCTCCACCGTCTCCCCTCTCTCCTCCCTCTCCCCTCTCTCTCCCCTCTCTCCCATCTCGCCTTCTCATCACTCACCCCTCCTCTTCTATCGCCCCTGTGGCCCCTCACCCCTCACGCTCCCTTTTCCGTCTGCCATCTCATCTCCTGTCTCTCCATATCCTCGCTCTCTCTCTCGTCTCCTTCTGCCCTCTCCTCTCCTCCCGTCTGCGCAGCGGTGTTGTGATTATTTATAGAGGGGGGGGGGGGCTCTTGTGGACAGAGGATTGTGGTTTTGAGTTCCGTCTCGAGTCGGGGAGGTGAGCGACAGGTTCAGGGGTCAGAGACACTGGGCCATCACGGTTGAGATGCAGGTTTGAGTCCTTGTCCGTGCACGATGTAACCGCCTTGCCCAGTGTACTGAGTTCACAGCTTAAGCCCGGCCACCAAAGACTCGGATGCGTATTCACAACGAGCGGTCAGTAAACCGGGCTCTCCAGCCTATTGAGTTCACCTTCTCAGCCAGGTCACCATTAGAGTTTATTACGTCGCTCTTATCGCATCAAGAGTTGTCCATTCTCCTTGTCTATTCCCGCTGTCTCATTCACCGAGTATTGCGTCCACTATCGTCTCGCTACATTTTGATTCTCGGTAGTAAACGGAATGACCCACGGGTACGATTTGAGCAAACCTTTAGCAAGATGATAGTGGTCCTACTTTCCTCAGAAATCGCTCGAGTCTTGAGACCTGCTCCCAGAAGGGTCCTGCGGACTCGTTTAAAACCAGGGCTCCTTAATATTATGCACTTCAAGATCCACTTTGTGTACTTGTGTATGGTCTCCAGAGACCACAAGCTGATGGATCCCAACATACGGGTTCAGAATGGTGGGTTTAAGCCAACGCCTCTCTGAATGACTAGCGGTGGTCCGCGAGGGTGATTCTGAATACCCAGAGAACACAGACGCAAGGAGAGGAGAACTCTAAACGTGACACCGATGGCCAGTTTTAAACGTCCTCGTTACACTAGCAGATCAAGTCGCTCCCTATTAATGGAGCAAGAGCATTCACGGGTTTGTGTTTGTAAGACAAACGGTGTAAGTTTACACGTACCATAAACCATGGTGTGTATGCACTACATATCAAAACTGTTTGGGAATTGTAACTAGAATTGCAAATAATTATTATATTGTCAAGACTGTGGTCCAAAGAAATAACGTAGAACCTCTCGTCTGACAATCTGCTGCTCAATGAAGGCTTCCCAACGCCTGGTCGGTAATTTGGAGCTATTTGACGATACTTCACCACGATGGTCATTGCGCAGTGAATCGGGTGCCTCTGTGCAGTTTGCATAGTCTCCTCGTGTCCGCGTGGGGTTCCTTTTACGGCTCAAAGATAAGTTGCCCAACTTACCTATGCTTATCCCTTCCCTCTACACAACTGTTAAAAAGAGTGACAAAGCTCAAGGGTTCCTTCCAGCTTCGATAAAAACTAACTAGCGAATGGGCGATGCCCAATACTGGCTCCGATGCAACTCACCTCGCCACCGGTGTTAATCGCGTTTGTTTGGGGGGAGCGATTGAGTGTCCGCGGGTTTAATTCTGATGTCACTCGGCACGAGGAAATTAAAAGTGTCCATGTACTTGGAAAATCTTGGACTCTAGCAAGACAAGAATAGTACAGTATCAATTATAATCACCACGTCATCATCGCGCGTTTCTATGGTTACCGGTGTCACCATTGCAAAAGGAGCCTTAATCTGAACTGCTCTGTGTTAGGATGAATAGTGCTGTGTGTGTGTTACGGTCGTGCGTGAGTGTGTGTGTTATGGTAGTGTGTGCGTCATAGTGGGGTGTGTGGTGTGGTGCTGTGTGTGCTGTGCAATTTCAGTGTGCATGTGTGTGGGTCTGTGAGTATTGGCAGCGTGTGTCTGTATGTGTGTGGCTGTGTTGTATTGTAGTGCCTGTGCACTCCCAGTCCGTTGAGCGTATTGTGTAGGGGGGTATCTCGGTGTGTGTGTATGTGTGTGTGTGTGTATGCGGAGTAGTGGGTAGCGCACTGCACTACATACTCCGCTGCGAATCTTGATCACAGCCAACGCAAGTGACCAATTATCTGAACAAGTCCAGGGCCGCCCCCAAGTCGACTCAGCCGCAACTGAATACCTGCAACTGTGTGAATACAGCACGTGGGAGGCAAAGGTGGTCGGATGTGGTGCTAGCTGTGCCCCACGCACTCTCTGAGTGTATCTGTGTAAATGCACTGATGAGGCGCAGTCCCTTCATATCTCACACAGAGGCTCCAGCGTGCAGACGGAGTGGCCGTTCATCACATTGTCGCTCAGTCACTTTCTCGATTGTACAAAGTTCTAGTTTGGGTCCGATCTGACTGTGAACGACCAACTGTCATACAAGCTTAATAACACGGTTACTTCGGTTTGGACAGGATCTTGTTTGCAGTCACGAATATGATCCGTAGCGTCCCTACCATGTTTTGGAGACACTCATTACAATGACGTATACTATCTTTAATAATTACGGAACACGCATGTTGTGTACTCAAACAAATCTAACTTTTATAATTGTGACTAAACAAAACACAATCTTTGCACTCAGTCATTTGTAACTGACAGGTGACGAGTCACATTACAACACAGACCCGCCTTCTCTTCCATTGCTAACTTTAATGCTCACTGCTAAGCGGCGATCATTGATGGCTGCTGACACGTGGTTGTATGCGAGTTGATCTCAAGAGATGCTCTTCCGGGATAGGTATCATTCTGTCGGTGGGAGGCGAAACGACGCGATAAAGCGAGGAGGAACGCTCGACACGGCCATCCCGAAAGAGCAGTTCTTGAGCAGTTCTCACCACACGTCGTGGTTGAGTGGGTGGGTGAGTGGGTGTGGGGAGCGGTGGTTCAGCGGTGAGCACGCTGACTACTAACGTGGCGACCCAAGTTCGGTTCCCGTTCATGGCCACTAACACAAGTGACGATTTTCTGAACCGGTCCTAGGCCTCCCCTAGGTCGACTCAGCCTTAAATAAGTATATAGAGTCGTTAGTAAACATTGCTACTAAGTAGGCAAAGGCGGCCGGGCGTGTTGTGCTGGTTACCTATAACCGCTCGCTCAAGGCACTTGACGCTTTGACGCGCCGTTCGCTCCACAGCTCTGTGCAGCGCTTTGTGACCCTCGGGTGAAAAGCGCTCCAGAAGTGCAAATATGATCATTATCGAGCCGTGACAACGGAATAATGGTAGCCAAGAATGGGGAGATGAGGTAACTAAAAGGAAGGATGTTGGGAAGATCGGCCGAGATGAGATTGGGGGGAAATAAGGGCGGTTGAGGGAATGGAAAGGAGGTGGCGGAGGGAGGAGGGATCAGAGAAGATGTGAGAGAGAGATAGACGAGGAGCGTGGTGGGGGTGGGTGGGGTTAGAGAAGAGGGATTGAGGAGGAGATGACGAGATTAAGGAGGTGACCAGGAGGAGGAGGAGAGAGGGGGGCTCGCGCTCCGAGCTGGGTGACTGGGATATCGCGTCAGAGGCTGCGTCAGACCCGCGCCCCCACTCCCTACCCCCACAAAGACCCCCCGCCCCGCCGGCCAAGCTTTCTTCACCCCTCCCCCCACGCCGGTTACCCCCCCTCCCCACTAAGCCCCTTCCCCCCCCCTCACTCACAACTCAACTCAGCGCGCACTGAGCCCCCCTCCCCCTCGTGAGAGCCGCTCACAACCCGGGGCCCCCCACGGAGACGGCAGGGGAAGCACGGCGCTGCCATCATCATCGTGCCGCCGCGATCAGAGCGGTGATGACCTGTCCGGTGGTAGTTGTGGCGTGTCCGGTGGTAGTTGTGACGTGCCCGGTGGTAGATGTGGCCTGTCCGGTGGTATTTGTGGCCTGTCCGGTGGTAGTTGTGACCTGTCCGGTGGTAGTTGTGACGTACCCGGTGGTAGTTGTGACGTACCCGATGGTAGTTGTGGCCTGTCCAGTGGTAGTTGTGACATGTCCGGTGGTAGTTCTGGCCTGTCCGGTGGTAGTTGTGACGTGTCCGGTGATAGTTGTGACGTGTCCGGTGGTAGTCGAGACGTGTCCGGTGGTAGTCGAGACGTGTCCGGTGGTAGTTGAGACGTGCCCGGTGGTAGTTGAGACGTGCCCGGTGGCAGTTGAGACGTGTCTGGTGGTAGTTGTGGCCTGTCCGGTGGTAGTTGTGACGTGTCCGGTGGTTGTTGAGACGTGTCTGGTAGTTGTTGAGACGTGTCCAGTAGTAGTGGTGACCTGTCCGGTGGTAGTTGTGGTCTGTCCGGTGGTAGTTGCGGTCTGTCCGGTGGTAGTTTGTGACGTGCCTGGTGGTAGTTGTGACCTGTCCGGTGGTAGTTGCGGTCTGTCCGGTGGTAGTTGCGGTCTGTCCGGTGGTAGTTGCGGTCTGTCCGGTGGTAGTTGCGACCTGTCCGGTGGTAGTTGCGGCCTGCCCGGTGGTAGTTGTGGCCTGTCCGGTGGTAGATGTGGCCTGTCCGGTGGTAGTTGTGGGCTGTCTGGTGGTAGCTGTGAACTGTCCGGTGGTAGTTGTGACCTGTCCGGTGGTAGTTGTGACGTGTCCGGTGGTAGTTGTGGCCTGTCCGGTGGTAGTTGTCATCTGTCCGGTGGTAGTTGTGACCTGTCCGGTGGTAGTTGTGACGTGTGCGGTGGTAGTTGTGACGTGCCCGATGGTAGTTGCGGCATGTCCGGTGGCAGTTGTGGCCTGTCCAGTGGCAGTTGTGGCCTGTCCGGTGGTAGTTGTGGCCTGTCCGGTGGTAGTTGTGACGTGTCCGGTGGTAGATGTGACGTGTCCGGTGGTAGTTGAGACGTGCCCGGTGGTAGTTGAGACGTGCCCGGTGGTAGTTGAGACGTGCCCGGTGGTAGTTGAGACGTGTCTGGTGGTAGTTGAGACGTGTCTGGTGGTAGTTGTGACGTGTCCGGTGGTAGTTGTGGCCTGTCCGGTGGTAGTTGTGACGTGTCCGGTGGTTGTTGAGACGTGTCCGGTGGTTGTTGAGACGTGTCCGGTAGTAGTGGTGACCTGTCCGGTAGTAGTTGCGGTCTGTCCGGTGGTAGTTGCCGTCTGTCTGTCTGGTGGTAGTTGCCGTCTGTCTGGTGGTAGTTGCCGTCTGTCCGCTGGTAGTTGTGGTCTGTCCGGTGGTAGTTGCGGTCTGTCCGGTGGTAGTTTGTGACGTGCCCGGTAGTATGTTTGACCTGTCCGGTGGTAGTTGCCGTCTGTCCGGTGGTAGTTGCCGTCTGTCCGGTGGTAGTTGCCGTCTGTCCGGTGGTAGTTGTGACGTGCCCGGTGGTAGTTGTGGCCTGTCCGGTGGTAGTTGTGACGTGTCCGGTGGTAGTTGTGACGTGTCCGGTGGTAGTCGAGACGTGTCCGGTGGTAGTTGAGACGTGTCCGGTGGTTGTTGAGACGTGTCCGGTCGAGTTGTGACCTGTCCGGTGGTAGTTGTGACGTGCCTGGTGGTAGTTGTGACGTGTCTGATTGTCGTTGAGGTCAGAGGCTCGATTGTCCATCGGTTCGCTGCGACTAAATCTCGGGTAGGGATCGTAGGCCGTGGCCTGAATGCCTTGCAGAATGAATTCCCAAAGCGCGGACACACGGCGTGGAACGCGGCCACGTGACAGCGCTGCGTGACGGCGAGATCGTGGGGTCTCCACGTGTATTGTGAGTGGACGCAGGAGGCTTGGTGGGCCCGAGGGGCTCCGGGGACCAGGACCAGTTTGTCTTAGTTTGGTGGGTGGGAGTGGGGGTAATATAAAAACATATCGAGAACTGTTAAATTAAAAACAAAAATCCATTTTTATTTCACACGTGCTTTGACCTGTGCGTGTGAGGCTCAATCAATGGAAACGTCATTGCGCTAATAGATGCGCAATTAGGCTAATCGATCCGACATGACGCCGCTACAGCGATCCCTCTTGGTGTTATTTGGATCGCGAGTGATTCGTGGAGGGGGGGGTTCTCGCTTGTAAGAGCCCCCCAGCCAACCCCATCCACCTGCCCCCCCTCCACCACCTCCCCAGACCTCGGAACCTTACATAAAGAAAAGCGTCGTGAGCTCTGGTTAATAATTGACTTACGTTTATGTTTAGCGGTAGTTATACGAGCTTTCCCATCGAGATATTGCACTGTACTAGCACGCACAAAGATAAAGATCCCCCGTGTATCTTTCAGCAGGCTCCTGTGTCTCATCTGCTTGGGTTTTCTCCGGTTTCCTCCCACAGTAATAAAAACAAACTCATTAATTGGCCAATAACATCATAATATAACGCAGTGTGTGTCACATGTTGGCGCCGGCTAAATGCATCGCTGCCTTCCCTTCGCCTCTCTGTGGTTTCCTCACACTTCTACAATGATTTAAGTCGCTCTGGGTAAGGGCGTCTGCTTAATAATAATAATTACTAATAATGTGGGCGAGTTCTGTTCACGATCAGTGATGGCTGCCACTGCGCGCCTACGAGGCAGTCGTCAACGGTGTTGGCCCTAAGCGGGGATTGAACTCTGGTCACCGGGTTCGCAGTGTGCAGTTCCAACCACTGCGCCGTACATAATGACCACACACTTCCCGTACAGCCCAAACAGACTTGGAGCGCGCGTGCTGTGGGCAAGCGCGCGTGTGTCTCATAGATAATCTGTGCACACGTGTGTGTGCAGCGGACGTGCGGTGGTCAGCGCGCTGCGCTACGAACCTAGCGACCCGAGTTCGGATACGGACTCAAAGCCAGCGTCGAGTTGATCGAACAGAGTCGTGGGCTTCCCTTGGACGGACTCGACCTTAAATAAAGACCGACTGTTGTCTGTATACACACGAAGCGCTGATAAGACTAATGGGGCTGGGCGTGATGCTGGTGACCCATACACTCACGGACTCGTTGGTGCGCCAAAACCTGCACTTGCCCCAACCAGTCTGTGAAGGCAATACTGGGGTCCTTTGTCTTTTGTTTACTTACAGAGCACGTGCGCGGCCGTCCCTGCATTAATGGACGGACAGCGTCGATGCGTTTGCTGTCAGTTAATTAATGATTAATTAGTCCGTCGCGGCCCATTAGAGGCGCCCGGAATGCGCGTCACTCCCGCGACCCCTTAGGGATGAAAGACATTTTCTTTCCCCCCGACAACAAAATCAAAAAAACAAAACCGCGTTGAACAAAAGTTGAAGAGTGGTGCGGAGAGAAATGTGGGGGACCGCGTGCCTCGCGTCGCGCCCAGAGGCGGAGGAATGCAGCGAAAAGGTCAAGAGGTCACGGAACTAACGGGAGAGATGTTCTGTGCCTATGGGAGAGGCTCGCGGGGGAGGGGAGGGGGGAGGACTGTGGTTGAAAAGGAGAGCGCTCGGGGAACGTCCAGGTTGTGCTGGCGAGGCGACGCTCATTGGAGGCTGCGAGACTGCAGAAGACTCGCCACGTGCCTCCTCCGGTTCGAGTCCTTTCCATGCTGACGTAGCCGCGTCACGGCTCGATGCGTGGGCATTGCTCTCCATAGCAGTTCTTTCGCGATAGCCGTGTCAGGCGTTCCTTCGGTCCCTCGCAGGGCTCCGCCTCCCGCTTTAGAGGCTTCATCACCGTCATCATCGTCAGGCGTTTTCGAGAAAGCCTGACGATGACGATGACTGCAATGTGGGAGGCGAAACGTTGTGAATGAGAAGAGGAGGAACGCTCGACATGGTAACCCTGAGACGCTTTGCCAAAAAACGGCAGATGGGGCTTTGGCGGCGCCACCACAGCTCGGAGGGGTCCGTGGTTGAGACTATCAACAGAAGAGCAGCCAAAGGAGGGAGCGCGCCCGAGAGGACGTCCTGAAGATGAAGCGACGATGATGATTTGAATGATTGATTTCGTTCCACACTGTGACGCTTAAACCACAAGAGCGCTAGGTAAAGTGATGGGATCTGCTTCAAACCTTCATCTAGCAGTGGATTGGGATAGGGCTATGAGAATTGATTTTAAGAGCTGCTGTTTCGGGATTGCCGTGTCGAGCGTTGCTCCTCTCTCTGCCGAAAGAGCAGCTCTGACGAGCGCGTCTCTCATGCCGAGCTGTGAAAACCCGTTTCAATTCAGAATCCCTGTGACTGCAGTCCGCGTGGTGAGTTCTCTGCGAAGCCGTCCTCTTGGAGAGAACCGCGTCACTCAGCGCTCCCCCTCTTGCACTCGCGACGTTTCACCTCCCACGTTGAAGGCATCCTCAGGCGTCTGTTCTGAGAGTAGAGCTGGCGAGACACGAGGACAGGATGAGCATGCTTGCGTGTCTCTGTTGCGTTCTTGTATTTATATAATACGTAGCACAAGAATGTGGTTTATTAATAAAAGTATGTGTTTGTAAGTTTGCCATTTGAGCCAGATGGTAGGTGGAACAGCTGCTGAGATGATTTTTGTTTTCAATAAAAAAAAATCTCCATTTATTTTGGGCCAACTTGTAGACTTTTCAGAGGTTTTTTTTATTTTAACAAAACAAAAACCCATAACGAATGTCGACATTAATTCTGCTCCCCTTTTCCACATCTGAGGTTCTGGCACCCGATGGGGTAGAGAGGTGAGTGGGAATAAATCACGGGCGAGCGAGAGAGACGGGGGGGGGGTGGTGAGCGAGATCGGGGGTGAGTGAGACAGGGGTGGGGGGCAGGGGAGAGAGATGTGGTGAGAGATTTTTCTCGTGAAAATCAAATAGTTGAGTTTTGGTTTCGTTCAATCGGAGTTTGCCGACTCTATTATAATTCTGGAGATTATTGTTTTTCTTTTTGAGTGCTAACAATATTTGCCTTTCCAGAGCGATTTTAACCCGAGGGTCACAATGCGTGACACAGGGCTGTGGAGAGAACGGCTGTCAACAACAACACCGCAGTAGATCAATGCAAGTAAAAAAAACTCCTGTAAATCAACAAAGGACGAAAAATCACAAACAATTGATGATCGCATCGAAAAGCTGCTCTCTGGGGCCAGCCGCGTCGTTCACTCCCTGCATCTGACGACACGTGCCTGAGGATGCCTCGAGCGTGTGAGGGCGAAACGTCGCGATGTAGAGAGAGAGAGAGAGGGCGCGATCAACGAGGCTGTCATGAGAGCAGCTTTGCGAAGCAATCGTCATGCATCGAGCCGTGAAAACCTACATCATTACAATCAAACAATTGTCAAACAAATGAAGGAATAAGTGTTACCACTGCACAGACACCCCGCGTGGTTTGGGGAACAGTGGGCTTCGAGGATCATCCGTGAGCAGGCTCTGCGCGCTTTTTGTCGGCTTTAGCGTCACCCTGGACGGGAGGCGAATAACTCGGTTCGCTGGCCTTCATCGCCTCGGTGTTGGCGCGAGACTCGGGACTCGGAGCAGCGACGAGGAGGAGGAGGCTTGGGCGGAACACGGCCCTGGGACTGGAGTCAATCTCCTCAGTAACCTCATTAGCAATTAACACGAGCGCACCTCGTCCAGCGCTGGGGGATGCGGTCCTGGTGAGCGGAGGAGCGCTGTAGGAAGCAGCGCCACAGCAGGGTACTTGAACAATACGTCTATAAAAGGCAAGCGCCCTGTGTGTGTGAGAGAGAGGGAGAAACGCTCTTTGAACGGCTCCGGCGTGAAAACCGCTTCGCCGAGTCTCCTCAGTTTTTTGCTCGGGCACTTTTTCCGAAGTAAAATTTGCTTCCATCTGATCTGACTTCAGTAACGACCAGCTTCCACAAGAAGCTTAATAATGCGGTCGCCTCCGTGTGGACGGGATCTTCTCCACGGAGTCAGAGTAAAGATCACCGGAGACGTTCCCACAATGTTTCGCAGAAGACACCACTTGTTGGTTAACCGGCTGGCGATTTTTTACGTGTGCTGAAGAAACACACACTTTATTAATAATAATAATTGCATTTCTAGAGCGCTTTTCACCCGAGGGTGACAAAGCGTTGCACAGAGCTGTGGAGATAACGGCGCGTCAACAACAACAGCACCAGAATGGAAAATCAGCAACAATAACTTTTGATTGGGGTTTTTTTTTTAATACACATCGTTGCAGAAGAACATGTAAAATATGATCAAACTTTCAATTACAATTTTAAAATGCAAAATTATAATTCATATATTATACTTCATATATTGGGAAATGTTTTAATGTAACAGCGTAGAATAATAATTGCATTTCTATTGATTTATTAATCGACAAATCGCTATCCTTGCATCGCATCATTTGTGATGGGCTATTTAACTGGCCTCTCTTTAATAGGTCATCGATAATTTCCTGGACTCCCATTGGCTGGCTGGCTCAGAGCTGAAGGCATCATCGCCATTTAGGGGTCAGCAGAGATCTGGCCCGGACGGCTGTGGGACGCCGTGAAGGCGAGTGGTTACTCACGTTCAGTTCACTGTCGGTACCCGCTTAATCCAATACAGGGTCGTGGGAGGGCGGAGCCTATCCTGGCAGACACAGGGCGCAAGACGGACCATACCCACGATATGATACCAGTACATCGCAGGGTACTTTTTGAAAGCAATTTATTCAGCGGGACAATTAACCTAGGCAGCAACGTGTCTCTGGAAGGTGGGAGGAAACCAGAGTACCCGGCGAAAACACCGGGAGAAGACGCGAACTCCACAGAGAAAGGCACCCGACCCGGGAACCGAACCGGGAATTCTTGCTATGAGGCGGCAGCGCTTCTCACTGCGCCACCGCTCCGCCCTCATTACTAATGCTGTGTATGAATTACACGTACAGATAAGTGAAAAACGTAGTTTAAATAAAGCGCACGGTGAACGCGCGAGTCGGGCGGCCGCGTGTTCTAGCGTCGAGATGTTCCTCCATGACCACGTGTTATAACAAAACAGCGTTACACGAGGCACCGCTATGAGAGGTATACCCGTGTGTATTTGTGGAAAAATGTAATCTAAAGACACTTTAATGTGAGGACTTTCGTGACTGATGTTACCAATGAAATCCATTGTTTGGGTTCGGTCACCGCATAGTTGTGTGTCGTAAACCCACCTCCACCCGACAGTAAGGTTGTCACGTGAGGAGAACATGCCGGTTCCTCACTGTCAGCACACCGGTTCATTGGAGAGCAAACCCGCAGCATTTACAGAAGCCGCTCGTCTCAACTTCCTGCGAGTTCCTGATGATGCTGATTATCAGCGAAACGTCGTGTTTCATTACTGATTGGATGTGTCGGGTGCAAGAATCTTTACGACACTATTTTTGCGTGATCTAATCCAAAAGAATAGATTTCATGGGTAATCAAACGAAGTTTAATGTCCACGCGTAACTACATAAATACGTATACTCAGACTCGTTCAGTCACAGTCGCCTCACACACACAACATTGTTACCATCTCCTTCAACTCCCACTTCTCCGCAGTCGCTTTCCATTTTTTGGAACTTCCTCTTTCATCTACATTTCCCGCTCTCGCCTTCCACCCCTCTTCTTCCCCCGTCTTCCCCTCCTCCCACTGCTCTACCCAGCCCCTTGTCTCCCCTGCTTTCCTGCGCTGCCCCCTCTCCTTTCCTCTCCCATCCTCTCCCTTCCTCTCCCATCCTCTCCCGTCCTCTCCCCTCGTGTTGAACTCACCAAACCGGTGGTGCCTCTGATCGATGGAGAAATGTGACCCAGAGAAAACCCAGCCCCCCCCCCCATGCACACCTACATACGTCTGTGGTCACCGTCTGTGTGTCTGTCTTTTGTCTTTGTGGGGAGCGGTGGCTCAGCGGTTAGAGCAGTGAGCTACGAATCTGGCAACCCGAGTACGATTCCCGCTCACGGCCAACACCGGCGACAATTTTCTGAACCGGTTCCGGTCCTTCCCTAGGCCCCGTGACCTCCTGTCAGTGAACCTTCGACAATTCACGTGGCTTCGTAATGCACCTGGCCTGGCATAGGAACTGTCAAGGACGTCACCATCACTTAGTAGTGAATGGCGGCGGTTGTTGTTGGTGTCTGTGTGTGCAGTGTAGATATTGGAAGAAATAGCCACACTCTGTGAGTGACTGGCCGAGGACATTAGGCGATTCAGAGCCCGAGACCAGGAAAAGCACCAGGCAGAGATGATCTCCCAACTGAAATGCTGAAGGACGTTGACGCAGACGGCCCTATATGAGCCAATAAAAATGATCTGGCGCACAGGACGGGTGCTGCAGGAATGGAAGGAAGGAAACCCCATTGGGCCGCCTCTTTAAGGAAGTGGAATGCGCCAATTGTAAAAACTATCGGAGTATCTCACACCTCTGTGTGCCGGGAACGGTCTTGGCAATGATCATTCAACATCACCTTGCTTGGCACACTGAGGAGAGGTTTACGGAACTCCAATGTGGTTTAAGGTCAGGGTGGTCTTACACAGACGTCATATTCTACGTGCGGCTGCTACAGCAAAGATGTAGGAAGTTCCAACAGGACCTGCATCTCTGCTTTATTGACCTGGTCAAGGCCTACGATAGCATCATAGGCGAGGGCTGTGTGTTGTTCTTTTCACGTTTGGGGCCCCTGACTGATCACAGTCATTCAGGACCTTTATGATGGTGGGCGAGCCCTGTTAAAGCTACGTGGTAAGGAGTCAGAACCATTCCGTGTTCACCTTGGGATGCTGCAGGGATGCCGTCTACATTATTTAACATCTTATTTCCACGTGGTTCGAGAGGCCTTCCATGGATGTATCGGTGGAATTTCCATCTGGTACAGGTACAGTTGGAGATTAATCGATGCCCGGGTGGGGTCAAGGGATGGCTGCCTATTGTCCAATCATACAGTCTTTGCCAACGATTTGGTGACTGCTGCTCATTGAGGGGGAGTTGGGGGCTCTGCTGTTGATCCTTGAGCATGCCACAAAGAGGTGGGGTCTTACCATCAGCCCCACCATAACCAAGCACCAGCCTCGGTATTGTTCACCAGCAAACACTCCAACCCCTGGGGTTTCCAATAGTGATAGGGCAGTTGCAGGGAAAGTGGCAAATTTTCCTTTGCATATCTGGGCAGTGTGCTTAATGCGAGTTCAGGGTTAGCAGAGGTCTCACTTGTTATCTTTTCATTGGTTGCGTAACTCCGTGTGGAAGCTCGCTCACCCGCCAGCTCGCTCGCTCGCTCACCCACTCACCAGCCTGCCTACTCGCCCGCCAGTTTGCCCACCCGCCTGGCCTTTCGCACCACATGAAGCATTGGGTCTTCTCAGTTGCAGTCATGCCCTCTCTACTCTATGCTTGTGAGACGTGGACCCCCTGGCAGAACTTCTGCACCGTCTTGAAACTTTCCGGCTGGCCTGCCGACGATCCATCCTGGGTTTCAACCAGCTTGGATTGTGTGAGGAGCTCACCAATTCTCGAAAGATCTGGACAAAGTCCCATTGGTGAGCTCCTCCAGCAGGCGAGGCTGCGGTGGCTGGGTTACGTAGCCCACATGCCCAGCCACCGCATGCCCAAGCAGCTTCTGTTTGGCCGAATAAACGGGTCTAAATGGGTGCGGCACGGGCTAGAAAACATGTGGCACAGGATGACCTGGAGCTGAGTGGACTTGCTGAAGACTGGTCTTAGCTGTATCAAGATCGGCCTCTATGGAGGAGGGTCATGAACGCTACAGGGCAGTTGGAGGCAGTAACCCTCCAACTACATTGGAGTGCAGAGGAGTAGGAAGCACAGTTACTGCATATGTCAGTCATCTCAGGCAACCTATAACACCTGGGTCTGTCCCATGACCTGTCAGCGAGCATTCGACACTTTACATTGCCTCAAAGTACATATGGCCTGGCACATGTACCGTGATGATGTCACCGCCACTTAGCAGCAATTGGCTGCTGTTGTGTCTGTGCATCTCTGCCACCAACACCAGCGACGGTGCATCCTGTGCATCTCCTAGGTTGACTCAGCCTCAAATGAGTACATGCTTCGATGTGTAAGCATCACCACCCCCTTGTGTGACATACCAGCCTTCATAGGCACTACTCTCTAACAGCACATGCCCCTACAGTCTGCTCAGACTCATTGAAATCGCACCTCAAGACACACGAGTTTTTAGAGGCGCGTGGCATTAATTAGGGAATTGCTCTACATAGCTACCCTTTTGAGATGAATGACGTTTCGCCTCCCACGTTGGAAGCATTTGGCCTGAGAAGGCCTACAATGTGGGAAGTGAAACGTTATGAAGGAGAGAGGAGGGACAACTCGACATGGCTATCCCGAAATAACAGCTATTGAGAGCAATGTTCATTCATGGAGCCGTAGTGCACGACATCAGCGTACTGATGTATGTATTCGCTGCTCGATGTTTGTTCTTCTCAGCCACGTGGCTGTGCAGTTGAAACTTCTGTGCCTCAAATCAACCGTTCAGTTCCTTCTTCAGGTGCCTTTTCTGTGTGGAGTTCAGAGTTTGTGTTTTCTCCGCCTGTTCTGCGTGGGTTACGTCCCAATTCTCCGTTTTCCTCCCACAACTAAATAAAATGCTCGTTAATTAAGTGGCCGATGGCAGAATATACATAGGAAGCAGTGTCTGGCGGGTTGGCACTGGCTGATTGCCTGGCTGACTTCCCCCCCCTCCTTCTTGCGGTTTCCTGGCTGCGATTCCAATTGTTTGTCCAAATAACGATGCCTACTCAAGCGCCTTGACACATCAATGAAATCCATTTTTGGGTCAGATCACGTAAAAAATTATAAGTTATAAAATAGTGTCGTTTAACCCTCCACCACCCGACACGGCCAATCGGCAAGGGGTTGTCACGTTGAACAGAAAACGCGCCAATTCCTTCACTATCTCAGCACACCGGTGTGTTGAAAAGCGACCCCACAATATTTTACAAAAAATGTACGACGTTTCGCTGACAACTACGTTCAGCATCATCATGCATCTGCGCCAAAAACTGGTCAGATCTGCCCGACCAGTTTTTGGCGCGGGTGCCTGATGATATTGTGGGGTCACTTTTCAACACACCGGTGTGCTGAGATAGTGAAGGAATTGGCGCGTTTTCTGTTCAACGTGACAACCCCTTGCTGATTGGCCGTGTCGGGTGGTGGAGGGTTAAACGACACTATTTTATAACTTATAATTTTTTACATGACCTGACCCAAAAATGGATTTCATTGATAAGATTGGTCACGAAAGCCTTCGAATTAAAGCCTTGACACATATTTGTCATTTTCAATGCATGTCATCAAAACATCTAACTGAATTTACTTTTCAGCTGAATAATTGTTTTCTTGTTCATGTTGATGTGAAGCCATTGCACAAAACATAAGAATAGAACTGCATTTTTGTCCTTCACTGATTTATAGCTGTTATTTTACTTTTAATTGATCTACAAGTGGAGGAGAAATGTATACCTCCCGTTCTGCCCACAGTTCAATGCAGCGCTTTGTGAGCCTCGAGTGAGAGGTTCTTTAGAAATGCAAATATTATGATTATGATGACGCTTCCATACCTGCGCCTCGTCGAGACCAGGCGTGGAATTTGCATGGCGCGTTGTAAATTGTCTCATTAGTCAAAGCTTTTTTTTCGGGAGAGCCGTATCGAGTGCTCCTCCTCTCTCCTTCGCAACATTTTGCCTCCCAGATTCGAGGCATCCTCGGGCGTACGGAGACCTGCATCAGTACATTTCTTAGTTCTAGTTTTATGTCATCACGTATAATGTGTACAGTGTTGTGTTAACCTTTGGGTGAAAGGTGCTTTAACAGCACAAATGATAACAATTACAATATGCTAATGGCGAGATCTGTGTTTTTGTATCCAGGTCGCCTCTCGGCCAATCGGAGTGAGCCCCTCCACCTCCCCCGTCTTGCCGAGCGAAACAGTGGGAGAAGGAAGCGAGAGACCAGACGAAGAGAGAGCGGGGAGAGAGGTCGCGGTGACCTCGCACGCGCGACGTCTGCCGCTGCGAGTGAAGCCGGCGGAGGAAGCTGGGAAGCGGCGTGGAAGGGGGTGGGGGGGCACGGTGGGGGGGTTGGGGGGGTAGGGGGCAGAGGTGGTGGGTGGCGACGCTGTTCCCTAGTGGATCGGCGTAGGGAGACAAAGCGGGCGGGAGTGGGGGCTGCGCCGTTCGAGAGGTGGTGGCGCGGGGGGCTGTGATCGCAGCTTACGTCCCACCCCAGCCCCGAATCCCCCCCAGCCCCCCTCCCCAACCCCCCACCTCAACGGCACCATAGCCTCTCACGAGTGGCCGGGGCCTGGTGGAGGGGGCTTGCCCCCCCACCACCTCCCCCACACCCTGCTGGGCGGGGGCATGGCCCCGCAGGGCCCCCTCGGAGACGGGGGCTCAAGCGAGGACGACGACGGTGACGACAGCGGCGCGGAGGGGGGCGGCGGGGGGAGCGGGGGCCCCAACGACAAGCCGCTGGACAATGACGCCGAGGGGGTCTGGTCCCCCGACATCGAGCAGAGCTTCCAGGAGGCGCTCGCCATTTACCCCCCGTGCGGTCGCAGGAAGATCATCCTGTCCGACGAGGGCAAGATGTACGGTAAGAGATGGCGCCCCCCCCCCACACCACTATTACCGGAGCAATTGTTCTCATTGCCCTGGAACCACACAGTGCCTTTAATTTGGTCATCATCGATGTCACTATGGTCCGCTCATCGCCGTCGTCATCACAGTCAAAGAGATGTCGATTTTGATCTGGTGAAGGTTTGTCTGGCTTGACACGTGATCCTCGCTGTCCAAAGCTTCTTCTTTCAGGAGAGCTGTGCCACTGAACTCCTCCCTCCTTCGCGACGTTTCACGAGCCACATTGGAGGCATCTGCATGTGTGTCTCGGCAGCGCACGGCTCAGAAGGCGCGCCTGAAGATGCCTCCGACGTGGGAGGAGCAAAACGTCGTGAAGGAGGGAGAGGAGGAGCGCTCAGCAACGCGGTTGTCCCGATAGCCACCGTCAGATGTTTATTGTTATGCAGAAAATACACAGCGAGCTCGCAAGCTCTGCATGCGGGATCCCTGCGACACAGGAGTGAAAGCTCAGCAGCTCACACACGCTTAACCTCCCATCAGCCCTCCACCGCGTTCAGGATGGGAGCAGCGATCTGGGAACACGGCCCCACAACAGGGAGGATCGGGGTGGGGGCCGGTTATAGGGGGGAGTCGTCGACCCCCCCCCCCCACCTCCCCCACTTGGCACGCTCACAGCTTGGTATTTTGTTGTAATTTTTTCTGAAATTGTCAGAGAAGACGCGCGACTCGTTTCATTGGTTACGGCAACCGAGGGGCGGTTGCCTAGAAATCTCGAGATCTTGGAATTGTTCCCCCTCCCCGGCACATCATCACATCCGGATTACAGGTGGCAGATGTCGGCAATGATGTCGCAAGCTAAGCAGGTTTGAGCCCGCTCCGTGCTTTGATGATTGCAGGCTGCATGGGGATTCCGGGTGTTATAGATAACTCGTGGAGTAATCGCCCTGTCTCACGCGTGTAATACGTTCCTCTGACGTCTCTTGTCAGTGACGTTTACTGCTGCTGACTTCACTGCTGCGACCTGAATTTCTTCCTGATCTCCTCCTCGGCATATTAATTTACGATTAAAGAATATTCATAATTAAAGCTGCAGTAAGACGTAAAATGCTTGGTGTTGTGCAGATAGAATGTGACAGATGAAGGATTCTAACCCAGTGTACCCTCAGTACCCTCAGTTTGGACGTACATACATACATACAATCACTCGGTCCATTATATATACAGATTACGAACACTTTAAACAAAGTCAGGACGTGCATACATATGTACATAGATACAAACATTATATACAGAAAGCATGTTTTATTTGTGGGAGATACCCGGAGACCCTGGAGGAAACGCATGCAGAACAGGGGGAGAACATGTAAATTCAAGTAGAAAGGTGCCCAAGGTGGGACTCAAGCTGCTTCAGGGCAGGACTTTCTTTCTGTGACGCTGCACAGGCACACCGCCGCTCTGGTAGAGTTGTCACACAGTAGTTTACTTATGTTTGTTAGATGATTTTTAAAACAGCAGATAAAACCCAGCGGGCTTGCAAGCTCTGCGTGTGAGATTCCTGCGACACCACAAACGTCTCCGAACTGACCCACGCGACAGCGCATAAAACCAAAGAGCAGATAAACTCACCGCAGCAATCTGTGCATGAATTCAACTCTAAGCGTAATCATAAAAGCAAATAGTAACACTTAAGATTACACAATGAAACTCACCAACTTGTGTAAAGGTGAAACACCAACCATAAGCATGAAGTAAACAGCAGCCACTGGCTATTGCACAGCGCAACAAAGTAACGGAACCTGTGGAAGAGCAGAGTCCATCCGCGACATGGGAACTTTGAAGTTTTGTTTCGGTGGGGGCTGGATGAGTGACGAGCAGGGGGGGGCTGGATGAGATGGGGGGGGTTCGGGTTGGCCGTGACGCTGCCGCTGCCAGTGGGGGAGGGAAGGGGGGGTTGGAGGCCGGAAGCTGTTGGTTATCGATGTTTGACAGCGGTGAGGAGATCTGCATGACGCGCAGCATGTGGCACACACGTGTAACTCACGTGTGTGTCACGTGTGCGCACGTGACGGGGCGCACGCCGTGTGCCATGAAGATAGTGGTAGTGGTGGTAGAGCGGGCCGTGGTGGTAGTGGTAGAGCGGGCCGTGGTGGTAGAGCAGGCGGTGGCGGTGATGGAGATTAATGTGGTGGGAGAGGGCAGCGACACGGCTATTGGCAACAAGGCTATTGGCAACACGGCTATTCCCAAAAAGAGCAGCTCTTCAGAGCAACTCTTATTAATTGAGCGGTGAAAAACCTACATCGGAACCATGGTCTCGATATTCAGTTGATCGAACCGATTCACACAAGCGTGATTTGACGTTCGGGTCCTTTTAGAGCCATGGTTATCAACTTGTAATGATGTAGGTTTTCACGGTTCGATGCAAATTAGGGGACTAGCCACAGACAAAGCAGGGAGGGGTAATCACAGTTCCGGGGGTGGGAATAGGATATGGAAATTAGTGTCAAGGTGACTCAGAGGCGGACTCACAACAAAGAACACATGCATCACGCCCACACATATAAGGAGACGATAGAAGCCGCGCACGCACACTACGCCTGAGGATGCCTCTAACGTCTCATCTCATCTCATTATCTGAAACCGCTTAATCCTATATAGGGTCACGGTGAGCCGGAGCCTATCCCGGAAACACAGG
>JAZEWT010000006.1:15779143-15789711 GCA_036362905.1 Mordacia mordax
TCACTCTACCAACACGCCACTCACTCTGGTAACACACTACACACTCTGCCAACACGCCACTCACTCTGGTAACACACTACACACTCTACCAACACGCCACTCACTCTACCAACACGCCACACACTCTACCAACACGCCACTCACTCTGGTAACACACTACACACTCTACCAACACGCCACTCACTCTGGTAACACACTACACACCCCATGACAACGCTGATCAACCTACTGACGTATTGCTTACACCACCAAATTGCCACTCACTCCACCAGCAAGCAGCTCACTCCGCAAACATATTACACACTTCACCAACACCACACCCACTCTGCCAACACTCCTCTCACCCCACCAACAAACTGTTTGTTATAATTACCCAGTTGAGTGAGGTATCATGACCGTAAGATGGACAGGACATGGAGTAAATGGCTCTGAGAGTGGGGCACAGTGAGGGACTCTACTTTGTGGACGCAAAGTGGAGGAGGGGTGACCTCGTGGTGACGCGACCAGGCAACGGGACACCAATTGAACACTCAACATCAATTTAATAACCCAAATCATTACGAGTGTCGACATGCACGCCCGTCGCTCAACAAATATGCGCCGCAAAGTCCCCCGCACCGTACAACATCTGGTCACAATATCCTAGCTTCGCGAGGTTCAAGTTAATGTCATTTTTCACGGTTACGTACACACCGTCACACAGACAGTCCACACGCGTGTAGTTGTATCTAGTGATGGGCTCATCCCGCTCCGCTGCTCCCAACTCAGCGGTTCCCACGCGTCGATTCCACGTGGGCCGCAGTCAGGCACTCTCCACTGCTGCCTGGCTGCCTCGTTGAGACAGCCCCCAGACACACAAACACAGCTGTGCATGTTGTTGACATGCCGTTCTCTCCACAGCTCTGTGAAGCGCTTTGTGACCCTCGAGTGAAAAGCGCTCTATAAATACAATTATTATTATTATGTTCACCCTTGCAGTCGCTGCTGCGGGTGCTTTTTCGCCCCGCGCCACTCAAGCTAACCAAGCTCGGTTCGCTGCTAGCTTGGCCGTCTCGTCCCGCAGTCGAAACTCGCGCCGCTTGTCCTATTGGAGTCAAAACTTGTCGCTCCGGAGTCTTTGTGGTTGTTGTAAAGTCGCGTGCACGCGTGTGCAGTCGCCGTACCGTCGCTTACAGGCTGGCATGTTACACTAGCGCTTGCTGGTGCCCGGCTCAGTGTACACGGTTGCTTGCTGGCGTAGTTCACTGTTGAGCCACACTCGGGATGCGGTAGTTACCGATGGCGCTAGTTACCGATGGCGCTAGTTACCGATGGTTCTAGTGGTATTAATTTCAGCGATGTCCCTTTGTTTCCCTCTCACACCCCGGCAGTGCGGTGAGTAGGGGGGGGGGTGCCCTCTCTTGGCCGTGGGGGGATGCATTTGGCTGGCTAGGTGCTGTGTTCGCCCCTCTGGCTGAGTGTAACCTGGGCTGGTCTTGAAGCCTTGTTGTCCAATCATTTTATGTCGACTGACCGTTAGTTGACCGGTGTCACTGCCCTCTTGCTTGGCTGATATTAAATGCCCAGAGCGCTGTCCCACCAGCCTTTCATCTGGCTTTGTATTTATTTTCAATCTTTTCTTACTCCTCGGCTCTGATCACCATTCCTACAGCTGACTATTAATCGCTCATGTCCGGTCCATGTGAAACCGTGATAAATCATCTGGTCAGCTATTAACTCCACAATTGAGTTTAAGGAGACGTAGAATCAGGAGTCCATGGCCAGAAGTTAAAAACCAGTTTGTCCAAGGGAGTGTTGGGGCATCTCTGGCCACCATCACTCACAGCGGGTGACTCCAGGGCGGCATCAGGATCTTTGTGTGTCCACATCTGTGCTCACTGAATGTGTTGTGTGAGTGTACGTGCGGAAATACACCCTTATCTGCAACACAGCTCAACCCAACAACATGCCACTCACCCGACCAATATGCTGCTCACCCCGTCAACAGGCAACTCACCCCACCAAAGAGCTGCTAACAGCGCCAACACACGATTACTCCACCAACATGCACTCACCCAACCAACACTCCAGTCACTCCAAAAACAAGTCGCTCCCTCCACCAACACCCCACGCAACTCAACATGCCACTCAATCAATCCACCAGTACCACACTCACCCCACTAGCGTGCCACTCACCACGCCAACACGCTAATCACCCCGACAACACGCCACTCGCCAACGCCACCACCACGCCGCTCACTTCAGCAACACGCCACTGACACTACCAACATGCCACTCACACACCCAAGAGGCCACTAACTCCAGTAACACGCAGAACACTCCAATAACACGGCGCTCACTCCCTGAACACACGCGCCAATCTGCCAACATACCACTCAGGCGGTTAACATGCCATACGCTCCACCAACACGACATTAACTCCACAAACAATGGACTAACGCCACAAACACGCCTCTAACTCTAACAATACGCCACTAACTCCACCAACATACCACTAAAGCTGCCACTACGCCACTAACTCAACCAACATGCCGCTACCTCCACCAACACGCCACTAACTCCACCAACACACCACTGACTAACAACACGGTACTAATAGCACTAACATGCCACTAACTTCACCAACACAGCATTAAATCTACCAACACACCATTAACTCCACCAACGCGCCACGAACGCCACCAAACCGCCACGAACTCCATCAGCACGCCACTAAATCCACCAACACGCTAATAATTACACTAATACGGCACGAACTCCCCCAACATGGCACTAACTTCACCAACAAACTACAAACACTAACAACATTTCATTAACTCTACCAACGAGCAAACAATTCCACCAACATGCCACTAACTCCACCAAAAAATCACACCACTATCTCCACCAACAAAAGACAACACGCAGCTAACTCCATAACCATGCCAATAACTCCAACAGCAAGCCTCTAACTTCACCAACACGCAACTAATTATTCCAACACACCAGGAACTCCGCCAAGACGGCACTGACGCCATCAACAAGCCACTAAATCCACCAACACGCCGCTAAATACAGCAGAACGCCACTTACTTCACCAACAAGTCACCAACTCCCACAACATGCCACTAACTCCACCAAGAGGCCATTAGCTTCACCAATAAGCCACTAACTCCACCAACATGCTAGTAACTCCACCAATGAGCCATTAACTACACCAACAAGTAATTAACTCCACCAACACGCCATTAACGCCACCAACACGCCATTAACTCCACCAACATGACACTAACGCCACGAATATGCAACTAACTCGACCAACACGCTATTAACTGCACCAAACTGCAACTAACTCCACCAACACGGCACGAATTCCACCAACATGCCACTGACTCCACCATCACGCCAAAAGTCCACCAGCATGCCTCTAAATCCACAAACACGCCACAAACTCCACCAGCACGCCACTAATTCCACCAACACACCACTAACTCCACCAACACGCCACGAACTCCACCCATATACCACTAACTTTGCCAACACTTCATCACAACTCCACGAACTCCACCAACGGGCCACTAACTCGACTCACAATCCACTAACTCCAGCAATATGCAAATAGTTCCACCAACACGCCACTAAATCCACCAAGACGCCACCAAATCCACCAACACACCATGAACTAACAACACGCCAATAACTCCACCAACATGCCTCTAATGCCACCAACACGCCACTAGTTCTATGAACACGGCATTAACTCCACCAATACGCCACTAAATCCACCAACAAACCAATAAGTCTACTAATACGCCACTAGTTCCATGAACACGGCAGTAACTCCACCAATACACCACTAACTCCTGCAACAAGGCACTAACTCCACCAATATGCCACTAACTCCATCAACACACCACTAACTTTATCAACAAGCCAATAACTCCACCAACATGGCACTATCTCCACCAACACACCACTATCTTCACCAACACACCAGTAACTCCACCAATACTCCATTAACTCCAACAACACACCAGTAATGCCACCAATATGCCACTAACTCCACCACCACGCCAATAACTCCACCAGTACGCCTTTAAATCCACCAACACGCCACTAACTCCACCAACAAACCACAAACTCTAACAACACGCCATTAACTCCAATAACACGTCATTAACTCCATCAGTGGGCCACTAATGCCACCAACACACCATTTAAGGGGCCAATGAGCCACTAATGACACCAAACTGCGACTAGCTCCACCAACACGGAACTAACGCAACCAACAAACCAGTAACTCTAACAACACGCCACTCTCTCCACCACCACGCCAATAACTCCACCAGCATGCCTTTAAATCCACCAACACAGCAATAACTCCATCAACATGCCACGAAAGCCGCCAATGCGCCACTAACTCCACCAACAGGCCACTAACTTTACCAACACGCCATGAACTCCATCATCGGGCTACTAATGCCACCAACATGCCACTAACTCCACCAACACACCACTAAAGGCACCAATGTGCCACTAACATTACCAAACTGTCACTAACTCCACCAACACTGAACTAACGCCACAAACAAACCAGTAACTCTAACAACACGCCACTCTCTCCACCACCACGACAATAACTCCACCAGCATGCCTTTAAATCCACCAACACAGCAATAACTCCATCAACATGCCACTAAAGCCGCCAATGCGCCACTAACTCCACCAACAGGCCACTAATTCCATCAACACAACACTAACTCCACCTATATACCACTAACTTTTTCCAACAAGCCACGAACTTCACCACAACTTCACGAACTCCACCAACACTCCACTAACTCCATAACCACGGCAATAACGCCACCAGCAATCTTCAAACTCTACCAACATGCCACAAACTATTCCAACACACCATTAATGCCACAAATATGGTACTGACGCCATCAACACACCATTAAATCCACCAATACACACTGGTTCCATGAACACGACATACTCCACCAATACGCTACTAACTCCACCAACACACCACTAACTCCGCCAACGCAACACTAACTCCACTAACATGCAACTAACTCCACCAACATGCCACTAAATTCATCAACATGCCACTAACTCCACCAACACACCACTACACCAACATGCCAATAATGCTACCAACACGCCATTAACTCCACCAACACTCCATTAACTCCACGAACACGCCACTAATGCCACCAACATGCCACAAACTCCATCAACACACCAGTAATTCCACCAACATGCCACTAACTCCACCGCCACACCAATAACTCCACCAGCACGCCTTTAAATCCACCAACACGGCACTAACTCCATCAATGCACCATTAACTCCACCAACCTGCCATTAACTCCACCAATACTCCATTAACGCCGCCAATGCGCCACTAATGCCACCAACATGCTACGAACTCCATCAACGCACCACTAAAGCTGCCAATGTGCCACTAACTCCATCAACAAGCAAACAGTTCCACCAACAGGCCACTAACATTACCAACACGACACCAACATCACCACAACTTCACGTAATGAACCAACGTGCCACTAACTCCACCCACATGCCACTAACGCCACCGCCACTAACGCCACCAATACCCAAATAACTTCACCAACATGCCACCAACTCCAACAACACGCCACTAATTTCACCAATAAGCCACTAACTTCACCAACACAGCATTAACTCTAACAACATGCGATTAATTTCACCAACACACAACTAACTCCACCAATACGTCACTAACTTTATCAACATACCACTAACTTCATCACAACTTCATTAACTCCACCAACTCGCCACTAACTCCACCAACATGCCACTAATGCTACCAACATGCATATAATTCCACCAACATGGTACTGACGTCATCAACATGCCATTAACTCCACCAACACGTCACTAGTTCCACGAACATGGCACTAACTCCACCAACACGCTACTAACTCCAGCAACAAGCCACTAGCTCCACCAACAATCCACTAACAACAAGGCACTAACGCCACTAACACGCCACTAACTAACAACACGCCACTAACTCCACCCATACGCCACTAAAGCTGCCAATGCGCCATTAACTCCACCAACACGCCATTAACTCCACCAATGCGCCATGAACTCCACCAACACGCCATTAATTTCACCAAGACGCCATTAACTCGTGGCGTGTTGGTGGAGTTAGTGGCGCGTTGGTGGAGTTAATGGTGCATTGATGGAATTAATGGCATGTTGTTGGATTTAATGGCGTATTGATAGCGTCAGTGCCATGTTGGTGGAGTTAATGGTGTGCTGGAATAGTTAGTGGCGTGCTGGTGGAGTTAATGGCATGTTGGTGGAGTTAGTGTAGTTGTGGGGACGTTAATGGCGTGTGGGTGGCGTTAGTGACGTGTTCGTGGAGTTAGTGGTATGTTGGTGGACTTAGAAGCGTGTTTGTGCAGTTATTGCCGTGTTCGTGGAGTTAGTGGCATGTTGGTGGATTTAGTGGCATTTTGATAGCGTCAGTGCCATGTTGGTAGAGTAAATGGTGTGTTGGAATAGTTAGTGGCGTGCTGGTGGAGTTAATGGCGCGTTGGTGGAGTTAATGGCGTGTTTGTGGAGTTAATGGTGCATTGGTGGCTTTAGTGGCGTATTATTGGAGTCAGTGGCGTGTTGTTCGTGGATTGTTGATGAAGTTAGTTGCATGTTGCTGGAGATAGTGGCTTGTTGGTTTAGTTCGTGGCGAGTTGTTGGATTTAGTTGCGTATTGATAGCATCAGTGCCATGTTGGTGGAGTTAATGGTGTTGTGGAATAGTTAGTGGCGTGTTGGTGGACTTAAAGGCTTTCTGTTTGAGTTATTGCCGTGGTTGTGGAGTTATTGGCGTGTTGGTGGAGTTAATGGCGCTTTGGTGGACTTAATGGCGTGTTGGTGGCGTTAATGGCGTGTTAATGGAGTTAATGACGCGTTTGTGGAGTTAATGGCATGTTAATGGAGTTAATGGTGCGTTGGTGGAGTTAATGCTCTGTTGGTCAATTTCATTGCACATTGGCGGCTTTAGTGGTGTATTATTTCAGTTTGTGAAGTGTTTTTAGTTCGTGGATTTTTGATGGAGTTAGTGGCGTGAAGGTGGAGATAGTGACGTGTTGGTGGAGTTAGAGGCCACTAACTCCACCCACACGCCACTAAACCCGCCAATACGCCATTAACTCCACCAACACACCCTTAACTCGGGGCATGATGGTGCAGTTAGTGGCATGTTGTTGGAACTATTTGCGTTTTTGCAGAATTAGTGGCGTGTTTCTGGAGTTAGTGTTGTGCTGGAGGAGTTGGTGGCCTGTTGGTGGAGTTACTGCCGTGTTGATGGATTTCGTTGCGCATTGGCGGTTTAAGTGGCTTGTTGATAGATTTAGTGCCGTGTTGGTGGAGTTAGAGGCGTGCTGGTGGATTTAGTGGCAGTTTGGTAGAGTTAGTGGTTAATTGGAGGCTTTAGTGGCGTGTTGGTGTAGTGGTTTATTGGCGTAGTTAATGCTGTGCTGGTGGAGTTAATGGCGTGTTGGTGGAGTTAATGGCGCATTGACGGCTTTAGTGGCATATTGGTGGTTAGTGCCGTGTTGTTATTTAGTCGATTGTTGATTGAGTTAGTGGCGTTTTGGTGGTGTTAGTGCCGTGTTTATGTAGTTATTGGAGATATGGTGAAATTTTTGACGTGTGGGTGGAGTTACTGGTATGTTGATGGGTTTAGAGGCGTATTGGTGGAGTTGATGACATGTTGGTGGAGCTATTGGCGTGTTTGTGGATTGATTGCCGTGCTCGTGGAACTAGTGGTGTGTTGGTGGAGTGAGTGGCCTGTTGGTGGATTTAGTGGCATGTTGATGAAGTTAGTGGCATGTTGTTGGAGTTAAAGGCTTCCTGGTGGAGTTAGTGGCTTGTTGGTGAAGTTAGTGGCGTCTTGGTGGCATTGGTGGCCTGTTGGTGGATTTAGTGGCATGTTGCTGGAATTAGTGTTGTGTTGGCGGAGCTAGTGGTGTGTTGATGGAGTTAAAGACGTGCTGGTGGCATTAGTGGCATGTTCGTGGAATTAGCGGCGTGTTTTTAGAGTGATTGCCGTGTTCGTGGATCTAGTGGCGTGTTAGTGGAGGTAGTGGCGTGTTGGTGCAGTTAGTGGCGTGTTGGTGGATTTAGTGGCATGTTGATGGAGGTAGTGGTATGTTGGTGGAGATAAAAGCTTATTGGTGGAGTTAGTGGCTTGTTGTTGAAGTTAGTGGCGTCTTGGTGGAGTTAATGGTGTGTTGGTGGAGTTAGAGGCCACTGACTTCACCAACATGCTGCTAAATCCATCAATGCACCATTTACTCATGGCATGTTGGTGGAGTTCGTAGCATGTTGTTGGAACTATTTGCGTTTTTTCAGAGTTAGTGGTGTGTTGCTGGAGTTATTGTTGTGTTGGTGGAGTTAGTGGCCTGTTGGTGGAGTTACTGTCGTGTTGGTGGATTTCTTTGCTCATTGGCGGCTTTAGTGGCTTGTTAGAGTTAGTGCCGTGTTGGTGGAGTTAGAGGCATGCTGGTGGGGTTACTGGCCTGTTGGTAGAGTTAGAGGTATCCTGGTGGAATTAGTGAAAGTTTGGTGGAGTTAGTAGGCAAATGGAGGCTTTAGTGGCGTGTTGGTGTAGTGGTTTGTTGGTGTAGTTAATAATGTGTTGGTGGAGGTAATGGCGTGTTATTGGAGTTGTTTGTGTGTTGGTGGAGTTAATGGCGCACTGGCGTCTTTAGTGCCATGTTGGTGGATTTAGTGCCGTGTTGTTAGTTAGTGGTTTGTTGATGGAGTTAGTGCCGTGTTCGTGGAACTAGTGGCGTGTTGGTGGGGTTATTGGCATGTTGATGACGTCAATGCCGTGTGGGTGGAGATACTGGCGTGTTGGTGGTATTCGTGGCATGCTGGTGTATTTATTGGAGTTGTGGTGAATTAATGACGTGTTGGTGAAGTTGGTGTTGTGTTAGTGGAGTTAGTGGTATGTTGGTGGAGTTAGTGGCATATTGCTTTAATTAGTGTTGTGTTGGTGGAGTTAGTGGTGTGTATATGAGGTTAGAGGCATGTTGGCGGAGCTAGTGGTGCACTGATGGAGCTATTGGCGTATTTGTAGAGTGGTTGCCGTGTTCGTGGATCTAGTGGCGTGTTGGTGGAGTTAGTGGCGTGTTGGTGGATTTAATGGCGTGTTGGTAGAGTGAGTGGCGTGTTGGTGGAGTTAGTATCATTTTGGTGGAGCTCTTGGCGTGTTTGTGAAGTGATTGTGGTGTTCATGTTACTAGTCGCGTGTTGATGGAGTTAGTGGCGTGTTGGTGGAGTTATTGGCGTATTGGTGGAGTTATTGGAATGTTGTTGGAATTAGTGTTGTGTTTGTGGAGTTATTGCCGTGTTCGTGGAACGCGTGGCATGTTGGTGGAGTTAGTGTTGTGTTGGCGGAGTTAGTGGCGTGTTGGTGGATTTCGTGGCGTGTTGCTGGAATTAGTGTTGTGTTGGTGGAGTTAGTGATGTGTTGATGGGGTTATTGGCGTGTTGTTGAAGATGGTGGCATGTTGGTGGAGCTATTGGCGTGTTTGTGGAGTGATTGCCTTGTTCGTGGATCAAGTGGTATGTTGTTGGAATTAGTGTTGTGTTGGCAGACCTAATGGTGTGTTGATGGAGATAGAGGCGTGCCAGTGGAATTAGTGGCAGTTTGGTGGAGTTAATAGGCAACTGGAGGCTTTAGTGGCGTGTTGGTGTAGTGGTTTGTTGGCGTAGTTAATACCGTGTTGTTGGAAGCATTGGCGTTTGTTGGAGTTAATGGCGCATTGGCGGTTTTAGTGGCTTGTTGATAGATTTATTGCCGTGTTCGTGGAACTAGTGGCGTGTTGGTAGAGTTAGTGGCGTGTTGGTGGAGTTATTGGCGTCTTGGTGGAGTTAGAGGCATGTTGTTGGAATTAGTGTTGTGTTTGTGGAGTTATTGCCGTGTTCGTGGAACGCGTGGCATGTTGGTGGAGTTAGTGGTGTGTTGGTCGATTTATTGGCGTGTTGCTGGAATTAGTGTTGTGTTGGTGCAGTTAGTGATGTGTTGATGGGGTTATTGGCGTGTTGGAGATGGTGGCATGTTGGTGGAGCTATTGGCGTGTTTGTGGAGTTATTGCCTTGTTCGTGGATCAAGTATTATGTTGTTGGAATTAGTGTTGTGTTGGCAGACCTAATGGTGTGTTGATGGAGTTAGAGGCGTGCTAGTGGAATTAGTGGCCGTTTGGTGGAGTTAATAGGCAACTGGAGGCTTTAGTGGCGTGTTGGTGTAGTGGTTTGTTGGCGTAGTTAATACCGTGTTGTTGGAAGCATTGGCGTTTGTTGGAGTTAATGGCGCATTGGCGGTTTTAGTGGCTTGTTGATAGATTTAGTGCCGTGTTGGGGGAGTTAGAGGCGTGCTGGTGGGGTTGCTGGCCTGTTGGTGGAGTTAGAGGTATGCTGTGTCGTATTTTTCGAGTTAGTGGTGTGTTGTTGGATTTATTGCCATGTTGGTGGAGATATTGGCTTGTTTGTGAAGTTTGTGGCGTCTTGGTGGAGTTTGTGGCA
>JAZEWT010000006.1:15800054-15813149 GCA_036362905.1 Mordacia mordax
GGGGGTTTGTACACCACCGCAATAACAATGACAGTAAACTATCGGGGCGAATAATAGGGTCTGCACTGAACTGCCATGTATTCCACGAGCGATGACCAGCGTCTGAAGATCAAGTCAGCGTTTGCACACCATTGTGTGTTGATGTGAACAGAAAACCCACCTCCACGAGTGTTACCGGACTCACTGGTATCTCTAACCGCACAGAGAGTGCTTAGCCCTGTAAGTTGAATGGCCGTGTCAGTGATGTTGTTATTCAGCAACGTTCCCGTGACAATGAAAACACGGCAGTCCCTTGTGTCGCACTGTGCAGATCTCTGAAGTCTGATGGTCCAGTTTATTATCCAGGGAGTGGGCATTCGCCAGTATAATGAATAGGATGGCCGGTCTGGTTGGGTTAGCTTTCAGCCTGGCCCGTACAGCTCCTCGCTTACCGCGCTTCTGTTTCCTCTCGCACCGCTTGCGGCGTCTCCTCGCCAGGGTAACCGCTCCCGGTGATTTGGGACCGAGTTCGCGGAGCAAGCTGAGGCCGCAGAGTTCGATTGTTAGAGCGTTGCCAGTGGAACTGTAGTTGCTTTGACATCCTTCCTTAATGTCCGGTAGAGTCCAACGGTCGAATTTCTTATGCACATTTTACTGGTGTAATATTCGGACACTACCAATAAAAATATAAAAACACGCAAAACACACACCAAATTACATAGACCGGAGAGGCCGCTGCGTCTCCTGCTCCGCCATTCGGCAAATGTTCAACATTCGGCAATTGCTGAACACACCACTAACTCCACCAACAAGCCACTAACTTTACCAACATGCCACTAACTACAAACACAACTCCAGTAATTCCACCAACGTGCCAGTAACTCCACCATCATGGCACAAACTCAACCAACACGCCACTAACTCCACCAACATGCTAGTAACTCTACAAACACGCCATTAGCGCCACCAAAAAGCCACTAAATCTACCTAAACGGTGCTAACATCACCAAAAAGCCATTAATACCACCAACAAACCACTAACTTCACCCATACCCCACTAACTTGACCAACACACAACTAGCTCCACCAAGACGCCATTATCTCCACCAACAAGCCACTAACTCCAACAACACGCCATTACGTCCACAACACTCCTCTAACTCAACTAACAAACCACTAACTAAAAACACGCAACTAACTCCACCAACATGCAACTAAAGTAGCCAATGCACCACTAACTCCACAAAGACGACACTAACTCCACCAACACGCCATAAACGCCACTAAAGCACCACCAACTCTACCAACATGCCAGGACCTCAACTAACGTGCCACTAACTCCATCAACACGCCACTAACTCTAACAACATGCCACTAACTCCAAAAACACAGCAATAACTCCAACAACATGCCACTACGTCTGCCCAACATGCCACTACCTCCACCAACATGCAACTAAATCCACAAACACGTCACTAACTCGACCAAAGCACCACTAACTCCACCAACACGCCAATAATTCCACCAACACGCACGAACTTCGCATGCACGACAACAACTCTACCAACAAGCAACTAACTCCAACAATACAGCATTAAATCCACCAACATGTAACTCCCTCCGAGAACATGCCACTAACACCATCAATATGCCACTAACTTCACCAACATGCCAATAACGCCACCAAAGCACCACTAACTCTGCCAAAGCACCACTAGCTTTAACAACACTCCACTAACTCTATCAAAATACCACTTACTCCACCAACATGCCATTAACTCTACCACCACATCACTAATTCCACAAAAGCACTACTAACTCTACCAACAAGCCACTAAATCCAGCAACACAGCACTAACTCCACCAACATGCCACTTCCTCTGCCAACATGCCAATAACTCCACCAACATGCCACTAAATCCACTAACACGCCATTAACTCCACCAAACACTCCACTAACTCCACCAACACATCACAAACTTTAAACACGCAACTAACTCCACCAAAGTGCCACTAAAGCAGCCAATGCACCATCAACTCCACAAAGACAATAGTAATTCCACCAACATGCCACTAACTCCACCTACACGGAACTACCTCAACTAACATGCCACTAACTCCATCAACACGCCACAAAGACAATAGTAATTCCACCAACACGCCACTAACTCCACCAACACGGAACTACCTCAACTAACATGCCACTAACTTCATCAACACGCCACTAACTCCACAAACAAGACACTAACTCCAACAACACAGCACGAACTCCACCAACATGCCACTAAATCAACTACCACGCCATTAACTCCACCAACACTCCACTAACTCCACCAACACACCACGAACTTAAAACGCGCAACTAACTCCACCAACATGGCACTAAAGCAGCCACTGCACCACCAACTACACAAAGACAACACTAACGCCACCAAAGCACCACCAACTCCACCAACACGCTACTACCTCAACTAACATGCCACTAACTCCACCACCATGGAACTTACGCCACCAACACACCACTGATTCCACCAACACGCCACTAACTCCAGCAACACGCAATTATCTTTGCCAACATGCCACTAACTGCCTAAATATGCCACTAATTTCACCAACACGCCACTAATTCCACCGACACGCCACCAACTTCGCTAACATGCCACTACCTCCGCTAACACACCAAAAAAAACTGCCGACACGTAATTAACTTTGGCAAGACGCCAATAATTCTAACAACGTGGCACCGACTCCATCAACACACCACTACCTCCAGCAACACACCACTAATGCCACCAACATGCCAATAACTCGACCAACATGCCACTACCTCCACCAACATGCCATAAAATCCACAACCACGCCATTAACTCTACAAACAAGCTAGTATCTCCAAGAACACGGAACTAACTCCACCAACATGCCATTAAATCCACAAACACGTCGCTAACTCGACCAAAGCACCACTATCTCTACCAACACGCCATTAACTCCACCAACACGCCACTAATGCCACCAAAGCACCACTAACTCTAACAATAACCCATTAACTATACCAACACAACAACATTTCAACCACCACGGTATGAAACTAAATTCACCAACATGCCACAAGCTCCACCAAGCTACTAAATCAATCCACTTGGAACTCACTTCACCAACATATCACTCCGCGAAGATGCCACTACCTCCATCAACATGACACTGACTCCATCAATATGGCTCAAAATCCACAAACACGCCACTAACTCTACCAACATGCCACTAACTCCAAGAACACAGCACTAACTCTACCAACATGTCAATACCTTCACCAACACCGCTAACTCCACCAAGAGGCCACTAACGCCACCAACGTGCTGCAAAATCCACCAACATGCCAGTAATTTGATCAACATGGCACTACCTCCACCAACACGCCAATAGTGCCATCAACACTGCACTAAATCGACCACCACGCCACTAATTTTATCGACATGGCACTAACGCTACCAACATGCCACTAACTCCACCAACACACCAATATTGCCATCAAAATGGCAATAAATCGACCACCACACCAATAATATTATCGACATGCCACTAACTTCACCAACACGCCACCATCTCTACCAACAAGCTAATAAATCCATCAACATGGCACTAAATTCACCAATACACCGCTAACTCCACCAACACGCCACTAACTCCGGTAACACACCACAAACTCTACCAACAAGCCTCTAAGTCCAACAACACAGGACTAACTCCACCAGCATGCCACTAACACCACCAATACGCAATTAACTCCACCAACACGCCAATAATTCTACCACCACAGCACGAACTCCACAAACACGACACGAACTTCACCAACACGCCACGATTTCTACCAATAAGATACTAACTCCAACAACAGAGCACTAAATCCACCAACATGCCACTACCTCTGCCCAACATGCCACTAACACCACCAACATGCCAATAACTCTACCAACACGCCACTAAAGCCACCAAAGCACCACTAAGTCTACTAACACGCCATTAACTCTACCAACATGCCACTCACTCCACAACCATGTCGCTAAATCCACCAAACCACCACTAAGTCTACCAATGCGCTGTTAAATCCACCAACACACACGAACTCAACTAACACGACACTAACTTCACAAACATGCCACGAACTCCACCAACAAACTACTAACTCCATCAACACGGCAGTATCTTCACCAAAGCACCACTAACTCTACTAACACGTCAATAACTCTGCCAACAGAGCACGAACTCCAGAAACACGAAACTAACTTTCATCAACATGCCAGGAACTCCACCAACAAGCTCCCAAATAAATCAACAGGGAACGAACTTTAACAACACCCACTACATCCACCAACATGCCACAAACTCCGACACTAAGCAACTACCTCCGCCAAAACGGCACAAACTCCACCAACACGCCACTAACTCCCACAACACGCCACTAACTGCACAAACACACCACTAATTCCACCAACACGCCAATAACTCCCACAACACGCCACTAACTGCACAAACACACCACTAATTCCACCAACACGCCACTAACTCTGCTACCAAACCAATAAAACCGCCGACAAGCGACTAACTCTGCCAAGACGCCAATAATTCCACCAACATGGCACTAACTCCATCAACCCACCACTATCTCTGGCAACATGCCACTAATAACATCAACATGCCACTAACTCCAAAAACACGACACTAACTTCACCAACATACCACTAACTCCACCACCATGGAACTAACTCCACCAACACACCAGTAATTCCACCAACACACCACAAAACTCCCACAACAAGCAATTAACTTCGCAAATACACCACTAACTGCACAAACACGCCACTAATTCCACCAACATGCCACTCATGCCGCTAAAACGCCACTAACTCTGCTAACACACCAATAAAACCGCCGACACGTGACTAACTCCGGCAACATGCCACTAATAACATCAACATGGCACCTACTCCATCAACACGCCACTACCTCCACCAACACGCCACTAACTCCACCAACACACCAATAAACTTGACCAACATGCCACTACCTCCACCAACATGCCTTTAACTCTACAAACACGTCACTAACTTGACCAAAGCACCACTAACTCTACCAACACGCCATTAACTCTACCAACACGCCAAAAATTCCACCACCACGGCACGAACTCCACAAACATGACACTAACTTCACCAACAAGCAACTAACTATCAACATGACACCAACACCATCAACACGGCAATAACTTTACCAACACACCAGTTACTCCACCAACATGGCACAAACTCCACCAGCAAGCCACTTACTCCACAAATACCCACCAATTCCACCAAAATGCCACGAACTCCACCAACACTGCACTAACTGCACCAAAGCACCACTAACTCTACCAACACATCCTTAACTCTACCAGCATGCCAATAATTCGCCCAATGTGGCACGTAGTCCAAAAACACGAAACTAACCACCAACATGCCACGAAATCCACGAAGAAGATACAAAATCCGTCAACACGGCACTAACTTCACCAACATGGCACTAACTCAATCAACACGCCACTAACTCCATAAACACTCCACTAACTCTACCAATAAGCCACTAACTCTAACAACACGACACCAGCTTCACAAACACGCCACGATCTCCACCAACAAGCTACTAAATCAATTAACTTGGCACTAACTCCACCAACATGCCAATAGCTCCACGAAAACCCACTAAATCCACCACCGTGCCACTAACACCGGCACCACGCCACTAACTCTACCAATACCCCTCTAACTTAAATAACGCGTCATTAACTGCATCAACATGCAATTAACTCCATAAACACGCCACTAATTCCAACAACACGCCCCTAACTCTGCCAACACGCGTCTAAGTTCGCCAACACACCACTAACTCCACAAACATGCCACTAACTATAACAACAAACCATTAACTCCACTAACAAGGCACGAACTCCACAAACATGGCACTAACTCCACCAACATGCTACTTACACCACAAACACCCACTAAATCCACCAACTCGCCGCTAACTCCACCAACACACCACAAATACCACCAACATGCCACTAACTCCACGAACATACCACTAACTCCACCAAAGAACTACTAAATCTACCAAATCCCCAATAACTCCACCAGCACACCAAAAATTACAACACCACGGCACGAACTAAAACGAACATGACAATAACTTCACCAACACGCCACTATCTCCACAAAAAAGCTACTAACTCCATCAACACGGCACTAACTTCACCAAAACACCATTAACTCCACCAACATGGCACAACCCCCACTAACACGCCACTAACCCCACGAACATCCACTAAATCCACCAAAGTGCACCTAACGCCACCAACGCGGCAGTAACTGCACCAAAGCACCACTAATTCTACCAACAAGTTATTAACTGTACCAACATGCCAATAATTTTACCAACATGGCACGAACTCCACAAACACGAAATTAACCACCAACATGCAACGAACTGCACCAACAAGCGACTAAATACATCTACACGGCACTAACTCCACAAACATGCCAAGAACTCTACCAACAAGCCACTAACTCCAACAACATGGCACTAACTCCACCAAAATGCCACTACCTCTGCCAACATGCCACTAACACCACCAACATGCCACTAACTTCAAGAACACGCCACTAACTGCCCAAATGCCACTAATACCACTAAAATACCACTAACTCCACCAAAGCACCACAAACTCTAACAACCCGCCATTAACTCCACCAGTATGCCAATAATTCCACCACAATGGCACAAACTCCACAAACACGACAATAACTTCACCAATTTGTCATGATATCCACCAACAAGCTACTAACTCCATCAACATGACACCAACTTCATCAACACGCCACGATCTCCACCAACAGGCTACCAAATCCATCAACATGGCACAAACTCCACCAACAAGCCACTAACGCTACAAACACCCTCAAAATCCACCAACATGCCACTAACTCGGCCACCATGACATTAACTCTGCCAACACTCCGCTAAATCAACTAACATGCCAATAATTCCATCAACACGCCCATAAATCTATAAACACGCCACTAACTCTACAAACATGCCACTAACTCCACTGACAAGCCACTAACGCCGCCAAGATGCCACTAACTCCACCAACACAACATTAAATCCACCAACACGCAACTAACTCCACCAAAACGCCACTAACGCCACCAAGATGCAAATAACTCCACCAACACACCACTTACTCCACCAACATGGCAAAAACTTCACCAACAAGTGACTAAATCCATCAACACGGCGCTAACTTCACCGACAAACCACTTACTCCACCAACATGGGAAAAACTCAAGCAACACGCCACTAACTCCACCAATACGCGATTAACTTCAAAAGAATGCCAAAAATTCCACCACCATGGAACAAACTCCAACAAACACGACATTAATTCCACCAACATGCCACTGTCTCCACCAACACGCCACTAACTCCTCCAACACACCACTAACTCTACCAAGAAGCCAATAACTCCAACAACATGGCAGTAACACAACCAACACGCCACTAACTCCACCAATATGCCACTAACACCACCAACATACGACTAACTCCACTAATATGCCACTACCTCTGCCAGCATGCCAAAAATACCACCAACATGCCACTAACTCCAGTAACAAGTCACTAATTCCACCAAGGTGCACTAACTACACCAACGCACCACTAATTCCACCAACATGCAACTAACTCCACCAAAACGCCACAAACGCCACGAGGATGCCACTAACTCCACCAACACACCACTAATTACACCAATACGCCCCAAACTCTGCCAACACGCCACTAACATCCGAACCACAATACTAACTCTACCAACAAGCCACTAACTCCAACAACATGGCACTAACTCCACTAACATGAGACTACCTCCGCAAACATGCCAACAATACCACCAACATGCCACTAACTCCACGAACATGCCACTAACTCCACCAAAGCACCGCTAATTCTACCAACACACCATTAACTTCACCAGTACACCAATAACTCTGCCACCACTGCACGAACTCCAACAAAAACGACACTAATTCCTCCAACACGCCACTATCACCACCAAAATGCCACTAACACCACCAACACGCCACTAACACCACCAACATGCCACTAACACCACCAACATGCCACTAACACCACCAACATGCCACTAACACACCAACATGCCGCTAACTCCACAACACGCCACTAACTCCACCAAAGCACCACTAACTCTACCCACAAGCCATTAACTCCATGAGAACGCCAATAATACCACCACCACGGCACAAACTCCAAGAAACACAACGCTAATTCCACCAACACGCCACTAACTCCACCCATACTCCACTAAATAGGCCAATATGCCACTACCTTCACCGACATGCGACTATCTCCACCAACATGCCATTAACTCCCCCAACACGCCAATAATGCCACCAACAAGGCACGAACTCTACAAACATGGCACTAATTCCACAAAGACACCACTAAAACCGCCAACATGCCACTAACACCGCCAACATGCCACAAACTCTGCCAACATGCCAATAATACCACCAACATGCCATTAACTCCACCAACACACCACTAACTCCACCAAAGCACCACTAACTCTACGAACATGCCATTAACTCCACCAGTACGCCAATAATTCCACTATCACAGCACGGACTCCAACAAACAAAACTCTAATTCCACTAACAAGCCACTAACTCCACCAAAACACCACTAACTCGACCAACATGCCACTGACCCCACCCACACCCCATTAACTCCACCAGCATGCCGATAATTCCACTACCACGGCACAAACTCGACAAGCACGACACTAACTTCACCAACAGGCCACGATCTCCAACAAAAAGCTACTAATTCCATCAACACAGCACTATCTTCACCAACACACCACTTACTCCACCAACACGGCACAAACTCCTCCAACACACCACTAACTCCATGACCACCCACTAAATCCACTAACATGCCACTAACTCAGCCACCATGCCACTATCTCTACCAACACACCAATAACTCCAGCAGCATGCCAATAATTCTGCTAACACTCCACTAACTCCACTAACATGCCACTAACTCCATCAACACACCACTAACTCTACCAACATGCCATTAACTCCACCAACACGCCAATAATGCCACCAACACGGCACGAACTTCACAAAAAGGGTAGTAACTTCACCAACAGGCCACTAACTCCACCAACAAATTACTAACTCCAACAACATGGCACAAACTCTACCAACACGCCACAAACTCCAACACCCACAAACTCCACCGAGAAGCCACTACCTCCAACAACGAGGCACTAAATCCGCCAATATGCCAGCAACTCCACCAACACACCATTTACTCCACCAACAATCCACTAACTCTGCCAACATGCTTCTGACTCCACCAAAACGCTACGAACTCCACCAACATGCCACTAACTTCATCAACATGGCACTAACTCCAACAACATGGTACAAACTCCACCAACACCGACTAACTCCACCGACACGCCACTGCCTCCAACATCTAGCCACTAAGGCTGCCAAAATGCCAATAACTCTGCCAATACACCACTAACTCCACCAGGAAGTTACTAACTCCATCAACAAGGCACTAACTTCAGCAACACACCACTAACTCCACCACCACGCCATTAACTCCACAAACGTGCCAATAACTCCGCCAACATGCCACTAACTCCACCAACACGGCACTAAATCCAACAACATGGCACAAACTCCACCAACACGCCACAAACTCCAACACCCACAAACTCCACCGACAAGCCAGTATCTAAAACAAACAGGCCACTAACGCCTCCAAAATGCCAATAACTCTGAAAAACACAACTAACTCTACGAACACGGCACCAAATCCACTAAGATGGCACTAGCTCCAACAACATGCCACTACCTCCAACAACAGGCCACCAACGCCACCAAAATGCCACTTAACTCTGCCAACATATGACTAACTCCACCAAAATGCTACAAACTCCACCAACATGGCACTAACTTCACTAACACGCTACTACTTCCACCAAAACGCAACGTACTCTACCAACATGGCACTGAGTCCATCCACACGGTACTCACTCCACCAACACGCCACTAAATCCACCAACGCGCTACTAACTCCACCAACAAGCCACTAAGTCCACCAGCAAGGCACTAAATCCGCCAATATGCCAGCAACTCCACCAACACACCATTTACTCCACCAACATTTCCCTAACTCCGCCAACATGCTACTGACTCCACCAAAACGCTACGAACTCCACCAACATGGTACTAAATCCATCAACACCCCATTAACTCCACCAACACACCACTAACTCCAACTACACGGCACCAACTCCACAAAGATGGGAGTAACTCATCACTATGCCATGAACGTCACCAACAACCCACTAACTCCACCAACACGGCAGTGACGGCGCCGACATGTCACGATCTCCACCAACATGCCGCTAAAGCCACCAACAAAGCACTATTTCCACCAACACACTGCGAACTCCACCAACACCCCACAAGATCCACCAACACGCCGCTACCTCCGCCTACATGCCACTATCTCAACAAACATGCCACGAACTCCAACAACAAGATACTAAATCCAACAACAAGGCACTAACTTCGTCAAAGCACCACTAAATCTGCCAACACTCCACTAAATCAACTAACATGCCAGTAACTCCATCAACATGCCACTAACTCCGCCAACATGCCAATAATGCCACTAACACGGTACAAACTTCACAAACACGGCACTAACTCTACCAACATGCCACTAACACCACGAAGACCCACTAAATCCACAAACATGCCCCTAAATCCATCAACACAACACTAACTCCACCAACACAGCACTAACTTCACCAACATGCCACTAACGCCACCAACAGTCCACTAACTTCGCCAACACGGCACAAACTCTAACAATATGGCACAAACACCACCAACACGCCAATATCTCCACCAACATGGCATTAACTTCACCAGCATGCCACTTACTCCACTACCCGCCACTATCTCCACCAACACCCACTAAATCCACTATCACACCACTAACTCCACATACATGCCCCTAACTCCACCAACACGGCACTAAATTCACGAACACGGCACTAACTTCATCAACATACCACTAACGCCACCAGTAGTCCACTAACCTCGCCAACACGGAACTAACTCTACCAAAATGGTACAAACTCCCCACTAAATCCACCAACATGCCACAAACACTGCCACAATGGACCTAACTGCACCAAACCAGGCACTAACTCCAGCACCACACCACTAACTCCACCATCACGCCACTAATTCCACCAACACACTACTGACTTCACCAAGACTCCACTAACTCCACCAACACGACACTAACTCCACCAATATGGCACTAACTCCACCAAACCAAGCAGTAACTCCACACAACACCACCAACGCTACAACATGACACTACCTCCATCAACACGGCACAAAATTCACCAACCTGCCACTAACTCTGCCAACACTCAACTAACTCCACCAACACACCACTAACTCCACCAACACCCACTAAATCCACCACCTCACCACTAACTCTGCCAACACGCCACTAACTCCGCCAAAATAGCACTAACTCCTCCAACCAAGCACTAACTCCACCACCACAGCACTAACGCCACGAGCACACCACTAATTCCACCAATACACCACTAACTCTACCAACACTCCACGAATGAAACCAACACACGACTAACTCCACCAACACGCCACAAACTCTACCAATAAGGTACAAACTCCACCAACACGCCACTATATCCACCAACATGGCATTAACTTCACCAACATGCCACTAACTCCACTAACATGCCATTACCTCCACCAACACCCACTAAATCTACGACCATGCCACTAACTCAACAAACACTCCCCTAACTCCACCAACAGGCCACTATCTCCACCAACATGGCACTAACTCCACCAACACGGCAATAACTTCACCAACATACCACTAACACCACCAACAGTCCATTAACTTCACCAACACGGCACTAACTCTACCAATATGGTACAAACTCCACCAACACACCACTATCTCCACCAACACCCCACTAACTCCACCAACACGCCACTAACTCCAACAACACTCCACTAACTCCACCAACACCCCACTGTCTCCACCAACACCCACTAACTCCACACTCGTTGGCAAGAGCCCTCTTTTAGTTAGAATTTGTCTAGTTTAGTTTAACGGCTACAAGCGCGCCCCCCCCCACTCCTCCGTTCCTCAGCCCCCTTCCAAACCATGTCCTCCACACCCCGCCCCCCCCCACCTCCTCTCCTCCTCTCCCACCATCTCCCCCCACTTATCACACCACCACACCTCCTCCCCACTACCCCCCCACCCTCTCTCCCCCCACTCCGCCCATTGCTTCAGCCATCCCTGTCTCGAGTCTATTACAAAGGCAAAGCTCGTCCAGGTAGCTTCATCGACCTGTCAGGGCAAGTGCTGTTAGTGAGTGGTACTTATGAAGCAAGGCTGTGTGATTCAATGGACTTGTTTAACGTGTACAGTGATAACATCTTGAGATAAGTTCAAGGTTTCCCAGGGTAGATAATTGGTGGACAGAACATGAATAACTTGCGTTATGCCGATGATGTAGTTTTCTTATCGGATTCAGAGGGGAAGCGGCACGATATTCTGGATAAGGTTGTTAGTAAAAGTGATTAGAAGGGTTTAACTATCAATTCTAGGAATACAGAATGCATGGTAATTTCAAAGAAGAAAAGTGTACCTGTACGCAACATCAAAATAGGTAATGAAAATCTAAGACAGGTTAATAAATTCAACTCTCTGGCAAGTTGGATAACATCAGATGTAAATGTGATCATGAAATAAACCGGAGAATAGGGTTGGCCAGAGATAGCTTTTTCAAAATTAAAAAGATACTGATAAATAATAACATTTATATGGGGACGAAACGAAGAGTTCTCGATTGTTACGTTATGGGGCGGCGCGGTGGCCCAGTGGGTAGCGCTGTCGCCTCACAGCAAGAAGGTC
>JAZEWT010000006.1:15814744-15826810 GCA_036362905.1 Mordacia mordax
CCCCCCTCACTCCCCCTCCCCCTCGCGGCGCGTGCTCCCCGCAGCCCGTGTGACGTCACGCACGCGGACTAATCCCACTTTCCGCTCAGGGTTCGTTTCTTCAGACACTTCACCGCCTTCCTGTTGGGTTGGGGAGGGGGGGAGGAACTACTTGAGTAGCAGCAACATTTCACGCGTCATCACGATGTCATCCTCTACTGCTGACGAGGAACCGAGCCGCGACGTTTCGGCGATGGCATCTTCATCAGCAGTATCAGCTGCATCGTCGCTGGCAGCACCAGTGGTTACGGATTGCTCGCGAGAGATGCTATTTCGGAGTAGTCTTGTCGACCGCTCCTCATCTTTGCTGCACAACGTATGGCAGAACATTCATTTCCTATCCTCATCATTGTTACGGGCGGCGCGGCAGCGGCGCGATGAGTAGCGCTGCCGCCTCACACCAAGAAGCACCTCGGTTCGAATCCAGGCTCGGGTTATCGTTGTGCGTGGAGTTTGCGTCTCCTCTCCATGTGTCCGCGTTGGTTTTCGCCGGGTACTCCGGCTTCCTCCCACAGTCCAAAGACACTCTGCTGCCCAACTGTTAACAAGAGTTACACACTTCAACCGGTTCCTTCCAGATGAAAATCAGACTGCGAACTGCTTTCCAAAGCGACTCTTTCGGGATGGCCGAGTGGTCCCTGAGCGCTCCTCCTCCTCCTCCTCTCTCCTTCGCCACGTTTCACCTCCCACGTTTGAGGTCATCATCAGACGTCCCGAGACTGGCTGACGACGCGCTTTACCCCCCCCCCCCTTCCAATGCGGATGATGCTGATGATGCTGATGATGATGATGATGCTGATGATGCTGATGATGATGATGGTGATACTGATGATGGTGATGATGCTGATGATGCTGATGATGCTTATGATGATGGTGATGATGCTGATGATGATGATGGTGATGCTGATGATGCTGATGATGATGGTGATGATGGTGATGATGCTGATGATGCTTATGATGATGGTGATGATGCTGATGATGCTGATGATGCTTATGATGATGGTGATGATGATGGTGATGCTGATGATGCTGATGATGGTGATGATGGTGATGATGCTTATGATGATGGTGATGGTGATGATGCTGATGATGTTGATGATGCTGATGATGGTGATGATGCTGATTATGCTTATGATGATGGTGATGATGGTGATGATGCTGATTATGCTTATGATGATGGTGATGATGCTGATGATGGTGATGATGCCGATGATGGTGATGATGCTGATGATGCTGATGATGATGATGATGCTTATGATGATGATGCTGATGATGCTGATGATGGTGATGATGCTGATGATACTGATGATGGTGATGATGCCGATGATGCTGATGATGCTGATGATGCTGATGATGGTGATGATGCTGATGATGTTGATGATGCTGATGATGGTGATGATGTTGATGATGCTGATGATGGTGATGATGCTGATGATGCTGATGATGCTCATGATGCTGATGATGTTGATGATGCTGATGATGGTGATGATGCTGATGATGCTGATGATGCCTGCTGGCGGGGGCTGTCGCGTGATTTCTCCCTCGCGTCTCCGCGCGAGCAACCGCGGAGGTTTGGGGCCCGGTTCAATCCCGGATGCGACGCGTAACGCGTAATGTGATTACGATGAGTGCCAGCACCCTGTCTCTACTGGTGAAGACTTTGTCCCCACGAGCGGAGTCTTTGTCTTCACGAGCGAAGACTCTGTCTCCACTGGCGGAGTCTGTCTCCAAGAGAGGAGTTTCTGTCTCCACGAGCAGAAATTCTGTCCCCACGAGCAGGAAATTGTAACCCCCTCCCACGTCGCAAAGGAGAGACGGGGGGCACTCGACACGACTATACCAAAAGATCAATTGTTGAGAGCAATGATCAATAGCAACAACTTTCACTTGAATAGTCACGTGTACTGCACAAGAACGTTTTTTTTCTGATTTGTTCTCTTAGACTGAATCCAATGACTATAAGGATCACAGTAAAATCCATTATTGGCACATTCACTGTGGGATGCGGCGATTTTTCACAGAATTTTGTCTGGGGCCCCGGAATCGCTGAGACCGTCCCTGTCACTGAGCGATTCATCGAGATGGTGGCAGTTCCCATCACATAGGCTCAGTGATCGGGCACCAGCACACGTGTACACACACGTCTTCAAGACACACATCAACAAGGTGACGAAGGTAGCCCATTTCCATTTCAGAAACATAGCCAGACTGCGCAACATCCTGTCACCTTCCAACGCAAAGAAGAAAATCTACGTCTTCATGTCTTCACGAAACGATTACTGCAATGCACTATTCCCTGGCATCCCTGCCCACCTGAGATCAATCGTCTCCAACATGTGCAGAATGCGGCGGCTCGAGTTCTCAACCACACACCCATCCACGATCACATATCCCCAGTGCTGGTGTCTCTCCACTGGCTACCGGTTAAATACAGGAGTGAATTAAAGATCCTTCTTCTCACCTACAAGGCTCTCACTCGCGCTGCTCCGACATACATCCGTGACTTACTTCAGGCACCCTCCTCAACACGACAACTTCGATCCTCCAATACGGGCTTGCTGCATGTGCCCAGATCGCACCTCTGTTCGATGGGTGACAGAGCCTTCTCGCGCACCGCTCACAGACTCTGGAATGCCCTTCCATTAGACATTCGGTCAGCTGAGTCTCTGGGCATCTTCAAATACCGTCAAGACTCACTTGTACCGTAAGGCCTTGAAGTCCTCCGGCTGGGACTGTTGATGCTGCTCACTGTTGTTGTGCATGGGTGATGGCCCGCTGTTGACCTGCGCCTGCTCATTAACACCTCTTACTTATTTTATTTAACAATTATTTTATCTGTCATTACGTCCTTCGTTGGGTTATAGCCATTGTTTTACCTTAATTGTTCTACTCTGATGTTGTTGTTGACGTAATTCTCTCCAAGCCGTGCAGCGCTTTGTGATTCTCGGGTGAAAAGCGCTCTCAACGCGCAAATATTATTGTTACTACAAGGACAAAGACAAAGATCCCCCGTGTAGCCTTAACAGACTGTAGGGTCAAGTGCCGTTATCGAGCACCTATGAAGGTCGACACAGCACACGAGGGGGTGGGTGACCAACACCACGCGCGGCCGCCTTTGTCTCCCTAGTGGCAATGTTTACACACTGCACTAGGTACCCATTTGAGGCCGAGTCGACCTTGGAGAGGCCCAGGACTGGTTTAGAAAATCGTCACCGGTGTCGGCCGTTTGGGGAATTCGAATTCGCAAGTTTTGTAGCCCAGCCAGCTAACCACTGAACCACCGCTACACACACACATACACACAGACGTGTACACGCACACACACACATATACACACACAGACAGACGTGTACACCCACATATTCACACACACAGACGTGTACACGCACACACACACATATACACACACACGGACGTGTACACGCACACACACACATACAAACACAGACGTGTACACGCACACACACATACACACAGACGTGTACACGCACACACACACAGACGTGTACACGCACACATACACATACAGACGTGTACACGCACACACACATACAAACACAGACGTGTACACGCACACACACATACACACAGACGTGTACACGCACACACACACATATATACACACAGACAGACGTGTACACACATACACACACACAGACGTGTACACGCACACACACACATATACACACACACGGACGTGTACACGCACACACACACACATACACACAGACGTGTACACGCACACACACACAGACGTGTACACGCACACACACACATACACATACAGACGTGTACACGCACACACACATACAAACACAGACGTGTACACGCACACACACATACACACACAGACGTGTACACGCACACACACACATACACACACACAGACGTGTACACACACAGTGTACACGCACACACATACACACACAGATGTGTACACGCACACAAACGCACGCGTGTGATTATTTTTTTTTTACCAAATGCTCGCTTTATGTATGAACGGGGCGGTACCGTGAAGTTTTACAAGAATTCCGTTTGAAAATGACGACGTTTACTATTGAGATATGACGCTTAGACGCGCGCACACGAACGTTATAAACCATAAATATGATTAACGACAGCAACGAGAGTGTGAGAGAGAGAGGGGGGAGAGAGGGGAGAGAGGGAGCGAGATGAAACACTCCGACTTACAAAATAGAGAGAGCGGTTGTTGTGTTTGTTGTTGTTTTATCGCTTTCGTAAAGAATCGACATTCAATCGATAACACGTCATCGATGCGTATATATTCAACATATTACACAGTGGGCTTAGGAAACATTATTATTATATATGCGATCCGTTTGGATTTTTTTCGTATTTTCTTTTTTAAAACTCGTGGTAATTAATGTACACAATTATTTTGTGTGCTCGTTGTGTTAACCGTTGTGTTTGTAATCGACGTGGCTTCATCGCTGTTCGATGTGAAGACCGCTGCACTTGCGGAGTAGCCGCCGCTCGGCCACGAATGGCAGAGGAGGAGGAACGCTCGCCACGGCTATCCCGAAAGAGCAGCTCTCGAGAGCGACGACTGCCCGCCGCTATCGGAGGCAAGCGGGCGGCGCGGTGACGCAGAAAGACGGACCTGGGTTCGATTCCCAGGCTCAGGTGCTTTGTTGCTCGGTCTCCACGTCTTTGCCCCAGTCTCCGCGTGCGTTTCCGCCGGGTACTCCGCTTTCCTCCCGCAGTTGAAAGACACGCTGCCGATGCTGCTGCTTCCTAGGTTAATTGCTTGCGTCCCGCAATGGTTATAGCCCTGCCTTGCAGCCTGTGTGTGCCAGGATAGGCTCCGGCTAATTCCGCTATCCTCTACAGGATTAAGCGAGTACTCAACGAAATGATTGAAAATAATATAAACTGCCGTTGTCAGTGCCACTGCTGGCATATGTGGCCTCCACACTGGCCTGAACCCTGGAGAACATTGTGCTACGGAGAGGGGACACTGCGCCTTTTCTCCCACGCTAGCCCGAGCGTCTGGAATGATTATAACACGTACCACTATTATTATCATAAATCACCCACGGAAAAAAAAAAACTGAGTCTCAAGAATCACTCCCAGGAGGTTCCTGCTACAGAGGGACGTTTGGCCAATTCCTCTACCGACGTGGGGGGGGGGGTGCAGGAGGAGTCGAGGTGTTTTGGCGAGTTGGAGAGGGGTCGGGGGGGGGGCGAGGGGAGGGGAGGGGCTCAGGGTGTTGAGATCAGGTAACGCGGTGAGCGCACCGCTACAGTTCATCTGCGCGATCCGTACAGAATATAATTAACAATTAATTATTAACACGCATTAATAAGTAGGCAATACGTGCCAGTCACGCGCCTGTCACTCCACGTAACCAATTAAAGTATATTTTTTTACGCACGAATGACGATTGCTTTATAGAGTTGCTCGTTCCGGGACAGTCGTGTCGAGCAGCATTCTTCATCTCCTGCGCTCGACACGTCTCTCCCGAAAGAATGGCTCTCGAGAGCAATACTCGTTATTACACATCGAGCCGTTTAAAAACTCCACACATATATATAACAAAAAAAATCCACAGCAGGTGATGATGAGTCTCTGAATTTCTAAACTGGTCTCACGAGTTGCTCTCGTGTCACTGGAGTTAAACTCTTATCTTTTTTTTTAAGTTAAAACTCTCCTGTACAGTTGTGCGGCTGATGGGACGTGTACATTGAACTTGTACTTGTTACGTGGAGGGGCGGATACGTGTTGCGCAGGAATCACAAGATTCCTGTTCATGTTGTGAACCACGATCGTGTCGTCACGTGTACGCGCGCGTCACGCACGTGTACGCGCGCGTCACGCACGTGTACGCGCGCGTCACGCACGTGTACGCGCGCGTCACGCACGTGTGTTGTTGTTGATGTTTTACACATCGCACCGGCGTGTACATGCGCGTCACGCACGTGTACGCACGCGCACACTCCCGTGTGAGCGTTCTGTATGTTGCGGGAGCGGTAGTGTAGCGGTCAGCGCGCAGAGCTTCGACCCCGGCCAGTCAAGTTCGATTCCTGCTCTGTAAGGATAAGAGTCGCAGCGAATGATTGAACCGGTCCTGGACCCCCGTTAGGCTGACTCAGCCTTAAGAGCGTAGCTTGTGCAGTATGCAAAACACCAGCATTGGGGCGGAGAGACAAAGGCGGCAGGGCATGGTTTTGGCCAAACCCACTCCGTCGTGTGCCGTGCCAGCCTTCAATGGTGCTGCCCGCTATCAGCACTTGCCCCAATAGCCTTTTAGCGGCTGTACGGGGGGCGGAGGGGGGGGGGAACCTCTGCCTCTTCAGGAGAGTGTAAATATATGTTCCGTGTGTTTTTCCTATTCGTGTGTGTGTGTGTACATATGCGTGTGTGTGTGTGTGAAGGTCGCACATACACGGGCGGGCATAGAAGCGACGGCTCACAACATCTAGCACGGCGCTGGGACGGATAAAACACACGTGGCGCGTAGAAACGCTTCGGAGCCCTCGGTGATTCATCAGCTGCCTATCAACGCAGTCTACCCATACATACGCCACTAGGGCCCGAACCCGTACCTTCCTCCCCACCAGGGGAGGCTTTCAAACTCCGCGCGGCATCAACGTGAAGCCAGCCTGCACAGGTGCTCCAGCGGCGCCACCTCAACTGGGTGGCGAACGCTGGCTGCTGTGATGCGCGCGGGTGTGTATCGGTGTTAATGCGCGTGAATGTGACTGCTGCACGTGTGGTTGTGTACACCTAGCCTGGTACGAGCGCCGTTTCGACGGACATTGCTGCGTGCATGTTTGGGCGTGCGCGTGGAAGCGCGCTTAAGCCTGTGTACGTGTCATAGGTGCTCGCTAACAGCCTGCGAATAGGCTGTACAGGGGATGTTTATTTTTTGAATCAGCGTGCATCTGTGTATGTACGTGTGTGCCAATAGGCGATTGCTAAATGTACTTGACTCAGCAGCCTGTGCAAGGCTATAGGTGTGGGGCGCAATGTTTATCACTGATGCTGTGCGTACGTCAGCGTGACGTGTGTGAGCCCACGTGTTCGTGCTACGTGTCTCGAGAGTTGGTGTGCGTGAAACCGCCGTGCCGGCTCCGTCTCCTCCCCCCCTCTCCTCGTGGGGCAGCTCAGGCCGACTGCTACCACCACAACGACGACGACGACGAGACGGGACGATGATGACGATGATGAAGAGGACGAGAACAACGAGCAGCAAGAACATATGTGCGGTCCCGGAGCTACTCTCTCCCATCGCGGAGTGGGATTCGTCTGGGCACAGGTGCGATTGAACCACGTGGCAGTACCACGTGGCCATCCCGTAGGGCCTCTAGCCTCCCACGTGCGCACTCCCCTGTTGTGGATGAGTGGCCGTGGTAGCTGTCGGTGGTGGGAGTTGTTATTGGTTGTTGCGGTGGTTGATGTGGTGGTGGTTGTGGCCGTTGTCGTGATGGGTTTTGTTCGTGGTGAGTGATGGTGATGGCTGTGACGGTGGCCACTTATTAGCAAACGGCGGTTGTTGTTGGCAGGCGTGCGAGTGGTGGTGTATGCATGGTGATTGTGGTGGCTACGGAGGCGGGTGTGGTGGTAGTAGTTTTCGTGGTGGTCGTTACGGTGATTGCGCACAACAACCAATCGATTACTAGGCTCACGATACACGCATGAAATCGCGGGCGTTGGATAATCGATTACGATTTATGCAAATTATATGCAAACGATTCGCTAATTTTACATGTACGTTAATTAGGCAAACGCAGCGGCGCACACGAGGCGCTAAGAGCGGCGAACAATACAAGCGAAAGCGAGAAGACCAGGTGATAGAATCGAGACCCCGAAACGTGACAATTCACAGAATCGCCAGGGAATCGAATAGTTAATGCCGGTAAACGATGGAGATGATGGCTGTGGTATAATGTGGGAGGTTGTGGAGGTGACGGGGTTTGTTGTTTGTGCTTAGTGGTGAATTTCATGGTCTTTGTGGCGGTGATTGTTGTGCAAACTCTGGTGGTATCACGTGGCTTCATGGTGCACCTGGCCTGGCACAAGCGCGGTGGTAACTTCGCTGCCACTCAGTGATGAACGCTGCTTGTTGGTATAAACCTGCACCCACCAAAACTACCACGATGAGGCATCACCATAGTGATGGCTGTGGTGGTGGTTGTGTTGCGTCGATGTCCACGTCTCGTTGTTGAATTGGTTGTTGTCTATTCGAGGTGTAGCTACTGTTGTGGCTGTGGCTGCTGTACTGGTAGATGTGTTTTTGGAGTGAATGCTGGTTGGTGTTGTCGTCGTTTCGGGAAATCACGCCGCCCTCTTCACCACCGTCGGGCCGGGAGCTGGGTGAACCATAGAGCTTGTTGCGTGAAGGTTTAACACCACTCAGGTGCCACCACCACCACCAACAACCAGAAGAACGCACATCTCCCTCCAACTCACACTCTCAACTACACCCCGACCCAGGACCAGCCCTAACTCTGAAGCCTTCTTGACCCCCCCCCCACCCAAAGAAAGGGGTCATGTCCACCTATGACCGTCAAAACGAATCACCCCCCCCGTCAGATGCACGTATCCTCAAATACACCTCGCGCTCCCCCCTCTTTCACCTCTGCATCCTCCGCCTCTTCAACCTCCTTCACCTCCACATCACCGCGCACCCTGTCTACAGTCGATCGAGTCTCAGCCGCCTGCGTGGCTCTGGCGTGGATGGCGGGGAACGTGACACGACGCTTTTGTGACGTGTCCCACGCGTGCCCTCTGTCTCGTCCAATAGAAGTCCTCCGTTGAAAAATCGTCTCCGCTCGTTCCGCTGTTCGTCAACGCAGTGGAGGTGCTGGGGAGGGGGTCAGGATCATCTGCTCGCTTTGCGCCCCCTCTTCATAGCCGAGGAGGCGGGGGAGTCTGTGTGTCTTTGTTTCCGAGGTGGGGGGGGGCAGGGGGAGGGCGGTGTTTTCGAAATCCGCGAGCATTTGGGGGGGTGGGGGGGAGGTGGAGTCGACTTTTACTTGGTCACTGTTCAAATCTTCATGGGTAAGACGTCTCGGTGGCGAAATTACTGGATGGATAAAGGAATGAATGAGTGAATGGATCGATGGAGTGATTAACGAAGGAGTAAAGTATTGAATGAGCGATTTATTGATTGACTGAATGAATTGTTGATTGCATTGATAATGAACTTGTGCAAACTTGAAGGGTTAATTGTACCAATGAGCTGTGACTGAATGATGGCACTGTTATGATTTTTATGAATGTCTTACGAATGGGTTGAACGCACGATTGATCGAAATAAATTAATGAATTTTGTAATAAGTTACTGGATTAATAATAATAGTGACTCATTAAGGGTATTGCATCACTCCTTCAATTCCATAAATATGGAGAAGGTTTGGGGAGGTCTTCATCCAGCAGTGGAAAGATCATGGCTTAAGGCCATGACAATGATGACGATGATGATGCTGGCGACTCAGCAATGATTAAAACAAAAACATCAACAAATGCATCGCATTTTTACGGTCAGGCGAATTATTTAACTTATAAAAAACAATGTGATGGCACACCGAATGAATGACATGATCGAATGAATGAATAATTATAGAGAATGAATCGTTCCGGAGTCGGAGGAGGTCATCCCGCGGAGGGGGTTGATTTGCGTACGAGTTCGCCGGAGACACGGGCTGGCGGCAGGCAAAGAGGCAAGCAACAGGCAGGCAGGCAGGTAGACAGGCAGGTGGACAAGCGGGTAGACAGGCAGGTAGGCAGGCAGACGGGTGGGCAGGCAGACGAGTGAGCAGGGAGACGGGGCAGGGCAGGTGGGCCCTCACTGCAGCCTGTGCCAGTACTGCGTCAGATCCGGTTCGCTGCCCGGAACTTGAACTGGCACTGACACGCCAGGCGAGATGAGGCCTATGGACCCCAGAGACAAACCCGGCAGGGTCATAGGTCAACGTCCGTCGTCAATGCATTTGATTTGCAGAGTACCTGCTCTACGGGCTGTCTTGTTCCAAGCGTGAAACGCATTCTTCTGACTCGTGGATCACGTGCTCTGCTGACGTCACTGCTTTAAACTTTTAGGTGTTCGGATATTTATTACCACAGCAGAAAATACCCGGTGAGTTTGCAAGCTTTTGATGAGGAATCGTGTGGCGCAGTAAACGTCACAACTAACCAACTCATACAATATATAAATCAGAGGGTAATAAATAAAAATACGGAATTGACCTGGAATTTTTCGTGGTGAACTTTTTGTGAATATTGCTGCCGGCTCTGTAAAGTTTCACAAGAGGCGTCATCAATAAGTGGGAAGTAAAGTTTTAACCGGAAAATTAAAGGAAAGAGCGATCGTGGACCACAGTTATTGACTTATGTCAAGATTCTCTCCAGATGGATGAACATATCAACAATGGACATTCTTAGAAGTTCAGAGAGCAGGGATTTGTGGAAGACCATTGTCACCAACGTCCTTTAGGATGTGGTGCCTCGAAGAAGAAGAATACGGTTGAAAACGTGAATGCCCTGGTGTCGTGCAGATAAAATTAAATTCCTACGTTGGAGGCATCATCAGGTTCCTGAATGCGTGAGCTGAGCCGTCACGAAGGAGGGAGGAGCGGGCATGCACGACGCGGCTATTCCTAAAGAGCAACGCGCGTCGCACACGGAGCCGTGGCGGTCGACGTCTGTGCGCTCCAACTCAGGTCGATGCCAGGGTCTCGAGCGGTCGATCTTAACATTAACAATAAATACCCAGCCACAGAGTGGTTGCATTTTAAATTTTGGCGACCGTGGTTTGCAAATGCAAGCTATGGTGAGAGTGTGCAGCAACGACAGTTGGTGTGCAACAGGCGCAGGTGTCAGTAAGAATAGCGGAGCGTTATTAATAGCGTACAATTCTTGGGGTTTTCGTAAAGTGCATAGATAAATGTTAATTATTGCAACAGCAAATACCCAGCGAGCTTGCAAGTTCTGATTGGCGCCGGCTGAATGCATGGCTGCCTTCCCCTCGCCGCTCTGTGGTTTGCTCACTACACCTCTAATAATGATATGTGGCCCTGGATAACGGCGTCTGATAATCATAATAATAAATGTGGGATTGCTGTCAATCGCATTCAAAGCAGAAAAACGTACGGGTAGGATTTTAAGTGTTGACTTTTTAAGGGTAGCTTCTTGAGCTTCTTTTAGAATCTAAAAGTCTTGTGTTTTTTAAACTTTGGAGACCCCGAGACCCCTGACCTACATCACGACACTGACCCTGTCCACGATGGTAGACGATGATCGTGACTGATGACGTCCATGTTGTTGATGTTTACCTGTGGAGCCTGCGGGGCCCATGCTCTGGCTGCCCACGTGGTTCTGCACGTGCGGCGGGGTGTAGCCATCGTAGCTGCGCGCGCTCACCGGGCTAGTGGGCAGCATGCACGAGTAGCCCTGACTGCCCATCGGCGCCTGCCAAGCACAAAGATTTCCCGTGTGGACTCAACGGACTGTAGGGGATCAAGGAGCTGTTAGCGAGTAGCGACGCGAGGGGGTGGGTGACCAGCACCGTGGAAATGTTAACACTGCGCTCGGTACTCATTTGAGGCTGAGTCGACCCAAGGGAGGCCCGGGACCGGATCAGAAAATGGTCACTGGTGTTGGTGGCCGTGAGCGGGATTCGAATTCGAGTCACCAGGTTTTTAACCTCGCGCGCTAACCGCTGCACCACCGCTCAGCGATACACACGCACGTGTACACACACACATACACCCGTGTACACACACACCCGTGTACACACACACACACGTGTACACACACCCGTGTACACACACATGTACACACATACACACACCCGTGTACACACACACACGCACGTGTACACACACACATACACCCGTGTACACACACACCCGTGTACACACACACACGTGTACACACACCCGTGTACACACACATGTACACACATACACACACCCGTGTACACACACACACACCCGTGTACACACACACACCCGTGTACACACACACCCGTGTACACACACATGTACACACATACACACACC
>JAZEWT010000006.1:15902891-15905391 GCA_036362905.1 Mordacia mordax
AGACCCATAGACTCGCACAGAGACTCATAGACTCGCAGACTCGCACAGACTCGCACAGATACCCATAGACTCGCACAGAGACCCATAGACTCGCACAGAGATCCATAGACTCGCACAGAGACCCACAGACTCGCACAGAGACCCATAGACTCGCACAGAGACCCATAGACTCGCACAGAGACCCAAAGACTCGCACAGAGACCCATAGTCTCGCACAGAGACCCACAGACTCACAGACTCGCATAGTGACTCACAGACTCGCACAGAGATCCATAGACTCGCACAGAGACCCATAGACTCGCAAAGAGACCCATAGACTCGCACATAGGCCCAAAGACTCGCACAGAGACCCATAGACTCGCACAGAGACCCAAAGACTCGCACAGAGACCCATAGACTCACACAGAGACCCTTAGGCTCGCACAGAGACCCAAAGACTCACACAGAGACTCATAGACTCGCAGACTCGCACAGACTCGCACAGAGACCCATAGACTCGCACAGAGACCCATAGACTCGCACAGAGACCCATAGACTCGCACAGAGACCCATAGACTCACACAGAGACCCATAGACTCGCACAGAGACCCATAGACTCACACAGAGACTCATACACATTTACCGCCTTGCAATGCTCAGCTCACATTCTGTTTTTTTCCTGCGTTAGCTCCAATTTCTTTGGCGCTCCGCGACTTGTGTTTTGTATTTGCACTGGGCGCGACGCGGGCAATTAATAGGTGACGCGATGGTGAGGACGGTGAGCATGGTGAGGATGGTGAGCATGGTGAGGATGGTGATGTCAGTTTTATGCAGAGCGACGCCACACGTTCCAATCGCTTCTCATAAACGCCATGGACCCCCCCCCCACACACACGCGGTCGAGAAGGCCGCAGACGACACGTTCTGTTGAGACACCGTAACGCTACCACCAATTGCCCGAGCTCTGGAGTCCTCTACATATTAATCGGCGTTCGATCAATAAATGAGCGTTGCTCCATCACGATGGCGCTTTGCGGTATTCTACTGCTTTCCACCTGTACGACTTACACTGCGTTTGCTATAATAATTGATCTGTTAAGAAAATTGCTCTGGAAAGATGGTCTTTCGGGATAACCGTGCCATGCGTCCCTCCTCTCTCATTTGCGGGGTTTCGCTGGGGATATCAACGGGATTCTGATTAATGAATCCTTGAAAGTGCAGGAGGAGTGGGGGGGTCGGGGGGGCGACACGAAAATCCGTGAACACAAACCCACCTTAACCCAGACAACGCGCTTGCCCAGTCTATAGTCAGGGACATAGATGTATCTGATTACAGCTGAGAGTACCGGGTGAGCTTGCAAGCTCTAGGTGCGGGATTCCTATGACGCAACAAACGTCCGAACTGACCAACGTAACAACAACGCATACATCCAGAGGGCAAATAAACTCACACTCGAATACGTGCACGCATGAAACTGTGTCCATAATTATAAAAATCAAGAGTAGCCGGCAAGAGAGCACAAACTCACAACACCAACTAGTACAAAGATGAAACCCCATCAACAATCCTTAACAGTAGAGCTCAAGGTTGCACGGCGCAGTAAATAAATAATAGACAAAGAAAAGCAACAACGAGACGGGAAATATTGAACTTGTTTTTACACAACAGAGGGAATAAGCAAAGGCAACTGTTCTAAAAGCCCAATCAATTTACGCAAACGCAGCGGGGCAGAACTTTCGATACTAATTGGGATCTCAGATGCTGTCCTTTCGGGGGGGAGGGGGGAGCACACTCGACACGGCTATCCCGAAAGTAGAGCTTTAGAAATATCATTATCTATAGATCGGGCGGCGCGGTGGCCCAGTGGTTAGCGCTGACGCCTCACAGCAAGAAGGTCCCGGGTTCGAATCTCTCGGCTCGGGTGCCTTTCTGTGTGGAGTTTGCATGCTCTCCCCGTGTCCGCGTGGGTTTTCGCCGGGTACTCCGGTTTCCTCCCACAGTCCAAAAGCATGCTCCTGGATAGGTTGATTGGCTCGCAGACTAAAATTGGCCCACAATGCCCGGCGATGGACTGGCGTCCCGTCGTCGGGTGTATTCCTGCCTTACGCCCTGTGTTTCCGGGATAGGCTCCGGCTCACCGTGACCCTATATAGGATTAAGCGGTTTCAGATAATGAGATGAGATGAGATTATCTATAGATCGTTACCAGCAACGGTTCACCTGTAGGTTGTGTTCCAGGCACGGTTAGTCGCAGATGGCAAGCGACGGAGTTGTAGCGACTTGTTGCCTATTGCAGATACGAGCTGCAGCGCTCCTGACGGCGGGTGAGCGTGGCGTGTGAGTTCGACTCCGGGATAGGGTGCGTCGACTAACACGTGATATTATTCATTGTTGTCATTAATAATAATTGATTATTATTTCGCGGATGCCCTTCACGAGCTACGCAATGCACATTCTGCGACTCAAACGGGCGACGAGAGCCCGAGTAACTCCAGGCACCCCCGATATACGGAAACTCTA
>JAZEWT010000006.1:15910391-15916802 GCA_036362905.1 Mordacia mordax
TGTGCGAGTGAGTGAGAGTGCGTGAATGTGAGTGTGCGAGTGAGTGAGAGTGCGTGAATGTGGGTGCGCGTGAGTGCGCGATTGTGAGTGTGCGTGTGAGAGAGTGTGTACGTGAGTTTGTGAGTGTGCGTGAGCGTGTGAGTGTATGAGTCCGCGTGGGTGTGTGAGAGTGTGTGTGAGTGTGTGTGAGAGTGCGCGTGAGTGTGTGACGGTGCTCGTGAGTGTGTGCGTGCGTGTCAGCGTGTGTGTCAGTGGTTAGCGTGCTGAGCTACAAACCAGGCCACCCAAGTTCGATTCCAGCTCACGGCCAACTCCAGTGATGATTTTCTGAATCAGTCCTAGGCCGCTTCTAGGTAGACAGCCTCAAATGAGTACCTGCTGTGCTGTGAAAACAAAGCCACTAGGGAGACGATGGCAACCGGGTACGGTGCTAGCCACCCACCCCCTCGTGTGCTGTGTCGACCTTCATAGGTGCTCGCTAGCGGCACTCGACCTTACAGTCTGTGAAGGCTACACGGGGGATCTTTGTAGACGTGTGTGAGTGCGCGTGTCTGTACTGTTGGTAAGGCGTTGAGGGATAAAGCGTGTCAGTGAATGTGTGTTGTTTTTGTGATTGTGCGTGACAGTGCGTGTGCGCGTTTCTGCGTGAGTGTGCGTGATTGTACGTGACTGCGTGTGCGCGTCTCTGTGACTGTGCGTGACTGTGCTCCTGTGCCTCCGTGGCTCCCCGTAAACAGCGGTCGCCCCAACAGTCGCGCCGCGATGCGAACCCACGCCTCGCTCTCTGACTCCGATTTCGGTGGCGAGTGACATCTGAACCGGTTCTTGGGGATCATCAAAGCCTCACGATCGAGACGCGGCGCGGGCGGGGAGCAAGGCCTTCGTCCAGCAGTGGATTAACAAAGTGGCTGTGGACAGTGAGAGCCCGCTCGACGCTCCGAATGCTGCGCGCTGCCGGGTTGTTTACGAGAGTTCGGCGCTCTCCCCTCCGCTCTCCCCTCCCCTCTCGTCGCCGAGGATAAGCCGGCACGCGAGGGGCAACTGCTCCACGACAATTGTCGCATCGACAATAACCTCCATCACGACGGTCACCGATTGAGCTTACGCTTAGGTTTGTTTTGGGATTATTTTTTGCGTCCGTCCGTCTTTTGAGTGTTTAATTAATCGATCGATTAATCGGACGAATAACGATCGCGTTACTGTTGAGAGCGCGTGTGGCTCATAGAACGGAGCTGACAAATGTCATTTTAAAAATGTGACGTTCGGAAACACAGCAATACCATGGGAAAATATATATTTCAAAAATCCACAGATTCACACACGCAAAATACGAACATGTACACACTCAAGATAACAACAATAACAAGAATTATTACTGAAACGCACGAAACCAACGGCGCGTCCAGAGTCATTAAATGTAGAGCGCGTGTGCGGGGTAATCGCGGAATGTCTCCCAACTCCGATCCGCTTCCTCCCCGAGACGAAGGAAATATTCAGAATAAAATCACGATCGCAGAGATCGCGACATCGGAACGACGCCGGGCGGGGGTAAAGGAGGATGGGGGGAGGAGACGGCAAGGAATGGGAAAAAAAACCCCATCATCAACAACCGCGCCGATAAAAAATCAAATCAATCGCCGTCGCTGCCGCTGTACGCGCCGCGCTCGCATCGAGACTCGAGTCGCACCATCGCCGTCACCTCCGTCACCGCTGCCCGCGCAACCAAAATAATCGTGACTGTTACCTCGAGTGACGACGCCACGTGACGCGTCGCCGGCAAATCCGTCACGCGCGGAACTCTGCTCGCAGTTTCTTCCCGTGCGTGCGGAGAGAGAGAGAGATCTGGGTTTTTTTAATTCTACGTCGTGAAGGGGAAAGGGAGGAGGGAGGGGAAGTTTTGCGACCAGTGTGGTCCTCTCAGTCTCTCTCTCTGCCTCGTGTCTCTCTCCCCGCGGCTGCTGCTGCTACAGGTGACGTTTTGGGGGGGGAGGAAGAGGGGGCGGGCGGGTGGGGAGCCGAGAGTGAGTGAGTTGAAGCTCTCGCCTCGAGCACTGAACCTCCGAGCTCTTTGCGCTCGGCCATTCATAGACTCCCCTCCGCCCGCGCCTCCAACGAAACTTTCTCCCATGCGCGGGGCCGCGCGAGCCCCCCAATTGGTCCGCACCGCGAGCGCGCCGCCTCCCCCCCCCACCTCCTCCCACCTCCTCCTCCTCCCCCCACCACCGACACCACACTCGGGTCCCTCCCCTCACTATCTCCAGAGGAGAGGCGTAGAGAGACCTCTCATTGGCCGGGGAAGCGGCGGTGAACGAGACCAACGTTGCCGAGTTGGTGGGGGGGGTCGTGGTGTGGGGGGAATGGCTTTTGTGGTGGTAATGGTTATAGTGGTCGTGGTGTCGGTAATAGTTATCGCAGAGGTGGTGGGTGTGTGGTTGTGGTGGTAGTTATGCTGGTGGTTGTTTGTACTTGGTTGTATGTGTTGCCGTGTGTTTGTATGGGTGTGTGGTTAGTGCGAGTGTGTGGTTGTGTGTGGTTGTGTGATTGGGTGCGTGGTTGTGTACGTGTGGTTGTGTACGTGTGGTTGTGTATGTGTGGTTGTGTGCGTGTGTAGTTTCGCGTGCGTGTGGCCAGCGACACAGAGCGACAATGAGCGAGAGAGAGAGAGAGAGAGCTGCTGCTGCTTCTCTTCAAATGCTCAAAACTCCCACGCAAGCAGAGGAGCAACCCAGCATAGGTTCGACTCCCGGACTAACGACGCGCTATCGCTGGCGCTATCGCTGTTCCGCGTCACGGACCCCAACACCTGCGGAGATGGCGCGCATCGACACCGCGACTCCAGCTAAAGCGCCCGCGTCACACGCCGTGGGATTTAACCGCGGCGCTCATCACCGTCACCACCCATGAGCGTCAGATCTGGCATGAGTCGAGGTGGTGGCGATCGCGTCCCGACCCCGGCCGCACTGCGTCTTCATCACGCTCGGTGCTGCGCGGGGCCGCGCGTCGAGCGATACACAAGAAAGGCGAGCGACCGCGGCTCGAGTCCCAAACCGGGCGCAGTTATATTTTTTTAGTCGCACGAGGAAACGAGCGCAGGCGGTGGGAGAGGGCGCGTGAGAGACGGAGTTGGTGGGTACGCGACGGGACGGGAGAGACGAGAGCGATGAGAGATTGTGGAGAGAGTGATATTTGCCGCGAGAGTCAGGCGGCGCGACAGACGATTCCTCCTTCCATTAGCGTAACAGCAAGAAAAAAAATCACGCGTTTTTATTGAAGGTGCAATCGGAGAGCCGGCGGGGGGGGGAGGTCTCCATAATTCTCGTCTAGATCTCGACCTCGGCAAACATTTTAGTTCGCGCGGAATCATTCCGCACAATTACGCAGCTCATCAGACGGACAAAAGCCAAACACGCAAACAAGGCGTGCAGCGAGACCCGCGCGTAAAGTGCATTTGCTTTGCTCTCGCTAAAGGGCACCACGTGCGCGCGTCCACACTCTCTCCAAGTACTCTCTCTCTCTCTCTTTCGCGCAGTTCCTTTTCGTCTCCGCGCGCTCCAAAACGATCTCCCGTGGTTCAGCGACAAGTCTGGCTGCCCCTGCACGCCTGCCCGTCAGCATCCGCGTTTTGGTTCCAGGTTTAAGCCTCACGCGAGCTCGCGCTCCGCTTTGGTTCGTTGGTTGGTAGCGGCGATCGACTCCCGGCTGCGGGAGGAACCGAGGGACGGACCCCGAGGGGACAGGGTCATGGGACCCTGGAAGGGACGAGGGACACCTGGAGGGACCCCGGAAGGGACGGGGTCGCGGGACTCCGGAAGGGACCCCGGGAGGGACGGGGATCGCGGAACCCGTCCCCCAGCGCCGCACGCACGCGTTTTCCCCGCGGATTCACGGGAAGCGACGTCAGGAGGAGAGAGGAGGCGGTGGAGGATGAGGATGAGGGTGCAGGATGAGAAATGGGACGAAGAGGATGAGGATGGAGAGGGGTGCAGCGGTGGTGTTTCAGGACCAACTGGTGCCATCTGGACAGACGGGGCCAGCTTCTCCCCTACGTTAGGGGACCTCGCTTCGCGTCGGTTTATTATCTCGCGTACGGAGCGAACCCGCGCGCAGGCAAATATATGCGCAACGCGCGCGCGCCTCGGTGTTTAGCGCGGAACGGCGCGCGTCGACCTGTGCGCACAATCACCCCGGGGCCATATTATCTCACAGATGTTCCCCGGGCTCTGTCAGCAGATAAATGCGCCGTAAACGTCTCAGGAAATATTTGAAGAGCAAACATTGACAGAACTAAAAAAAACACCCCCGCCTCCCGCCTCCTCCGCCCCTCGTCCCCCCGTCACTCCCTGCACCCCCACACCCCCCTCCATCGGTCGGGAGAAGCGCGGCGGCCGCTCGTAACGATCTGCGAGCGAGCGCCACGCAGGAACCTGCGGGTCGGCTTGTGTACACTCACTCTCGCCCCACGCATACAAACCTGTCCCCTTTTAGGAGTTAAAAAAATATATACACACCATATGTTGGCAATTATACATTAACCACGTGGGGAGGCTGCGAGCGGGGGCGGCGAGGAGGTGAGAGAGCGCACGACGGACGTGCGCTCTGTGACCGCGCCGAGACTCGAGGCACCGTTAGCGCCGCGGTCTCCTCCCGTCTATCCGCGTGTCTCTGTGTCTGTCTGTCCCTGTCTCTGCGTGGTTGTCTCTCGTCGCGGGTCGAGTCGCCCGGGACCGATCTGCTTGCGGTTTCCGAGGCGACACGAGAGCCCGGGTGTCGTCGCCGTGCCTCGGAAGCGCGCACGGCGCTCGCTCGAGACGACGGTCGCGGGACGCGCGGTGCGGCGCCTCGGCCGGCATGGCGCGGGGGGAGGGGGAGGTCGATAAGGTGCCTGGAGCCCCCGCGAGTGGGATGGGGGTCCCCCTCCCCCCCTCCTCCCTCCCCCAGCGTGTACAACGACGCTCGCCTAGGCACGCGGGGACCCACACAGGTGCTGAGTGACCAGACGAGTTTTAAGAAACTTTGGAGGGAGGGCGCTTTGGGAGGGGGCCCAGGGACGGGGCTGTAAGAGTGGGGATAAGGGGGGCTGCCTACAGCACGTATTCACGAATCCACGTGGAGGTAACAGCGACACGGGTGGGAAGAAGGGGAGGGGGGGGATTGCATCCCTTCCCCCCCCCGCCTAAACTTTGCTCGGCTTAATTAGAGGGGCTTGCTTTGAATGTAGTGGATATTAGATTGGGGAGCGCAGCTTTATGGAAAGGTGTGGTGCAGAATTATAGAGGGGGGAGGGTTGGGGGGGATGGCACTAATAAGCGGTCGAGTTGCACAAAACCCATCCGCACGACTAAGACGTGTCCTAATGTTGGTGGAGGCATCTGAGAGCCCGTTCACGTGACCACCTCCCCGGTAATGGACAAGACCCTGATAATTTCACAACCATTTTGTTCAAAGACCCGCCGCCGCCGCCGCTGCTGGGGGGAGCAGGAGGGGTTGGAAAATAATTAACGATGTTCGCTTCATTAGCGATTTGTCGGTGACGACTTGAGCGTCGTCGTCCATTAAGTTTGCTTGTCCTGACTGACACGTCTTGCGCGGCTTGCGCCTGTGCGCGCGTGAACCACGTGGGGCCGCGCACAGCGTGCGGGTCCATGGGAGACTGTGTGGAGCTGTGGCAGTGTATGTCTGGGTATGGGAGGGTGTGCGTATGTGTATGGGAGTCTTGTAGGGAGCGGTGGCTCGCTGGATAGCCCGCTGGGCTACAAACCCGGCGACCAAAGTTCGATTCCCGCTCACGGCCAACAGCGGATCAAGATTTTCTGAACTAGCCTTGGGCCTCCCCTAGGACGGCTCAGCCTCAAATGAATAACTGGTGCGATGCGTAAGCAACGCCACTAAGGAGACAAAGGCGGCCGGGCGTAGTGCTGGCCACAAACCCCCTCGTGTGCCGTGTCAGCCTTCATAGGTGCTCGCTAACAGCACTTGATCCTATAGTTAAGGCTACACAGGATAGTTTTGTCTTTGTGTATGGGTGGGCGTGTGCGCGCTTGGGAGTGTGTGGGAGTGTGTGTATGTGGGAGTGTGTGTATGTGGGAGTATGTGGGAGTGTGTGGGAGTGTGTGTAAGTGTGTGTATGTAGGAGTGTGTGGGAGTGTGTGGGAGTGTGTGTATGTGGGAGTGTGTGGGAGTGTGTGTATGTGGGAGTGTGTGTATGTGGGCGTGTGTGGGAGTATGTGGGAGTGTGTGGGAGTGTGTGTAAGTGTGTGTATGTAGGAGTGTGTGGGAGTGTGTGGGAGTATGTGGGAGTATGTGGGAGTATGTGGGAGTGTGTGGGAGTGTGTATGTGGGAGTGTGTGTGTGGGAGTGTGTGTATGTGGGAGTGTGTGTATGTGGGAGTGTGTGGGAGTGTGTGTATGTGGG
>JAZEWT010000006.1:15936468-15946700 GCA_036362905.1 Mordacia mordax
AGGTGAGTGGTGGAACAGGTGAGCGATGCAGCAGGTGGGTGGTGTCGGAGGTGAGCGGGGGAGGAGGTGAGCGGGAGGTGCAGGTAAGTAATGGAGGAGGTGGACCGAGCGAGTCACATAATGGTGAGTGGTGGAGGAGGCGAATGATGATGATGATGATGACAGGTGAGTGGTGGAACAGGTGAGCGATGCAGCAGGTGGGTGGTGTCGGAGGTGAGCGGGGGAGGAGGTGAGCGGGAGGTGCAGGTAAGTAATGGAGGAGGTGAGTAGTGGAGTGGGTGAGTGGTGGAGGTGGTACCTGATGATGGGGTGCGTGATGGTGGTGAGTGGTGGAGATACATAATGAAGGTGAGTTGTGGAAGTGAATGGTAACGCAGGTGAGTGTTGGAGAAGATGAGTGGTTGGAGCCGACGAATAGTGCAGGAGGTGAGTTGTGGACGAGGTGAAGGGTGGAGCAGGCGAGCGATGGAGGGGTTGAGTCGTGGCTCAGGTGCGTAGTGGAACAGGTGGGTAGTGATGGAGAACGTGGGGGTGGAAGAGTGGGTGTTGATGGAGACAGAACATGATTATCGGCCAGAACAACGATCCGGGAAACGAGTAAACAAGTCGACCCTCGGCACATCACATCCGGACACCTCTGGCTAAATCTAGAGACGAATCCAGCGCCAACTGCTATTCCAGTGCAGCCAGCGTCACAGAAACTCTTCCACGATAGAGCAAATGCGCGGAGGAAGGAGAAAGACGTCACCACATGACGTACATGACGGATGTCAAGACATGAGACTGACATCAAGTACGAGCACCACACACGTGGCGGGGGTGGTTGTGGGGGCGGAGGTGGTGTTGGTGATGGCGGCGGCGGCTGCGGCCTGTGTGCTGCACTTGGTTGCTGTATCCCAGCGCTGTGGAGGCAGCAGCGAAGGTTGGTGGATCACCGCACAGAGAGGTTATGAAACTCCCTTTCACCGCTTGGTATCAAGGAGGAGCCGTTCGCTGGAGGCACACCAAGTGGACGAATCACCATCTGCCTCCATCTGTACGGATATTGAGCGTTGCCTCCTCGCGCAAGGCTGCGTGTGTTTCTTCGGGGTTATCGGGTTTCATCCTCCCTCGTGAATAATAAATGCTCATCATGAGGATTTGCTCTCTCTGATCTTGGGAACAAACAGAGCCGGTCTCAACTCCACCAAAGTCACAACACACCCGTGACAGCCACACGGTTCCGGGTTCCATTCCCGGATCGAGTGCCGATCTAGAGTTCGAGTGATTTCTCCGTGCGCGCGCGCGATTTTGCCGAGTTCTCTGTTTTCCTCCAATAGTCCAAAGACGTGTTGCCTAGGTTCCTTGGCCGAACTAAATTGCTCCGGCGTTCCATCCGGGGTATAACCCAAACTACCTACGAACTTATCCCTCCCCACTGGTCAGCTATTAAAAAGAGCTGCATATCTCAACGGTCCCTTCCAACTGAAATACACACCGACTGACATATGCGTATACGTGTGAGTGATGGTTGTTCTCCAAAGCTGTAATTTCGGGACAGCCATGTCGAGCCCTCCTCCTCCTCTCTCCGTCGTGTGTACATCGCGAAGCAGGGAGAAGTTGCTGCTCATGGTGATGATGAAGCAGGGAGCGGCAGAAGGGAGACACGTGGATGGGGAGTTGGGTGCAGGGGGAGCATGGATCCCGTAGCGGCCCCCTCTCCACCGTCTCCATAATTGATACAGGGCTGCCACTCATCAAAGATGCATCGCGCGGCACCATTAAGATTCCAGGCTGGAGCGCGTTGCGCAGTAGGGGAGCAACGCAAGACTCGCAGAGTTAGGGGAGAGCACGGGGCGCCGTGGAACACGACGGTGGAAGTGGTGATGAGGGGGGGCGGTGGTGCAGCGGTGAGCGTGCTGAGCTGCGAAACCGAGTTCAATTCTCGCTTGGGGCCAACACTGGTAACGATTTCCTAAATCGGCCCTGGACCTCCCCCTAGATCGGTCCTAGACCTCGGGCCTAAACGAGTAACTGTCGCATTGTGGAATCTACGCGACAGGTACGGCTATCACAAAAGAGCAGCATCTCGAGAGCAACTCTCATTCCTCGAACAAAGATGATGCTTTCGCTTACACACAAGTAATCTAACATCACCACCAGCACCATCACAATCCCATCATACCCCCCCCCCCACCGAGGCGGTTTGATTCCTCCCTCAGGCGCTGTTCTGGTGGAGTTCGCGAGTTCTCCCCTTGTTCTGCGTGGGCTTCCACAGGGTTGCCCGGTTTCCTCGCATAACCAAAAAAAACCCCGCTCAGTATTTAATTGTCATAATATATAGAATGCAGTGCTTGGTGAGTTGGCGCCGGCTGACTGCGTGGCTGACTGACCCCCCCCCGCACACTGTAAATTTAAATCCTGACAAATCAAATCCTCCTCCTGCTCGCGATAGGACCATCTCGTCTTTAACCTGCGGCCGCGCTCGAACCCACAGTTGCTGCATCTCCGGACTCTTCTGCACGAATCTCCTGCGTCAGCGTTTTCTCCCACCGCCCCCCAAACCCCAGTAACCCCCTCCACATCCCCCCAACCCAGTTACACCGAACCACAATATGCAATTAACTTAATAATGTTTCAGCGTTCTAATTAAAACTCTTAAATTATTACGCGTTTAATGATTGTACCGTAAATTTGCATCTGTAATTAAGAGTTAATTGGAAAAAAAGTTATTTTATTTTTATTTAACGAGGAGAATTTATGGAGTTGGTGTTCTTTGCGGAATGTGAGTCGAGGGTGGAAGGGGAGGGCTGATGGGGGTTGGGGGGTGCTGGGGTGTTGTGTGTGTGTGTCTGTCTGTTGTTAACTGGAGGGGTGTCTGTGCAGTGGTGGCATCAGCGCTTCACGAAAAAAAGTTCTCTCCGAGCCGTTACGATTCTTGCCTCGTGCGGAGTTTGCGAATTTTCTCCCCGTATCCGCACGGGTTTCCACCGGTAACTCCGCTTTGCTCCCACCGTCCGAAGCCACACTGCTGCTGAGGTTAATTAGTCTCCTGTGACCTGTGATGCACTGGCATCCCATCGTGGTACAGCTCTGCCTTGCGCCTTGTGTCTGCCGGAACAGGCTCCGACTCAATCGCGATCATCTACAGGATTGATCCCCTACTGAGTATGAATGAATTAACAACAAGAAGGAAACTTGGAGAAGGACCGCCTGGCCTGAACACGTGGTCTGGACCTTCTTCTCTCTCCGTGTTTTGAACGGCCACAAAGACAAAGATCCCCGGTATAGCCGTACCAGACTCTAGAGTCAAGTGCAACTAGCGGGTTGCGCCTGTGAGTCGCCATGGGCACGAGCGAACCGACACTGGGTCTCGAACTCTAACCGCGCACCACGACGGCGAGGAGGCTGACGGAGGATGGTTGTCATGATAATGATGATGACTGTGATGATGAAGTAGGGAGCGGTGGCGCAGCGGTTAGCGCAGTGTGCTATGAACCCGAGTTAGAATCCCGCTCACGCTGACCAACATCAATGACGATTTTCTGAACCGGTCCCTTGGCCTCGCCCTACCATGGTCGCTCCACCCCATCGTGTGCCGTACCGGCCTTCATAGGCGCTACTCGCTAGCGGCACTTGACTCTACAGTCTGTTAAGACTATAAGGGGGATCTTTGCCTTTGGTGATGATGATGATGGAGAGAGGTGACGGATTAATTGAACAAACGTGGCGCGACGCGTACACAGCGCCGAGCGGAGCGACACCAGGCACGGATCTGCGGGGGAATTTCCGCCGTAAATCCTCCCCCCCCAACTAGCCCCCCCCACCACCACACCGGAGTGTCATCATCATCAGCAGCAGCAGCAGCAGCCGGTAGCGATAGCGGTGGAGTCATCAGCAGCATTCGAAAAAGTCGACATCAGCATCAGCAGAAATAGCGGATGCGTAAATCATGGCCAAACATTCCACACATTCCAAAAAATTGTCTTGGGAACTGCTCTGATGTTGTTGTTGTTGCTGACATTCCGTCCTCTCCAGAGCTCTGTGCAGCGCTTTGTGACCCTCAGATATAAAGCGCTCTAGACGTGCAATGATTATTATTCTCATTCACTGCAAGAGGCACTCACGAACATATTGGGAACTACTCAACACACGCTTGTAAAACCATTACTTACAGGTCTAGCAACAACACTTTGACACTATGGGTACTTTTTGCCAGTATACATACATAAGATTACAACAGGTTTTACCGTATCTGGCGATTATGCAGGTGTTAAGATCCCAAACACCAAAATAGACGCATTTTACAATGCGTCCAGTTTGCAAAAGCCACACATACTAGTGGAAAAGTATGCAAACAGGTAGCTTTGATAACCTATGCATTGTCTTTCAACTGACCGACCTTCATCTGGCAGTGGCTTCCTTTTGAGCCTATCTGCCGGTGTCAGTTGCTGCCAAAAGGCAGCCAGCGCAGGACAATGCAGTATCAATGCTTTATGGCTTAGGTGGGGCTGTTAACGCTATGGGTACTTTTTGCCAGTATACATACATAAGATTACAACAGGTTTTACCGTGTCTGACGATTATGCAGGTGTTAAGATCTTTACAACAGGTCAAACCTGTTGTAAACACTTTGACAGTTTGCAATGTGGGGCAACCGGTGGTATTTATTTCGGATATATATATTTACTTACGCCCGGCGATGGACCGGCGTCCCGTCGTCGGGTGTATTCCTGCCTTACGCCCTATGTTTCCGGGATAGGCTCCGGCTTCACCGTGACCCTATATAGGATTAAGCGGTTTCAGATAATGAGATGAGATGAGATATTTACTTATTATAAATGTATCTCTGTGTGATGAAATAAGTCGCCCTGGATAATGGAATCTGCGAAATAACAATTAATAATAACAGGAATGTATCAAACACACGCTGCCGCCTCGGTTAATTGGCCTGCTGAGAAAATTGCCCCCTGTGCTCTGCGATGTACTGGCGTCACATCCTGAGCATAACCCAGCCTTGCGCCTGGGATAGACTGCGACCCCCAGCAAGCCTGTACAGTATTGAGGCGGTGTTGATAATAATGATGAACGTGTCATGATGCATTCATTCATTGCTAGCACCACCTTCATCCTTCACAGGGTCGCATTGCCCGGAGTCTATTCCAGCGGACACAGGGCGCAAGGCAGACCTATGCTCACGATGGGATGCCAGTCCATCGCATGGCACCGGGTTTAATTCAATCAGCAGGTCAATTCACTTGGGCAGCAGCAACAGCAGCGTGCCTTTGAACTGTGGGAGGAAACTGGAGTATTCGGCGCAAACCCACGCGCACGCAGGGAGAGATCTGAGGCACTACGAGGTCCGCCCCTCACCTGAAGTGCTATGAAGCAGGTTCATTACCCGGAACGTCGCTTCTTACAGCTTTACATGCGCTATGCCCTGCTGTTCAGCAACAGTTTCCTCAATTTATTCCCATTGCACAGTTACACTCTCATCTCATCTCATTATCTGAAACCGCTTAATCCTATATAGGGTCACGGTGAGCCAGAGCCTATCCCGGAAATACAGGGCGTAAGGCAGGAATACACTCGACGACGGGACGCCAGTCCATCGCCGAGCATTGCGGGACAATTTTAGCCTGCGAGCCAATCAACCTATCCAGGAGCATGCTTTTGGACTGTGGGAGGAAACCGGAGTACCCGGCGAAAACCCACGCGGACACGGGGAGAGCATGCAAACTCCACACAGAAAGGCACCCGAGCCGAGAGATTCGAACCCGGAACCTTCTTGCTGTGAGGCGTCAGCGCTAACCACTGGGCCACCGCGCCGCCCCAGTTACACTCTTACACGGTATTTAATGTTCTGAATTTATATTATGAATTTATATTATGAATTTATATTATTAATTGCCGTTATTAATTTATCAGAAATATTGGTCATTTATTAACTGTGCAATGCTGCGTGTTACTGTTAATGATTATAATAATAATTTGCACTTCTAGAGCGTTTTTCACCCGAGGGTTACAAAGCGCTGCACAGAGCTGTGGAGAGAACGGCACGGCAACAACAACGACATAAGAACAGCAAACCAATAATATTTTTGCTATTGTTTGCATTTCGTCTTAGCACAAATTGGTGCTGAGTTTGTTTATTTACCGTATTATTTTACGCGTTGTTGTGTTGGTCTGTTCGAGCATTCATTGTGTCGCAAGAACCCCCCATCTCGAGCTTGCAAGCTCACTGGGTACTTTTGCTGTAATAATAATAAACATCTCTCTGCATATCTATTATGCGATTCCTTCTCAGTGGAATTATGAACATCTCATCTCATCTCATTATCTGAAACCGCTTAATCCTATATAGGGTCACGGTGAGCCGGAGCCAATCCCGGAAACACAGGGCGTAAGGCAGGAATACACCCGACGACGGGACGCCAGTCCATCGCCGGGAGAATTATGAACATCTAATGATTATTCTGATGATAATCCAACATTGCCGATAATAAAGTTAGTCGGGGATCGGGGAGTTTTCACTCTCCACGTTACTATGACCGGGTACCGACGGATAGCTCTTATATAATAGACAGAGATACTGCTTGGGACACTAAGGGGGGGGAGGGTGATTCCCTCCGCCCCCCGCCCCAACACCCCCCGCTCCCGCCGGATGGAAGTGACAATTAAGGCTTAATGAGTTTATTCAATTAAGATCCGACGTGAAACATGGAGCGAGAGTCGCGTGGAGGCGGTCGCTTATTCATGGGAAAAGCATAAGAGCGGAGGGAAGGGGCGAGGGGAGGTGGGGGAAGGGGGGGTGGGGGGCAGTGGGGGCGGGCGTGGGCAAGGGGGGAGCGGAGGGCCTTTGAGACTCCAGAGAGAGAGAGACACGGGCATGATGAGATACTGGGACAAAAATAATGAAATGTAGGAACTATGGATAAGTACGGGGAGAAATAGAGAGACAGAGTCATACAGAGACACGGTGAGACACGCACGCCGAGACAGGACACCTACAGAAACGCGAGGAGGAAGACACAAAGACTGACGTCTGATATCGTCACTGATATTGGCCGTGACCAGAAATCGAACTCGAGCGGCAAGGTTTGTTGCGCAGCGCAAACCCGCGCTACACCACCGCTCCCCCACATACCCACACCACACGTTCGACACTCACACACGATCAGACAGCACGGCACACGAGGAGGAGTTGGGTGGCCAGCACCACACACGGCAATGTTTGCGCACCGCACTCGGAACTCATTTGAGGTCGGAAACGTTGTTGGGGAAGCCCGGGATTGGTTCAGGGAATCGTCACTGGTGTTGGCCGTGAGCGAAACGCGAACTCAGGTCTCTGGGTTTGTAGCCCAGCGCGCTAACCGTTGAGCCACCGCTCCCATTACTGGTATAGACAAAGATCCCACATATAGCCTTATCAGACTCTAGGGTTAAGTGCTGTTAGCGAGCACCTATGAAAGTCAACACGGCACACGAGACGGTGGGTGACCAGCACCACGCCCGGCCGCCTTTGTCTCCCAAGCGGCAATATTTTCATATTGCACCAGGTACTCACTTGAGGCTGAATCGAACCAGGACCGGTTCAGAAAATCATCACTAGTGCTGGCCGTGAGAGGGATCCGAACTCAAATCGCCGGGTTGGTAGTCCCGCGCGCTAACCACTGGCCCACCGCTCCCCAACCACTGGCCCACCGCTCCTCAACCACTGGCCCACCGCTCCCCACTATACAGACACGCGCATACACGTGTGCCCAGCCACATGGCCACCCACACACATACACACGTCGCCCCCCCCACAAACACTCGGCGTTGCTCGTCGCCGCGTCTCTCACTCCCTCCTCCTCCTGCCGTGAACGCTCCGCTATCGACTCGGCCAGGGGGTAATGGCGTGGACATTATGGGGATTATCTGCTCCGCGCTCGCTGCGCCCGCGCCATTGTTTATAGCGACGCGTGGCCACGGCCAGACCCACATTATTCATTTCCCCGCACACTTTCTTCTCTCTCCCCCCCCCATCTCTCTGTGTTCTCTCTCACTCTGCTGAACTCTCTCTCTCTCTCTGCGTCGCTCTCTCCACTCCCCTCTTTTTACCCGCTCGCCGCTCGCTGCCCGCTTAATTGCGAGCGTGCGGGATTAGAGTCACTCGCGTCCTTATCGGCGGAGTGGTGCGGTGGTGCGGTGAACAGCGCGGCTGCCTCGCGGCAAGAAGGATCCGGGATCGATTCCCGAGGCGGGTGCTGCCATTCTGTGTGGCGTTCTCTCCCCGTGGTCCGCGCGGGTTGTCTCCGGGAACTCGCGTTCCCCCACCGTCCAAAGAAACGCTGCTGTCCGGGTTAATTGGTCTCACCGAGCAAATGACCCCCGGTGCCCTGCGCTAGACTGACGCCCCAACAAGGGCGTAACCCTACGTTGCACCCTTTGCCTGTTTAGCTATCCCCGCTGGACAACTGTTAATAAGAGCTGCATAGCTCAGCGGTTATTTCCAGCTTAAATTTTTTTAAAACCCGACTCATGCAGAGATGGAGTGAAACGGGTCGGGGCGTTGTACGCGGCTGGGATCATTGCTGAGTAAGAGAAAGCTGGCTGATCAATGTTCACCCGTGGGGTTCAATCCAAAATACGTTCGACGTTTCGCAACAATGGTCCCCTCTTCATAACGTATAGAGGGGTCATCGCAAAATATATATCCTCTGCAGGGTGTTTAGTAACCGCCATTTACATGAAAGTTTTATAAACGTGAAATATAGATAAACTCACTTAATTTGAATTAATAAGCAACGGTTGTAATGATGTCGGTTTTCACGGCTCGGTGCATGATGATTGCTTCGAAAAGCTGCTCTCTCGGGACAGCCGCGTCGATCGCTCCCTCTCTCCCTATCGCGACGCTCCGCTTCACACGTTGGAGACATCCTCACTGCGCTTGAGGATAAAAGTTATTAAACGGAGATATGATTGAGCAAACAAAAATGTCAAGGATCAATTAAAAGTGTGTCACAGGACGTCTGTACCACCCAGTCAAGTAGTTCGCAGTGCCTATATTTATTAGAGTATTTCCACTTATAAAAGTTAATCTGTGGTCACGGAACGCGTGAATCTTGGGAGTCGATTATCGGAGTGCACAGCGATAATCCATTCGCCGTTAATACGAGTGGACACTTGCAGAAAGACTCGCGGTTGCTGGAACGGAACATTTAGACGTCTGCAAATAATATCGGAGATGCACAGATCACGTACTGAATTTATTTTCAAGAGGATAACATCTCCCAATATTCATTGGGATTGTGATATCAGAACCAGTGATGTAAGTGCAACATTATATATATAGGCAATTCGAACTAGAGCGTATTATGCTGATTACTGTCTGTCGGCCAATCTGGACGGGCACCGTGGCGCAGTGCGTAGCGATGTGCCTCACAGCAGCAAGGAGCCGGGTTCGATACCCTGCTCGGGTGTCTTTCTGTGTGGCGTTTGCGTGTTCGTCTCCCCGTGTCCGCGTGGGTTTTCATCGGGTAGTCCTCTCTCCACCCACCGTCCAAAGACACGCTGCTGTCTATGTTTATTGACCTTCTGAGTAAATTGCCCCCCAGTGCCCTACGATGTATTGGCGTCACAGCCTGGTTGTAGCCTCGCGTCGCATCCTCTGTCTGCCGGGATAGGCTCCGGCACCCCGCAACCCTGTACAGGATTAAGCGGGTATGGATAATGATTATGATATCGTATAATCTACTTTTTTTCTGGCCAGGCTATCCCAAAAGAACAACTCTTACGAACAATTCTCAATGTGTTTTGTTAACATGGAAATCTGATCTCCCGCTCATCCCAATTCCATAAATTAAACAAGGTTTAAAAAAAAACTCTGAAATTATTGATGTAGGTTTGGTTGCAGCTCGCGGAGTTTGATGAGAATTGCTCTCCATCGCTGCTCTTTCGGGTCAGCCGTGTCGAGTGTTGCTTCTTCTCCGCTCTCCTTTGCGACCTTTTCACCTCTCACGTCGAAGGCTCCGTCAGGGTGGAGGCGAAATGTTGCGGAGGAAGAGGAGGCACGCTCGACACGGCTATCTCGAAAGAGCATCTGTGAAGAGCACGCAATCAACAACAACCGTCAGTCGTCACTACGCGGCGGAGACGTCATCACGCCGCCTGTGCCAGGCCATGTGCACCTTGCACAACACAATCGAGCAGCTACGGAAAGCAATTCTCAAACAGGTGGACACGAAGGTAGCAGGGTGGTGGGTGGGGGA
>JAZEWT010000006.1:15950813-15963284 GCA_036362905.1 Mordacia mordax
CCCTCTCCCCCAACCTCCCCCTCTCTGCCACGTTGGCGGGAAAACGCGTGCCGACCAATGGGCGCGAGGCACGCGCTCATTGCTCCAACCAGACCCTCCCGGGGACGGGGGGGAGGCGCGGCGCCGCGTGACCGGCAGCAACCAATCAAATCGCGCTCTGCGAGGACAGAAACCGCCACGTGGCGGAGGCCCTCCAATCGAATGGCGGCGCGCGCATCCTCCCCTCCCTCGTCACGCCCGCCCTCCAATGGCGAGGCGCGGCTCTGTCGCTCTGGGCGACGGTACCGCGAGCAAGGCGGCGCGCGATTGGCCGCCGCCTCGAGGGGGTGGAGGCGAGGTAACGGCCGGGGCTCCCAAGCAGTTTCGTCCTCGACAGCGGCCCCGGCGCTGCCTCCCTGCTCGTCCCCTCGACCCCGCGTGAGCCTCCCTGCTCGTCCCCTCCTCATCCCCTCGACCCCGGCGCTGCCTCCCTCCTCGTCCCCCTCCTCGTCCGCTCGACCCCGCGTGAGCCTCCCTCCTCTTCCCCCTCCTCATCCCCTCCTCGTCCGCTCGACCCCGCGTGAGCCTCCCTCGCAGCGCTCGCCGCTTAGCCGTGCCCGCGACGCTTTCGCGGCCGCTGCTTCCTCCACCTGTACGTCTGTACGTCCAGTGCGGTCGCATGTGTGCTCTGTTCAGTGCGACCTCTGACCTGCACCGGTCTCTTAATTGGCTCTCGTAATGCGATTAGCGTGCGGGTTTAAGCTTGGTTTGGTGGTCCGTCTCGCCCGCCGAACGACTAAAACTGATCGGTGCTTTGTGTGAGGAAGCGCGAGGGGTCGGCGGGCGGCCGGGTCTCGGCTTGGTAACGGCGATAAGGACGAGCGGCGTCCAGGGATTGCTCTGGGTGTTAACGAGAATGGTTGCGGGCGTTGGGCTGAGCCGGTTGTGCTCCGCTGGGTCACCGGTTGTAGGTTAATGAGTCACGGGGTCGGGATGATTGTCCAGTGTTTTGAGATAATGCGGTCTGACGTTTAATTTGTTGCGGTCGTGTGTTCCACGTAATTAGGTCATTGGTTGGGTCAACGGTCATGGTTATATTTGGTCGGGTTTAGGTCAAGGTTTAGGGTTATGTCAGGGACTGGGGTTATTGGTTCATATGGGTTTAGTAAAGTCCATGGGTCTGTAAAGAGTGTTTGGTATTAAAAGTGTGTTTTTGTATTAATTGCAGTTAACTCATGTTAGCCATTTTGATCGATGCCGGCAGCCCTAACCTGTCGCCTCTGCCCATCTCCAAACTCCCGTCAGATGTTGCACATTTAATACCTTGGGTACCTAGGGTTCACTGGGTTTCGTTTAAGTGAGCACTTTTTAAAGCCTCATTCCAACCGATAGTGTTGTGTGCCGCTGAGATTAGAGGGCAATTGGGCCTTGCTCTTCCTGGCTTTGCGAAAGAGCTCCGTTATGTTTATTTGCGAAGTTTGAGCTCTCTTCCTGCAAGTTTGTGAAACTTCTTGCTGCTAATGGGCGATTTGTTACTGCTCATCGCGTTTGACGAAGCCACCACTGTTGCCAAGCTTTCATTATTATTTTAACATAGCGTTATTGACCGCAAACTGGAAGTGTGTATGATGGAATGGTGTGGTCACGAATGTGTAAAAATGTTATCGCTGTGATGTACTAGTTTTGTCCTTAACCCACGAAAGTCTCACTGGGTATTGATTCTAGTCATTCGGGCCAAAGAGTCTGTCTCTCTTTGGGATGACTGGCCAAATCCGTCATGACGTAAGTGGCCTCATATGGGAGGAAATCTGAACTACCTGGAAACAATCCACTAAGTGAAGGTTGAAATGTCTACACGTGAATTTAAGAATGCGTTATTTTAAATACATAAAATACTTAACCTGTACGTGGTAATAATGAAGAGTTTAAATTCCATATTTTGATTTAAACTTTAAAATGAACTGCCCCACTACAATGACTACATCTAAGCAAGTGTGGGTGGTGCCCGCTGCTAGCTGGACTTCAGCACCAACTTTTAAGAGCTAAGGTTAAACCTGAAAGTTTTAACTTCGGTGACATCAGCAATTCAAAAGTACAGTCTGTGTAATAATTATATTAAGTTGCGTGTTTAATTAAAAGTTATACCAAATCTAATTAAACTCTGAAAATAAGTTTTAAGTAAGTAAAGTGTTTTAAAGGGTGCAAACATACGTTTTGAAACGTTCCAAATGATGTCACGGCTATAAGAGGTGGCCAAGTGGGTCAAATTCAAGTGTGCTGAGGTGGCACTGTTGTAACCCCTGGCTTTAAACCTAGCCACCTATCTGTGCTTAGTCTTGGTTCACAAGTGTATTGAGTTGATGGTTTCAAAATAAAATCCTCATAGTAGACTTGTAATACATGTAATAACAGTAGAATTGTGAATTTGGCAAAATAAATGTATTTAGCTTTTTATATTATAATTTCCCATTTATTGTTTTAAATTTACGTGGTGTTTCCCTCATTTGTAATTGTCATCAGTGTGAGGAGACAACGAAGTTTCCATTGTTATTCCTCACAGGAAACTCTGCCTGGAAAGATCACTTCAACTTTACTTTTGAAGTAATTTCAGTGGGTCCTCCTAAGCTCTTCAAAGCACACCGATGGCTTTTTAAGTTTTTTTTTTCCTCGTTTCAGCTTTTCCGGTAGCGGGCCCCTGCGAGCGATGGCGTGCGGTTGGCAGAAAGTGGCATTTGTGGCCCTGTGTGCGTGGCTGGCGCTGGCCAAGCCCACGGCGGAGAAGAAGAACCGTGTCCACCCGGATGAGCCGCTCAGCGACAAGAAGCATGACGACGTAGAGAACTTTGACTACGACCACGAGGCCTTCCTGGGTGCCGAGACAGCCAAGACCTTCGATCAGCTCTCACCCGAGGAGAGCAAAGAGCGCCTTGGGTGAGACACTCAAGGCTCCTGAGGGCGCCGGAGAAGAGAATGCCGCGTTAGCTGGGCTCAGGGAGTGAAAGTTACTTAAATATCTTACCACATCGGACCCCCTCCCCGTCACACCTGTACTGTACTTCATGCTTCATACACTTTGTTAACGTGTATGCCGTACCAGACCATACCGGCTTACTTTTACCTCTGGCTGATCTGCTCCTGGAAGTAGCAGCTGTGAACTTGGGATTGAGAGTGAACACCTATTGAGGTGGCTGCCTGGCACAGGGGGGCGATACCTAGCCTGTAACTATTAATGGCTATCTGGCGATTTGATTGCTAATTACGATTAGCAAATGCAGTTTGTTTCAGGGATTTATTAACGTGTTGAACTAAGCTTCGAATGTTGTAAACATGTATGTATGTGGGGCACGATATATTAGTAATATAACGCTTATAAAGATGTTCCATTGTTAAGAAAATGCTGGGTTATAGTTATGTTGCTGTTTGTGACTGATTTGAAATGGATGTTTTTATGTCAAGTACGATGAAGCCTTGATGCTTAAAGTCATCTTGTTTTTACACAATGTGGTGAAACGACTTAGATGATGAACATGGCACCGGACATTTCAATCCGCATTGGAGACATTGGTGCAATACAGTGATTCTCGTGGCCGCAGGTTCATAGGAACTACTTGCACCCCCCAATACCGATAAACGTAATATAGTCGTGTGCATAGTTTGATGATTTTTATTGCGAGTTAGTATTGATTATAATTATTGAATTGATTCATTACATGCTCCATTAACTCACGGGAACAAAATAATCAAGAACCTGCAACTTAATCCTGTCGAGGCATTTTTTTCGAAGGGATACGATGTTCACGCTCACTCGATGCAAGTGTTTCATGTGGAAATGTGCTCGTTTTTTAACAGCGCTACACCGACGTTACGGGTGGAATATATTTCAGAGAATTTGTTCTTTGAAATGAGAAAACACATTCCCGATGACAGTGAGGATTTGCTCCGTAGGCAAATTGCTCGGCGTCACGACGCCACTTTTTATTCACTGAAAACCTGTGAACTCGATGGAGAACACCTGTCCTCACCAGCGTTGTTAGTTTAGACACATCGTACCTGCAGCAAGCCATTTTTTTACGTAGCAGAAAATGAACATCCACTGTAGCCAACTCGAGATCATAAAACCTGATTGCAGCAAAGTGTTTCCTAAATTATTTTACATTGCAACACAGTTTAATGTGTAATAAAGGGTTTGTTTTTTTATGGTGTTATAGTCCGAAGAGTTGTACTGTGTGGACTCGCTGCTGCCTCTATCCACTGCCCTCCACGGATTCTATTCCTTATCACTTCAACTCACTCCACCTACTGAGACTTTTTCCTGAAGCTCCCAGTCAAGCTTTCGATTGGTAGATGATCACGTATTCTCCCATCATTTCTGCTGTTGAATTCCATGTTCAAGTCTCAGGCCCAAGACCTTCGTTTTATCCTCTGCCTATAACAAGAGATGTCGCCATGTTTAAATGTTATATAAATGCACACTATAGTGTATAAACTAACTTTGTATCGTAGTTTGTTGAAAAAAGCACCTGAGCGTAGTCAGATTCACTGTTTGGAACCGTTGTCTTAAGACTTCCGCAGATATTTAGCGACGGACGCGTTGTTCATTATGGTTTCTGTGAGCAGAGTTATTTTCGCCCTTGTGCGGCAGCTGCTGCAACCAAATTTTCCTTGCTATAAATAATGCGCCTGTGACTAAATCGGCAGGAGTGTGCCCAGTGCCGTCAGGTCTCTGAGGCTGTGCAGTTTGCAACCTGGATAGTGCCTGGATCAGTAACTAAGAATATTAGACAAGTCTCCGTAAGGCTTTGGAGCAGCAAAAAGGCAGTGTGGCAGACATACTGTTCTATGCTCCTGTGTTCACGTTCCCTGCCTTCAATCTGTGCTCACCAGTGGGGTGAAGTATGGTCAATAGCTCCACAACCTATATGGTGAGGGCAGACCCTCATTCAATTATAGATTGACAAAATGACTACATATACACGGCGATGGACTGGCGTCCCATCGTCGGTATATCCTTGCCTTGCGCCCTGTGTCTGCCGGGATAGGCTCCGGCTTCACCGTGACCCTGTATAAGACTAAGCGGTTTCAGACAATGAGATGAGAGAGAGACTACATATACATGGCAAAGGTAAACCCTGCTTAGGTTCCATTTGTATATAGTGGGTGCATGGCAACGTCATAGAGATGATCAGTTGTGTATGATATGTTGCCAAGTTGTTTTTTCAATTAGGAATTCATTCTAGAGAAAATTGAACGATTTAACCAAACTCTTCCCACAAATCCTGGCTATAATGAACAAGGTGGACAAAGGCAAGTACCTCCTTTACGTTGGATGGTATCCCATGCTGGTCATGCTCCATGTGGTGGCATCTGGTTGTACAGCTGGAACACGTCACTGTCATTGCTCATGAAGCCCCCTTGAGGAACGGCCGCATGGTGGAAAGCATCGCACAATCTGTGTGTTTGCACGTTTTTTTTATTGCCATTTTGTGACCCAGACTGTTCGCTTCTTTGCCTCCTGCAGGAAAATAGTGGACAAGATCGACAACGATGGCGACGGGCTGGTGACGCAGGACGAGATGACGGTGTGGATCAAGCACACGCAGCGGCGCTGGGTGTACGAGGACGTCGACCGCCAGTGGACGGGCCATGACATCAATGGAGACGGCTCCGTCTCGTGGGAAGAGTACCGCAACGCCACTTACGGCTTCCTCGCCGGTGCGGTAACATTCTGCTCACTCGTTCGATTGCCGAAAAGCTCGCTTACTCGATCGCTGATTCGCTGCTGCGGTTCCACACTGCTCGCTCAATCAATCGATTACTCACTCAATCCCACACCTGAGTGCTCACTCACTCGCCAGTGTGGTGCTGCCCTGCCCGCTAGCTGAATCACTCGCTCGGTCGATCGTTCACTCGCTGGTGTGGTGCCGCGCTGCTCGGTCGACTGCATGCTCAATCGCTCACTTGCGCTCAGGCACACATGCACTCATTCGGTCGTTTGCGCACGCTGGCTTGCTCGCTCGCTCGCAATCGCTCACTCACTTATCTCACATCTAGGGCTTGACATAGTTTTTTTCTAAGCAAAAAGGCTCGTTATTCCAATAGTGGCAAAAGTCTTGGCTTTTTTATTTTTCGGTATTTCCATTCTGTGCCTATTTCCAAGTCACGTCCACTGTCCTCGTAGCTCATTGAACTATATACTTTCAGCTCACCCTGAGTATTTGATGAATCCTAAGCATAACAGTTTGAATCTGTAAATCGATATGTTGTTACATTCCAAGAAAAACTAGTATGCCAACTAATTAATAATAACCACATGCGTCAGAATATCTTAAAATATAAAAGTTGATGATAAAAGCATTAACTCTTGAGAGGTGACAATTCATCCAGTCGCTACGAGAACAGCGGGTGGAAACATTGCTTGCTGAGTTCTTGCACTTTGCTCGCTATGTTTGGCTCATGGTTTAAAATATCTTGCACCTCAACCGGTGACCTGTTTTACATTTCCTACACGAGCAAGCCTGCGCCAGCTCTCGCTGCTCAGTGCCGCGCGCATACGAAGACCGGTCTGCGCCGTTTATAGCACCAATCGCACTTGCACCTCAAGTTGTCAGCCCGGTCTCGTGAGGAAAGCTTTAGCAGCAGAAAGCAGACGACAGGTGTTCCCGCCGCCACCACCAATGGGCTTTTCAGCTACTCCGGAAAAAAAAATATTCCAGAGCAACTCACATCTTTCAGTTTTTTTTTTTTACAGCTGTTAGTCCTATCGTTTGGATATGACTTGCACCGCTAACAAATAATGCAACACATGTCAGTACCACGACCTTAAAAGGAAAAAAAATTGTAATTTTTGATTTTGCTCAACTTGAAAATGCGGTTATCACCAAATAATTTGTTTGATATTTACTTAGGCGGTCACGTGTGTGCACCGCTGTGCTTGCTAAGCACAAAGCGATTCATAAACTGCTCGTTATAATGCACATTAAAACTAAAATTATAAATCCTTTTGTGGTGTCGGGTTATTCCAAGCTATCTAATTTAAGCATCTCTGCTTTTGTGTAAACGATAATTGCTCTCCAGCAGATGCATTGTGATTAGTACACGGCTATGATTCTTCAATGGATTTGGACGAACGTTTCAGTGCTTTGACACGTGTTGGTTTGTTACATTCGGATGGCCTGTCCTTGTGGAATTGCGATGGGATGGCAGGCCCATGGTATTGTGCAATCGTAAAAGGCGAGACCGTTGTCGTGACGGGGCGTGTCGTTGATTTGCCATCCGCAGTCTCCCTCATGGCTCATAATCGTGGAGTGGCTTGCATGTTTCAATCAACCTCAGAGCTATGTTGCCTTGGTGAACTGGTCTAGAATTCTACACTTCTGCTAGGGTATCCCTTGTGAGCATGTCTGAGGGGAGGTGCCAGACAAAGTCATCCTTAACACCCTCCGATTAAATAGAATCCTTCCCGAGACATCAGCATTCGTTTGGCTTCATTTTGCTGTCTTAACTGGATTCTCAACAGAGGTGTTTTGAAGTATATGTCTTCTAAAAAGCTTTTTATTAATTTGGCTTAAGCGCCACCTTCATTGCCTCAACACTTACCCATCTGCGTGAATTAATACTGATGCTTACTGCACATGTACATGTGCAGTAAGGCTGTTGTTAATTAGAGGGACTTTGCTTATGCATGCGGGCAGTCACTGTGTTGCACAAGCAATTTGAGAAAATTGAGAGTTTTGTGTTAACAAAACATTCCGTGTTATTTGTCCCGAAGCCTACGTTGTCCACAAATGAGTATTTTCTTTCATTTGTGAAGATGATTAATTTTGGACTGTTGGGGGAGAACGAGCAATAACTGCCACGCTTTGTCAGCGGGGGCCTGTGCTGGAAGATATCCTACCGTGAGTCATGTGAGCCGGTCCCGTGTGCCTTTTAAATGTAAATGGTAGTTTTTGCAGAGAAGAGGGCTGGCAGAGGTTTGCGTTTACACCCATCGCACGGGATGTGTGGCTTCTGCCGCACGGCATTAGTGTTACGTTGAGGAATGTGGAAAGTGATGGGGGGTTTTTTGGCTGCAATTATATTCTTGCTTGTCATGCGATGGGAAAAAAAAGGTTCATCTGGCACGCTGTCCTTTAGCTGCGTAATGTGACCAAAGGCTACCGAAAAACACAATTCTGTTCAAAGGAATTCTCCAATCGAGATATATTACAGTGCTGTGCATTAGGCTTATCAGCTTGGCTGTCCTGCGACTCGTCACCTAAAGGGGTGTGTCCGCGTTTATCTCGCAGGTATCTGTATCCTCAGGCTGCTCTATAGCTCCTCAGGCTGCTCTATTGCACCCCCTCCCAAAAGTTCCAAACGCGAGAGTCGAAACGTCACAAAGGAGGGAGGAGGCACGCTCGACATAACTATCTTGAGAGCCATGACAAGCTTACCTCAAGACAATTCTTTTTCTTTCCTTCAGAGGAGGCCCAGGGTGGGGAGGAGGATGGCTTCAACTACAAGCAGATGCTGGGGCGCGACGAGCGCAGGTTCAAGGCGGCCGATGTAGACGGCGACGGGCGTACGTCCAAGGAGGAGTTCACCGCCTTCCTGCACCCCGAGGAGTTTGATCACATGAAGGACATCATTGTAACCGTACGTCCACGTCGTGTCCACGTGTGTGTGGGTACACGGCTACACGTGTGTGTTTTGTTGGCTATACTGGGAGGGGGTCTTTTTCTCTAATGCCCACTTGGTATGGACCACTACGTGATGCCTGTGGCCCTCTAACGTGTTATGACCCATTGGTTCAGGGGGTTGTTTGTCTGTTTTCAGATAGTTGCCCTTGAGCAACAACGCAGGGCGGTGGTGCAACACTTACAATAATGAGCGGGGTGTTGGGTGGCTTAAACGCCACCCAACACCGCGCTTATTTCATGGGGAGGGGAAGAGTGAAATTAGGCATGTTATATTCATGAAATTGCCTTGTTGAAATCAAGTTTCTTCTGCTGTGCAAATACCTGTGGTGGAAATTCCTGACGTTTCAGCTGCCGTTTGTGTTGCCTTTATCGGTGCTTTGAACAAACGATTTCTATGTCTTTCAGGAAACCATGGAGGACATTGACAAGAACGGAGATGGCTTCATTGACCTGAACGAGTACATCGGTAAGCACCTGGGACTGCTCGGAATGCTGCACCGGCCTTTGAAAAACACCTTGGAAGGGATTGATGGGAATGCCAGGGTGCTCCAAATATGTTGTGAATATGACTTCATGTGCAGGTGGTTCATTAGAAAATGATCACTCGCCATCAAGTAGTGTTGTGGGGGGGAAAAAAGCCAATGCACATTTGAGCAATTGCACTGAAAGCTGCAGGTACGCACTCGGTGCGAGCTGACAGCGTAGTCGAGAAAGTCTGCCGTGGGAGCAGCGCGAAGCAGGGAGAACGTGCAGCAACATCCATCTCTTATCTTCCACCATCATCGCCTAATGAGTCATCTAACAGATGACCCCCTACCCCAGTAACACTCACCTCTCCAATACCACCACCGGCAAGCCAACCTAGCCAGCGTTCAACGTGCCTACAGTACGAAAACGTTTTATTTACAATTTTTTTTTCTCATTTCAGATAGAATTTTTGGTGTCTTTATTATTGTCAGTAACAAAAGCAGAGTTTAAACTCAAACACAGTGAAGGATTTCGACGTACGAATATATGTTGAGGCAGCATTTCTCCTAGCCACGACCAGTTCCTTTATATTTCTGGGGAGATTAAGTTTTCTTTATGTGTTTTCGAATTATGTGCCCATTTTCAAGAATGCATCTTGGACGTAAATGGAGAAGTGGCTGTACTTCCATCTCCTGGCCACATTGCAGCTCAATCCTACAGCTCCTGGTATTCAGGATGATGTGATTTGTGATGTGATGCGATGATGTCACAAACGTGCTATTGAAGATGTACACAAAATCCTCAGGCAGCACTGATTAAATTATTTTGTCATTAAACCACGTAGCAAGGCTTTTTATGTCGGCTCCTTGCTCTTGATCAGCTCCAGGCTGAAGACCATTGTTGATTTTCCAAGACTGGCTGCTGGCTCTGTAATAATGGCCATTGTTTCTGTACAGTGGTTTGAGGTTCAGTACATTTTAGAGGTATGTGTGTATGGGTATTGCCAACTCCGCCTAGTGTCCAAGATCTAGTGAAAGTGAGCTCACCAGGATGTTTTCGCATACATCTTTGCATTGTCGTTTTCTATTGCAAAGCTCATAAGTTAGTGCTCCATCCAACCACAACATCCTGGTTACTCGTCAATACAATACTCAATCGATAAAATACATTGTTTGGGTTAGGTCACGCAAACAATTGTCATGAACCCTCCACCACCCAAGACAGCCAATTAGTAAGGTTTATCACGTGAACAGAACGTACCAGTTTTTCACTTTCTCAGCACACCAGTGCGTTGGAGAGTAAACCCACAGTGGAGGGTTTACGACACATTTGTTTGCGTGGCATAACCCAAAAAATGTATTTCATCGATAACATTGGTCACAAAAGCCTTTGAATTAAAGTTACGATTCTCAATGTTGCATCCTCCACATTGGTCTCTACTCAATTCCCCTCTCCACCTCCCATCCACCTCGTGACCTACAGGGGACATGTACAACCAAGCCGGAGAGAGCGAGGAGCCCGAATGGGTGAAGACGGAGCGACAGCAGTTCACGGACTTCCGCGACACCAACAAGGATGGCAAGATGGACAAGGAGGAGACGATGGCATGGATCTTGCCCTCTGACTATGACCACGCAGAGGCAGAGGCTCGTCACCTTATCTACGAGTCCGACAGCGACAAGGTGACGCCCCGACGCACCTCATTCCCCTTGTGGTTGTTAACTACCTGCAGAGTAAAACAAAATAAAGCCGGAGTGCAAGTGAGCGGTGATCAGGGAATTGGGCGGTAGGATGTGTAATCAGCAGTAACATTCCTCGCAAAAAGAATGTACTGCCTGAGGAAGTTCGACTCTCGCCTCTGGCATCTCTGTACGGAGCTTGTGTGCGCTCCCCCAAATCTGTGTGGGTTTCCTCCGAGTTTTCCGGTTTCCTCTCACGTAAAAAAAGACTTTCTTAATTCGTTGATATCTATATATAGCACACAGTGTCTGGATGGTTGCCACCAGCTGCTAACCGTGTGACTACCTACTCCCCGCCTCTGCGGTTTCCTCGCACCGCTGAGCCATTCCTTCGACATTGACTGAATACTGTGCTTGTTATGCATTGTAATGTTCAATTAGCAAATTCAAAGCGGTAGTGCAGGAGTCAGCACCTTGCGCTACACATCCAGTGATCTGATTTCCATTCCCGCTCACGGCCAACACCAGTGACAAGTGTCTGAAATGGTACTGGGCCTCCTCTTGGGCGACTCATCTGGTACTTTGTGTAAACATGGGCAAGGGTGAGGCACTGGCGGCCGGGCATGGTGCTGGCCACCTACCCCCTCGTGTCCCGTGCCAGCCCTCATAGGTGCTCACTAACAGCACTTTCCCCAAGTCTATTAACGCTGGACTGTGGGATGTTCCTCTTTGGTGTGTTGTGCTCAGGACGGCAAGCTGAGCAAGGAGGAGATTCTGGACAAGCACGATCTCTTTGTGGGAAGCCAAGCGACCAACTTTGGCGAGGCCCTGACACGGCATGATGAGTTCTAATCCCTCTCTCCCTTCACCCTCCGGCTTCTGCCATCCCATCGGCCTACCTCTGAAGCCTTTGGGGGTGAAACTCCATCGAGGGGCAACACGACAGGAACAAAATCTAGCACGGGAACACTTTTCCCTGTGCATTCTGGGTAATACATATCCTACCCCGGAGAAACGCAAAGGGAGGGGAACAAACGCGGCTGTATTTTTGCATTGGTCAAACGCAATGTAATTCACGTCAGTTGCTCTTTCGGGATAGCCATAGCGAGCGTTCCTCCTCCTTTGAAGCATTTTGCCTCCCACGTTGCAGGCACCATCAGACATCCTGATGAGAGGAGGAATGATCAATGCTGCTATCCCGAAAGAGCAGCGCCTGAGAAATTCTCGTACATCGAGCCATGAAATCCTAAATCGAAATCGATACAACGTAACTTGCGTTTGTAAAACGCGTTTACACGTAGGCACCCACTGAGCACCCCTCGCCCGTCTCTCTTCCGCTGAGTTGCTTGTACATGGGGGGTGCCTTTGGAGTTGACTACGTAGAATTTTGCTGCCGATAAAAAACAATCAATCTCTTAAGAGATTAACCTCAAATTCAAATAGCCACTCGTGACGACGATATATTAACGTAGTTGTTAGAGCAGTTTCGATATTAATTCCGTCAGTGCTTCCGCATGCCTAACCGCGGTTACCCCCGCCATGGTCCTACCTTCTGCGGTGGCGGCAGCAGACGGCCGAGAACAAAACCGCACTGCAGAGACGAGACGTGTCCAACAAGGGGTCGCGGACCACTTCACACCGCATTCGGAACAGCAGCGGAGAGAGAG
>JAZEWT010000006.1:15973963-15991015 GCA_036362905.1 Mordacia mordax
TTCTGAGGCGACTCGTGGAGTATCTGTAATACTTTCCGTAACATTAAGCATCGCTAACGTTTCGTCCGCACACAACTCCCTCGAGTCACGTTGCCCAGCCGCAAACAGTATCCGAGTCGTTGTTCATTCCTCCACAAATTAACGCCGAGGTTGCTTATTTTGCCGTGCGATCCTGGCGTTGCTACGTTGTCCATTCCGGTACTTTGTTGCGTCGTAGCAATCCCGCAACTAAAGCTTGCAAGCTTCATTGCCTACTTTCTGGTGTAATTGATCTACCTTGCCTACGCTACAGGGGGTGGTCCATATGTCTTGTGACGCCGGTGTGCGATATTTTGATAATAATTGCACTTCTGGAGCGCTTTTCACCCGAGGGTCACAAAACGCTGCACTTAGCTGTGGCGAGAACGGCGCGTCAGCAACAACGCCGACATAACAGCAATAACGTTTGCACCAGACTTGATGGAAGTACTGCGGCAGCCGTGTATGTATTTGAGTTTATATAACTTGTCATATAGGGCGGCGCGGTGGCCCAGTGGTTAGCGCTGACGCCTCACAGCAAGAAGGTCCCGGGTTCGAATCTCTCGGCTCGGGTGCCTTTCTGTGTGGAGTTTGCATGCTCTCCCCGTGTCCGCGTGGGTTTTCTCCGGGTACTCCGGTTTCCTCCCACAGTCCAAAAGCATGCTCCTGGATAGGTTGATTGGCTCGCAGACTAAAATTGTCCCGCAATGCCCGGCGATGGACTGGCGTCCCGTCGTCGTGTGTATTCCTGCCTTGCGCCCTGTGTCTGCCGGGATAGGCTCCGGCTCACCGTGACCCTATATAGGATTAAGCGGTTTCAGATAATGAGATGAGAACTTGTCATATTTACAGTAAACGTTCACAATAACACCAATATACATGCAAATGTAAAAGTATAGACGTAAAGTATTCCACACAGCACAATAGCCTTATTTTTGAGAAATTCCATGTTCAAATACATCGTTTGCTGAATAAATATTTCACGAATGATGAACCAATGCTCTCACTACAAGGTGCTTTTCAACAGTGTATATGAACTCGTATATCAGTCATCTAAAGTAAATAAATAAATAACTGCGCTGGCTTTTGAATAAGAGAGGGTTGTTTAAAACTGAAATCAATGAGCAAAGTAAGGAAAGATGTTAGATTAATTCGAAGGAATTGGCGCGTTTTCTGTTCAACGTGATGACCTCTTGCTGATTGGCCGTGTCGGGTGGTGGAGGGTTAAACGACACTCTTTTATAATGTATAATTTTTTACGTGACCTGACCCAAAAATGGATTTCATTGAAAGATGTTTCGAGACCAATTAAATATGGGTTCCAAAGCATTTGGACTACCCTGTAGATGGGAATCGCTGATACAAATGTATGCCATTTTTACATTGGATTAATTATAGTATTGTATGACGGGTTTTTGCGAAATGGGTCAGGTGTCTCCGTTTTTATGTCAGACGTGTCAACGCTTGGAATATCACATTTTTTTTGGTATTTACTGAATTAAAAGCCACTGTGGAGGTAAGATTGTAGAATGTGCAACCATTGTCGCATCTGGCTGGAGGAAGAATTGCCACATTGTGAGGTCACTTGTAAACTAAGTCGTTGCTGTTGCAAACAAAGATCGTTTAGAATTATTCTTCGAGGTACCATATCCAATAGGACATTGGTGACAATGGTCTTCCACAAATCTCTGCTCTCTGAACTTCTAAGAATGTCTATTGTTGATACGTTCGTGCATCTCGAGAGACCCTTGACATAAGGCAATCTCTGTCGTCCACGATCTCTCTTTCCTTGAAATTTTTTTTCCAGTTATAACCAGATTTTTCAAAATCTTCTTTCCTCATAATATGCCCCCGAGGAACGTCGTTTGTCTCTTCATGTCATGCAACATCTTCTTCCCGCAGCAGATTTATGACATGCTACCGATGATTACGGTGTGAGAGGAATGATGATGCCTCCCACATGGGAGGCGAAACTCCACGCCGAGGAGAAAGGAGGAACGCACGCCACAGCTGTCCTGAAACAGCAGCTCTTGAAAAGCAATTCCGTTGCATTGAGCCATTAAAACCTCCACCAGTAGCCTTCGACACTTTCACCCGAGGGTCACACAGTGCTGCATAGAGCTGTCGAGAGAACGGCATGTAAGCAAGAACGACATATGAACGGCAACTCAACAACAATACCATTTTCTTTGGGGTTTTTTTGTTAGAAATCTGAGCTGTGGAGAATATGGCATGTCAGCAGCAACAACAACATTGACGTCCATCTGCTGAACGCGCTGTCGCCACACCAAAGACCAACATCAAACTCAATCCCCCCGAGGTGCATGTGTGTTTTCCTTGTGTTTGACAACTTTCCACAGGGAGGTAGCAGGGTAAGCCGTGCGCTGAAAGGAGAGTGCAGAAAGAGTCGAAGGTTGCAGGAAAAGAGAAATGCCCAGGCTGAAAATAAAGTTGACCGACATCACGGCGCCTTTGGAATCCTTGGCATTCTACCAACAGAAATTTTGTACAAAGTCTTCATGCATCTTGACGGTAAACTTTGTATAATATCCTCTAATTTGTCACGACGCGATAACTTTTGGAGTGCATTATTTTGGGGCAATTTTCTTCCAAACTATACGCTTCTGCCCAGCTTAATTGGCCTGCTGAGTAAATTGCCATAAATAGTGTGCCATGCGATGTACTGGCATCATATCCTGGGTATTCCCCCACCTTGCAACCTTCATCGGCCGGGATTGTCCCTGGCCCCTTGCGACCCTGTACAGGATTAAGCGGGTATTGATAATGAATGAATTGATAATGAATTTCCATCCACTAATTTGTAGGTAAGGATCTCCTGGAACCAGTGGTCCAGGAGTATTGATATTGTTGTCCAAGAAATTGCTTAGGATCAAATGACCTTTCATACACGTGGAACATAAGCAGCCTTGAGCTTGGATAGTGTTTGGATGTGTGACCACTAACCATAAGAGAAATATGTTGCAGGCCACTACGAGGCAATGTAGGTAGCAGAGGGCAGTGTAATATCATTATTTGGTGTACCATGATTCTGTATTCCTAAGTCTATGATCGCTCCCATGCTGATCAGTGTCGTGAAGTATGGACAAATAACCCTCATGGCATGTGGAGAGCCTCATCCAGCAGTCTATTCATTAAGAGCTGTACATGTGTTGTGTTGTGGCACATTCCAGCATATTTGTAAAGTCGCACAGAGTTGGTCCCTACTTTCATTCTATTTGAGCTTGTGCATAAATAACAAGGGTGACTCAAAAGTCTTACTTTTTTTATTTGTGTTGAACCAAACGTTATCATGTACATAAAATGAGTTCTACTTTTGCAATTGGCAATATTTTCAGAAGCTACAAACCAACGAGATGGTTCGAAGATACAGTTTAGTTTTTTTCTAACTGACTGTCGACCATAGTGGTTTGTCAGCGCATGATTCGCAGACAAAAGGAGTCATTTGTGTAGGGAAACGTAGACTACCATATGTAACATCCACATTACATCAAATAACAAGAGCTTGACTGTTGTAAACTGTTCCACAATCACACCTTGTAACTAATTTCCCTGTGTTTGCCTCGATACAGCGATACATCTCAGCATGCTGTGTTTGGTATCTCGCTGCATGTGCCAAGAGATTCTGGCGTATTTGATCATACCGTCCACGCGTAGCAGGCTACTCTTCAACATCTTACACAAGAACAGTGTTACAAGTACTCCAGATAACGTGTTTAATGATGACACGAAGTTGGGTGAGCTATACCTGGCCGATTTATATCTATTTATTTCGATATTAAAAGTATGGTCTTATGGGATTTGCTACGTTGTTGAGCATTATCTTCTCAAGCTTTTGTAAAGCACAACTCCTGAAGGTGTCGTGGCTTAACCCAGAAGAACACGCGTAGATTATGAATGGCTGAAAACCAAAATGTGATGTTTAATTAATATTCCTGTATTATTGCCAGATATGGTAAAAAACCTTTTGTACTTGTTACATATGTACACTGGAAAAAAGTACCCATAGCTTAAAAAGCTCGACCTGAGCTATTAAGCATTGATATTGCATTGTCCTGAGCTTAATGCCTTTTGTCTACATCTGACTTACACTGACAATCAGGCTCAAAAGAAAACCATGTCTGGTGTGGGTCTATCAGTTTGAATAACAATACATATGTTATCAAAGCTTCCTGTTTGCATATTTTGCAAACTAGATACTTTGTGAAAGGTGTCTATTTTGGTGTTTTAAGATCTTAACGCCTGTATTATTACCAGAAATGGTAAAAAGCTTTTCTACTAATTATTATTAAATATCCGGATTTACAATTCAATGTTCTTAATTTCGGCCATTTTATGTTACCGCTTTATTTCATTTTAATTTAATATCAAGTTATTTTAAATTGGACCTCAGGGTTCAGTTATTGGCCCATTCCTCTTCAACATCTCCATACAATCACTTGGCCGTATCCTGCACAGCCTCAATCTCAGCTACCATTGCTATGGCAATGACATCGAAATGCATATCCACGCAATGCCATCTATCAATGCTTCTGGTCTTTGCATGTCGTCCTCACTGTGAACTGTGAAGGTCTGGCTCAATTTAAATTTCATAAAAATAAATGGCGACAATTGAACCTATCCGATTGATGCTTGACGACCAGAGGCCACTGAAGTTGCTAAGGCAATCCAGAGTCGAGGAGTGACTCTTCATTCCTCACTCAGCTTCGAGACACACATCAAGAAGTTGACGAAGGTAACTTATTTCCATCTCAGAAACAAAGCCAAACTGCGCAACATCCTGTCACCCTCTGGTGCTGAGCAGGTAATACACATCTTCATCTTTTCACGAATATTTCACTGCAATGCACTGCTCCCTGGCACCCCTGCCTACCTGATCAATCGTCTCCAACGTGTGCAGTATGCGGCTGCTATAGTCCTCACTCGCACACCAATTCACGATTACATATCCCCAGTACTGATGTCGCTCCACTGGCTATCTGTTAAATATAGGATTGAATTCAAGATCCTTCTCCTCACCTACAAGGCTCTCACTCGCGCTGCTCCGACATACATCCGTGACCTACTTCAGGCACCCTCCTCAACACGACAACTTCGATCCTCCAATACGGGCTTGCGGCATGTGCCCAAATCGTACCTCCACTTGATGGGTGACAGAGCCTTCTCGCGCGCTGATCCCAGACTCTGGAATGCCCTTACATTGGAGATTCGATCAGCTGAGTCCCTGGGCATCTTCAAATCTCGTCTCAAGACTCACTTGTTCCATAAGGCTTTCAAGTCCTATGGCTAGGACTGTTAATACGGCTCACTTGTACTGGGATGATGGCTCGCTGTCGATCTGTGCCTGCTTGGCAACATTTATTCCTTCCTTGTTTGTTGAACGATAATTTGTTATCGCTTATTTTATGTTCTTTTATTAATTGTAATTATTTGACTTTCAGTTGAACTGTCCTGATGTTGTTGACATGTTCTCTCTACAGCTCAGATTTGTAACAAAAAACAAAAAACCGTTTATTGTTGCTGATTTGCTGTTTTTATGTCGTTGCTGACATGCCGTTCTCTGCACAGCTCCGTGCAGCTTTGTGACCCTCGGATGCACTAGAAGTGAAAATATTATTATTAACTTAGTTAACAGGCGATTAAAGCACCATAATGTGAATGTCACTCACTGCAATGGTTAACATCCTAGGTACCCATTCACACTCTTTCCTGTGAGTGGCAGCACTCAATCACTAATCACTCGGCTGCAACAAAAAATGGGTTTATGCTTCGGCGCGGTGGCGCAGTGGTTAGCGCTGACGCCTCACAGCAAGAAGGTCCCGGGTTCGAGTCGAGTCTCTCGGCTCCGGTGCCTTTCTGTGTGGAGTTTGCATGCTCTCCCCGTGTCCGCGTGGGTTTTCGCCGGGTACTCCGGTTTCCTCCCACAGTCCAAAAGCATGCTCCTGGATAGGTTGATTGGCTCGGAGACTAAAAATTGTCCCGCAATGCCCGGCGATGGACCGGCGTCCCGTCGTCGGGTGTATTCCTGCCTTACGCCCTGTGTTTCCGGGATAGGCTCCGGCTTCACCGTGACCCTATATAGGATTAAGCGGTTTCAGATAATGAGATGAGATGAGATGTGACATGCGCTATTTTAAGATGTTGCAAATGACCGCACTGGAGCAGCCTGAGTAATTCCTTGATGTAGATTTATGAATGGGCATAATTGTGTGGATTGGAAAAAAAACACTAATAATATTTGTACTTATAGAGTGCTTTTTATCTAAATACCTCCCACAATACTTAAATAAAATGCACATTTTAAAATATATAAAGCAACTAATACAAGTGTATATAGTATAATAACAGTAATGCTAAAATGCTGTGTCGATACCCAGAAAATTTAAAATGAGTCTCAAGACCTTTCCTGGATGGTCCTGCAATTGGAATGTTTGCCCGCTCCCATTGATGGTTGTTTTGGCTTCTTGCGGGCAGAAACGACAGTACCCGTAGAAAACTAATTTTGCAACCCAAGCCTACATGACACTGCTATTCCCAGTCGGACTTCCATCCAACTTCTAACCAGGCGCATCTTTGGTTTGCTTAAAAGATCTGACGATATGGTACCTATTCAGGGTCTTTAGGTTAAGACGAAGAAACGATTCAAACAATAAGCTTAACATTATATAACATATTTATTCTCACATCCTTTGGTAACCACCGTATTATGACAATTTATAAAATTATTTTGGAAGCGGTGAATCATCAAGTGGCTCATGTGATTGTAAATCTGTAACAGGATTGCTGCTGAAGCGTGCAACATTCTTAAAGCCGACAAAGGATCGGCTCAAGGTCCTGCACTATTTCACTTCCATGGTAAAAAAAAACAAGCACCCAAATAGACGTAATTAATAGTGGATAACCGTGAGCAAGAGAGGAATTGTGGCAACCTGTATTTCAATTGGGGGCTGTTTTTAGAAAAGTAACACCGACTATAAGCCTCACGTTGCATGTTATTATAAGTGTACCTCATAGGTGAGGCATGGGGCTGGCCACTTATCTTCTCATATACCATACTGGTCTTTATGGGTGCTTTCTAACATCACCTAATCCTACAGTCTGTTAAGAATATATAAGGGGGAACTTTGTATTTGTATCCCATAGTGTTACAGGAGTAGAGCAAGTGGCCCACAATCAGAAGTTTATGAGTTCAAATCCTGGTCGTAGGTTAACTCATCATTTCTCTGGAGCGTCTAAATGTGCATCATTGTCAACAGTGGTTGTGATAATTGATATATTCGCTCCAGCCATAGGAATGTGGAATACCCACTACAGCCACAGAACTATGAAGTAAGATGAGCAGTGCCTTAATGCTCGATTGAGCAAAATCTAATTTCGAATTTTGATGGTGTTAAAAAATACAGAATAACTGTCGCGATAGAGTTGGATACAGAACTGTTGTCGTTATAGTTCATATTACTGCTATAAAGAAGGACAATATTCGAAACGTTGCCTATTATATACCTTTTAACTTCATTAGGATAGTGTTATCGACGGACTTGTGGAGTTTTTTGTTGCGCCTGCTTTTGCACCACTACCAGCGCCATGCAGTACCACAAAACAATTTGTGTTTTATTTCGTCACTGACCACTTATAGATAGAACTAACATGAGTGCCCACTGTCAACTGAACATTGGCCACTGGTTCACACTTCGTTAATACAGGCCTTGATATCAATATGATGTAAAAGTGTTTCCTTGTGCCTGCAGCTTCGTTCCTGTGGTGAAGATGACAAGCCCTTGACATGTCCGGACTATTATCATTTTGGGAAACTCCTGCGGGTAAAGTGATGCATCTTAAAACCTGGTTTTAACAGTACACTTACTTTATATCACGTCCATTGATAATTCCATTCATGTGTGGGCAAACATATGTACATATACAACCCTTAGTCCCCGATGATAGGTGGCCAGACTATGGCAGTCCAGCAAGGAGAATTGTTAATCTGCATATACAGTATATGAGTGTCGTTCTCGTAAATTGTTTTGTGGCTTTTCTTCCCTTCCACACGAAGCAAAACACGGAGACGCTATCTTTTGTATCTATGTTTGTGTATAACTGTATAGCTAGTGCTTAATCCCAGCTGGAGACAATCTGGAATACTGTTCCGGGATTTGTTTTTGGAATGCTCCATTCACCTCTGGGTGAGGGCTTCCTCATGCTGTTAGGTTGAATTGATCATACGTCACCCTTCTGATCAAAGTGGATTGATAAAGGTGGAGAGTATAGACGTGCAGCACTACGGATTTTTCTGTGCTGCTCTGCATTAACCATCATGCAGTCCCACGGCCTATAACACCTGCTATGCATGACGATCACCCATTCACAGAATAGTCAGGCTCAACACTCTTCAACTTCCAAGTTCTAACATAACTGGTTGTATTTTGGATGATTTGGTGAGAGGTTTATTAGTGTGTTATTAAATTGTAAACAAATGTATTAATGGAAGGCACACTTTGGTTAATACAATGTTAAGACACTCTTTGAGTGCCCTTCATTAATGTACAGTTATTTTAAATTCTCTAGCTGACTGCAGATAGTTGACCTGAAGCTGATAATAACTAGGCAGGTGGGATTCAGTGCCTGTGAACGTGTGCGTGTAATTTTGCAGACCTTGATAGCTGGCTGGGACGAGTTGGAGTGTAACAGAGTATTCAAATACGTCAGCGACATGATGAATCTAGAACGCAAGATTAGTAAAATGTTAAGCTCTACCCCAGGTATGCATATATAACTTTTTATAGCGGATATATTGAATGTATATATATGAGCTACTTTAGGAAGTTACATTTGCGAAAAAGATGTTAATTTTAAATGTATTGAATATCTTATAATAGGCTATGCTACCTCGGTGTAATGGTTACAGCACTGGACTTGGAATCCAAAGGTCACCAGTTTAATTCCTTCTATGGCACTAGTTGAAATAATTGAGCACGTTTCTTAAATCCTCCATCTTCGAGTGCCTCTGTGCACCCAGCAGCAACAGAAAAGGATTTCCCAGAGTTCGTTGATTGGCATGTTGCATAGGTGGGGTAAAATGTGGGTACTCTCACCGCTTCCAAGACGTCTCGTCAGTTTAGAAGAGTAGGCCAGATGCCTCGTAGAGATCCTTCTCTAAGCAATAGCCTAAACACAAGCAACTGCAAGGTTGCACCGTTATGATTTCACATTAAACTATCTTGGGTACGGCGATGGACTGGCGTCCCATCGTCGGTATATCCTTGCCTTGCGCCCTGTGTCTGCCGGGATAGGCTCCGGCTTCACCGTGATCCTGTATAGGACTACGCGGTTTCAGACAATGAGATGAGATGAGACTATCTTGGGTACTCGAGGACGTCAATTTTCAATATGCGTACTAAATACTGTTTTAATGCAGTGGAAGAGCGAGGTTAGACTGGGCACCTCTGGCCCATGGTTCCCAGTGCAGTTGTACTGTCTGCACGTTTGATAACTATGCTAAAGGTTAAATGTTATTTGTCCAAAAGCTCAGGAGTCACAAAATCCATCAGTTATAAAGCAATAAAATAAACTTGCACTGTATGGATAAGAACTAAAAGCAAGAAAATATGTTTGAACGTCTGTAATTCATTAGCATGCAGTGTTTATATAAAAAGAGACAAGATCGTAATTATAAATACTGTATATATATTACCGACCCTTGTGGAGCGGCACACAAAGAAAGGTTAATATGCCTGAAGATATTGAGCTTATTTCACAGCCTGCCTGCTCACAAATGTAACACGTAATGCAAAGAGGAATTTTAATTAGTGCCAAAGCAATTACTATCTGTCTCGACACGCAGAGTGATTGCCTAATTTAATGACATTGCAGTTTTGACAACATCTGGTAGGAGCATAGGTGTGAAGATGTAAAAGGCCTGTCTGTTAATCTGCAGGAAGTGTTGAAGTATATTAAGCGTTTTAGAACCACATCAAATGTCAAGATGTTTACAGTTTGTCATTAATATACATGTGCAAAAAGAATAAATTTTAAGCAGGGGAGAAAAAAACACAAGTGTGATTTTATATTTATATGCTCAAGTCATAGACATCATAAACAATTTAGCCTGCCATATGGAAATTTACATATTACATTAAATAGATACTCACACAAGTACGTTAAAATGTATAAAATGAATTTTAAACAGACGGCCTTCGTGTTATAACCAATGGTGTGTCAGTCCATTGGCCTTTAATGGAAACGGGCAATAGGACAAAAGTTCTTGGCACTTTGAACAAAGTGACATTGCTGTGATCGAAAAACACGAAGTCTCTTGCCTTAAGCTACCACTCCCTGTGCATCGTCCTCTTTGTTTACTGGCGATGTTTCCTATATTCCCAATTATTATAATCAACACCCGGTGCTCCCATTGGGCTCGGTTAACTAAAGCTTGGCTGCTGACTAAAGAGAAAAACAATCAGCACTGAGGGTCCGCCTATCTCTCAGTAGCAGAATTCTGGTGGCAGAGTGACTTGTCTTCCAAGATTTATGGTCCCCTGAGAAAAGCGAGGCCAATTTTGAGATGCAGAAGAGCGAGCGTGTTTAGTGATCTGTGATAGGTTTTCCACGTTGGGAATGTCAGGTGGAGATGGCAGTTTACATCTGGCCTACATCTACTTCATTTGGACACACCTGGCCTGGGAAATTGATGAGTGATGTCCGACAATCGGTGTGTGATACCTGATATTTTGTCGGCAACACAGACATCATAATAGTCATAACTGCAATTTGTGAGCTATAAAAACTCACAAAATTTTACGCCTAGTCATGGACGCGAATACAGAGGCGTGAATACCATGCAGAGCAGACGCACCTTGTTTAATTGAAAAGTATAAAGGACAATGGCCATGTACAGTCACGTATACGTGACAATTGTCACGTAGAATGATGGAGTGGCAGCCAGTCAGTGTCGCGTCGCATGAACTTCCCCGGTTTGGGTTCTTCTTGCGCCCCTTCACGCGGCGACGATGATCGAGCTTGCGTTGGTGGCCGGACTGCCGTGGGGTAATCTTCCCGCGTTACACGGACAGGCGGGCCAGGGCTCGACTCACGTTCCATTATAACAAAAGGCTTTATTGACCTGCGCTGCACTGAACAACGACCACGCGGTCAACTCACGGGCCTACGAACGAACTCTTGCTTCAGCACGACTCTCTATGACGATACTTTACAACCACACTCGACGACCCACTTATCTCTTCTGCACAGCCTCCCGTACTTCCGCACATCCCCTTATATATCCCCTCGGACCCCCACTCCCGGTCCCATCTGACATCACCCAGTTACGCGATGTCACCCTATGTCTGTTAGCCACTTAGCCCTGACTCACGGCCACGCCCAACTGACCAGGAGTAACCTGGCGAATTACCCGATCTGACCCCAGTGTGAGTGTTACCATGCACTCAGCCTGACACGTGCAAGGCTTGGCACCACAGTTCCCCCCCCCCCCCCCGGCGAGAAGTCCCGGCCGGAACCCCTCGCCATTGTCGTGACAAGGCTCGAACGCCGTGACATAGTCCCGGAGGCGGACCGGGGCCTGCCACGGCCGCCTGATCGCCAAGGCGCTGCTGTCCACCTCCGTGGCCACTGCGGTCCCTGCGTGTGTGGGGAAACTCCCCAAGCCCCCACGGTTGTCTGCTCGGGTGGAGCCCGCTGGGGCGGGTGCATAACTCGTCAGGTGCCAAGATTCCACCGCTCAGCTCGACCCGGCCACTCTCGGGGCTGGATCCCCCCTGGAGGTTGGTCTCCAGGCCTTCAGACGCCACACGTTGATTTCACGTGACGCCCTCCAGCCTTTTCCTTTCACCAACACCGTCTCGGGCAACAGCTGCTCCACAGTGTGAGGTCCCTCCCAGGTCGAAGTGAGTTTCCCCACCCACCCCAGGCGGACCTGTGGTAAGAACACCCACACCTGCTCGATGGCCCAGTACTCCATGGCCTCACCTCTCGGTCGCACCACCACTGCTTGCCTCGTGTGGGCCTCCTCGCCGGCCTCGTAGGCCCGGCCACAGGTCTGGTGCAGCGTCTCCAGGCGCTGAGCGAGCGCCTCGTCCATTTCCATCACATAGCGGTTTCCGCGCTGCATCGTGGGAAGCGGCCCCTGCAGGTCGATCCCCACCAATTGATTCACCCGGTTCACCCGCAGCGGCCGCAGCGGAAGGGCGTAACGCATGACATTCCTCGGTATGGGTTCTTCTTGCACCTCTTCACGCGCTGGCGATGATCACGCTTGGGTTGGCGGCCAGACTTCCGTGGGGTAATCTTCCTACGTCACACGGACCGGCGGACCAGGGCTCGACTCACGTTCCATTATAATAAAAGGTTTTATTGACCCGCGTTGCACTGAACATCAACCACACGGTCAACTCACGGACCAACGAACGAACTCTCGCCTCAACGCGACTCTCTACGACGACCCTTTACACGACGCTTTACGACCACACTCGACGACCCACTTATCTCTTCTGAACAGCCTCCCGTACTTCCGCAAATCCCCTTATATATCCTCTCGGACCACCATTGCCAGTCCCGTCTGATGTCACCCAATCACGCGATGTCACCCCATGTCTGTTAGCCACTTAGCCCTGACCCACGGCCACGCCCAACTGACCCGGAGTAACCTGGCCAATGACCCGATCTGACCATAGCGTGAGTGTTACCATGCACTCAGCCTGACACGTGCGAGGCTTGGCACCACAAGTAGAACGTAATCAAGAGGACATCAGCCATGGTGATACATAGATGAAATCGGCTCATGCATATTATTTAGTGGATTATTGAATCGCGTGAGCTTGTGAGGGACGGTGGCATCATGGAGAGACCTTCAACAGTGAATTTATCATTTTCTGATGATGATGATGGGGTGTACTCATGTCAATAAAGACAAATGAAAAAGGAAACTCATTTAATCGTCTTTAGATGTTCCCTGGAGAAGTAAATAAATGACAAGATTATGAATATTATTTCGTTATGCCATACAGATGGCATTATATGCGTAATCACTGATTTGGGTGCAAAAACACTCCATGAATAGATTTTCTTATAAAGAGCAGCATTTGCACTGGCAAAGGGAGATGAGATGATAGGAGAGAGATTGGTGTGCATAGAGGGGATTTGAGTGAGATGTAATAAGGGATGTAGAAATAGTACAGGAAGGGGAATGCAGTGAGATTAGGGAGAGATAGGCAGGGGTGAGTTGGTGAAGACAAGAAGTGTAATGTTGAATCGAGAATATTAGTAAGCATAGAAATGTGTACCATTGTGGGCTAAAGGGACTGGCGTTTTGAAAAATGCAGCTCTAATGTAACTTACCCAGCTTCGGTTTGTTTTGCGTAGGGATTGCAACGGGGCTGGAGGTGAATGTGAAGTGCATGTGTCGGCGAATATTCCTGGACCCGTGTCTATATCGCTCTGAGCGTCTCATGTGGATGGCTGAGATTCTGAAACCGTGGCCGCTTGTCAGCCAGGCACGTCTGCTCTACGTGCTGTACGGGCCCTACAGTGAAAATGAAAGTACGTACTTGGCAGATAACAATTGAGTTCACCCCCTAGCGATCAAATGAATTGTCACGGTTGAGGATAATAACTCGACTGAGAATTTTATTCAAGTTACATTTAGCCATCTCGATTGTATTGTTCCTTAACACAGGGTGATGTACTGCTGGCTGCAGAGCTCCAAACAGGCATTTTTTTAGCTAATCACATCAATAGCACGCGTGTCAATCATTTTCAATCGTGTGGAAGGGTCTGACGGTGCATTGCGCTAACCACGGCATCGCTGTACCTTGACCACACAATTAGAAAACAATAGCGGGAGCAAAAACCAAAGAAAATGTTTTGTCTTTTGCAATACCGTTGCACCAACTGCACTCTTTGTTGCTGTGTGTGCTCACACAAAGACAAAGACCCCCCGTAAATGCTGTTAGCGAGCACCTGTGAAAACCATCACGACACACGAGGGGGTGAGTTGCTAATAACCAGCTCTGCCTTGTCTCCCTAGTCGCAATGCTTACACACCATACTAGGTGCTCATTTAAGGCTGAGTAAGTCTAGGGGAGGCCGAGGACTAGTTCAGGAAATCGTCATTGGTGTTGGCCGTGAGCTGGAATCGAATTCGGGTTGGTTTGTAGGGCAGCGCGCTAGCTACTGAGCTACCGCTGCCCACTGTGTACACACACGTACACGTACACGCACACACGCAATGTACGCACCTTCACGCGCACGCGTGCACGCTTTTATGCGATGCAGGCCGCGTGCTGTGGGAATCCACGCTGCTGAGGAATCCCACACGCGACACTTCTCTGCGCGACCTCAGTTTCGCCATTCGATACCTGGGGACCTCTGACGCTGTCAACTGGAATGATTTGGACGTCATTAAGATCATCGGAGAGCTGTCTGGTACCGGTGGTACCAATGCACCCGGCTAAACCTCTCGTGGAGGGGGGAGGGCGGGTGGGGGTGTGATTGCTCTCCACTGTATCTTTGCGTTGCAACGCGTGTTCGGCTGGATGTCCGATGTTTTTCCCCACTTGCTGCGAGATTATTCAGAACCTGAATACAACACCCAGCATGTCGAGTGAGAAGTCGGACATCATGCCAAACGACAAACATAATGCAAAATTACATCTGAGAGCCATACAGGCCTGTGTAGCTGGGGAAATGTATTTCCACTTCAGTTACAAAGTTACTAACGTGGGTAAACAGAATTTTTGGCATAAAACTTGAAGTCTTTATCGTGTAATATTGTATGTTCTCATCTCATCGTCAGAAACCGCTTAGTCCTGTACAGAGTCGCGGTGAGCCGGAGCCTCTCCCGGCAGACACAGGGTGCAAGGCAGTAATATACCTACGATGGGACCCCAGTCCATCCCGGGCAATGCGGGCAATTTAGTCTGCAAGCCAATTCACCTATGCAGCAGCATGTTTTTGGAATGTGGGAGGAAACCGAAGTGCCCGGCAAAACCCACGGGGAGAACATGCAAACTCCACACAGAAAAGCACCCGAGCCGAGATTCGAACCTGGGACCTTCTTGCTGTGAGGCGACAGCGTTACCTACTGGGTCACCGTGCGTTTCTAAACCTAAATAGAGATCAATTATCATGAACTATATACTTCCCGGGCGGCGCGGTGGCGCAGTGGTTAGCGCTGATGCCTCACAGCAAGAAGGTCCCGGGTTCGAGTCTCTCGGCTCGGGTGCCTTTCTGTGTGGAGTTTGCATGCTCTCCCCGTGTCCGCGTGGGTTTTCGCCGGGTACTCCGGTTTCCTCCCACAGTCCAAAAGCATGCTCCTGGATAGGTTGATTGGCTCGCAGACTAAAATTGTCCCGCAATGCCCGGCGATGGACCGGCGTCCCGTCGTCGGGCGTATTCCTGCCTTACGCCCTATGTTTCCGGGATAGGCTCCGGCTTCACCGTGACTCTATATAGGATTAAGCGGTTTCAGATATACTTCCCCTCAGCAATATATATAAAAAATTATAAATGGTCACGGATGGGAATTGCCAATATTTTGCAACTTCAGTCCCATTTGGCCTACTTGGGTCTGGTCTCCATGCACCAATAGGTGGTGCTCGTGGCCCACTGATTAGTTGCGGCTCACCGGTTGAGAATGGCAGGTCAAAGATATACAAAGGCCATCTAAAATGTTAGCAGGGGGCAACATCCCCATTTACCCCCCACTGGGTGGTACAGGACGATGATGAGGGTTGGCGGTGGGGTCGTGGGTCACGCGCTGGCTGGCTCGCTGGCGTGGGGATTAGTTGGAGTTGAGGCTAGTGGTTTACTCTGGGGTTAAGGGTTAAGGGTTAGGGGTAGGGATTAGGAGCATGGATTAGGGATAGCAAAGTTTGGACATGCGGCCTCACTAAGTGTTTTGTGCGATGGATTTGTGGCGGTGGTGATGGTGTTTTTTGTGCATGTGCTTTATTTGTAAAGAAACTCCACACGGCACCAAGACTCTTCTTCAGGATGGTATTTGCGTGGAGATGTTGGCCAATTCTAAGGGCGGCGCGGTGGCCCAGTGGTTAGCGCTGTCGCCTCACAGCAAGAAGGTCCCGGGTTCGAATCTCTCGGCTCGGGTGCCTTTCTGTGTGGAGTTTGCATGCTCTCCCCGTGTCCGCGTGGGTTTTCGCCGGGCACTCCGGTTTCCTCCCACAGTCCAAAAAGCATGCTGCTACATAGGTTGATTGGCTCGCAGGCTAAATTGCCCCGTAGTGCCCGGCGAGGACTGGCGTCCCATCGTCGGTATATCCTTGCCTTGCGCCCTGTGTCTGCCGGGATAGGCTCCGGCTTCACCGTGACCCTGTATAGGACTAAGCGGTTTCAGACAATGAGATGAGATGAGATGTTGGTCAATTCTATTGAGTGTTTTTGTGTGTTCGAGAAAACCGGAGTATCCAGGGGAAGCGCACATACCCACATACACCTGAACGGATAACCCTCAAAAATATGTGCAGATGAGACATAAACATATTTGCTGTACCATTTTATTTTGTATGGTGGGGAATTGATCAGCAACGTGTCGAGGTTCATCTCGATGTTGGTAAGCGGGTGAGCCAGTGGATGGGTTTTGCAGTGGCCTGGTGAATATTTCAACTGCTTCCAGAAAATTATTTACGTAGATAGTAGTGTTATTATGTGGTATACAGTTTGATGCAGGTCACTGCAGTTTCACTGGAGGCTATTTTATAATAGTGTGACAGCTGAATCGACCGTGCAAAGCGTACCACAATACATAATAAAGATAGATATAAAAATGCAAGATCTATTTCTATTTCATTACATTTGGGGCCAAAATTGGTACTACCGGCTGCTAATTCAAAATGATCATTATTTTTGTTAATCATGAAACAAACCCTTGCCTGTTTCTTTGTTATTTAGATTCCACACAAATTGCCAATGATTCGTGTACTTGTACTACCAACTCTGTAAATCTCATCTCATCTCATTGTCTGAAACCGCTTAGTCCTATACAGGGTC
>JAZEWT010000006.1:15991020-16013031 GCA_036362905.1 Mordacia mordax
ATGCAAACTCCACACAGAAAGGCACCCGAGCCGAGAGATTCGAACCCGGGACCTTCTTGCTCTGAGGCGACAGCGCTAACCACTGGGCCACCGCGCCGCCCCACTCTGTAAATCCAACAGCCTATTTACCTTTAGCTGAATCAGCAGCAACCAACCAAGTAGGTAATATAGATGTTGATAATCCTTAGATATTGGATAGGTGAAAAATGATAAGCCGACGCTAGCCACTGCTTTATGACGACGAGTATTTCTTGCATTAACTGAGTGGCTGATTCGTAGCCAGAGTTCATTTGAATGTTGAGGTCACACAAAGCGACGTCATGGACATCGTTTGAAATCCCCTCAGACAATGTCGCCAGGCTCTAGCCACCGGTATCTCCCCACCCCGTCTTTTACATCTGTGCAGTTTTACCGCATCAATGGGATGCGGAGAATCTCGCTCGATTCCTCATGCTGTGCGGAGAGAGCATCTGCACCTTGGTGCTAAGCAGCAGAGCCATGAACCAGCAAATTTCACACCTCGCCACCCTCATCGTCTTCATGTCAATTGTGAGTCATATACAGACCAACGGGCACGGGCTGGCAGGGTGGGCAGACGGATATGTAGCTTGATCATGTTTGTAACCATGTGTTAGTCCACTGAAGTATAGAGTGATCTTGAAATGAAATTGAGACAAAGCTGAAGACTGCGCAAAGAGGTATTGAGTAATTTATGCTTGGAAAGACACAAACACACAACCAATTGACCATGTCGGAAGAGGGAGCATACGCAAGTCACATATATTGACTGCTAGAAAAATATCCAAACGCTGTTCTCTACTATCATACATGTTGTGGGTTTGCTCTCTAACACAGCGGTGTACTAAAGTAGTCAAGAATTAACATGTTCAAGTCATATTTTGTTACGTGACAAAACCTTACTGATGGAGGCATGTTTACGACATTTTCACATGACCAAACCGAAAACTAATTTAATACGTATAATGTTTGTTGCTAAATTCTTCATGTTAAACTGATTGTTAAAAGGTGAGCTTGGGCAGGACCTGTCGTTAGAAGAGTTGATAGCCACTGGTCGAGACCAATCGCATGTAAATGAGAAAGCATGTATGAACGATTGTGCAGTGCAGCGATGGAGCAAGAAAATACGATCATGTCCAGGCACTAGATGGATTTAAATCACAGGATTGATGAAAATAGCGACGACATAGAGACCTTCATTCAGCAATGGCTTGATGAGTTAACGATGATATTGTTTGCCGTTGCAATTTACAATGGATGTGATGTGAGCTAGCCCCTGATGGTTTGTGGTGTAGGTATGTGAGAAGGACGGCTACAGGATGAGCTGGCTTGTGAACGCCACAAAGAAAATCTGCTGCTCCATCACGGGCCAGTTGGAAGTGCAGCAGCTGCTGCTCACCATCATAAACACCTACAAGAATGTCATCCTACACCTCGTCCACTCGCTCACAGGTCAGACTCCACACCTGTTGCATACCTTGTCACATCACATCATTGTTGTTTGTTGTCATCCTTATTGTCATTGTCATCATAAAGTCATCATCATCATCAGCGTGGGCCCTGAGGCATATAACTGTGTATGCATGGTGGGTTTTCATTGGGTGCTCTGGTTTCCGAGCAAAACGGTCATCGTGTTTAAAGGAATTGAGAATGACGTCCTGATAAGTCTTCAGTCTCCGTTACACTTCGATGATAACATTATTATGTGAGTAAACCAGCGACACAATAGTTAGCTCACTGCCCCATAAAACTTGTGAAATTGAGTTTGATTCGTGACCATGGTGAACAATATTTGAACCAGTCCTGGACCCACACACTTCACTTACCCACATTGACAAACGCTGTGATCAAATAGCCTCACCGATCAACCGGGTGAGTGGTTCCCTGCACCCAGACCGATAAAGGGCTGAATGTTATTAGTACCCGTTACTTATTATTAATATCTATTTTCACCCCTGTTTCCCCCTGACCCCCTTATCTCGTGAAATTATAATCCGCTCAACAAGGTGAGTAAGGTTGGGAGCAGGGTGAGAGCCAGGGGCAGGATTTTGTGATGATTATTATTACAAAGCCATCATTATTGGCCCAGCTATTAATAGGCGACGTCTGCAAGTAAGCCCGCAGGTCAGGGTGCTGAGTGTGCTTAAGCTCTTGTGTTAGAAAACATCACACTCCTCTGGGGGGGCGGGGGGGTGGAGAAGGTTGGTGCAGGGGAGGGGAGATGGTTTGAAGGGTTGAGTGGTGGTGGAGGGTGGGGAGCGTCTGGTGGGTGAGTCGGGAGACGGGGGGAGAGCAACACTTCACTCAAAACTCGGAGCCGCGCGCTGCAATAACCCTTAACCCTTTCATGTTCTTCATTGTGCAATTTAAAAATCAATTTCGACGCGGTTATTCCGTATTATTGTTTTTTTTATCTTCACATACACGATTTTAAATATGTGCCGTATTAGCGTCATTATACATAATCCGATTCAGATTTAGCCGAGTGAACGTTAATCGCTCGTAATTTGATTCATGCATTAATTTGCTTTGTTTACTCTTTGCCTAGGATAGGAAAAGACAGCAGGTCTAATTCCGGCAGTGCTGTTGCGTCCGTGCGTACTTGTCTACGTGCGCTTGTGCACGCGTGTGTTACGTTTTAATTTTTTCTGCACCCGTTGCCACTGTCTTTCTGTGCGGCAAAGCGTTGGCAGCGTCCCAGGAGAGTTGCTGGGATGAAATGTGCATTTCACCTCTCAAGGAGGACATTTTAATTTAGGAACCCCCTTCCCTCCCCAGCACACACTCAACCATCCGAAAATGCTGCCCTCCTGCCACAGCTACTCCCACCCCCTCTAAGACGCCCAATGCCTATTACATCATATAGCCCTGCGTGCCAAGCCGTACCGCTCCCGACGCATTGTGTGAACGACAGAAGCACTAATCCGTCCAGATGTACACCCTCTAGAGCGGCGGGGAGACGTGTGGGGCGCGCAGTGCGGGGCAGGACAAAAGACGTGCTTTGTGGGAGGATATAGTGAAGGGGGGGGGGCAGAGGGTTGGTCCAGGGTTTAGCGTGGGTAGTGGGGTGGTGAGGTCTCACTGTGAAGGATCATGATGATGATCAAGCAGTTGTGGTGAATTCATTGGTGACGCTCGTTTGAATGCATAACAATAAAGATGAACTTCGACGGTGATGAGAATGACATAGTTGGATGATGAGTGGACGACATTTATAAGCTTTTGAAGATGATGATGACGAATTTATTACATGGTGCCGGTGATTAAGAGCGTGATGATTTAGGACTGATAGCTATATTCGGTGTCATTGATGATGACGATAATAAAGTGATTTAAGAGTGCAATTTAGACAATTATGATGGTCGCAATGACAGAGGACTGAGGCAATGATAAAGACACGGAGAGACGTCGGGAGTGTGTGAACGGAGTGGGTGTAGGGACCTGTAATCTTTAATGCCTGGCTTGTCGATCGAATCCCTAATCTGTTATTGTGTCCATGGAGGGACTTAAAGGCTGTGAACGATTTAAGTGCCGGTTCACATAAAGTAGCGACCACCTCTCACCACACGGCCCCTGCAGTATCAGTCTATCCGTCGCGGATTTATTGTAAGGCTATATTCTGCCGCCTTTGAAGTCTGCCTTATGGATGCCGGGTCACCAAACGCGAAGTGCAAAGGATTGATGATGAAAGTCCCCTTATCTATGTTCACAGGTGGATGGGATAGAGTAGGTGGCCAATATAACAGAAATCCACAGACAACGGGAGAATGATAAAAATGAACAGATGGACAGGTGGAGGGATAAAGATAAAGATCCCCCTGTAACTATGCAGACTAATGAGGCAAGTGCTGTTAGTGAGCTCCTACAAAGGCCAACGTGGCACACTTACATACACACGCACAGACACATTTATTAGATACATGCAGAGAAATCGTGTGCAGACCTACCGATATGGCATATGAGGGGGTGGTTTGGACATCACGACTGCATATATACAGTCACTCGTGTACTTTTGCACATATACACAGATCATCAGTATAGTCTTAACAGTCTGTAGGGTCAAGTGCCGTTATGGAGCACCCATTAATGCCAACACGGCAGAAGATGGGATGGGTGGCCAGGACCACGCCCGGCCGTCTTTGTCTCTTTAGTGGCAATGTTTACAGACCGCACTAGTTATTCATTTGAGGCTGCGTCGATCTAGAAGAGGTCCAGGATTGGTTCAAACAATAATCACTGCTGTTGGCTATGAGCGAGATTCGAACTCAGGTGACTAGGTTTGTAATCAAGCGCACATACACAAGCCCACGCACAACAAAACAACCGCCATTCGCCACTAGGTGGCGGTGACATCACCATAGCGCCTGTGCCAGGCCATATGCACATTTATGCCACGTGCAGTGTCGAAGGCTCGCTGACAGAAGGTCACGGGACAGACCCAGGTGTTATGGGTTGACTGACTGAGATGACTGGCGGATGCACCACATATGCTCCCTACTATGCCAACTTGCTGTGTTTTAGCTGCCCGACACCCCGCTTGTTGTTGTGAGCGTCGCTCCTTCGTCCTCCGTTGTTATTGGAGGGCGACTGCCTCTAACTGCCCCATAGCGTCCTTCACAATCCTCCATAGAGGTCGATCTTTGCACTGCTGGTACCAGTCTTCAATAAGTCCACTTAGCTCCAGGTCCTCCTGTGTCACATTTGTCCATCTCTTCTCTAGCCCATGCCGTGCGCGTTTAGCCCCCTCTATCTGGCCAAACAGTAACTGCTTGGGCATGCGGTGGCTGGGCATGCGGGCTACATGAGCCAGCCACCGCAGCCTCGCCTGCCGACGGAGCTCATCAATGGGACTTAGTTCAAATCTTTCGAGAATTTGTAAGCTCCTCACAGAATCCAACCCTGGTTAAATCCAGGATGGATCATAGGCAGGCCAGCCGAAAAGTTTCAAGACGGTGCAGATGTCCCGCCAGGGGGGTCCACGTTTCGCAGCATAGAGAAGAGAGGGCATGACCACAGCTGAGAAAACCCGAAGCTTCGTGTGGAGCGACAGGGCCAGGCAGCTTCCACACAGCATTATGTAGCCGATGAAACGATAATGCTGCCCGACTGATTTGAAGCGAGACCTCCTCTGTCAAACCGAAACCGGCCATAAGCACACTGCCTAGCTATGGAAACTTCTCCACTGTCTTCACAAACTGCCCCATCACTCATGGAGAGCTGAGGAGGTGCAATATTCGATGGAACTAAATACCCAGACAGATGCTTTGTTTTGGTGGGACTGATGATAGGACCCCACCTCTTTGTGGCATTCTCCAGGTTCAACAGCAGAGCCCCCAACTCCTCCTCAGAATGAGCAGTGATCACCAAATCATCGACATAGATTACGTTGTTGGCCAATAGGGAGCCAACCGTTAACTGCACCCGGGCATCGATCAGCTTCCCATTGTACTGTACCAGATGGAATTTCCACTGGAACATCCATGGAAAGCTTCTCGAAGTACGTAGTCATCAAAGATACTGAATAATGTGGGAGCCAGAGGGCATCCCTGTAGCACCCCAAAGTGAACAGGGAATGGCTCTGACTCGATCACGTAGCTTTACCCGGGCTTGCCCACCCTCATGAAGGTCCTTAATGATGGTGAGCAGGGTTTCAGGGATTCCGAAAGCACGAAGAACAATCCACAGCCCTGGCCCACTGATGGTATCGTAGGCCTTGACCAGGTCAATAAAGCAGAGATGCAAGTTCTGTTGGAATTCCTTACATCTCTGCTGTAGCAACCGGATAGAGAATATGGCATTTGTGCAAGACCGCCCCGACCTGAAACCACATTGAGGTTCCTCAAGACTCTTCTCAGCGTGCCTCGCAAAGCAATGTTGAATGATCCTTGCCAGGTCCTTTTCTAGCACACTGAGGAGTGAGATGCCCCTGTAGTTATTACAATCGGTGCGGTCTCCCTTCTTAAAAAGGGGGACCATTAGGGCATCCTTCCATTCTTGCCTCCACACACACACGCATTCATCGACATACGTGGCTTCCATAGATATGGAACAAAATACCCACACTGAACAACTTCTGCCTCTCTCCATTAGATGTTTAAACCATCACTTATAAATGTTTCGCCACTTTCAAAACCAACATCTAAATTACATCATGTCAGGCCGCTATGTTGAGTAAGTTGGTGGATGAGAGACGGTAGGAGTGAGTGCTTCGGCGAACGAGTTTCTGAGCGAGTCGTTTGAGTGACTGTGTGAATAAGTAGTTCAAGAAGTGAGTGACCCACTAAATGACCGAATGGCTCGGTATATGGATGAGTTACTGAGTGGTTTGGCGAGGGCGCACGTCTCGGCAAACGACTGAGTGAGCAGTTCAGTGAGTGAGTTGTGTGTGGGTCAGCATATGACTGAGTGATGATTGAGTGAGTGGCTTCCTAAATGACTGAGTGCTTCGGCGAGCGAACAAGCGAGCGAACAGAACGCGCAAGCGTAGCGGCGCTTGCCGCCGTCATTATCGGACCGGCTGTGCCCGTCGGAGCGGAAGGCAGCAGTAGCAAAAAAACCCCCTCGTGCTCTCGCATGGGAACCTGAGCTCCCGCCATAAATTACCTTGTCACCGTTGCTCCGCGCGATCCACGTATAAGCAATATATAAATTACGGGGCTTGGCGGGACCTAATGGATGATTTCCTGGCCGACTGTCACGGTGTGGTAGGAGGCGCGCACTCCCACTGCCCGCCTGTGTCTTCATCATCGCCCGCCTCTCTTTCCTTTGTCTGGGCAGGGACTTTGGTGGGGGGTTGGCGATGGGGGGGGGCAGAGAACGGCTAATGGGCAGTTAATGATGAGCTGTAATGTGGGAACGGGACAGGAAAGGCAGTTACCAATGCCGCTTAATTAATATCATGTCAAATTAAGCCTGAGGCACTTGATTAATAATTGAACTGTCAGCGCGCACAGCGATTTTCGTTTTAATGACTGCGTCTCATATCTCTGATGAGTCGCATCTGAAGATTTTTTGTGGGTCGTTTCTTTTTGCCCCCACACTTTCCATTGTCTCTTTTGCTCCTGCTTTACTATTTTTCACATGCGTTTCGTCCTGCGTTCAGAGCCTACCCATTTAACGATTCTGGTTTCAAGGCTTAGGCATTTTGTTGTTGATGGTGGTTAGCGAGGGTTCATAACACGGCTCAGTGATCGCACACACCCTTAAATGAGGGTACACACTCAAATATAAACAGGTCTTGTAGTTGCACGCTTGATTTGCTCAAAAACATATTTGAGAAAATCAGCTGAAATGTCTCAAATTGTTTAGCCTCATTCTCCGCCACACAGTAATTTAATTCATTTTTACGATTCGACGAAAACAATCTAGCATTTTAAACCAAAATATTGAATTTACTGGTCGCTACTGACTTGGGGAATCAGTTGAACTCTGCATACAATCGTGTCTTCAGGTTCGGGGTCAAACTTACGTATCAAAATTGCAATATACACTAATCTAACAACACACTCTTGCACACCCGAGTCTCATCTCATCGTCAGAAACCACTTAGTCCTGTACAGGGTCGCGGTGAGCTGGAGCCTATCCCGGCAGACACAGGGCGCAAGGCAGGGATATACCCACGATCGAACACCAGTCCATCACTGGGCACTGCCGGCAATTTAGCCTGCAAGCCAATTAACCTTTGTAACGGCATGTTTCTTGGACTGTGGGAGGAAAACGGAGTGCCCAGCGAAAACCTATGCGGACACGGGGAGAACATGCAAACTCCACACAGAAAGGCACCCGAGTCGAGATTCGAACCCGGGACCTTCTTGCTGTGAGGCGACAGCGCTACCCACTGGGCCACCGTGCCACCCTGCACACCTGAGTTTATAAATGAAATATTAGATTAAACATCGATATTCATCATTGCATAACTGCATTTTTACACCCATAAGCTTACTGTTTTGGGACAACTCAAATTAATTGCAACTACCGGAAAATTCCGTGTGGACTTCCTGAATATTAGACTGTGTAAAAATTCAACAAGTCTGCGTGAATATTTTACATTATTCCTGAAACCACTTAAAATGTTGTTAGTGTGCACTGTTTTCCAATCATAGTCTAAAGCTTTGTTCATTATCATCATCAGCCACGATGAATCAATCCACTGCTGGATGAAGGCCTCCCCCAATTGTCAACACCTATCACAGTCCTGCAATCTGACAGTCTATTACCTGCACACGAGCTAATTCCATCAAGGTACGCTCTTTCGGTTAGGTTGGCACTCCATCGTTATTTTTAACTAGCGGCAATCGTCTCTTATACTGATGTGTCTTGGCCAATTTGGCTTACTTATCTTAAAAGCAAATGCTGCTGATGATGTAGGTTTTCACGATTCGACACGAGAATTGCTTTCCAAAGCGACGTTTCTCCCACGTTGAAGGCATTGTCAGGTGTTGTTGGCATCGTGAAGATGCCAACAACATGGAAGGCGAAGTCGCACTCAGCAAATGAGCAAAATATACTTTTACATCAGTCTGGGGAGCTTGTAGCGGGTGATGGGCAGTGAACCTTTGCTTCAACCTACGTTTATGGCCTGTTTAACATTTGTATGGACGCTCCAAAGTGTTAACACCATAAACAGTCAGCTATTTTGTCTGCCATTGTTGTTGCTGCGTATATTTCAACATCAGATCCCACGTCGGTTTGTCAGGCTAACTGGTTACTGAGCATGCGTGTGGGATAGAAGTAACGGGCCATATTTGTTAATATTAAATGCTTGACATTTTCTCAATTATTTTCCCACGGTTTAAATTCTCACCGAATATTTTCATTCACTTGTAAACGGGAGTAGAACTACACGCAGGACAAGAGGGAGAGGGGGACCTGTCCTACGTTAGGAAGAAATCATGTGACAGCTCAGCATAATCACGCAATAATGGAGCACCTGGACATATCGATATTTTATATCAACTACGAAAGATAACTTTTTGCGATTTTTTATAATTGCCAAAAATTCAGAAAGTCAGGAAGGCATTTGTTTTGTCAATTTCGCCCAGATATTTTAATCCCTTCATTATTTTATTGGGGCGGCGCGGTGGCGCAGTGGTTAGCGCTGACGCCTCACAGCAAGAAGGTCCCGGGTTCGAGTCTCTCGGCTCCGGTGCCTTTCTGTGTGGAGTTTGCATGCTCTCCCCGTGTCCGCGTGGTTTTTCGCCGGGTACTCCGGTTTCCTCCCACAGTCCAAAAGCATGCTCCTGGATAGGTTGATTGGCTCGGAGACTAAAAATTGTCCCGCAATGCCCGGCGATGGACCGGCGTCCCGTCGTCGGGTGTATTCCTGCCTTACGTCCTGTGTTTCCGGGATAGGCTCCAGCTTCACCGTGACCCTATATAGGATTAAGCGGTTTCAGATAATGAGATGAGATGAGATTATTTTATTGTAACAAGAAGTCAGACAAAACTATAAGCATTACCAACACGTGAACTGGGTCTTCATTTGTTTCGTGAACAAAATTCGTCAAAAAACCCTGCTCTGCATCACTGCTAGCCAATTCATGAGGCAGACAGGGATGCGGGGACAATCACGCCCCAGCAACGCGTCGAACTCGCCAAGAAATCTCACAACACGACCGAAAAACATATATAAACAACAACATCGTAGAGAAACAAAACGGCACTTGAAACATCGTAAAACGGAAGGTCACAACAGCAACAAATTTCCTACGCTCTGTTTTTAAAACCTGTGGACGTCAAGTCAACTGCAGGGCTGTTCGCTGCCAAAGCTAGCTGGTTCCGTCCGGCCCTTCGCACATTTTCACAGTGGTGGCCTCTGTTTGCGGCTGGCATAGTCCGGTGAGGCATGGCCACTCAGCCCAGCTCCTGCCAAGGGCCCCCTCTCATTGAGCCCTTGGTAGTGGTGGCAGCTGCCCTTAATCTTAAATAAAGGGGGGACGGTGGCTCACAACAAATCCTAGGGTGGCCGGCTGGGGTTGTGAAGAAGTGTAACAAAAAAAAACAAAACAAAACACAACTGGTAAATTAGGGCCTTTATTTATGGGTTTAAAGGGCTCTATACACAGCCAGGCCCCATGCAATTTAGACTGTGAACAGCGAGGCCACAATGAGGCTTTGTACATTAGGAGTGCCTTTGCCTTTCCGCTCCACGCTGATAAATGTGCGAGAATGTAAAGTGGAGCGCCGCTGAGAACGTATAAACAGGCAGCCGCGGTGCAACGGGGGCTAAAGCTGTCATCGTCTGGCTAAAACAAACCCATCTTTTCCTTATGCAATGAATAATTAATTTGTTTGAAATATACATGGTCCTTGCTTATAGGCGTACGGAAAGTGTAAAGCGGGGTTTGTGGTGAGGCCATTTCGCTTCACGTGCCTTTACGGTTCATTAATAAGGGAAGATTCCGCGGTTATTATCACTACAGTAACCCCGCGTTCAACCCACCCCACGAGTTGTAAATGTCTAAATGAACTCCGAACCCGTGTAAAGTCGCCAATTTATAAAAAAAAATTCGGGTCGCAGTTGGAACGGGTCATTGCACGCATTGCCAGCTTTTAGGGGTAATTTATTCCACTTCCGAAAGAACGGTTATTTTTTCGCGCTCGGTAATTTATGGTTTGCCGTGCCTCTTTTGTGAACGTCATATGAAGTGATTTTAATTAAAACGAGAATAGTGTAGCGTACACAATAAGGCCGTTTTAAACTTAATATATTAACAGACCGTTCTGCCAAGTATAGATTAATGGTCTGTTTCACCAAGTAAAAATGAAATTGAACAGAAATACATTTTAGTCAGTCTACAGGCTTTCCAGACCAATGTTTTCCAGCAGCATTTGTTTAAGCAGGCAAATAGTATAATTCGTTTCACTACTCCAAGTCCCATCAATAGAGTATAGTTTTCTAAAGATCATGCTCTCATGTTGACAAACAGCCCTGTACATATAAGATAACAATAGGTTTTACCGTATCTGGCGATTATGCAGGTGTTAAGATCTTATGCAGGTGTTAAGATCTTAACACCTGCATAATCGCCAGATACGGATTAATCGCCAGATACGGATTATGCAGGTGTTAAGATCTTAACACCTGCATAATCGCCAGATACGGTAAAACCTATTGTAATCTTATATTTGTATACTGGCAAAAAAGTACCCACAGCCCTGTACATGTTTAACTATGACTGGATAACACTCGTTGTCAGCTAAACTTGTCTTGTATTTTGCTCGTTGATAGTTTGCTGAACAAATGTGAACGCGGAACAAAGGTTTAAAGATGCGCAGAAGAAAACATGGGAGAGGGGCAAGGACGGAGTTAGTGAAACAGGGAGAGGAAGACGAGGATTAAACCAAGGCTCACTTGGCTATGGCCCCCACACGGACCACGAGGTTGTGCTCGCGGCCCACTGGTGGGTCGTGACCCACCGGTTGAGAATAGCGAGATCAGACAGCATGCGCAGGACACAGACAACATGTGCACCGTTTAAGAACGTCAATGGGCTTTGTCAGGACACATTGCTAGGAAGCGATGATGACTGGTGGTCAAGACTAACGATGGAGTGGCATCCAAAGAAGGAAACATAGCTGGAGGACATCAACCGAGAAAACGTTTTAAAGTTACTATGAGGAAGGGCTATTGTCTGAAACGTTACCACTTACGTTTTTTTTTAAGTCACTATTGTTTATGAATGTGTCGAGTTGATTCGTTCATTTTGTAAAATAAACAGATCGGCTCGGGTTAGAGGAGCTGGATTGAATGCTGCATTGCAGCACCGTGAATCACGGTGATGGCTTTGGAGGCCTTCATCGAGCCGTGAGAAGATCTGAGTGAACTGAGACGATTATTTTCTCCAGCAACGATAATTGGAATGACCCTGAGGTAATTATTGAGCGTGTTGTGGCTGGCAACAAGCTTAGAGCTGTCGACACATTGTCTGAATTTTACACTGAAAACAGACATCTGTTTTATATGAGCGTTATAGAGTTATGATATGGTAAATGGTGGGTATAGAGTATGTGTGTCGTGGAGAAGGAGTGGCAAAATCAATTCGTGTACAGAAGCGAGATGAATGATTCCGTCGTGAGGATGTGAGGAATGTAAGCCAAAAAAATTAAACATGTCACGATATTTTGAAAATATCAAACAGGCTATCACATTATGCATGTCTATTTAGCTCCGTCAATGTATTCGCCTATACGGTATATTTTCGAAAGTTTACATTTACCCTAGCAGAGCAATACACTGCTTTGAACGTGTTACAAAAATTATAAAAACTCGTACATTACTGCATGCATTTGATTTACCACCCTGAGCACGAGAAAGCTATTTTAGGTCAACCTGGTATTTTTATACTTGACCTGGCCGATCGCCTGACCCTCAAATAATGAATGGGTGTCACTGCAGTGTTAGAAGTGCTCTGCAGGGGGCACTATCAGCACTCTTTAGGCGCCTTCCATCGGCCTCGCCTCGTGGAGCGAATCTCAGATCCGAGCGTGGCCGACTGGGTCGTCTCTCTGTGCTGATGTTTGTGCGTTCTCCCCCTGTTCCGCGTTTGTTTCCTCCCAGTTTACCAGTTTCCTCCCGTAATAATAAATTAAAAAAACCTCCGTAAATGGGGCGGCGCGGTGGCCCAGTGGTTAGCGCTGACGCCTCACAGCAAGAAGGTCCCGGGTTCGAATCTCTCGGCTCGGGTGCCTTTCTGTGTGGAGTTTGAATGCTCTCCCCGTGCCCCGTGTCCGCGTGGGTTTTCGCCGGGTGCTCCGGTTTCCTCCCACAGTCCAAAAGCATGCTCCTGGATAGGTTGATTGGCTCGCAGACTAAAATTGTCCCGCAATGCCCGGCGATGGACTGGCGTCCCGTCGTCGGGTGTATTCCTGCCTTACGTCCTGTGTTTCCGGGATAGGCTCCGGCTCACCGTGACCCTATATAGGATTAAGCGGTTTCAGATAATGAGATGAGAAATGGCCAATAACATCATATACAGTGCGCTTTATATATTGGGGGCGGCACGGTGGCCCAGTGGGTAGCGCTGTCGCCTTTAGCGCTACCCCCGTGTCCGCGTGGGTCTTCGCCGGGCACTCCGGTTTCCTCCCACAGTTCAAAAAACATGCTGCTGCATAGGTTAATTGGCTTGCAGACTAAATTGCCCGCAGTGCCCGGGATGGACTAGCGTCCCATCATGGGTAAATCCCTGCCTTGCGCCGTGTCTGCCGGCATAGGTTCCGACTCACCGCGACCCTGTACAGGACTAAGCGGTTTCTGATAATGAGATGAGATGAGGTTATATATTGGAATGTTATTATGAAGCGTATAGATGTGAGGGTGCGAAATAGTATTCCGAACGCATACAATTTGGACCCCAGGGGAAATACTGTGGAGTTTGGGGTCAAAATGCTATCGAAATACTATCTTACAAGGGCAGTCAGAGAGAATGAGCGGGTGAGATGATTGGGAAATAAGGTATATAGGCAGGGATACTCTTCCTGAGGGTCGAACAGTAATGTCAAATACCTTTGGCGAGATACACATCAATACACAGCTCAGCCACGTAGCCCCGCAGCACCTGATATGTTACACAAATTACGATCCAAGCCAATTACTATCCAACTGCTATCCAAGCGTGTACCTGCTTAGCTTCTGTGTGATTTGTACATAGGGTATACAGGACAGTCTGCATACAGGTGACAGCCTCCTGACGAGTTCACACACCTGACCGATTGTGACATCACCACCCACCCCCCTACACATGAAACTAAGACAAATATATCCAGTGTAGCCTAACGTAGGTTGCTGAGGCAAGTGCTGTTATCGAGCGCCTGTGAGGGGAAAGTCATCACGCACGAATAAACAGAGGCATAACTAATTTAAAGTGGTATTATCAGGGTACATGGCTCTATCCTATGAGCACTCTCCTCCCCCCATGCCCTCCTGTTGTGAAACATTTTCCAGCTACTAACCCGTGAAAAATGCATGGCCTGCGGATGTGAGGGGGATGCGTGAACTGCTATACGTGGCTACAATAACGTAGAGAATTGCTCTGAAAGAGCTTCTCTTTCGCAATCGCTGTATCGAGCGTTTCTTCTCATACGTGACACACTACCGGGCCCCTTATAGACGGCAGGAGGTACTAATTTAAAGCCGAGTCGACCTCGGGAAGGCACAAGACTGGTCCGGATATGGTAGCAGTAAACTGATCACCACACCACCACATGACTTGCCACCACTTACACAAGTAAACGCCCAAAACCTTGTTCACGAACACACTTGCATATATATTCATACACGCGCTCCAACTCTTAACACGCACAATCGCTCGTGCACGAAATGCTCCATCACGGACAATCACATACATTTCGAAGCGCACAAGCACAATAATACTTCCAGTAGACACACAACCTCATACGCAGGTACGCCGTCTGTCTTACGATATGTCTAGCACGCACACACATCTCTCGCACAAAGACAAATATGAAGATCCCCCGTATAGCGTCAACAGGCCTTTGGGGCAAGTACTGTTATCGAGCACTTATGGAAGCCGACACGGCACACGAGGGGGTAGGTGGCCAACACACACACACATCTCTGGCACTAACGCAATCACAAAAGACAAAGATACACATTTCTTCCGTCGCACACAGTCCACTGGTGGTGTGACCGCCGCTCAATGAATCGCATCCACACGTCCTTCTCTCGCTCTCAATCTCCACGCCTGCTTCGTTGCACCCCGACCTGTTCTCTTCAAGTGCCGCGCGGATGTTCGGGACGAATGAAGTAAAAACGTAATTAAGAGCCGGGACCGCGCCTCGCGGTGAGCAGGCTGAATTAGCCAGCAGTTAGATTTAGCGGGTTTCGGAATGTTAATCATTTTAAACGCATTCCTGAGAGCCAGAAGATTAGCTCTTTCTCTGGACTGTAATTCCATTTTAAGTGTGTGTTGCGCCGACTCCTCTAAAGGGCTGATATAATGGCGAGTCATACGAGGCATCACTGCTCTCGCTGGCTACAGTTCATTTACTTATACATTTTCCGACTGTGTAGGAGTGTGTGTGGTGATGGGGGGGGGACGTGTAAGTGGTTAAAGCACTGGACAAGAACATGTGGAGCTGCGAGTTCGATCCCAAACGTCGGTTCTGGGCCACTGCCTTACGTCAATCCAGCCTTATACAATACAGTACTACCTGGTGCTGTGTAAAACACAGTGTTGTGGGGGGTGCGGTTTGGGGGGGAGGGGGTAGGGAGATACAAAGGCGGTCGAGCGTCGTGCTATCCACACCACTCTCTCGTGTGCCGGACCAATGTCCTCAGCTTCTTGCTGCTAACAGCACATTTTTCAAACTTCCCGGAAAAGCCTATAGGCGGATCTTAGTCTGGATGCGAGTGTGTATGTGTGAGTGTTGGGAGCGGTAGCTCAGTGGTTAATGCGCTGGGCTACAAACCTGGCGAACCGCGTTCGAGTCTCGCTCGCGGCAAACACCAGTGACTGTTTTTGAACAGTCTTGGGCCTCCTCTAGGTCGACTCAGCCTGGTGCAGAGAGTAAACATTGCCACTAGGGAAACAAAGTCGGCTGGGCGTGGTGCTGGTCACCCACCTCGTGTGTCGTTCAAAGGTGCACGCTAAGGGCACATGGCGCTCCAGTTTTAAGGCTATCCGGGAGATCTTTGTCTACATGTGAGTGAGTGCTCAACCATGCATCATCATCGTCATCCTTCTCCCTACCCATGCACCCTCCCGTCGCACGCGGTGCAGAGTTTTATTAATTATTATTACTAGTGTATGCATGTGTGAGCGCGCGCATGCGGTGGGCAAGTCACTCGGCAATTAATGAGGCACTTGACCTTCTTCGGGCGATCAAAGGCGGATGAAATTGTTAAAATAATGTGAGCGGGCGAGATGACGACGGCCGACCAAGCTTCCTGCCCTCGTCCTGTCCACCTCCCTCCTCCGCATCGCCCCCTCCCCTCCTCGCGTCTTCCCTCGCCTCCCCGCGTCTCCCCCCTCCTCGTTTCTCCTCGCCTGACTGCTTGGTACCAATTTAGAGAGAGATAAAGAGAGATAACCGAGTGGCGAATCGTTATGGTGATTCTTGTTGGTTGAGTTAATGCGTCTGCGCGCGCCTCGCTTTAATGATGTTTGTTGCATGTGTGCGTCGTATCGTGCACGGTTGGCGGATTTTCCATTAAAGCCACGGTTATATTCGTCGTTATAAATAGCGGCGATATCATTGCACAAACTAAAGTTTTCCATAAAAATGCCGCTTTCACCATTACCACCGTCACTTAAAGTATTTCTATCGTCACAATATAAACTAAGGCCACCTCCAATAATTGTCATTATCGCGAACATATTCATAATAATCGTCATCATTACAGCTCATCTAGCTATTGTCAATGGCTATGCGCTAAAACTACGCCACCACTCCGCCCTCCCCAGGGTATATATATTCACCACTTTACCGTTTTGAAAATGGGCGGAGGATCTGTTCGGAAACCCCTCATGTTGCTTTATGAGTGGGAATTTAAACAAGAGAATCGTTCCACGTGTTTTACACGTGGTGGGGTGGTGCGCGGGCGGTTGCGCAATTATTAGCGCAATGTTTTACGAACCCAGCGAAACATCCCAAGTTCGATTCCCGAGCACGGCCAACATCGGTTTTGACTTACTGAACCGGCCCTGGGCCTCTTATATGTCGACTCGACCTTAAATGAGTAGTCAGTGTGGCGTGTAAACATGACATTTGATAATACAAAGGCGGTTAGGCGTGATGCTGGGCACCCACCCACACGTGCTCCGTGACGGTCTTTATCGGTGCTCGATTAACAGCACTTGCCACTCCAATCTGTAAAACGATAGGGGGGGGATCTTTGTCTTTTGTGCACTGCCTACACGTGTAGTATTATATTATAAAGAAGAAGCATGGCTAATAATGCTCTCAATACCACATTTAAATATTTTCTAATTATACGTAAAGAATGTTGTTGTAATGTGGCGTGACCGCGTAAAGTGTATATAATATAAACTATATGTTGGTTGACATCGCGTGCACAAACACGGGCAGACTGCCATTGCTATGCGAGCCTATCTATTACACGAGTGTTGATGCACACGTACATATATATGTACTCATGTATAAGGGATGTTTATATATTAATGTATGTATAGCGTATGTTTATTATACTCATCGGCGATGGACTGGCGTCCCATCGTCGGTATATCCTTGCCTTGCGCCCTGTGTCTGCCGGGATAGGCTCCGGCTTCACCGTGACCCTGTATAGGATTAAGCGGTTTCAGACAATGAGATGAGATGAGATTATACTCATACATATTTCATATCTGTATTTGTTCGGTATGTATTCGCTCATCGTTAACGTTGTTTTAGTGTTGAATTCTTTTGACCGCAAGCGTTTTTAGATTCAGAGGGTATCTGCTGCAGACGTTTGTTAGCACTAGAACTTGTGTTTTGATGAAGGTTTTCACAGCTCGATGACAATTTCTTTCCTTAGCTGTTCTTTCTGAGCGAGAAGAAGACGGATCGATAACAGCCATCCCGAAAGAACAGGCTCTTGAGAGCAGTTTTTTTCCGAGCCTATCTTTAGGAGTCACTGTCTGTCCACTGCTGGATGAAGAATGAACCGATGTTTTTTCACTGTCTCGACGGATGCTGAGATTCACGTCACTCCTGCAACATTAACCGATCTAATTATTCCATCTCTGCGTTGTATGTAGTCTTCTCCTAGCATATAATTGCACGATAATGTCGCCTTTAACGTGGGATGCCAAAAAAAAAACATCTCGAGGGAATGAGGATGAACGCTCGATAGGACTATCCTGAAAGAGCAGTTATTGAGAGGAATTCTCATATCGACCCGTGAAAATATTCATTATTACATATATGGGCATGTTTAATCATCTACACAGAGTGTACAGGAATATATTAGATATATAGTGAATTGTGTTTTATCAGCTCGACACATGTTACTCTGTTCATTGCTACATAATAGTAATAGATACAAATTATTACGCGCACATAATAATAATTGCACTTCTAGAGCGCTTTTCACCCGAGGGTCAAAAAGCGGGTAAATAGTAACATATTTAGGTATGCATAGGCATATATTTAGAAGAAACGTTGCATGTGTTTAGAGATTTTAAAATATTACTATGATCCAGAGTGAATTCTGTATCACAAAATCAAATATGCATTGTCTTTGTTGATTAGATTTAGATTATGAATCCATAAATTAACAAAATATGCAGGCAAATAAAAAAACAAAATTCGAGAAATGTCCTTTCACCTTAGGGAAATAGACAATTTTGCGCTATCAGCCTATCGGCCTTCGGATCGCTGCTGTCCAGTAGAATTTGTTTACGCAGCAAATACCCGTAGCGGCTTCAACTGCGCTGGGCTTCATCAGCAGGTCCTGGCAATTTTTTTTCTGTAGATGCCATAGTTAACGTACGCTTAAACAGACGAGCGTACCTCTCCCTCCCCCCCACGTCGTGTCAGTGACCATACTTCACCACGCTGGTTCGTGACGGCCATGGTCGGGAATCAAACTACTGCACCACTGCTCAGAACTTACAACTCGCACACTGCATTGATCATTTGCAGCGCTATTACATTCACAGTCAGCCGCCCATACAACATATACACATATACATATATAAATGTACACAGTTTAATGCCCCGCACGCACACTCACGAAGATCACATGTAGAGCCTTAACAGACTAGGTTAGAGTGCCGTTAGCGAGCACCTATGAAGGTCGACATGGTACACGAGGAGGTGGGTGACCAGCACAACGTCTGACCACCTTTGTTTCCAACGCGGACAATGTTTACACATTGCTCTAGGTACTCATTTGAGGTTGAGTAGATCAAGGGGAGGCCCAAAACCGGTTCAGAAAATCGTCACTGGTGTTTGCCGTGAGTGGTAATCGAACTTGCAGCCCGGAGCGCTAACCACTGAGCCACCACTTCCCACATACTATTATACTATACCTGCTTCGGTTCATACACCATCCTTAGTACGTACATCCAGTGTGTAGTGTGTAAATGCATTACATGTGTTTAACATATTGTGCACGTATTTTTGTATATACATTCGAGCTGTTACTGGACGCTGTTCACCTCGCGATGCGGCAGCCAACACGTTGGCATACTCACCACAAGGCTCCCGAGGAGGGTTATCAAAAGCGGTTATTTTCATGAACGAAAGCCGCGTGAAAACCCGGTTTCAAGAAAAAGAAAAACCTGTTGATGCTGTCTCGCACATGGAAACGTGCAGAAAAAAGTTACGGTAGCACGTTTACTCTTTAAGACTGAGATACGAAGACAGCTGTCGCAGTGGTGTGTGTGATCGTCATTTGCACGCCGGAGTTTAAAGGAAGGCGCAAGTAAATGAAATCCTCGCCCACCACCGCCTTTGTCTAACCAGCAGCAGGGTGAATTGGTAACGCCAGACGACTGGATCGGCAGGTCGTGTGGGGTAAAGTATGGGTGCAGTCCACTTCTTTCGAGACGGCGACTAAGTATCGAAGAGTAGGCCAAACACTCACTACAGCTTCTCTCTAGTGGAGGAACTACCATCAGCAGTGGCGTAAGCGAGCATTTGCAGATCTGCGCCTTTATCTTTTAACTTAGAAACGAGGCCATGTGTACTACGCCGCCGCTCCACGCCACGTCTCATCGTCTCTACCCTATAGAGTAAACCAACAAAGATCCTTCGTATAGCATAAACAGACGCTTGGGGTAAGTGCTGTTGGGGGCCACCTATGGTACTGGATTAAGGCTGAGTCGACCTAGGGGAAGACTCTGGACCGGTTCCTCTCATGTTAACCCTGGCATGTGTGGTAGCCAGCACTTTGGGTTACGAACCCGTCGCTGGGTTCATAACCCAAAGTGCTGGCCACTACACCTGCCTTGCCCACATAATATCGATACATACAACAGCAGCCACAGCCGCTGAGTGACGATATTATCATCGTGGCGCTTGTGCCAGGCTACGTGCAATTTGAAGACGTCAGATGAAGTGTGGGAGGCTCGCTGGCAGGAGGCTACGGGACAGACCCAGGTGCCAAGGGTTCGTTGACTGGCAGGTGCACCGCCTGTGCCCCCCACTGCCGGCTCGCTGCGTTTAATCCTCACGTCCCTTCCCACTCATTGTTGTGAGCGTCGTTCCTATGCCCTCCCGTTAATGTTGGAGGATGCGGGGGATACATGTACATACAGATGATACTGCGGCACTTTATATATGTATACACCAAATACTAATATCCACTGTATAGCCTCAACAGACTGTCGTGTCAAGCGCTGTTAGGGATTAGCATCGACGAAGGCCAGCGGTGCATACGAAGGGGTTGGTAGCCAGCACCATGCCCGACCGCATTTGCCTGCCTATACACCGCGCATATCACAAAAAACACTCTACCTCGGCTGGCTGTGCGTCTCCGTTCACGAATGATAGGCTTAATTCGGTGAAACAGCTCCCCCCCCCCCATCCTCAAATCCGCCCGCCTCCCACGACACGGCCGCAAATGCCTCTCAATCAATAACTGTCAGAGAAATGAAAGGCAACGGTTGAATATTCAATAGCGTCCCCTAGTTATAACAAAAACATTAAAGACAAACACACACATGCACACCCGCACACGCTCTCTCCCACTTTGCAGCCACGCAGTCGCCCCCCCCTCCGGCAGATAGGATAATGAGCCGTAGGGTGTATAGAATCCTTACGCGTTAATTGCGCTATGAGGAAGAGTAATGTCTTCATCGTTTAGTGGATTGCAATATACACATGCACACATATATACAGACGTACGAGCAGAGGAGCGGTGGCGTAGCGGTTAGCGCACTCACACGTCCGCTCGTTGACATGGCGATTGCCTCTAAACCGACCCGCATATATACCGATTCATACTGGCCAGCGTCGTGAAGTATAGTCAAATGACCGCTATTGCCGACATTGAGTGGAAGAGGGAGGGTTTCCGTCAAGTTAATTGGGTGCTTTTATGAGATTTCTCCCTGGGTAATCAGATGTCTCTGGCAAAACAGTCGCTCTAGGTTTAAAGGGCATGTCAATGATGTTTGTTTGATTGCATTTAATTAATTTATGGGTTACTCTATTGATTGGTGAGATGTTGTTTTCATTAATTGACCGTTTTCTCGATTGTTCAGTTAATTCATTGGTCAGGCGGGTAATTTATGCATGTGCCTATGGGTGTATTGACTGGATATTATTGCATGGGATAATTGGTCTGATTATTCATTCGCTTTATAGTTATTGTCAGTGATCGATTGATCATGAATTAAAATACGTGTTTGATACGAACATGTTTATATATTGATTGGTTGGTTTATTTGACTGGTTTATTTGTTGATTGTTTGTATTGATTTATATTGCTTTAGTGACATTTGATTTTTTATTCATTACTTTCTTTTAAAATTTTTTAAACATTAATCGTGAGTTTGGTAATGAACTAATGCATTAGCTGCACGAGTGTAATCTTCGCTGACTCATTACTGTTCGGTTGATTTTCATTATATATATAAAAAAACCGATTAATTGCTCGGTTCAATTCCACACCGATGCTTTTATGTATTGATAGCGTAGTTCAATGACTATTTGACTGGTATAATGGTTAATCGATTGACGCATGAGTTGATTTGAAATATTTATTAAATCTCCGACTCATGTGTTGATTGATTTCCATGTTTATCAACGTATAGATATATCTCATCTCATCTCATTGTCAGGAACCGCTTAGTCCTTACAGGGTCGTGGAGAGCCAGAGCCCATCCCGGCAGATACAGGGCGCAAGGCAAGGATATACCCACGATGGGACGCCAGTCCATTACCGGGCACTGCGGGCAATTTAGTCTGCAAGCCAATTAGCCTATGCAGCAGCATGTTTTTGGACTGTGAGAGAAAACTGGGGTCTCATCTCATCTCATTATCTCTCATCTCATCTCATTATCTGAAACCGCTTAATCCTATATAGGG
>JAZEWT010000006.1:16065300-16077743 GCA_036362905.1 Mordacia mordax
TTGCACCGGCCCCTCACGGACCTTCCTGCGGGTGGTGAGCCTACTGGAAGAGTGTTAAAACAATTAACAAAATATTCGACCAAACAATTCAAGGGGGAGCGGCACGGTGGTCCAGTGGGTAGCGCTGTCGCCTCACAGCGAGAAGGTCCCGGGTTCGAATGTCGGCTCGGGTGCCTTTCTGTGTGGAGTTTGCATGTGCTCCCCATGTCCGCGTAAGTTTTCGCTAAGCACTCCGGTTTCCTCCCACAGTCCAAAAAACATGCTGCTGCATAGGTTAATTAGCTTGCAGACTAAATTGCCCGCAGTGCCCGGTGATGGATTGGCGTCCCATCGTAGGTATATCCCTGCCATGCGTCGTGTCTGCCGGGATAGGCTCCGGCTCACCGCGGCCCTGTACAGGACTAAGTGGTTTCTAACAATGAGATGAGATGAGAGACAATTCAAGGGACCGAGCTGTGTCTAAAGGTCGGCCAACTGAGCTAGTAGACTCAACAGATTACAGGGTCAGGTCCTGTTAGTGATTAGCACCTGTGCACGGCCGTTTTTCCAAGTAACGTACACTCACCTATTCACAAGGTGTCCCGATTGCAAAAAAAAAAACATATGCTTGTGACAAAATATCCAAACAAAATGATGAATAATGTATGCATAGTCCTTGAAACGGAATGTCCCACACCAGAGAAAGCTTTCGGTACAGCTTTGTCTCGCCAGTGTTATCCAAGGTAAGTAACTCAGGACAACGCAGATATGAGAGCATTAGTAGTTTTGGGTCAAACTGTTATTTTGTGAACGGTGTCTATTTGGGGTTTTAAGATCTTAACACTTGTATTATTGCCGTAAAAGGTAAAACCTCTTCTCCTTTTCCATCATCTGTATACTGGCAAAGAGGTGCCCACAGATACACTCACCCTTCCTCGGGATCAACGACGAGGGCACGCGGGTTGTCCAGATCCTTCCACACGAGCACCTGGCGGTGCGAGCCATCCAGGCGCGCCACCTCGATACGGTTGGTGCCTGTGTCAGCCCAGTAAAGGTTGCGTCCTAGCCAGTCGACGGCCAGCCCCTCCGGCGAGTCCAGTCCAAACTCTACCACGTGCTCCAGCGAGCTGCCATTCATGTAGGCCCGGCTGATCATCTGGTGAGGTGGCGGAGGAAGCAAAGGGGATGGTGGAGAGCACGGATAGCATGGGAAGAGGACGATGGAAAGCGAAGGAGAGAAGCGGGTGGAGCAGACGGACCAGAGTGGGGCAAGGAAAAAAATGAGATGAAACAAAAGTTAAAAACTGTTATACATGAAAAATACAGCCGTATTAATTCTTTAGTTAAGGTGAGGTGGTTAAGGTGAGGTGGTAAAGGTGAAGTATTAACACAAGGGCTGTGGGGAGCTCCTGAGAGTGATCCTCTTCCAGTGGGTATTTCACCTACTTTTCCACACTTTATTTGGAACACAAGCGACAGTGTTACCATACTTCGAAGAATCAATAAGCTTCTCATCAACGGAACGGTCGAATCGACGGTACCCGCCTCTCAACCTCCCTGCAGACGCCTGCCGCCCTCCGTCTCACCTTGAGGCTGATGTCGGTCCAGTAGATTCGCCCGTCGCTCACGTCAAAGTCCAGGGCGGAGGCCTCCTTGACGCCGGCGAGCGGGATGGCTACGTCGTTGTGGCTCGTCTCGAGCGAGATGCGCCGGATGTCAGCGCGTCGCGAAAACAACAGGAAGGCCTCGGGCAGGATGCACGTGTGCATGTCACCCAGCAGCTCCAGGCCCATGGGGCACCTGCACCGCGGCCCCACCGGCCGGTACAGGCAAAGGTGGCTGCAACCACCATTGTTGAGCGTGCACGGGTTGGTACCTGCATCGGATGGCAATGGTGTCGGCACAGTTGAAGGGGGGAGGGGGGAGCGGAAGGTGGGACCGAGATCAGGAGATGTGTCGAAATCGACGGTGGCAAAGGAATTGTCCGAAACGCGGCAAGTTAACATTACGGATGCTTTGTTAGTAGACGCTGACTATGATCTGGGTGGCTCGTTGTGCGTGGGCAGCTTCCTGTATCGTGGGCTAGTTTGGATAGGATTAGAGGTAAGGATAAAGTCTGGTTTGTCAGCTACGCTCTAATTCATAACACACAATGATCTTTTATTCTGTCTCAAAAGCTCTGCGATTATTTTTTGCCCCCAGACCAAAGCTCGGCTCTGTTCAAGTCTAGATTGGAACCTTGTCACGGTTGAGGGGGTTGCATGTTCCCATGAACTCCAGAGGTATGTCACCTGGAGTCTAACAAATCTTGCTAGGGTCTTTCTTGATGAAGGTCTGGGGGGAAGTTCCAAATAAATAACAATCCGAAGCCCCTCCGACTAAAGGAGGTTGGCATCAGGACGGGCATCCAGTCTTACAATTTGGCTACAATGCCCCCAACCATTAGTGGGGGGTAAACTGGCCCAACCCGGGTTAACTTGGATATCTGCCATTTAAACCAAAAACACCAAAAACCCGTATAACATCTTTGCTCTCGAGTGGTGCGCACCTCCCAGCGGCCGCGTGCCCGTGGCCTTGAGGCCCATGAGGTCGGGCAATTGCTCCACGATGACCTCGCGCACCAGCGTGCGCTTGTGAACACGCTCGATGGAGCGCCACTGCCAGTCGGTCCAGTAGAGCCAGTCGCCGAGCAGGCTGAAGCCAAAGATGTGCGGCAGCTTGTCCTCCACCAGCACCTTGCGCCCTGTGCCATCCACGCGCATCACCTGGGCGAACAACGTAAATGAAAAAACAAAGGAGACTCAAATGGCGCCAGAATTCCACCGTGCGTCACTGATTCGTTTGACTCTACCAGGTATAGGTTTTCGTGACTTCATGTGTTCAGAATCACTCTTGAGAGCTGCCCTTACGGGACAGCAGTGGCAAGTGTTCCTCCTTCTCTCCCCTTGGCAACATTTTCGGCCTGAAAATGGCTCCATTGTGGGAAGTGAAACATCGCGAAGGAGAAACGAAAAACTCTCCCCACGGCTTGCAAGAAAAAGCAGTGCTGAGGAGCACTGATTAACGCCATGAGCAAGTAGTGCTTGGTCATGGCATTAGTCAGCGGACTGGTGAACGCCACTCCAACGTCCGTCGGTCAGCAATTATTTAAGCTGCAGAAATCATTGAGCAATGTGACTTAAGCGTTGTCCATCTCGATGGCTGGCCCTGCCTCTATTCCGCACATATGCATCCCGTCCCAGACAACACAATCTTTTTTTCCTTATCAGGACACTTACCTGCCATGTTCTCTTATCTTATCTTGCCACCAAATTCCTCGCATCCATTTCAGGCACTTGTGCTCAAACACAAGGAACCTGTTTGCGAACTGCTTAGTTAATATTTCCAGACTCTCGGAAACAGTCATATGTATTATTCGTGCCTTATTAAAAATCCCTTCCTTGGCGTACAAACTTTTCCCTTTTTCTTTCTAAAAAGACGGCCACGTGTAAACGCTTGCGTTGTCACGTTTACGGTTCTCAGCATGTGTACCACGCCTTATGGTCAATCCACTGCTGGATGAAGGCGGCCTCCCATGCTGTGCAGGTCACAGAGTTTGCTCGACGTGCTTCACTATGCTGGTCGGCACAACTGTCATGACTTCTCTTGCGTATGAAAACACGTGTTTTTAAAAAGCCATGATGTGAGGTTAAGTGAGGTTTCTTCAAAGGGCTTGCGACTTGATGACATTGAAGCAAACTTTTGCTGGATAATCTGTGTACCAAGCGTTTCCCATGCGTTTACTTAAGACTAAAAACAAACAGAAAGGCACATGAGCCTACACTCTGTCCGTAAAGGAAAGCAGTCATTTGAAAAGCAAACATAGATCGAATTATCCCGACCAACAAGATGATTTTTTTAAAATGTAAATGGGCACAACAATCATAATAATATTAACAATAATAATAACGTTGCTTTATCTGATAGAAGCCTCGCCGAGTCTGAGAAAGATTTTCCAAGCTGCCTGCAGTAGTTGCGGTCGTAATGAAACGAATACACGGGCCCAAAGGAAACGTAGTTGCGCGGTCGTAGTTGGCCCACGAGCCATCAGCACTACCCACCGCTGGAGTAGATTATTATTCCTGTGCACCACCACAAACACAGTCAACCGCAGTGGACCTGCAAAATCTGCACCCGGGCGTTTGGGCAAAACGAACGCAAAAGGGGCACGTGCGCGTACAATCGCCACCACCGGAGGAGGAGGAACGCTGCTGTAAAATCTGGGACCGATTCCGCGACAATCTGTTACCGGTTAACAGCCATCCAAGGACGGGGGAAAGTGGTAAAAATGGGACCCCGATGCCTGGGATGTTTGTGTGCTTTGGCTCGCCGTTTGGAATGCTAGCATGTGGGAGGATGGGGAGTGGGGGGTGCGGTATGGGGGAGCTTGCGTGCTGTGGCGGTTTGAGAAGGCGCGAGACGAAGGCGAGGGCCGAGTCGGGGGGGGGGTCGAGTCGGGAGGACGTTGGGGGAGGGGAGCCCAGGGGCATTTAACTTTAGGCGACCTCTGTTCGTTCATATTCAAACGGGGCTATCGACTTGGAGAGGGAGCAGACGTAGGAGGTTCTTTGCATGAGCGATTGGAGGTGTGCGGTTGGTCTCACACAATAGGCCGCTGCTATCACTGCAAGGAGCAGTGCCGGAAGTGACCGAGTACCCCAATGCTAGAGACAGTGTTGTTGCCAGGTCAAAGAAATTCCCCTCTCGCACCTGATTAGTGCAACTAAGATGCCTTCTGATGGATAAATATCATTGGTGGGTCCTTTAAAAGAGGGAGACTTCATGTAGCCACGGACCTTTAGGCCATATAATATATGCATTTCTAGAGCGCTTTTCACCCGAGGGTCACAAAGCATTGCACAGAGCTGTGGAGAGAACGGCACGTCCACAACATTAGAGTGGATCAATTCAAGGAAAAGAATGATTGTAAATAAATGAAGGATCTAAAATAACAAATACAATAATTGTAACGATGTAGGTTTTCAAGGCTCAATGCATAATGATTGCTTCGAAAAGCTGCTCTCTCGGGACAGCCGCGTCGATGGCGCTCTCTCCTCTCGACGTTCCGCCACACACGTTAGAGGCATCCTCAGGCGCAAAGGATGCTGCGCCTGAGGATGCCTCCAACGTGTGAGGCGGAACGTCGCGAGGAGAGGAAGCGAACGACGCGGCTGTCCCGAGAGAGCAGCTTTTCGAAGCAATCATAAATTACAATCATTGTTAAACAAATAAATAAAGGAAGAAGTGTTCCTGAGCAAGCGCAGGTCAACAGCGAGAAATCATCATCCAAACACACAACAGTGAGGCGCATCAACAGTCCCAGCAAAGGACTTCAATGCCTTTCGGAACGAGTGAGTCTTGAGATGGGACTCGAAGTTGCCCAGGGACTCAGCAGACCGAATTTCCAATGGAAGGGTGGTCAAGAGTCTGAGAGGAAAGAGAGAAACCCGAAAAAAAACCCAGACAGAACAGGAGAACACACAAACTCCACATATAGGACTCAAAGGTCACAGGCCCCCCAACCCTGGGTTGGGGAAGACACAACCCAAAAAACACGGCTCTTATCTTGCAGTTCTACACCAGCTGTGCACCTGGGGCTGCTGTCCCACACGAGTGTTAAAGCTTCACACCACTGCGTTGTAACCCAGCATGCTCGCAATGCCATTATGGCACCGTTGCGATGTCGCCAGAGTGCTACCATGGAAAGCCTCAAAATTACTTGACACGCCGGACCGGGTACTAATTTATCTATCAACCTAGGGGAGGTCAAAGACTATGGTTAGATATTCGGCATGGGTGTCGGATGTGAGAGTGTCGACGTGCTTATAGGCTTGTGGTGGATGTGGTATAAGCACTTATGGTCTGCCTAAGGAAGTCATTGAAAGTGTTTTGGGATCTGGTAATTTCTAGCTGTGGAAATTGTATTAAAAATGGGATTGACAAAATGATAAGGCAGATGCCACTAAGTCATTTCTTGGCGTAAATAACAGTGGATTATAGACACATGCATGCTGTGGATTATATTTTAAAATCTTGGAATGTAAAATCACTAAAATACTTCATAATCAACAAAAGCAAAAGGTGGCGAAACCGCAAAAAACAACACACGTACACACAGACACATGATCTCACAGAGAAATACACAAATACAAAGATCCCCTGTATACAGGCCAAAGGGTCAATTGCTGTTAGTGAGCACTTATGAAGGCAGACGAGGGGGTAGGTGGCCTAACACCACGCCCAGCCACCTAAGTCTCCCCAATGCTCAAGTACATACAACACACCAGGTACACTCATTTAAGGTGTAGACGACCACCTTAAGGTGGAGACGACCTAGGAAATGGTTGAGACATTGCTTGCCACTACCAGGGAATCGAATCAGGTTTCTACCAACGCTCGTCACCAGGTGCACTAACCAGTGCACCACCGGTCCCTGCGTTAGGACACAAGGCACACTCATGCAGGACTTGTGCTCTTGAAGGAGAAAGCTCCGCGCCTTTGCTTGTGTTCAAATCTCCTCCCTTTCCACGTGGCCCCCGTAGTTCAGGAGGTGGAAGGGGGTAGCGGGCGAGTGGGGTAAACAGCCTCTGGCGCCAGGAGGAAAAGGGGAACCGCAACCCCCCCACCCAACCCTTCCCGAATTTTTCCCGGCCATCTGGACGGCGTTACGCGACTAATTGGCGACGGGCGGTGGCAAGCGGTCAGCGCGAGACGAGCCGAGAGCAGCTCTCGTTAGTGCCGACATTGCGACCCCCGGGAGCAGAACCCTCGGCGTCCGCGCCGCGAACCCACGCCAACCCAGAGCGATGACGAGGTCGCGATGCGGGACGGCGACGAAGAAGCGATTCTCGAGTCAGAATCGAGCCCCCCCCCCCATGGGAACGCGGGACGAGTGGGGGATGGTTCGCTCATCGTTGCACGGGACAGCTCGTTCGCTGGACGGAGAGTGTTCGCTACAAAAAAAAAACCTATCTTAATGAGCTAATGCTTCTACTTATAGCTGCTCCTCACTCGGTCACTCTGAGCATCAGCGACTCGATGCTCGCAGGACCACAAACGAGCATTTAGAATTCTTAAAGTGCTCCAGAAATGCAAATTTTAATATTGAGACTAAAAATGAATGGAATCTACTTCCATCTACATCAAAATACATAAAAATAAATAAATTTATTCACCTCTCATTAATATAATTAGCAAAATCTGTGGTGACTTTATCCAGCCGCCCCTGCAAACTCCATTACCCTGGATAATCGATAGCGACCACAAACATGCCCAGCGGAGAGCGATTCGCCTGCCTTTATTAAACTAAGCCAAGAGTCAAAGTGGTCCCTTTTACAAATGAACAATGAGAGACTGGTGGTCAACTCCTCATTACAGCACTGAAACAGTGGTGGAAGTTCTACATTCCGATGACGGTATCAAGCCCATCAAGAGAACAAACGCTATTGACTTTTCCATTAAGTAGAGGCCATGTCATAGACCCCTCGGTATTGATGGGCCAAGTTCAACTCCCAACCAAACGATTGTTGTATCTCGGGAAACCCACATCCAGAGCTTAGACGCTCACTGGGTACCTTCTGCTGTAACAATGAATATCAGAACACCTAAGCAGGATTGGAACTGACCCTTCTGCTTGTGAGCCGCTCGTACGCAGCCACGTGGCTGGACCAGTGAGCAGAGTGGCTGTGGGTTAATGGAATCGTGCTGGATGGATGGCGTGGGACACCATTAACGTCGCAGAAACTGCCTCCTCTTGCCTTTTCCTACAATTAAAAGGAATACTTAGTTTTTCCCTGCTCTCTCTCTCTCGGAAATCGATTAACAGGTGTGCCTAGAGGCTGGATGGAGAGGCCCACTGACTTCAAAACTTACTGTGCTGAGGTTATCGTCTGGGGACTGTGCTCTCACCCCATAGGGTGATGCATTGCTGGCTGCTGCACAGGTTCCAATGGAAAGGTCTCCTGATAGGACATTGATGGCCAATAGAGCATGACCTGGTTAGTTTCCTACATTCGTGGAAATGATCATCGATATATATGACATTGGGTATTGAAAGCTTGGATGACCGCATCCATTACGACCGAGTCGAAAGCTTCTTCAAAGTTTGGGAGGCGCATTAAACTGTAATTTCATTTAATGAGCATTTTTCCAAACTCCGTTTGCCAACCTTGTGACATCTCAGAAGCTCAGCTGTATTACGCCTGGACAGCCCGTGTGACGTATAGTAAACATGTTTGAGGAGTAGTTAAGTACGGGCAAAACATGCCCAGCGATTCGCATAGCATGGAGAGACTCCCATCCAGCAGTGGCTTGAGCAAGGGGCTTGGGTGCACACGACACACATACCGTACGTGTAACATTTGCAAAACAGCCCGGATGGTCGTTAACAGGTTCGCACACCGGTACCGGCAATCTAAACCGGCAGCGGCAAAACCTGGCGTTTCCTGCAATTTGCTTGCCATTGTGTGATGGGGGGGGGGGCAGCGTGCCAGTGCCCCCCTCCCCAAAACCACCCTCCCCCCGCAAATCCACCCCTTGCCCGCCGGCAACTGCATGTGGCGTTGCGATGAGCGATTAGCCTCGATTACGGCCGTGCAACGCGACCGCTACAGCGAGCGCCGCCGCCGCCGCCGCCGCCGCCAGGTGAAGGAGGAGGGGCGAAAAACCATTCCGCACGCAGCTAAACAACTTCTCGTATCACCGTCGTCACTACCAAGGGATGCCACTCACAGAAGTGCAGGTCCACTAATTCGGTGAACGTCAGTGGGAATGTCTAAATCATTTCACAAGGAATCGTTATCATGATCAACCATGATCGATGGACTGCTGGATGATGGCATCCCCATGACCATCGCCATCACTAATGGGATCACACACGTAGATGCAAGAGCATGGTCCAGATAGTGTGTTTGTTAAGCAATTGGGCTAGAGTATGGCTGGTTAGTTTGTTAGTAGTTTGGGCGAAGGCCTGCCTGCCTAGCGTCATAATGTTATGGACAGGGGGATAGGATCTTGTTGGCTGGTATGCCCTGCTTCATAACAATCTCCTGCTCTCCCCCATTACCAACGCTCAGCCTTTTTACGCTTTTCACTTCTGGTATTCTCCGCACACTGCCAAGGATTACAAACAAGCACAGTCGCACGCAGGCACGGCGCTGGATCCAGACAAGCCACTGGCGTGGGCTCTGCAAACCTACAAACCATCGTCATAGCCACCCTCACAGCCGGGACCTATCCACTGCTGGATAATTCTTACCCAAGCCGTCACCATAACTCAAAGGCACCACGATGCAATGATCCATCTGGCACACGGACGAAAGCTAAGCTCATGACTGCACGTGTTCTTTCCTTTGGCTGCCGCTCTTTAACTGCAAAGAGTATCACCCACGGGCGATGCGCGCTGCGCCTCAGCCCACTTCTTTCATTATCAGTGCCCGATGAAGCCGGAGGCCATCCCGGCAGAAACAGAGCGCAGGGAAGGGGCATACCCAGGATAGGATGCCAGCCCATCGTACGTCACAGAGATAAATTTAATCAGCAGGCCAATTAATCTCGAGAGGAGTGTCTTTGGACTGAGGGAGGAAATTGCAGTATCCGGCGAAAACGCACAACGAACACGGACGGAGAGCACATGCTAATTCCGCACGGAATGGGACTACTTTTAGGTCACCTGCACAAACATTCTGTGTGCAGCGCTTTGTGACCCTCGGGTGAAAAGCGCTCTGGAGGTGCAATTATTATTAAACTAATGACTTCACAGCACACACACACACACACACGCACTCTGTTGCACAATGCAGGACAACGCCCATATTTTTTACCAGCATTAATCATCGGCGATGCTGCACAAACATTTCCCGGCTGCAAATCGCCGTGCGTCAAGGGAAATATCGCTAAATAACAGCAAAGAGCCGGAACAACAACAAGAAAATAATAACGTTCCAGAGTCAAGCGGGGCATGAAAACAAGCCGGGGGCGGCAGGGTGGAATTAATTAATTACTTAGAGGAAATAATCTGAAAGAGAAACTTTTTGAACCAGGGATAGAAATTGGCCACGGTGTAGACGACAGAATATAATAATATCTGCACTTCCAGAGCGTTTTTCACCCGAAGGTCACAAAGCGCTGCAGCCTCCTACACCAAGCCATCAACATGATATCCAGCACCGCTGCTCGGGTGCCCCTTGCTGAACTGGTCTGGAGTCCAGCACTCATGCTGGGGTCTCTCTTGGAGGACAAGCCTGTGGGAAAGTTGGCGACACAAAGGGCATCTGGCCCTAAAATTCTGCTCCAACACTCCAACCACCGGGTCAGCCTGGATACCGCCTATTTAAACCTGACGTTACAATTTTCCAGCACGACGACAGGGGCTGGTGAGATTGTGTGTGGTGAATATTAGCGCTGTAGTATCCGCATAGGCTTGTCGGTTTTCATTCATTTTTAAACGGCATATTGGCAGCAAATACGCCGTTTTCTGGACATCGGCCCACAAATCGATTGTCCATCGGTACGTCTCGCGGAATTCTCCCCACGGTCCAGTACGGGCCGCGCGACGCTCGAACCTCCGGACGCGGTCCTCTCATATGATCGCGTCAGGTGCAGAGACGCGTGTGTGGCACTACACGCGCGTGGCACAACACGCGTGTGGCATTCCGTGCCACTCTTCTTGCTTCCTGAGCATTGCAATTCGTTCAAGCGACACCCGTGGCCGCAAGATGTTCCGCAGGAACAGTTAAATCAAACAAAACGAATCTTATACCAAACTCTGACCTCGATACATGAAAATCCATTGAATGGTGTGGGAGTGGCAGATTGTTTATTTACACCAATCAGTTCTCCCTGCGGTTGCCTTTTGCGTAGACTTTCAAGCAAGGTGAACTTTCCACCAGTGGATCAGGAGACCCAAGAGAGATATTCGCCACGCAGCACGCGTGTGGACGCTTGTTGGCGAGGAGACACTTGACTCCTGGCTTTCATAAACACAACTGGCTCACCGAAAAAGCCCCTCCACTGGGCGCAAGCAATTACCGTACACACACTACAACTGCACACATTACTGTACACACATTATAACTCCAACCAAAAATGCAGTTAGTCACGTAAGCAATTCACGTTACTTAAAATTAAAGTGCCTGGATCTACCGGCTGGCTCCCCACACATTCTACCTTAAAAATGTCTCGTTGGCACCCTAAGCATTATTGTTGACCTCTCACAAGCATAACCGTATCAATGAGCCTCAGTTAATGATGCAGAACCACATGAAACTAAAGGTTACCTTAGTCTGGCCAGACAAGCCTCGCCTATGAATGTGAACATGAAACTAAATGGAAAGGTAATCGTCCCAACAATGATATCTGCTGCCGCCGGCACAGAGCAAGAGCGCAGTGCAACAAAGCGGCTCCCAGGGCTCCGCGCCAGCTAGGATCGGGCCCCCGGCTTCGTCCACCCGTGGGGGAGGTGGGTGGACAAAGCTGGAGCCCGATCCTAGCCGGTAACGTTTCGTTAGCGGGCGTCTTAATTGAGCGGCACCCGCGGTGTGGCCGTTGTTTCGTCCCGGTGGGAAACGCCGGCACGCCAGTCCCGTGCGCGCCCACATTCCAGCGGAAGACTTGGTGTGCTCTCGCTTTGAAAGAAACCCAACGCACGCCACGCACGACGGGTAGAGAGATGGGGGGGGGAAACTACGAGGGAGAGTGAGACAGAGAAACCCAAAGCACGCAGGGCGGCGGCAGAGAGAGAAACCAAGGGGGAGAAAAAAGCACCACTATTTTTGCAGGCAGAGTGTGTGTGTGTATGTTTTTTTCTCAAGGCTTTATATTTCTTAATGCGCTTTAAGAACCACGTTCAAGGCCTTCTCCTCCCCGCTGTTAGGCGGCATTCCTTCTGCCCGTTCCCCCCCACTCCCGCCCCCCCCCAAACCCTTCCCGCCCTCACGCCACCGACAATACGGTGCGCTAAGATTAAAGAAAGATTAAAAGGGACGTCTCTGGAGCGATGCCAAGCAGACAACACTGAGGGGTTGAGGGTGGAACAGGAGCAAGCAGCGCTGGGAGAGGGACGGGGGCAGAGGAGAAGAAGCGTGTGATTAAAAAAAACAATTGTCAAACTCGTGGCGAAAGAAATCATCAACCAATGTCAAAAACAGACACAGCATGCAGCCAGAGTACATGGCTGCAAGACATCGTCCTGCCAAATTACCTTTTGCCAACGCGGGCTAAGTTGGCAGAGAGCGAACTTCAAAGTTTGCCGGCGGGCGGACCGAAAAAACTTGGGAGGGAGGACTCAAAAAGGACGGACAACTCGGCCGAGTTCGGCTATTTTAACTCCAGGCCACTCTCTGCTTTTCCTCCGAGTTCTATCCTATCCGCTTGCCCCCAAGACTTCCCAACCCACACCCCCAGGACACCCCTGACACCCACCCCCT
>JAZEWT010000006.1:16077770-16101299 GCA_036362905.1 Mordacia mordax
GCAGCCCCGTTCATCTTCTTGAGCTTGGAATGCGGGTTAAGGGAGGGACAACGGCGATATGGGAAGCGTCGGCCTGGGGAAAAAAGCCCCACTTGGAACAAAAGTTCTCTCTGTTTGATTGGTCGTTTGCTCTGGGAGAAAGGTCATTAGGTCACGGGTCTCCCAGCTCCCACTTTACACCCAGTGAATGGAGAGGGAGCGACCGAACTTTCTCTCGCCCGCCTGCTCGGCCCAGCCTCGCCACTCCGTTCGCTTGCCTACCCGCTCGCTCGCCCGCCTGCTCTGCCTCCCAGCCTCAGCGCACTCAACGTTGCCCTCCCAACCTCTCCAACCGCCCACCCCCCCTCCGATCACAAGCGGCCCTGTCTCTGCAGCACAACTGCACCGGGGAAACTGGGCCAAACAAGGCAAGGATGCCGACAGACTGTGACAATAAGGTGCATTTGTAATTCCTATGACAGACACCCATTGGGTAAGATGGGTGGGTTACGGGTGGGGGGATTGGAATGGGGGGTTAGGTGGGGGGGGTGTGGGAAATGTAAAAACATTGAAGAAGCTTTCTTCCGTGGCCTCTGCAACCTCTCCGCCCGCTAGCGCGCGAAGCTGTCTGCCATCACTTTCGTGCCATTTCCTATTTAGTTTGCCCAACTAAATGTTCGCTGGCTCCCACGTTATATAAACGCTGAGGCGATGGGACATCGCCTGCAATGCGTTCCAAAGACTGGCGTTGAATTCAATAGAATAACCGCCGACTTGGTGCTTTTTTTATGACTGGAGGCATCAACATTTCCCGTGGCCGTGCAAAAAAAATATCTCGTCGCAAATCATTAGCGCGCTGGATTCCACGTGTTGGTGAATGTCAAATTTATTGGTGAGAACATGCCGAAGTTTTATCCATTTAAATCGGCGTGGCAAATTGCCAAGGCATCCCAATGCACTGTGGTTGTTTTGCTGAGATGGGAATCTGGCCCAATGTCTTTTCCTTCTGTTAAAAATCTCTGCACAAAGTTAAAAACATGCCACAGTGAAAAAAAACCTTCAGGGAAAGAACACTGATAATAATAATAATAATCAGATCCTATATTTATCCAGGAAAGCTCCATTGAGTCTCAGACCTTCTTTGTGATGTTTACCCGATCCCATTATTCATGAGAGTTTGACTTTGTAGGATAAAGCTGGTGAACCTGGAGCAAACTCAGTACATATTTCAAAAGCGTTACACTAAGCACTATTGTCTCGTAGCTGCCATACCGACAACACAAGGCAAGTCTAGGTGGTCGCCCATCAGGGTCACAAGATCTGATAATACTGGAGCAATGCATCCTATCTCAGGGTGATTCTCAAATCGATCGTCGTTAAATGCGCAAACACTCAAAGTTCCGCTCAGATGGGACTCAAGAAACCATTATAACCTCACAGCCCAACCAAACATCAGACAGCCTCCCAATCAAGCATGGACCAGGCGCAAAACCTGCTTAGCTTGAGATCCAGTCATCGTGCAGCCACAAACTTGCAGACCCACACACACGTGCACACACACGTACACACACGCGGCATTACGGCTCACAGCAAGAATGCGAGCGGCTTGTGTAATAACAGGGACGGCGGTGGTGGCGCTGCGTTCCTCCTCACCCCCGCGCTCTCAAACACGAGGCAGGGAGGGAGGGGGGCCGGCGGTGGGCGTGACCGCCGTCGCCTCCTTCCCCTGCCGGCAGCCAGCCCGGGCGGCGACGGCGCGGCCGCGTCCAGCCACGGCGCAGGTGTGCGCGGTGGGTAATTGTTGTGGCGGCACTGGCGGCGCCGCGCCTCCCTTCCACGCCAAGCAAAACAAGGATATTTGCCGAGTGAGCGAACCACGGTGGGACCGTCGCTCGCCTGCCTGCGGGGAGATGAGCGGCATGGTAGCACGCGCCACGACTGCACTTATTGTCACAATCCTGCCGTCCAAGCACGGTTTGTGTTTTTTGTTTCTTCTTCTTCCCCCATCTGTCGATTGCAGAAGGCTTCACCAACCCGGTGACACGAGTTCAATTCCCTGCCACAGCTAACATCGTTGGTGCATGTCAGAACCGGTTGGTGCCTTCCTGGCCCACCGTGCAGCCCCGAGATTTTCACTAAACCACAATAATGGTGCATGGCGAGGTACAGTTGACGTAAACGCCACTACATGACAAAGCATACGGAAAGCCTTCGTCCGTTGGTGGACTGAGAACGGCTAGGACCTAACTAATCCCGTCTCAAGACTCACTTGTTCTGTAAAGCATTGAAGTCCTCTGGCTAGGCCCGCTGATGTTGCTCACCGTTGTTATGCTTAGATGATGACCTGCGCCTGCTCAGGAACACTTGTTCCTTCCTTTTCTTGTTTAACAAATTATTGTTATCTATTTTTAATATCCTTCATTTGATTTATAGCCATTATTTTACTTTCAACTGATCTACTCTGATGTTGTTGACATGCCGTTCTCTCAACAGCTCTGTGCAGCGCTTTGTGACCCTCGGGTGAAAAGCCCTCCAGATATTACTGTATGAACTATGGGATGGATTGTTGTCATCTAACGACGTACGTTTGCACGGCCTGATTTGTAAAAAAATGCTCTTAACAGCTGCTCTTTCAGGAGAGCAATCAAGCGTTCCACCTTTCCGCTTGTTTTGATGTGACGAAGTAATGATTACAAGGGGGCTGAATGATAATAATTGTACTTCGAGCGCTTTTCACCCAAGGATGACAAAGCGTTGCACAGAGCTGTGGAGAGAACGGCATGTCAGCAACAACATATTGACAACAAATCAACAACAAGTACCAGGCAACACGCCATGCAGATACAGAGAGAAAGTGCAAACTCTGCGCGGAAAGACGCCAAGTCGGGAAACGCACGCAGTAATTGTGACGGAACGCCCCCGACACGGACGTCACGTTAAAACATTAATGCTCCCTGGCTTCCGAACGTCTGGCTAACGTACTGCGCTCTCTCCCTACAGTCTCCGTCGGCATGCAGCGGCATGGGCGCAATCTGGCGACGCATGCGCAGTGGTTCACACGCTCCCGTAGTTCACGCACCGCGACACTCGGCTTTACACACGATCACTCACCTGCGTATATTTCGTGGCTTTAAAGGAAAGGTAGTATTTTATAGGTGACGTTTCAGGTAATGGCCCTCCATCACAACACAGGATAGAGAGGTGGAGTCAACTTTTCCTACACATTAAGCGTGTAACAAATCACCGCTCGCTGCTATTCAATTCATTTCCCAAGGGATGGAGACGGAATGAGTGAGACGGATAGAATCGCTAAAAGACACACTCACAGGAAGATGGTGACACACACAAATACAGAGACAACGCAACAAACACGTGCAAAAATACAGAACAAAGACAGACACAGCGAGACAAAACGTAACACACACACAAATATGAACAGACTTGTGGAGACAAGCAATGAAACTGTAAGTGAAACAGAATGATATTGAAAAAGAGAGGCAGACAAAGATGGACAGACACTTGTTCTGAAAGACAGGGCAACGCACAATACCAAATAGAGATGAAGGAGACCCAGGAAGGCAGAGCAGGTGAAACTCACACAGACACCGAGAGCTGCAAAATGACATTTGGACAGAGCACCAGAAAGACAATATAAGAAGCTCACGTCCACAACCACCATTCGTCACACAGTGATGGTGAAGTCACCATGGCGCTTGTGCCAGGCCAAGTACACCCTGACAAAGATAAGACTCCCTCATATAACCTTTAACAAACCGTGGGGTCAAATACTGCTAGCGAACACCTGAAAATTCCATCATGCACGAGGGGGTGGTTAGCCAGCACCACACCTGGCCGTCTTTGTCTCCCTAGAGGCAACATTTACACACCACACCAGACACCTGATGTGGTGTGTAAATGGAGGCAACCTAGGCGAAGTCCAAAACCAGTTCCTAAAATAGTCGCTGGTGTTGGCCGTGAGCAAGATTCAAACTCGGGGCGCCGGGTTCGAAGCTCAATGCGCTCACCGCTGAGCCATCGCACCCTGCATGCGCTGTAACGCGCACAACAGACCAGGAGTCGTACCTCGATCTTGTCAGTCTTAGCGTCGCCCCAGTAGATCTTGCCCTCGGAGTAGTCGAGTGCAAGTCCATTGGGCCAGCCCAGGGAGGTGTTGACCAGGACCGAGCGCTCCGTTCCGTCCAGGTACGCACGCTCGATCTTGGGCACCACCCCCCAGTCGCTCCAGTACATGTACCTGCCGCATGGACACGGGAGGGGGAGGGGGGGGGACACACACGCACGTAAGCGTATTTGAGAAACGGAGATCCAGGATGAGAGTCTCTCTCTCTGGAGCTGATTTTCCACATCCCTCCTCCTCTCTTCTGCGTAACTAACGACGCCCACAACGTGGGAGGCGAAACCTCGCAAAGCAGGGGGATTGCTCAACGCTGCAATCACGAGAGAAGGGCAGGAGAGCAATTCTCTTAAGACGGGCTACGAAAACCTACCTCTGTACAGAGCCAGGATGTTCAATCAGTCGTGTAATCGATTCGGTAAAGGTGCAGCTCTTCAACTGCTGCTGATAAAAAGCCAGATTTCAGAGACCTTCACGACATGGTATAGTGTCGTTTAAACGACACTATTTTTATGTGACCTGACCCAGAAACATGGATTTCATCGATAATATTGGTCGTGAAAGCCTTCGAATTATAGTATATGGCCTGCTCGTACATATTAGTCAGACTACTTTGAACAGTGAGGAATACAAACTGTGGCAAAACACGTAACACAAATCTATAGAAAACAAGTGCTGATATCCAACCGTCAAGTTAGGTGACCAGGTAATGCTGTTTTAAGCAATCATGCCAAAGACGTGCATGAATTTCTGTAAGTGTTATATTCGATATCCTAGTACTTTACCACACAATCTATTTATAACACTGTTATTAATGCGTTTTAATGTTTCCTAACAATGACGCGATGTGCAGCAATAGAATATGGTTCAACAGATGACCTTGTACTGTTTCTCGTCATTTCGATACAATTTAAGATGTGACGTTGAAACAACAAGTTCAAAGAACACAACTGCACCTTTCATGAGGAGAGATGAGGAGAGATGAGGGGAGACGTGGGGAGACAAGGAAGGAGGCAGGCAGACGAGGGAAGATAGACATGAGGGGAGACGAGGGGAGAGAGACGAGGAGAGACAGACGCGGGGAGACACAGAGACAAGGGAAAGACGAGTGGCGACAGACAAGGTTAGCCATGGAGATGAGGTGAGACAGCGAGACGAGGAGAGATAGAGACAAGGGTAGACGAGGGTAGACGACGACGGGAGAGGAGGGGAGACAGACTTTCAATACATTCTAATACTACATATAACATAACAAGCACAAAAATAGCCCGAACATTACGTAACAACAGTATATCATCTTATTGAGGCCCGAGTGTTGGGCCCAAAACAGCTTAGTACGATGAACACGTTAACACTAAAATATAGCGGCAACCATGAGTAGCCCGCGGTCGTGAGCGCGTTCCCACGCCGCGCGTCACCATCCCTACCTGTCGCAGCCACTCCGGCGGCGCCCCCAAGCCCCCCTACCCCCCTGCCTCCCGCCCCGGCACTCGCGTGACCTCACTCACCCGGCCATGGGGTCGAGGACGATCGCCCGGGGCTCGCTGAGACCGTCGCTCACGAGCACGCAGCGGCTCGAGCCGTCCAGGCGCGCCACCTCGATGCGGTCAGTGCCCGTGTCGGTCCAGTAGAGGTTGCGCGCCACCCAGTCCACCGCGATGCCATCGGGGTGTTCGATCTCCAGCGATAGCAGCACCTGGGGCGGCACGGAATGGTGATGGGCGCGCACGTCACACGTGCGAGCACGGCGCCACGTGGAATACGCCGGCGTGACGGTTCCATTCCAGCTGCGGGCTGGTGAACGATGCCATGTAAGAGTGGCACCGGCTGACTGCATGGCTGCCTTCCCCCCCTGCCTCTCTGTGATTTCCTCGCCACGCCTCCGTAATGATGTAAATCGCCCTGCATAAGGGCGTCTGCTAAATAATAATTAATAGCAATAATTAATAAGGGTGAGAGTGTGAGCGACTAAGAGAACGAGTGTGCAACTGTAACCAAGTAACTGGAAATGACAGTGAGTAAGCAAGCAGGCGAGCAATCGAGCAGGTGATAGGATATGCAGACAGGAGACAAATGAGCAGACAATCAAACAGGTGAGCAGGAAAGTGGGTGAGCGTTCAATGAGCGGGCATGACAGCGAGTGGGCAAGCGGGTGAGTGATCAAGCGGGTGAGTGATCTAACGATCAAGCGGGTGAGTGGATTTGCAGGCAGGCGAGAGAACAAGCCGATGGACGAGCTAGCGGAACAAACAGGCGCTGTCGCACCTCGCTGGCAGAGCCGTCGAGCCTGGCTCGCCGAATCGTCTGGGCGTTGTCGTCCGTCCAGTAGACGTAGCCGCCGCCTTCCCCGTCGGCGGTGCCGTCACCGTCGCGGGGGTGCCGGTCGACTACGTGGTGCTCGCCCGGGTGGAAGTCGAGGGCGATGGCGTGGCGCACGCCCTCCAACGGAAGCACCACTGCTGTGAAGTCGGGCGTGTCCAGCGAGATCGTGCGCAGGTCCGTGCGTCGCGCCAGCAGCAGCAACTCCGCGGGGCCTGCGACACGAAGGCAAAGATCCCGCGTGCAGCCTTTAACAGACGGTAGGGTCACGTGGCGCTAGCGAACAGCACCTGTGAAGGCTGGCATGGTGAGCATGCGGGGGCCTGCACCGTGCTGATCTGCGTTACACGTGATTGTGCAAACGCCAGATTGTGCCAGTTTACGTTTATCTTCGAGCCATCATTATCGTCACCAAAGTTATCGCCATCAGCGGCAATGTATCCACTCCTAGTTGGAAGCTACCCAAAGCCATCACCATCTCTCCATGGCCTGGCCAGTGAGTGAATTTTTCAAATAAACGTGATTAAGAAAAAGGGGGGCTTACACTATGCACAAATGATGACATGCTCTCTAGGTACCATATCCTACAGGACGCTGGTGACAATGGTCCTCCACAAATCTTTGCCATGTAATGTTCTTAGAATGTCCACTGCTGACATGTTCATGCATTTCGAGATATTCTTAACATACATCAATCTCTGTCGTCTATGATATCTTTCCTTTGATTTTTTCCAGTTACAAACAGATTTTACAGTTCTAATGTCATTAGATTGTCTCGTTCTAATGTCATTCAACGTCTTCCTTCAACATCCAATTCTTAACAAAATGTCTTCATTTGAGGAGTGACTGTCCAGGATACCTTCAAGATGCATCTAAAGAACCACATTTCAGTTGCTTGAAGTCTATTTTCCATACTTGGTGATATTGTCATTCTGAAGCATGCGTGAAAACCACATAGGTGGTAACATGCAAGATTTGCAATTGTCATTCATCGAGCCATGAAAACCCACAACAACACAGCATTAATTTAAATTGTGAACTAAACTTATTTCTTCGTGACTTCTATTTTCAAATAAACAATTTTATGCAACGCCAACACATTCAGAGTGGACCGTTAATATATATATATTTAAGCGTGTGGACCATCAAGGGGAGGGGGGGGTATTATTTTTCTCTGCATGACGAACAGTGAGCAGTATGTACAGGGTAGCTTGGCCGTGTCAGCACCGCAGGGTAGAGACAATGGAGTCAAGCTTTATTGCTTCCTGGAAAAGCATGTGCAGTGTGTTTTCATTGCCGTCACTAATATCGCTGTTATTTTTACAGCAAGTTTCACAAAGTGAAATTGAACAGTGATCTAGGGTCATGGTTAAACGTTGCCTATTTTAAGCCCCTTCCTGCAATTCTTAGACCTGCCGCGGTTCCTCTACTCCACCCCGCTCCCCCGCTACCAGTAGCCCCGCCATCCACACCCCCACTTCCTCCGCTCACTTGAGAACGCTCCAAAAGTGTTTGTAAAATAGCTTTCCTTATTTTACACTGGTGCAATTGCGCTATTAACATCGGCTACACGGGACACATGTTTTAGCTACGTGAAAAATGACAAAGTCTGAAAAGGGTAGTGTGGTATCACCCGACCCTATAGCAGAGCCCCTGACAGGTGATATCAAAACAACTTCAGAGAACCTGTAAACTGCATCTTTTACAAATGTAACACCTTCTCACATGCCCTCCTAGAGGGGATGTTTGTCACATGGAAGACACTTTAATTCGCTTCCCAGAGCTGAAATACACCTCCAACAAAGTCAAACTTTACATGCGGAATAGCGGCAATAAGAGTATCCCGCCACGATACTCAAAAACACGGTTGAGAATACGGTCATATTGAAATCTTTACAATATTTAATTTAACCTTCTGACCTGACCAATTTTGATTTCAGTATAATGATACATGCTTTGTCTACATTCATCAGTGACCATACCGAGACCAGCAGCTCACCAAACCCGAGAGCCTGGTTCAATCTCGGTTGACAGCTGAAATCCACACCATAGCCCAGGATCTCAGCGGCGCCGGCTGCGATTCTCTGTCGTGGTAACATCCTGCCGATCAACGTAACCTCCTCTAACTTCCCCGGAATCGTAACACTCCCTGGCCTGCCCGGGAACGTTAATCATGAGCAGGGTGACAAAGATCACCGTTACGGCAGGTCTTGTTGTTGTCTAGGAGCCGCACGCCGGTGGGACAGGCGCATGTGTAGAACGGCTTGCTCGGGGACAGCAGGCAGAGGTGTGAACAGCCCCCGTTGTCGTGATCGCAAGGGCTCGTTCCTGGGACACGCGCGTATGGAACAGGATGGAAAAGCACAAACACGCACACTTGAGCACGCAAGCAAGGACACGCACACGACACGGGGAACTAAATATCAAAATAGTTGACGGACCAAAATATTGATGATTGCTTTGAAAAGCTGCTCTCCAGGGACAGCCGCGTCGTTCACTTCCTCTCTCCACCTCGCGACGTTTCGCCTCGCACGTGAGAGGCATCCTCAGGCGCAGTGTCTGCCTCTAACGTGTGAAGCGAAACGTCGCGAGGTGGAGAGAGAAAGCGAACGGCGCGGCTGTCCCAAGAGAGCAGATTTTCGAAGCAATCATCATGCATCGAGCCGTGAAAACCTACATCATTACATTGGGCCAATAAATTATTTACCTTCAGGTTATATTTCCCAAAGATATCCCGCTCTCATAATTATTGTTGCACCAGATCTAGAAGCCAACAGAGCAAGCAGGCTATTAAGCAAAGCCCTTCCCCCAATGCCTAATCGCAGCCTGATGGACACTCTGAGGACCGGCCGGAGGCGGCGGCGGCAGCAGCAGCACGCCTTACACGCTCCCGCCCGGCGAGTCTGGAGGCCCCATGGGTCGACAAACACGGAGAGGGGGTGCCGAGTTGGACTCGCTCCAAGCCGAGCAACTGTCGCTGCCAAGCGCAGACATGACACGCACCGAAACGCCAGCCTCGTGACCATTCTCCACCCATTCCCTGAGAGAGGGGGAGGAGGGGGCCCGGAGACCGAGAGAGAGGGAACGCGCGTGCGAGCGTGCGAACGATCTTGGCCGAAAACTAAACGCACGCTCTGCAAGGCTGCACACGTGTGCGTGCGCCGGGTCGCTTGGCACCGAGAAGAGGACCGGGTTTGCCAAAGCTGCACGAGTCAGACGGGGTTTGTTAAGTGGCGAAATGCGAGAGGACGCGCATGGATTTCAGACGAGGGCATCGATAGGTTTTAACACAAAGCAACGGGCGCGAGTGGCCTCAAAGCCTTTGTGTGCTGGAAGAGCTATGTCTCCCTCCGCCACGATGCCCGTTCGCCAGCTTGACGGTGTGCGCGAGCTAGGCCGAGGGGAAACGGTGCCGTCAGGCGAAACAACGTCACTTGTTATGTGGATAATGGTGAGAAAGCAAAGCTTCAGTGAGCACCGCTGCAAGCTTGAACGAAAGTGGCAGAAAATTACATCATAGCATTCACAAAACTAATCAGATCTGCAAACATCACGCACACAAAATCTGTAGAATAACAATCCCACTGTCAGCAAGTCACGCTGAGAGTTGTGTGTTTTGTTTTTAAGAAAAAAATAAACCACAGCCATGCGAGTCATCGGGATTTGTCCTTTTTGTGATGATAGAAATTGCTACAAGAATCGATCTCGAGGTCTTGACATTGTCATGAAAATTTGGGTCGATGTGGGAGTAAAAAAAAACATGCTGATGTAGTTTAAGGGTTAAAGTCCACCACCATGTTGTAACCGTGCACTGTGCCATTGACGCTAACTCACCAATTGATAAGTCTGACCTGAATAATAATGATAACATTCATAACGTACGCAAGTTCCACACCCGGCCATGGACAAGACACGGACACGGAGGAACAAGAAAGACAGAGAAGGGTGGAGTCAGCCAGGTCAGCCGGTGCCAACCAGCAAGACTTTGCTTTCTATATATTGTGATGTTATCGGCCGATGAATTAATGAGCGTTTTTCAGTTGACAGAGGAAACCGGAGAACCTAGAGGAAGCCCTCGGAGAGCAAGGGGAACGTACACGAATGCCGCAAAGATGCCCCGAGGCAAGTATCGAACCATCTCCGGCAGGACTTTCTGTGATGCACAGATGTTACCACTGCGCCACGCTGCCAACCAGCGAAGTTAAGTAAGGTTAAAAATAAAAACTCATGAAAATACAGTGTGAACATTCATCCTTGAGACTACTCACAACGGGTCATTAACTATTACTTCTAAAGGCTCAAGATCACTTCAGAACTGCAAATCTAATTGTTCTAAAATGAGTAACCTCAAAACAATACGTAGACAAATGATTACCGTTGAAGTTATGATTAAGATGAATTTTTAGCGGGGCAGTTGTTGTTATTGCTCTTGCCAATTCATATCAGCCAGCATTAACAGCGAGTCACAGCCAATGGTACAATTGAGACGACCTAGTTAAAGCGGAGATTTAAGACTGGCAAAACAAACGTTCGCGACTGGGGATGCCTCTAACGTGTGAGGCGAAACGTCGCGAGGTGGAAAGAGAAAGCGATCGACGCGGCTGTCCCGAGACAGCAGCTTTTCGAAACAACCATCATGCACCGAGCCATGAAAACCTACATCGTTACATAACAAACGTTCAGCAAATGCTGAGGGTTCCCTATCTCCATCGACCGCTCTGAACCAACGGCAGAGACTCCACATGCCCATGGCAGGTGCCAGTATCACTATACGACAACCCATAGTTGATTCGAGTCTGGGATTCAAACGCTAGACCCACTCGGGTCTGGGTTCCACGGACGACTTGGCGGCGCTTGCGACCCAACGATGGGAGGCGACCCACCGGTTGAGAATGGTAGCACTAGACCTGATTGAGTCAAGCAATTAAACCAACATGGCCATGGGGCCAATTAATAGGCTTTAATAATTACTTTATTGATCGACTGCTAGATGATGGCTGCCCCCTCATGGTATGAGTGTCAAAGGCGTTATGTTGCTATGCTTCTCCATGACGGGTTAGCGACCAGTGCGGAGGAGGGGGGGGGCTGCTACGATTAGTTCAGTCATCAGATGCCTGATGATTGTACTCCTGGGGATGCCGCCAACGTGGGAGACGAAACGTCACGAAGGAGAAAGGGGAGAAGCGGTTTGGCACGATCATCGCTCGTGGATCACCGAGATAGCCGATCGGCACAACTGCTGCGTGCCGAACTTCGCCGGGTGGCACGACCCGGCCGGCACCGCACGGAGGGGCTACCACTGACCCGCGGGCTGGCGCTGGGGGCTGTAAATGTGGATGTCCATGGGCGAGTATATGTTGGAGAGGATCTCCTGCCGGCGCTCGCCCGTCTCTTTGTGGCACGCCTGGATGGAGCGCGTCTGCCAGTCAGTCCAGTAGAGAGTGTCGCCAAACACCGTGAGCGCAAACGGGTGCGGGAGATTCCCTGCAATCACGTCTTGTCTGCGCCATCGCACCGGCAAGACAAGAAAAGGCGAACAGAAGGCAAAGGTCAAAGTGAGCCCATACTCAAAATACTGACCGCAGCGCTCCTTCCCCACTCCAGCTTCATACATGCATCAGCGGGTTGGAGAAAACGGGGATAAAATCAACATTCAGGACAGCAGAAGAGAGCTTTACTCTTGCATCCCATGCTGGACCCCACCCCCCCCCACCCCCCCACTTTGGTTGTTCTGATTTACTTACAAGACCGATGACAGTGAATTATTTGCCACCCCCACTCGTTTTCCAATGGGCACTGCACAATTCACAGTCATCAGGCCCCATTAATAAATGGGAACAGTAAATATTTCAGAACTTGGGTGGTACCGACAAGCAAGACATCTGGTCAGGGCTCATGGGTACCGGTCTCCTCTGGATTAACAATGTTATAGACATTAAAGTGTTATTTTTATTATTAAAGCAACCGGCAACGTTAAAACAGTAGCGATTATTTGCGTCAGGCTCCAAATAGAGGTTGACAAACACAGAAGCTGGGTGGCCTGACATGTCATGTGGTCACTGCTACGGCAGCAGTTGGGGAGGGGGGGGGCGAGAGTCCAATATAATAACAAGAGAAGTCATCAGGTCTACACGCGAGCAACAATGTGATTGCTTTGTACAGAACTAAACAAACGGGCACGGAGGAAACAACTCGGACAATTTGATTGGCACGCAGCGACGCACAGTCTGCCCACTAATGCTACTTGGCGTCGGCTGAAGCAGACGAGCAGTTACAGGAAAGCACCCGCGCCAACGCATGCGCACTAAGAGCCAATAGTTCCGGGACCAGGCTTCACTTACGCAGCAATTTCCTCCACGATCCAATTTCGATTTGTAAAGCATCTCACTGCTTCTAAAAGATGTTGTACACAAAGGAAGGATTTTTTTTTCTTTTTTAGGAATCAATCGGAGGTTGAGATCACAGCAAAGAGCTGGAAAGAAGTCACGGTGTTAGAAAGGGGGGCAAGCCGAGGAAGACTTCAGCACTGTGAATGTGTGAATGATGACAACAGTGACACAGACATGGTCATTTGTGCAGAGGATGGATTTGAGGTTGAACTTTGGAGACTTTCACAACTCTGAGAAAAAGTTTTGTTTTTGTTAAACACATAGGAGGGTTAAATTACCATTCACCCCAAACAGCCAACCATCCGCCCCTCATCATTCGGTAAATAGCCTCAATTACGGATCGCGATTTCGACATGGCTATGCCTGCGGTTGCCAAACGTGCGAGCACAGTAGCATACGCAGTGAATGCGGGTGCGTGGTGGTAGCGAACGCGGTTAAGTTTAGTGGGGTGTGCACGGGGAGTGCAGTGTGCCACACCGTGCGTCGTTAGCACAGCACCGCCGCAACGCGCCAAATATGCCCGCCGTATGCGTGTGCACACCACGGACACCGTCACCGAGTCACCGACCGGAAGGAGCCGTCCAGGTTGCAGCGGTGGATGTAGTTGAGCTTGGCGTCGGCCCAGTATAGCTTGCCGCCGTCGTAGTCGAGCGTGAGGCCGTTGGGCCAGTTGATGTTGTCGATGATGAGTACGGAGCGCGATGTCCCGTCCATGCCTGCCCTCTCGATCTTGGGAACCTCACCCCAGTCCGTCCAGTACATGAAGCTGAGCGGGACAACAGCGGGACAGACACCGTCCCGTTAGGATTCCACCATGCGGGGGTCGCAAGGAACAACGCTGTCCGAGTCGCTGTGATTTATGGGTCAGGTTCACGTAAGCATCGAGTGACGTTCGCACTGTAAGACCATCCGCCACCCGACGAAGTCAAATAAATAAGATGGTGATGTGTACAACCCTTTAACAAAGCACCGATTATTACTGCCTCCGCTCACCGGTGGGATAAAACACACTGATGTATCAAAATCATTTTTTGGGAGTTTATAACACTGAGGCAGGGCACCTCACATAGACAATCTATTAAACTTTCAATCACCATTCAAAAGCTTGCCATTGCCTCCAATATGAAGGAGGCAATGGCAAGGTCTCCTGCAAACTTCTTTTTAGATTTGCAATTTGCATGATGGCGACCGATCCTCAGCATCTTTAGGACTTAACCCAGGATGCAGTTTCAAGTGATACATCAGACATTCTTTCCATATTAGTTTTGTGAGCATTGTGAGGCTCGGCATGCAGGACAAGTTCCTGACATCATCATTACCATAATAATCACACAGCTCTGCTCTCCATATTTTATGTCCTTCATTGATTTATTGTCAATATTTTAATGATGTAGCTTTTCACGACTCGATGGAGGGACAGGCAGCGATCGACGCGGCTGTCCCGAGAGAGCAGCTTTTCGAAGCAATCATCAGTCATTATTTTACTCATTTTACATAATTGATCTACTCTGTTGCTGACATGCCATTCTCTCCACAACTCTGTGCAACGCTTTGTCACCCTCGAGTGAAAAGCGTTCTAGAAATGCTAAATATTATTATAAAAATACAACATGAATTCATCACCAATACCCGCTTAATCCTGTATCGAGTCATAGAGGGCCGGTGCCTATCCCGGCCAACAGAGGGTGCAAGGCAGGGGAATACCCAGGAGGGAACGCCAGTACATCGCAGGGCACACTCTTCAGGGTAATTTACTCAGCAGGCCAACTAACCTAGAGAGAAGCGTGTCTTTGGACTGTGGAAAGAAACCGGAGTACTCAACGAAAACCCACACGGACACGGGAAAAACACGTAAACTCCACACAGAAAGGGCACCCGAGCCGGGAATCGAACCCAGGACCTCCGTGCTGTGAGGTGACAGCGCTACTCGCTGTGCTACCGCACCGCCCAAAGCAATCATCATGCATCAAGCCGTGAAAACCTACATCATTATATTATTATATACTTCTTCTCATCTCATCTCATTATCTGAAACCGCTTAATCCTATATAGGGTCAAGGTGAGCCGGAGCCTATCCCGGAAACACAGGGCGTAAGGCAGGAATACACCCGACGACGGGACGCCGGTCCATCGCCGGGCATTGCGGGACAATTTTAGTCTGCGAGCCAATCAACCTATCCAGGAGTATGCTTTTGGACTGTGGGAGGAAACCGGAGTACCCGGCGAAAACCCACGCGGACACGGGGAGAGCATATATATACTTCTTCAGACAGTCATTCATTGGGGCATCTTGGTCACGGATGTTGCATGTGACTGAGATGTGAAAATCAAGCAAGTCCACAACACAGTGTGCTCACCACTGCACTCGACCCCTCTACTCTCTCGCTGTCGGGGAAAGTAAATTGGTTTTTGGAAAGGGTTCCCAGGTGCGTTTGTCTTCGCTCGTTTCCGCTCACGTCCAGGCTCCCAGATGTTCCTCAGCTTCCAGTCTTGTGCACTTATGTTTTTAAGCGAATCGTTCCTTCTGTTTACGCTACTCAGTGAGTCAGACCACAACACAGCAATCTGAAGGAGTCTTGGCATTGCTTTCATGGAACAGTGGACAGATCACGGCTGATGGTGATAATGTTGCGGAAGGCTCGGTTGTTTCTGTAAGTGTGCAGTGAAGCCGGGGGGCAACTCGAGTCACAGGATAAAATCTACGCACGAGCGAGGGTTGTGAAGCACTCGGAGTAAATGCGACTGCCTACTTGCTGTACTGCCTTCTGCTGAGAGCAAAGATGAAGAAATCTGTGAGCATGCAGGGCCCTTCTGAAGTGCTGGATTACAGGAGTGCGCCACCACACCCACACATGCCTGTGTGTGTGTATCTTTGTATGGACACGTGTGTGCGCATGTGTGTGAACGGGGAACGCGGAGGCTAAGTGGTGAATGTGCTGGGTTACTAACCTGGCGACCCCATTTCGAATCCCGCTCACGACAAACACCAATAACGGGTTTTTTTTCTGAAGCAGTCCTGGGCCTTCGCTAGATTGATTAAGCCTCAAACGAGTACCCAGTGTAGTCTGTAAACATTGCCACTGGGAAGAAAAAGGCGGCCTGGCGTGGTGCTGGTCATCCACCCCCTCGAATGCCATGTACTACTACATAGGTGCTTGATAACAGCCAGTGACCCTACAGTCTGTTAAGGCTATACGGGGGATCTTTGTCTGTGCGTGTGTGTGAACGAGGATCTTTGTCCTTTGTGTACAAGCATGCGCGTGTATGTAGGTGGGGAGGGGCATCCCACTGGTTTGAGCACAGTCCTGCAATCCCCCACCATCCGGGTTTGAATCCCACCCATGAATAACATCGGAAGGTAAGCGATATCCGAACTGGTCTTGGATCCCTCCTAGGTTGACTCAGCCTTATATGAGAACAGAGTACACTGCATGAACCAAGCGAGGCAGAGTAAATCCATACCTACAATTACACACACTACTGCCATGTTCCTGGACAACTTAACTCGAACCATACCTGGCTGCTTTTGCGTCAAGTGCTGATGTTTACACAATGGGTTCAGCAATTTCAAATAAATTCCAAAAAATGTTTCACGATGATCCACCAACCCTCGTCTCCAAAGCACTGGATGTGCAGGTATGGTTTTTCAAGAGGCCAAAAATTAGAGTTCTTTCCAATGCACGGCAGAGGTTGCTCAGCATGTCAAACGTTTCGCCAAACGCGCCCATAGCTTCTTTCAGGAAAGCACTTATTTCCCATTTCCGAATCTGCGTCTCGCACTGCCAGAGAAAGCGACTCTGTTCCTGTAGATGCTCCGAGCAGCGCGTGGAGCTGAACATCTGACATCACGCTGGGAAACAAGAGACAAAAACCTCAAAATGCATCGGAGAGGTGCGCGGCACGCTCGGGAAAAGTCACATGAGCAGTGGCGTTAATATTATCAACTATGGGGACCTTTTTACCGGTATAGAGATGATGAAAAACTTAAAACCCTTCAACCTTTCCAGCAATAATACAGATGTTAAAATGTTTAAAACCAAAGAGACACCTTTTGTAGGGCATCATGTTTGAAATACTGTTTGTGGTAAAACGTGCAAATCTCTTGTTATTGCAAACCTGATGCCATATAAAAAAGGTGCTTATTTGGCATTTGAGCATCTAAACACATCCTACATTACTGCCTGCATGGGAGTCGAAACATCGCAAAGGATAGCAAAGGAATGCTGGATACGGCCACCCCGAAAGTACAGCGACGGAGAGCAATTCTAATACATCGAACGGTGAAAACCTCTCGGATAAACGGTAAAGCATCATCTCATTTTCAGCAAAAATAACGTTATCGTCACCACAAACGATTTCCACGTGATTCGCACTTGGTCGATATTCCGCCGCGCCTCGCGGCCGACTGCCAAGTGGGCGCCGACGGGGGCGGTGTAGCCGGCGCTCGCCAATGCGCCAACTACACAGTCCCCGGACCTGCTGTCGCAGAACTTCATGCGCAAATATGCAGCCAAGCTTAATGGAGCGGAAATGTTCTGCCGTGCTTTTGCGAGTTAAGTCATAAGAACTTGCCCCTAAGCAGGAAAACTATATTTCATCCACCCAGGATATCTGCATTTAAACTGCAATAAATCACAGACGTGGGGTTTATTTTTAAAAGGAGGGGGGGGAGAGGCTCAAAGGTGGGGGCAGCGAATAAAGATACAATTTTAACCTTCCTGCGCAAAGAAAATCATCATAGTTGCTTTCATGGCAACAGCGGCGACCGCCATAGTCTAATGACAAGTTAGGCCAATTATTTAATGGGAAAAGTAACATGCAAGCGTTCGTATGCTTAAGGTCACACATCACATCTGCTTTGACAGTATAATTTGTTATGGCCAAAACCAGACCATTTCAATTTCCACTGGCTGTAGCTCCCACCACCACCATCCCCCGTACCACTCTATACCCCCGCCAGCGGCCAGGCCCGACATTCACCCCCATTCCAACAGCATGCACCAGCGAGCACCCATTCAAACTCACTCGGGCAACACGCAAGGCTCAATGGCTAAAAGGAGGCGGCGGTGGTGGCCGTGGTGGAAGGGGGGGTGTAGAACCGAGTGAAGGAGGAGGGTAAAAAAACGTGCTTTCTTTGTGCTGCACGGCGGCAGCGGCGTGGGGGTTGGGGGAGGCGAGCGTGGAGGAGGAGAGGGCGTCACTGAACCACGGCTAGAGAAGGCATGCTTCACTTTCCCACTCCTTCGCCTGTCCGTCATGTAAAAGCCAACGCAACACCCCCACCCACCACCACCACAACCACCACCACTACCACCAGTCATCCCCACTACCGCAATCACAACGCCACACAGCTAAACACCAACTAAGATTTATTCATTAGCGAGTTTCCTGCACACGGCACTCCAACCCCCCCCCCCAGATTTTATTGTCACAAAGGCTTAAGTACAAAAAAAGCATGGTCACACGCGTGCGTACACACGCGTGTGCAGCACGGAACACGTGAAACCATATACGTGTGCTTTCATGTCGACCTTAGCGCTTGCGCGACCGTGCGAGTTCGCCGCGGCCGTTTCTGTTCGTTATTGTTACGGATAGACGGGGCTTTGTCTCTTTTTCAAGCCGAGATCTCCGTTGCGAAAGGGGAGGAGAGGGACGAGGGGGGGGTGCGGGTGGGGAGAGACCGTGTGTGCGCCTTAGAATGTTATCTCAGAGTTTAAAGTTCCCACCAAGGATCGTTTAACTTTATCAACATTTATCAGGGGAGCGCGGGACGATATGTAAGGAAAATGCTGGCGGAAGCCTAACGCGCCGCTCTTATTATCGCGAAAACGTCGATGATGGAACTTCCGTGCTGTCGATGTAGGTTTGTCACGGGTCGAAGTGCGATGCGAATTGCTCGCGAGTATGTTTTCGGGACGGCCGTAGCGAGCGCTCCTCCTCTCCTACGCGACGTTTCGCCTGCCACGTGCAAAAGCGTCGTCGGCACAACTCTTATGAAAACCGCGAGCAGTGAGAACCCACATCGATACGCACGTCACGTGTAAAACGTCGGAAAGGACGTGGAAGGAACACTTGACACGAATATCCTGCAAGAACAGCTACGGAGAGCAATTCTAAAAATTATAATTGACAACGCGAAATCATTTGTTAGTTCCGCACGTGCGCTTGCTGATGGCAGAATCGCTCGGACTGTCGCGATGCTTGCGCGGCTGGGCATAACCTCCAAAATCGCGCATCATTATGGTCGTCGTCTGCTTGGCCGTGCACCGCGGCTACAGCGCGAGTTGTCGCCTCGGTCCCACGTGTTAACGGTGCGCGCATGAAAATTAGATGGATGGATAGGGAGCGCGCACCTTGTCGTCACCGAAAATGCTTATACCAAATGGCAGTTGCTTTTGCGATTAAGGTTACGAGTCGAGTACCCGTATGGGAGGTCTGGTACCAAATACGGAACGTGCTCTGCTTACATCAGGATGACGTCGGAAGAGTGCTCAAAGAGAGTTGATGGTCGAGGAAAAGTGGGAATGCGAAACTCAATGAGTGTTAACGTTTCAGAAAAGTGGGAAGTAAAGCTGAAATCAGACAAAGGCCGCGGTGTTGAGCAGATAATATTTGTGCTGAAAAGAGATTCGAATCCAGTCATTGTGCATAAAGCACTTGCTCCTGCTCCATTACATATTTTAAAAACAAAAAAAATGTTATTGCTGCTGATTTTCCCTTCCTGTGCCGTTCTCTCCGCAGTTCTGTGCAGCGCTTGGTGACCCTCGGGTGAAAAGCGCTCTATAGATGCAATTATTATTCTATAATGGGAGGGGTGGGGTGGTGGTGTGGCGATCAGCACACTGTGCTGTGAACCAGCTAAAGTGAGTTCGATACCTAGCCAGGGTCAATATCAGCAGAGAGCCAAATCTGACCCAGTGCTGGACCCTCTCCCTTCAGCAACCCACGCTCACCAGGGTGGTGAAGCAGTCTGATAAACCCTGTGACTGACAACGCATGCGAGGGAGGAGGGGGGCAGAGCGAAGGCTTTTGTCAAGAAGTCAACTGAAAGACTGCAAAAAAAACCCAACCACATTTGTACACGGTTGCATGCGATGTGCGGTTTCTCGTGACCTCGCCAGCCACGAGAGGCCGCTACATTCATCGCCCGGGAGAATAATGAAGACACTCGGGTAGAACGACTCTCTGCGACGGACGCAGAACCGTCGGGCAAGAGACACGCCGTAGCTACGGCTGTCAGCAACCGGAGCTCCGTGTCGGCACCAGGCTGGCTTCAGGCTGGCTTCGCAGCGGCATTCCTCGAGCATCTGCTGCCGTGCGAGCAGCAGATGCTCATAGGGAGGCAAGTGTGCTACGTGACGTGAACGCACCCCCACGCACACATTACCCACCCCACTATGGGGGGGGGGGCGTTTGGAAAGAAAAACCACAGCAACCACAACCGCGGGAATATGAAAGCGCTAGCTCTGCGTTTGCATGAACGCAGCGTGTCGAGTCACCGCACCCTAATTGCAGGAGAAGGCCGCGTGTGACGACGCAAACTGTCTCATCATAATCATTGCCAGCCGCGATCGATCCACCGCTGGATGACGGTGCCGCCACGCCGCACAGGCCGCGGCGGCCGTTTGACCGTACTTCCACACGTCGGTCGTTGCCAGCTGATGGACACGTAGCTGTCATCTGCTACCAACCGAGTGTACTGGAGGGAGCCTATAGCCGCCACCTATTGCGCACAGAGGTAGCTCATTCCAAGCGCTGCACGAGGTCAAACTGCTACGCTTTCAAGATCTGGGGCATTCTGCGTGATGCTGACACGGGCACTTAACATTCGTTAACACACGCACATCGACACACGCGTACGACTTTAGAGTATTTTGCTGAGCAACAACGTGTCCTAATAGAATAACTTTACCCCTCATCCTTTAAGCTCATTGCTGATGATAATGATAAACTGCATCCACCTGTTAGGGGCCAGGTGTGAAAAAAGTCGAGTTTGTTTTGAAAATGATTAAATAAGAGGGGAAACTACAAAGATGGAGGGGGGGGAGACTCTTCAGAAAGCCGCACCATCCCATCTCACACTAGGGCCCGTACAACAAAAGCCTCTCTCTCTTAAAGAGACGCGGTGTTTTTCAAAACAGCCGCCGTGTCACAACGAACGCAAACACAGCAGTGACCACCCCCCTCCCTGACGAGGCCCCTATCCCTCCCCCACTCCATTTCGTTACCAACACTATTTTGTAAACAGCCGGCTTTAAAAAAAATATATAAAGGGGAGCGGTAAGAAAGCTCTTTTGCGCAACGTTAATTCGTGTGTGCGCTCGCACAGGGGCGAGGAGCGTTGCCCGCGCACCCGGGGGAAACGGTTTGCCGAAGACAAACAGGGTTTGCAGGTGTGTGTGTTTTAAACGCACCATCGCGGCCGTCCAAACAACAAGCGGGCAAAGACGGTGGCGTAAAGTGTGCGTAGTCTTGCCGCCGTCAGCTGCTGTGCTAGGGGCGGGGAGGTAAAGTTTGGGGAGGTGGTGGCGGCGGTGTTGCGGGGTTCTGTCGCATGGTCAATCTTTCACCCCGTTTACCAACCAGAGGCCCGATCCAAAGTCGAAAAGCAGTGAAGGTCACCGTTGTCAAATACTTTGCGCAATAAATAGAATCGATACGATAGCGGGAGCGCCATAAAGTAGGCAGCTGCGCGTGTTTCAGAAACATTAGCACCAATCGGCGACGGGCTCAATGGAGTTACAAACAAAACCGTAAAATCACCGTAACTCCCCTGGCTGATCGTTACCAAACTTAATTATGACCCCTTCATTAGGGGGCTGGGCAACAGCGGCGAGGGGGGGGGTAACGCAAAGGCGCCCAGCAGACTCCCGTGTATTCATACGAACGCGAGACCAGAAACCCCGTGCGCGCGTTCCAGCAAAAAGGCATTCCTGCATCCTTCTCCCCGCCGCTGGGCCTGATCCCGACCCGCGTCTCAATCCACCGCCCCCCCGGAGAGGGGATAAACTCTGTCAAATTGGGCAGCAGTACTGGGCGGCAGGATGGCACTGCCGCAGTAACATCCACGCCTTACAGAAGGGTTATTTATGCCCACCTCTGGAATCGTCCTGTATGGAATGTGTGTGTTCTGCCCCCATCCCTCGCCACCCCCGTTCTGTGTGGGTTTCCTCCGGGTTCCCCAGTTCCCACCCAAAACTAAAAATACAGTCCTTAATTGACCTATAATATCACAACATACAGGGACGCAGTGTCTGCCAAATATTGGCGCCGGTTAACTGCAGAGCTGCCTTCCCCATACACGCGTCTGTGGTTTCCTCACATATCCAAATCGTTCTCTTCGAACACAAACCTTTAACACCGGTCGAACACTGTGCGCGTTAGAAACCATACAACTAAATTACTGTGATTACTAAAACGTTGTTATTATCAAAATGTGTCGCGCGCATATCCACCCGTCCGTACAGAGTGCCATCGCCGGGCCCGTCAGCAGCTACAACCACACGTTTGGCGCCCCTCCGATCCGTCGGGGCGTGACGCCAGGCCATTCGGGACTATCTCCGACGTTTCACCGCGCTTACCGGAAGCTTCACCGAAGCTCGCCCGGCACGGCTCTGAAACGAGTCGTGCAGCTGTGCGGAGCTACGGAGTAAAACCTACACGGTTGCGCGAAGCAGGAGTTCGCGGTGCGCGTGTGAGTTTGGGATTCCTCTAAGTCGACTCGTCCTCAAATGCATACCGGGTGCGGTGCGTATACATCTCCGGCAGGGAGATAAAGACGGCGGGGCGTGATGCTGGCCCCCCACCCCCTCTTGCATCGTGCCACTCGCTAACGGTATTTAACCCTAGCAGTCTACTAAGGCTACACTGGGAATCTCAGTCTTTAGGATTCCTCCACCCAAAGTCTCTTAAGTCCAGTTCCCATGGTCTTCCTATGGTTCAGTCCACCTAGCTGTGATTGCCAATTCTTTAATATTGATATGTAAATTACACGACATTGTACGCCACCTGATAGGGGAGGAGGGGGCGGTGAGGGCTGCGGCGGAGAAAACTGGGGTTACCAGTGCCGCGCTACCGTTCATTATCACTACGCATCACTCTCGCGAGGCCGCAGCCTTGTAAGGATTCACTCTAATGGACATTGACAGCCATTAAGTAACAACGCGAGGGGCCACCAGCAATTCATTAGGAGAAATTGTTACCGAGAAATGCTCCTAAGAGCCGCTCTCTCCGGACGGCCATGCCAAGCGTTCCCCCTCTCCCCGCTGCGATGTTTTGCCTCCCAAGTTGAAGGCATCGTCATTCAATAGCCGGAATATCCACGCTGAAGACAATATCGGGCTCCTGTTGCGGTGTGTCTGATACAGTTACTTTTACAACAGAAATGCTGAACGCTGCTGCTACAGTAAACCCTCGATTAAATGGCTTAGGGCAGGGATGCACACACTTTTTCAGCATGCGAGCTACTTATAAAATGACCAAGTCAAAATGATCTACCTACTATAAAATTGCAGAACATATAGTCATTCATAAATATATTGAGAATTCTTTATATGAACCATATATGTTAGTATACCTTGCATAACTGCGTGAACCCATATTGTCCAATACAACTCTGTACATTTTTTGTCATTACCTTACTCTGATGACTTGCACTGAATGGAATCAGCCAGGGATGCATAGTCCGGACAGTAGCTGCTGACAGCC
>JAZEWT010000006.1:16104747-16129727 GCA_036362905.1 Mordacia mordax
ACTCCACACAGAAAGGCACCCGAGCCGAGAGATTCGAACCCGGGACCTTCTTGCTGTGAGGCGTCAGCGCTAACCACTGGGCCACCGCGCCGCCCATAGAATAACGTGGGAGAGCTTAAACCATTCTGTGGCTTTGCCTGAGCTGGTGAATTGCAGAAGTCCCACCCCATCGCTAAAGGATTTTATTTTGATTTTCTGCTTGGTGTTTGGTATCCAGGGTTTGCGCTGAAATGGTTCAGCGCTGCCCATCCTTTCCGCCGACTCGCATGCAATAACGCTGCCCGATTCAGACCTTGATACAATGGCAGCATCTTGGCAGCGTCTCATCGCTTGCGATGGAGACACCGGCACGTTCTCACAAAGAAAGTGACAAAAGCAACAGCCGTGCCGTACACGAGGCAAACAAGTGGGTGGCAAGCAGGAAATGGAACAGACCGAGGTGTTCTGGGATATTGGACTGGTACACACACTCCCACATATGGATTTGTTCTGTAACGATCACCACGCTACTACAACAGCCGATCGCTACCGATCGTCGGTGACGTAACCGCGGCGTACTCACCCCTGCGCCGGGTGCAGCGCGATGGCACGCGGCTGATCCAGGTCCTGCCACACAAGCACCTTGCGGTGCGATCCGTCAAGCTCAGCCACTTCCACGTGATTCGTCTCCGAATCCGTCCAGTAGAGCTTGCGGCCCAGCCAATCGCAAGCGAGCCCGTCGGGCGACACCAGCCCTGTCGCCACGACCGTCACCTGCGGCCACGCGCCGGCCCCCAGCGACGCGGGCACGCCCGCTGCCGCCGCCGCCGTTCCGTTGACGATGGACGCCCGCTTGATGGCCTCCTCGCCCAAGTCCGTCCAGTAGACGGCCGACTCCCCAAACAGGAAGTCAACCGCGACGGCGTCCTCCAGGCCGCCCACCACAACCACCGTGGAGTTGACGATGCCGGCAGCACCGCCGGCAGCCGCGGGAGGGCCTGTGGCGCCGTCCGGGCGCGTGGTTGCCACAAGCCGAACGTCGCGGCGGTTCGCGAAGAGGAGCAGCGGTGGGGGCGGTGGTGCGGAGCCTGGAGATACAGGGTAGAAAACGTAACAGGGTTAGAAAACGGTGGTCCCGGTACAACGATGGATTAGCAACCGTAGAAATAGTGGATCAAGTCATAAATTGTTAGTTATTTACTAACTGTAACAAACCGCCAGAATAAAATCTGAAACTTGCGTGTGGAGAAAAATTACTGCCGCAATACTTGTATTAGTTGCCACTTATGGGACAGTTTAAAAGTATACAATTGACACAACACTAGGTGCTTTTTTCATTTAGTCTGCTTTGGCCTGAAAGGACAGGTTCCTCAAATTAGGCAACCTCAGGCAACATTTCAAAATCGTCCTAATAATACATATGGCGTGACATTTCAAAAACGATTATCTAGAGTTGACAAGCCGTGCCCAAGTAAAAAAAGACCCACTCAATCTGTCCTCTTTTTGCACAGTATTTGAAAAGCAAAGGACATGTTTACACGAACAAAGACCCACGATTTTGTAAGAGGTCCTAACCATACCTCCGAAATCATCCCAACTGGACAGAAGTAAACACCACGTGTCATCTGAAGGTTGCCATTTTCTCAGATGCTTCGCGAGAGAATAAATTCACAACTAAATCAATTTCAAGACCAAAGTGAATTGATATAAAATGCCAATAAACAGCATCTGGTAACCGAATGGCACTTGTTTAACAAGTCTGGCTCTGCTGAGAGGCCCAGAATGTTACAACTCGTCCAGAATTTGCTCGCTTCAGCAAATGCTGCTGCGCATAACTTGGGACTTTAAAAAATATTTGAAAATACAAACAAGACACAAACAGGTGTTTGCTTATATATGTGACTTGGGAACACGTTTAAAAATATTTTTTCCTCGTTGATTGTAATTCTTTTACCTTGTTGCTTGTTGAACTGTCCATCTGTTATTCAATAGCAAGAACATTATTAATGTAGGTTTCCATGGCTCAATGTAAAAAACAATATTTAATCCCCATCAGGCCCCATGGTGCATTTTCAACCAGTGGGTCTCGACCCATCAGTGAACCGCGAGCACCACCGAATGGTCCTTGGAGACAAGATCCGAGTGGGCCAAGTGGGCCATGAGATGCAAAACACTGATAACTGTTGGTGTAAGGAACAGCCTCTAACTCTAATAACCCACCATCTCTCTTGGGCCTTTATCCACGCGGTGTGACGAAAGGCCGTCGGATGAAACGTCGACTAATAAATATTTTTTTCCTTCAAAGGCCACTGGTCATTGTTGACAAATGCACGACAACGCCGAGGTGTTTTAGCAAGAAAGATCAATTTTGCTGTTAAAACTCGTTCGCATTATATGCGCAGGGTGGGGGCCGAGTGGGGAGGTGAGTACTGGGGGGGGGGGCACTGCAAATATACGCCATTGTTTACGTTGGGCGAGCGATGTCAATCAGTGCTTTCCGCAAGTGGCTCTCCAGCCACCGACAACTCCGCCGCCACCAGGCTCACAAAGCGCACTCTGTTTGCCGGCCCGTTTGCTTGGCGAAGTTGAGCGTGAAATTTCCTGGCCCTGCCAAACTTCCAACGTTAAAACTAAACATCTGGAGATACAAAGGCCCGCAAAAGAGGGCACCGCCGAGGAAAATAAAAAAAATATAAGAACGTTTCTTTCTGCTGGGATTTATGTCACAGTCCACTTGCTTATTTTCATCTGTTTTTTTTTATCAAGGATGAATTTCCAAAAACCTCTGCGACGGGCTTCAAAAGATGCAGCCTTATAAGGCTGAGCGAGTTGCTGCTAAATTACCTTGTGGCTAATTTGTTTTTACAGCCCGACTAAGCATCCATAACTAATATTATTTTTTTAGGCGCCAGTTTTTCATATCGTTACTTAATAACGCACTTATCGCGTTAAATGAGATTATTTCTGTGCACAGCTTGTGTGGTCTCCCCCTCTTCTGCGTGGATTTCCTCCAGGTTCTCCGGTTTCTTCCCACAACTTAAAACACTGATTCATTGAGTGGCCGACAGTCAAACATAGGGTACACCGTCTGGCGTGTTGGCCTCAGCTCACCGTGTGGCTGTCTCTCCCTCCCAACTCTCTGCGGATTCATTTAGCGCTTCAGGAGCTCTGTGTGAAAGGCGCTACTATATAAATGTAATAAATTCTAAGCGTTATACTCTATCTGGGATTCGGATGAACATTCGCTCGGATGTCGAGCTCCTTGGAAAGAGAAGCTAAAATCCCTTCATTGTTCTTCTCATCCGGGGGGCGAAACGCTGATTACTTCGCGACAGTTGTTTTTTGATATATGTTTAATTAACAAAACATGTAACAGACCCATTAAAGTCACTGCATATTTCAGTGTTATATTGCTGTATAAGTTGTTAGCACAAACCGATTGTGGCAATCACAGCTGGTGGCTATACGCGAATTGAAACGTTTGTCTCGGGGCCCACTGACCGCCGAGAAATAGCGACTCACTCCGCGGTATTATTCCCGACGCTCGAAGAGAAGGGCGATACAGACGCAGGGGGCGCAAACACACCACGACTTCACTACACTACCTTCGATCCAGCACCCACCCCGCGGCCCCAGCGGTCTGCACATTCTCCCTTTTCCCCATCAAATTCCTCCCAACAGCCGGGGAAGAGATCTCAGGATAAGGGGGAGCAATAAATCAGGTGCGGCGGGCGGCGAGCAGCGAACAGCAGCGCGAGCCATCTCACTGAACCATCTGCCTGCCAGTCCCACGCAATTGGGGCGTCCCCCACAACCCAGTTAAGGCACTTTTTTTTCAGTGGTGGTGGTAGTGGTGATGGAGATGCGTCTGCCTGGATGTACGTAGACGTACGCGCGCATGTTTGTCAGCAACAGTACCTCAGTGGCTAGCGCACTCGGGAGACAAAGGTGGCAGGGTGTGATGCAAAGTCACCCTCCCCTCGTGTGCTTTGTCGGCCTTCAGAGGTGCTCTCTAATGGCACTTGACCCTAAAGTCCGTTAAAGCTATACGGGCGTCTTTGTCTTTGTGTGTTTCCCTTGAGCCGCTGTAAACTTTTACAGACCTTTGAAGAGAAAGTGACAAATCATGTCGTGATCACCCGATGGTATCTGCATCGTCTCTAGAGAAACAAAGCAGTGTTTTTACTGGCACTGTGGGTTTTTTTGGACCTGCGCAGTCCGACCACAAGGCACTCACAAGACGTACATATGTTGGGAGATAATTCATCATCTTCCTTATCGCTCCAATCGATCCACTGCTGGAGGAGGGTGGACTCTCCTCAAGTTGTCATTATCCCTAACGGTCATGCGATGCAACAATAAGGTCCGGCGCTTTCACAAGCTCATCTGGTCGTCCCATCTCTCCGGTAGACGTACTCGCAGGCGTCTGGTCTCCCTTGGCTGCCACTCAATCGCAAGTATCAACCACTGCATATCCTACAAGCCACTTGGCTGAACGGTGAAACGCGTCTCTCCAACCTGCACGTTCTACAGATCCCCGTGTTCCCTTTGCTCTTAAATAATAACGTACGGATCAGAAACGTGATCGGAAGAAAAGCTTTAAAATGTGCAGAGACGCGCGGAGTGATGTGGACCTGGAATTACAATACGGAGCTGGAAAAGTTACACTGTACTTTGTCTCAAGATGTGTTTAGGTGGGGCCGGCATTCGGATGTTTCACCAACTCCTTCCTTTATTTTATTTTTCAAACACAGAGCACCTCACAATAAAAGCGTGAAAAACCCGAGTGCGACAACCAACACCGACGGGGTGGGGGTCGTTTATTTTCTCTCCTATAGAGAACGAGAAATATTAAGGTGAGAATTAAGGCTCTCGGGTTACAGACACAGCTGTACTGCGTGTTACACAACCCGTGCCTTTTGAGAACCACCCCGGCTCGTATGTTTAATGGGCACTTGATTTTTCCGATAGCACACCTGTCATCCTCACATAACACTAATCTTTTACGCGCCGTGCGTACGCATAGAGACAAAGTGGACAAAGACCCCCGTTTGGTCTTATAATTTTTAAGAGCAAGCGCCGTTAGCGAGTACCTATTAAGTTCGGCACAGCACAAAAGAGGGCCGCTGTGGCCTTTCCACATCAGGGGCCTATGATTACACACCACACCGGGCACTCGTGATTCTGTGCCGCACAGGATGGAACGAAAATGCGTTAGCCGTGGACAGGAATCGGACGCAGGTCACACTATGATCACACGATGGGGTGCAAGCGAGTTTTCAGACTCGCATCTCAACCTAATGCGATTGAACCGTCGAGTGTAGGTTTTGCGTTATTAGTTTAAGTGTGTTGTTGGCGCATGCGTCGAGAATGTGCTAGCCTTCTGATAAGGCCTACGAGTGTGTTGCTGTTTGTGTGCGGGATCACAGTGTGTTGGGGTACATTGTCAAGAGTGCGTTGGCGCTGGAATGAACTATGAATAGTGGAAGTTTACACACGCAGATCTTCGTAGCCAATAGAAGGATTCATGACAGAATTTTTGGTTACGCCACAATCATCCGACCTGGTGAGTGCCGTGACACTCACAAGCAACACGACAATACTAAAGAAATTTAACGTTCACACGGGTGAACGTTTTACTGACCCATTGTTTCCGTTTCAGCTCACAGGCAAGTCGACGAAAAATTCTCACAACCAAATTTTGGCAATACATGGAAAATGTCTGGCATTTCATGAGAATGCATCAGTGTTGGGCTATCGGATCCGAGTGCATGCTTGTTGGAATGTGTTGAGACCAAGGGCTGAGAATGTGTTGATGTTGTAGTGCCACATCAAAGTATGCGGGGTGTTTGGGAACGGGGGTCTCAGAGCGTGTTGATGTTGGGCTATAGGTTATGAGAGCGTGAGTGTAAGGAATGGGATAAGAGACTAAGTGTTGGGGTATAGGATTAGATATAGGATTATAGTGTGCAGTGATTGGTATGCGTTACGAACTTTTCGAGGTATGGGCCCTAAACCAGTTTTATAAGAGTAAAGCAAAACCACAGCGGGACCATTAATAACCAAAAGCTCAAACACCACGATGTTTATGCACCAGTATGTTTTCTTAGCCCCTCGCACTCAACCCTCACCAAGCCAGCGCTTCAAAGTGCAGGTAGTGTGCTGCGGCGGTGAGTGTGACAAAGGGCCAACTCTGTGGACCTCATGGAGAGAGAAGGCAGCTGTGGCTTGACACCTACGAAACCATCACCACCCACCGCTCACAGCACCACAAGGCAAAGACAAAGAACCCCCCCCCTCACAGCCTAAACGGATTTTTGGGGCAAGTGTTGATAGCGACCACCTACGAAGGCAGGCGCCGGAACACGTGGGAGTGGCTGGCCCAGCACCGTGCTCTGTTTAGGCACGACCACCATATTACCCATTTGAGGCCGAGTAAATCTAGAGCACCGGCACCGCATGCACCGCCACTGCGTTACGTAAGCTAGAGCATGGGGCCGAGATACCGGAGAGAGCGAAGATCTTTCGGCAAAGATAGCGAATAGCTGGCACCCGTGGGTCAGGCATAACAAACGCGCTAGCTCTTCAACGGGCTCTCTTGTTTGTACCGCATGCTGCGCAGTATGGTGTTCGGCGTTTCGGCACACGGGCCAGGTCGGAGCTTCTTAAGAAACGCGCGTGGGTGACGATGACGTGTGACAGGGTGAGCAGGTTGGCCTTGCTCACGCATAGCGGGTTTTATCAATTTAAAAGTGCCACCCGTGTTTAGGTTCAGTGGTGTTTTCAATGCGCTGCAGATTGTGGTTAACGACTATAATTGCGTTACTCTTCCTGCTCCCCGCTGTTATCAATCACCATCACAAACCAACATCGCTACCACAATCGCCACCATCACAACCATAATCGCCTTCATTACCATCGCCATAAACCACCAACACAAGCCTCACCGAGGCCCGCATTAACAACAAGAGAACCACCACTGCTCTTTAGGGCACCACACTGTAAAAAAAAAACACGTGGAGGAGGGGTGGTGCAGCAGTTAGCACACTGGGCCATTAGCTGACAGGCTTGAGTTTGATTCCAAGCCAACTGAACCGGCCCTCCCCTCCACACCCACCTCAATATCTTCCCCAACCCGTACGGTGAAGTATGGTTAACCCACCCTAATTGGCAAAGGGCATGAGTATGGTTTACATAGCTCATGGTTTGCGTAGCAAAAACGCTTATTGTTGTTGATTAACTGTTCATATGTCGTTGTTGCCGAAGTGCTGTTCTCTCCACAGCTCTGTGCAGCGCTTTGTGACGCTCGGGTGAAAGGCGCTCGAGTGAAAGGCGCTCGAGAATTGCGATTATTATATTATTCGTATTAGGTTTCCGCATAGAATACAGTACGACCCGGTTTTGACCTCTATTAAAACAAGCTTTGGAAGAAATGAATGCTGCCCACTACTCTCGAGACAGCAGTATGCATTGGAAATTGTGGTTTTTTTTAGTGTTTAATTGATGCTTTTCATTACATATATGACTCTTTGTTTTTAAGATCGTCACACAAACATCCAGACTTAACGCATTTCCAGACACCTTTTACCCTCTGTCCGTCCGTTAAATCGAGGTTTGACTGCATTTTTGTCTCAAAGGGAAACGCTGGAACTATGAGTAATAATAATAAAAACGATTTACGAAAATGTATAAAATGCGCACAAATTCCACGACTGGGCATGGACGACACACGGAGGCGTAGCGAGGAATATGCGGGGGGGGGCGGGGGGTGCCGCGCAGTTAACCGGCGCCAACATTTGCCAAACATTGCGTTCCCGAGGTGGACATCGAACCGCCTCGGGGTAGGACTTCCCGTGAGTGGCTGCACCAGCACCCACCCGCTTGCGAGCAGGCGACACTTGCTGACGCGTCAGCTTGACGTGCAAATCGTTTGGTTATTTATAGATCATTGTTAATGAGGAAGGTGGGCAAGCTTTTTTTGGGCTTCGCTCGGGGGCTCAGCCGTAATGGCCACGGGAATTAAGTTGTTGCGGAGGTTCACTGCGACGAGGGGCGTCGAGGATTACCTCGAACCACCGTGGCGGCGATAAACCCAAGGCGCAGGGGGGTGACAGCCTTGACAAACGTCCGCCGTTTATTATCGTTCAGTTAATGTTATGGTTGTTGATTTGCCGTTAATGTCGTTGTTGTTGACACGCCGTTCTCTCCATAGCTCTGTGCAACGCTGTGTAACGCCTGGGTGAAAAGCACTAGATGTGCAATTATTATGAATCATTATTATTACAGGTCTAACAACACCATGCTTAACACTTTGCAATATTGGGTATCCGGCATTTTTTATGCCGTATTTACTTGGCATTGATTTATTAGAAATGTGTACGTGTAACGACGTAAATCACCCTGGATAAAGGGCGTTTGCTGAAGAATATTACTTGTAGCAACGAAGGCCCTGACCACACAGTTACGTCCTTAGGGGGTTGCTTTAGCAGGAGGAGGTGCAATGGGAGCCCAGACCCGGTACATATATAATTCATCACTGATGTTAGCCGTGGCTGCAACCTAAACTCAGGTGAAGTGCGCTAATTCATCCTACGTTGCTCTGTTTTCTGTCACGAAAAGTAAATTATAAATTATGTTGTGGATCGCTGTGATAGTTAGAGGACCCATTTGAATGAATGAACCACATCATGCCGTGTGAGGATGTACACAAAGAAATGTTTGGGCGAAACAATCACCATAGCTCGATGACATTAAGGAATTCTCAAAAGTAAATCTCAAGAGTGCGGACTGCTGTGAATGTCGCATGTTGTAAGACTAGCCACTTGCAGTTCTTGCGAACAGATCTGATAAAGCCTCAATAAGTTAATGATGAACTTGTATCGGCACAAACTTCTAGTGTAATTCACAAAGCCGCGCCACACTTATCCACGCCTCGCCACATTTGACTGTACTTAACCCTAAACTCATACTTATGCGCGTAAACAAGCTGAAGCACGTATATACAATGCTCCACATCTAGCATAACATAACCATACTTCACCACGCTGGCCAGCACAGGTTGGTAAAGGTGGACGCTGGAATCGTCGGACAGTGCTAATCGTGTTGTCTTTTCTTCGAGTAATCTTAGATCAGCCTAAGCGGAACAGCACAAGATTTCCGAAGCAACTTCGGGCACGATGGATATCAATTCACAAACCGATCGCATGTAACTCGGGAGACGGCGCACAAGTCTCACGACCAGCGTAAGGACCCACGGTTATAACGTCGGTTCGGATGATTGTGGCGTAACCAAAAACTCTGTCATGAATCCTTCTATTGGCTACGAAGATCTGCGTGTGTAAACTTCCACTATTCATAGTTCATTCCAGCGCCAACTGCTTTCCAAAGCCGTTCTTCTTTCGAGGATGCCCGTGTCGAGTGTCCCCTCTCTCTCCCTCGCAAGGAATCATCCAATGCGGGAGGCGGAAACACCACAAAGGAGAGAAGCACTCGACACGGCTATCCCGTAAGGTCAGCTATGCGGAGCAACACTGGCCAAGTAATAATAATAATTGCATTTAAGCGCTTTTCGTCCTAGGGTGTAAACCTCTGCACCGAGCTGCGGAGAGAACGGCACGTCAACAACGACATTAGAACGGAAAATCAGGTACAATAACAAAAAAATGTGAGTTTAAGTATCCATTTCGGTGACGAAATCGCCTTCCCCTCGCACGTGGCGAGTCGGCACGGGCGGTGGTGCGCGGTAGCGGCGGAGAGACTCCCCGCAACGGCGCCGCGTTAGAACAGCCCGAGCAAGAATGATCGCTATTCAGAGCGCCATGACGTGTGGGCCGCGCACACATCTGCTGCGGCTGACCGCCGCTTACCCAGATAAGGCTGCTGCGGTGAAAATGGAAGGAAGCTGTGGGGCCGATTGCTCTAGATCTCTCTTCCAACCCGCTTAACCCCACCCCCACCCCTCCATACTTCTCTCTATGAGTCTCCTTTATTACATTCACTGTGAATATATACGTGGCGCGAGTAGGGGCTGAAATTATGGAAACAAATCAGGGTGCCTGCGGTGTGGGGGGTCCCGTGGAGCAGGGGGATTAGCGGGGAGGGACGCGGCATGGTCGGAGGCGTTATAAGACCGTGAGCAATGGTTTCCAAAACAAACACTAAGTGCACAATCACCCGCGTGCGAGCGCGAGTCCATGCGCAAGCGGACGGGTCAACAATACAACGGCGATTTACACAGCGTCCCTACACAATGCGCAACGCCAACCCGGGTCCCACACCTTAAACCCGGGTGGACCAACCACCCCCCACCCAGGTGGGCCAACCCCCACCCAGGTAGACCAACCCTCCCCACGTGAGCAAACTACCCCCTATCCAGCCAGGTGGACCGCACCAATCCCTTAGTCTGTCGCCACAACACAGATCAGCCAGGCCAGACGAGGGAACCCGGATCCAGACTGAGTGAGAAACCTCTGAACAGCGGTTTAGCGCAAGCCTGTGTAGGGAGTGAGTGCTGTTGTTTTCAAGTGGCCGCGGCGGGACAGATGGGAGGTTGTACGGGACCCAAATCCCCCAGTGCTAAAACAACACGGCCCATGGCATCTCCGACGGCCAACGTTCTCTTGTGTTGACCGGAGTCAACCAACTACTTGTTGGCAGAAGACACCAAACTGGCCACTGCTCTCGTTATTTGCACGGGCGGGCGAAAGGGACTGGGTGTGGGAAGGGGAGGCCAGAGTTAGGGGGTTCAGCTGAGTCTCTGAATTATTCACCGGGCAGATGGACGAATGGAGGTGGGGGGGGTTTCAATCGACTCACATCGAGATGCAAAAGTCGAAACTTCTGGGTCGTTTTTTTGTCGACAATACCCTGCGCACGCGACAAACATACATCCAGTATTGCTGCCTTGCCCGGATGATAATGATGATGGTTCGCGAGCCACGGTTGAGGTGCAGCTGTATTGGGGCTGGGTGGCTCAGACAGAGGGTTGTGCTGATGTCCACCGATCAGAGGTTTGTTGTGCCTATCACCACCACAACCATCACCACAATCTATATCATTAACGACCCTCGGGGGTGAATTCAACAAATACCACTTGGTGGAATGCAGTGGTCGTAAACCTGTAAATATACCAGTACTCGTCTTGGGAATGTGGAATGTACTACTGTAACTTCCACCACCGGCACAGGATTTCCATTTGAAATAAAAGCTGCCCGTGCTTCCTCGGGAAGGGTCCCCGACTCCCTCTGGTGTAACTGGGGTTCTGACGATGGAGTGTTTGGGTGTGATGATGAGGTTTAGTTGAACACAGCAACAGCACAATGGCAGCCTCGTGTACACAAGGGTCACTAATTCTGCACTTGGTACTAAACTGATATGTTGAGCAGTGTGGGCAGTGGTGTCACAGTAGTTCTGGTACTACACTATGAACCATACTAAAGGAGTTCATTTCTCAGTCGCAGTGACCATCGGTTGACGGGCGACATCTTAACCAGGTCCTGCCCCCCCCCATTCACTGTCCGAAATCAACCATCCTGGTGAAGTATGGTCAAACAATCTAAACGTTTAGATTGTTTGGAGGGGGGGTCTTCAGGAACGGAATAACCAAGGGCCACACAAACTACACAACCATATCAACGGTATTCCAGCAACAACACTGACGCCGCTAAATGGACTCAACATAAAATACCACAGACAACAACCTCAACAAACAATGTGTAATCATCGTGACAGCACTAGCATTACTGGTCAATGAATAAGATTACAATAGGTAAACAACAAAATTAATCATAAAAATAAAACATGAAAATAAGTTGACAGATAAGATTACAATAGGTAAACAACAAAATTAATCTTAAAAATAAAACCTAAAAATAAGTAGACAGAGCGCCAACTGCACCTCTAAACAACAAAAACTGCTGAGTGTTCGGACACGCAGACGCTATAGATACTGTACCCACATTGTAAATTATTGCACAACTCGGTAATAATAGAGGTAATACAGGTGCAAACATGATTAGACAAAAGGTTTGGCTTTAGACACCAGCACCCACGAAAGAATATTATTTACATGTTCTCCACGCCGAGCAGAGTACTGGGGGTGGGATACACATGCGGTACGTGAGGGCACAGACAAAATTATATATACACACTGCAATGAAACATCATTCAGGCAGAGATATTAACACACCATCGTGGCCAGCAATAAAGGCACTACAAGCAACACCATACACACACACACACAGACCTTCCAGCTTAGCCATACCGACACATACAACACAAATGTCAAACGTGCATTCTTAACATCACGGTAAGGTAGACAGACAGAAAAAAGAATAACGAATGAGAATAATACAATTGGTCACGCGCAAATTCCACGCCTGATCGTGAACGAGACACGGTCACGAAGGGGTTAGCGAGGAAAGGGCAGAGCGGCGAGGGGAAGGCAGCCATGCAGTCAGCCGGCGCCAACATTTGCCAGAACTGCGTCACTTGAAGTCGGCTGGTGTGCGGGGCTGCCACGTGGAATATTGGAACGTGGCCTTCAACCAGCAGTGGACAGGCCATGACTCACGATAACGTGGTAATGAACAGGCATGACCGACACTAACACAGGTCTCGATGCAAAAACATAACAGCCCAGTAACGAACCATACTCTATGTAAAGAAGATACCCATACCCAACCGTGACGGTAGGGATCACGAACCTGGCTAAGAGTTCGATTCCCAGCCGCGAGTGATATACAAACTGGTCCTGGACTCCTCACCATCAGGCGCGACCCCACGTGTGGAATCATGGACAAACTACCTCCACAACGGACATAAGCTGCGACTACTCGACGTGGGGAGGCCTTCATCCAGCAGTGGACGAGCAAAGAGCCATACATTATCAAGCACACGTAGGTGGTACTAATGCGTATTTTCCAAGGTGCGACGAAAGTAATATGGATCGATCGCAGTCAACACGATATAACCTCACAACAAATACTGCAATTCAACTAAATACCACGGTAACGATGTATATTTTCACGGCTAGATGTAGAACTGCTATTAAAAGCTGCTGTTTCGTTAGCCTGATGTGCCTCCAGCGCGGGAGGCGAAACGTCGCGAAGGAGGAACGCTCGATACGGCTATCGTCAAAGCGCAGCTGGTGAGAGAAATTACAAAACACGAACATTTAAGCGACGGCGATCACAACATGAGACAGGATACGAGAGACATCGACACAAGCAGCCCTCACCCACCAACCATTGGGACATCACCACACACGTCAACACACACAGAGGTCACATCTCGCGTGAAAATACCAACAATGAACAACATTAAATAAGCAACGGCGGAGAGCGGCAGATCGTGGCGTTAACGCTTCTTACAGCTGTAACACTACCAAATGCCAGCTCACACCACCAACACCGCACAACTAGACAGACAACCAGCCGCAACACAACACCCCAACAGCGCACAACGCACGGGTGTAAAAAAAACACAACCTCAAAAATCACGAGCGAGCGAGACTCCGCGGGGCCTACGTCAAAAGCCTCGGTCTCGCCTGGCAGCCTCAACCGCCTGGGTGCGCCCCGGAGTCGGGGAGGGTAGGGAGGGAGACGGGGGTGGCGACTCACCTCCCGCCAGCGAGGCGCACAGAGTCACCAGCGGCAGTAGAAGAGGCGGCCACATCGTACGGCTGGATCAGCAGGCAACCCGCGCCGCCGCGACCAGCATTCCCTTAGGATCGAGGCGAAAGCCTCGATTTTTAAAAAATCTTCGTCGTCGAATAAATAGAGTGGAGAGTCGCGGCGAAGTTTAACCCAGCGCGACCCGCGCTACTTCGCACCCGTGGAGCTTCTTTGCCGTGCTGTAAGCCGCGCCACTGCCTTCCCCGGGCCGCGTCACTTCAGTGGCGGAGGGATCCGCTGGGAGGGGGGCGGGGCGCAGAGAAGGGGGTAAAAGTAGTTTTGTCTCTGCAAGGGGGGGCGCGGGGGGAGCCAGGTGGGGGAAGGGGGAGGAGCATCCAGGTGGCCACGCCTCCCGGTCACGTGGTTTGGTTGTTTTGATGTGGTGTTTGACACCGCCCGCTGGACCCGAAACGTCTAAGGGGCAGCGACAGCAGCACCGTTAGAGAGTGCAAAACGAGCGAGCCTGCATGCCACACGTGCCTTGCGATGCACTGCTCCCTGGCATCCCTGCCTACCTGATCAATCGTCTCCAATGCGTGCAGAATGCGGCTGCGAGAGTCCTCACTCGCACGCCCATCCACGATCACATATCTCCAGTGCTGATGTCTCTCCACCGGCTACCGGTTAAATACAGGATTCAATTCAAGATCCTCCTTCTCACCTACAAGGCCCTCACTGACGCTGCTCCGACATAACATCCGTGACCTACTTCAGGCACCCTCCTCAACACTCACTTGTTCCGTAAGGCTTTCAAGCCCTCTGGCTAGGACTGCTGATGTGGCTCAATGTTGTCAAGCCGAGATTATGGTTTTCTGCCGACCTGTGCCTGCTCGGGAACATGTATTCCTTCTTTGTTTGTTGAAGAATTATTTTCTTTTATAATATTGCTTATGTTATGTCCTATAATGTATTGCTACTATTTGACTTCACGCTATGGGTACTTTTTGCCAGTATACATATATAAGATTAGAAAGGTTTTACCGTATCTGGCGATCTTAACACCTGCATAATCGCCAGATACGGTAAAACCTTTCTAATCTTATTTGACTTCAGTTGAACTGTCCTGATGTTGTTGTTGACGTGCCGTTCTCTCCACAGCTCGGATTTGTAAAAAATGAATAAACTAAAAAAACGCATTATTGTTGCTGATTTTCCGTTCTTATGTCGTTGTTAACATTCCGTCCTCTCCGCAGCTCTGTGCAGCGCTTTGTGACCCTCGGGTGAAAAGCGCTCTATAAATGCAATTATTATTGTTAACAAGACAACTTCGATCCTGCAATACGGGTCTGTTGCATGTGCCCAAATCGCACCTCCATTCGATGGGTGACAGCGCCTTTTCTCGCGCTGCTCCCAGACTCGAATGCTCTTCCATTGGAGATTCGGTCATCCGAGTCTCCCTGGCCATCTGCAGATCTCGTCTCAAGATTTACTTGTTCCATAAGTAAGATTACAACAGGTTTTACCGTATCTGGCGATTATGCAGATGTTAAGATCTTAACACCGGTTTTACCGTATCTGGCGATTATGCCAGATACGGTGTTGTAATCTTATATATGTATACTGGCAAAAAAGTACCCATAGCGTTGTTCCATAAGGTCTTCAAATCCTCTGGCTAGGACTCTTCATGTAGCTCACTGTCGTGCTGAGATGATGGCTCGCTGCCGACCTGCGCCTGCTCAGGGACACTTATTCCTTCCTTCGTTTGTTAAACAATTACTTTATCTCTTATTTTGTGTTCTCTAAATTATAGCCATTATTTGACTTTCAATTGAACTGCTCTGATCTTGTTGTTGTTGTTGTTGATATGCCGTTTTCTCCACAACTCTGTGCAGCGCTTTGTCACCCTCGGGTGAAATGCGCTCTAGAAGTGCAATTATTATAAACGAGCCGAGGAGGGAATTCTAGCAATAACCAGTGCGGAGAGGGTAATGAGAATTGCTCTTAAGAGTGGCTCTTTCGGAATAGCCATGGCGAGCGTTCCCCCTCCTCTCTCCGTTGCAACGTTTCGTCTGCCAAGTCAGAGGCATGATTCAGAAACTCCCCACATTGGAGGCAATATTCAGAAGTCTGATGATGATGATGTTGCCGCCAACGTAGGAGGAGAAACGTTGCGTAGGAGAGCGGAAGAATGCTCGCCACTGTTATCTCTAAAGAACAGCTCTTAAGAGCAATTTTCATGCATCGAGCCGTGAAAAGGTGGACGGGGAAGGTGTTGTGTGGTGTTTGAGTGAGTGGGTGGATCGATAGGTGAGTGAGTGGGTGAGTGGGTGAGTTTGTGGTTGAGCAGGTGAGTGGATGGGTGAGTGGGTGGATGAGTGGATGGATGAGTGGGCGAGTGGGTGGTTGAGCAGGCGAGTGGATGGATGTGGGTAAGTGGATATAGATGGGTGAGTGTTACCGGTAGTCTTATGGCGGTTGAACACAGCATGGGGAGCGAGAAATCAGTCTTGGGGACCTGAGTCTTCAGCAGCAGTGAAGTGAAGGTCACGGGAGCAGTAACCGTGGTGGTAGCGATAAAATCGTGATAAGGAGGGAACTTACCGCCTGTGGGCGAGTGACTGGAGTGAATTAGTAAGTGCTGGAATATAAATCGTTGACCTTAGTGGGCCGGTAAGCTTGGCAACCATCGTTAGCCGCGACCTATCCACTGCTGCATGAAGGCTGCGTACAGTCGCCACCACTCAAATCCAGGCGGTAGAGCAATTCGCCTCGCTCTACCAACAGCTGTCGTCCAATCACACATGAGCGACCTCTCCTCACCTCTAGGAGGGGAGCGGTTGTTCAGAAGACACATCCCTTGGGGGGGGGGGCGGCGGTTAGAGGTTTCGTGAATTTAAGCGAGAACAGAGAGCTATGTTCTCAACGGGTTTACCTTCCCTGAGCCACGTAGCGTAATCGTGCGTGTCGGTAAACGCCACGTGGCTTGCGACGGAGCTCAGGCAACACAAAGCGGGCGCTGCCACCACTCACTGCGCGCCATGCTCTCATAACGTACTCAGTCGTGGCAGCGCCAGTCCTTTGCTCCCTGCCCAAGCAGTTCAAGGGGTCCTCGATTCGTGGCGAAACAAATGTGCTGATGTAGGTTTTCACGCCTCAATTCAGGAGAATTTCCCTTAAGAACCTCTCTTTCGGGATGTCCGCGTCGAGCGTTCTTGCTTTCGGAGAAGCCGTGTTGATTGAAGGGAACTGTTTTCAGGATCCGTTTCGGAGAAGGAGGGTTCGTGTGGCAGTGGGTCGTGTGACTGAAGTAGCGGAACGGGTCTGGCCCGTGGGGCCGTCGGTTCCGCACGTCTGCGGTAGAGACTTGGGAGGGTTTTCACTGCATTGTTGCATTTTATATTATTATTATTTTACAGGAGAAAATAATATACAGGCGTGAGTCAAGCATCGGCATTTTCCCATTCATCTCGGCTACAGGACCCACGCGAATGGTCTTGTACAAAATAACTGCTTTGATGTTTTGATGTTTAATGACACTTTAAATGTGCAGGTCCGGTGTGGAGGGTTTTTCTTTTCTTCTGCATCTGGAACTCAAGGAGCAAAACTGGTGAAACGACGGATGAAAAAATGTGGTACAGGTTAAATTATCTCGGGTCTTTTTGCACGGCTCACCTACAGCTATGGATTGGAATTTTTCGAAGAGAAATCTGTACCTGTGTTTATTGAAAATAAAGCGCCCGATAAGGTGTCCTCGTCCTTCGACGCTTGGATCACACACCCTCGTGAGATCCGCAGCAGTAACAAGTTACTCACAGCGTCAGTCGTCCTCGATGCGCCGGGTCAGACCTCGCACACTAAGCAGGGTTGATCCTGGCTTATTGCTTGGCTCAGAGAATGTTTGCGAATGGCTGGGACTGTAGGCTTCAGCTTGGAGCTGGCCCAATGGCAGCAGTGGGTATGGCAATGATTGCCGAATCTTATCTGCGTGAAGCCTTTCGTGTTGTCTCCTGCGAGTGCTGGTTTTTCTCCTGGTTCTCCTTTTTCCTTCTCCGACAGTGCATTCCTAACACTTGCGAATTAAATTGGCCAAACATGCAAACGCAGGGCAGGACCCTTGACTAAGTATCTCAGTGCAGGGTATCTCTAGAGTCTTGAGATTTGTCGATGCGTTTCAGGGAACATTGGCATATCCCACAGAAGCCCACTTTTCTAAACATCATCCACGATCAATCCACTTATGGACGAAGGCCACCTTAAGCCATTGCCATATAACAGGTCTGCGATTCAACACTTTACCAGTAGCAGCACCAAGCTGAATTAATCTATATCTTGAGCTCTTCACGAATCGATTGTTGCAATGCACTACTGCCCAGCATCCCCGCCTACCTGATCAATCGTCTCCAACGTGTGCAGAATGCGGTTGATAGAGTCCTCACCCGCATATCCATCCACGATCACATATCCCCAGTGCTGGTGTCTCTCCACTGGCTACCGGTTAAATACAGGATTGAATTCAAGAACCTCCTTCTCACCTACAAGACTCTCACTGGCACTGCTCCGACATACATCCGTGATCTACTTCAAGCACTCTCCTCCATTCGGTGGGTGACAGAGCCTTGTCGCGCGCTGCTCCCAGACTCTGGAATGCCCTACCATTGGAAATTTGATAAGCCTGCGTCCCTGGGCATCTTCAAATCTCGTCTCAACCCACTTGTTCCGTAAGGCATTAAACACCTCTGGCTAGGACGGTTGATGCTACTCACTGTTGTTGTGCTTGGATGATGGCTCGCTGTTGACCTGTGCCTGCTCAGGAACACTTTTTCCTTCTTTTTTTGTTTAGCAATTAATTAATTTGTTACTTTATGTCCTTCGTTAATTTATAGCCGTTATTTTACTTTCAATTGATCTACTCTGATGTCCTTGTTGACATGCAGCTCTCTTCACAGCTCTGTGCAGCGCTTTGTGACCCTCAGGTGAAAAGCGCTCTGGAAGTGCAAATATTATTATAATTATTATTTCATCACTCCAACTCCACGGTGGATGTCCTCTCAGACCACCCTTCTCCGTCTTGTCTAGGGCGGCGTGGCAGGGTAGTGTGAAGCGCTGCTGCCTGGCTGTGAGGCAGCAGCGCTACACAGTACCCGGGTTCGGTTCCTGGCTCGGGTGCCTTTCTGGGTGGCGTTTACGCGTTCTCCCCGTGTCCACATGGGTTTTCCCCGGGTATGCGGGTTTCCTTCTACCGTATAAAGACACGCTGCTGCCCAGGTTAATTGATCTGCTGAGTAAATTGCCCCAAAGAGTGCCCTGCGATGTACTGGCGTCATATCATGGGCATAGCCCCGCCTTGCACCCTATGTCTGCCGGGATAGGCTCTGGCCCCCGCTGCCCTGTACAGAATTAAGTGGGTGTTGATAATGATAATCATCCCTTCCAGTGACGCGTTCTGTACAAGCCCACTAAGTTTCCTCAAAAGCCGCTATGATTTCTCTTCAACATGGATCCACTCTCTTATCCACACGTTTCTCTTCCTGTGTTTAAGTAAAAGAGTCGTATGCTCTAAGAAATGGGGTTTCACCATTACCGATTGAAACGTACACATGCCCACAGTCAGTTGGTGGTAATTAACAATTGTTTGAGGAATCGTGAGGCATTTTCAAATCACAGGCTAGCGGCAAGACCAAATTTTAAAATTCAGCCGTTCCATCTGGCCCTAATTATCATTAGGGAGGCATAGAGGTAACGTCTCCGTCTGATTAGGAAGGAGACATTTCTTCCAAAACAATAGACCACTTCCTTCCCGAGCCCAAACACCCGCGGGTGGCATTGTGGGGGGGGGGGAGCAAAGGTTTTTGTGGCACCGCGTGAACAAGAGGAACAGCCGCATGGACTGGTTCAGAGGTCAGTGTAAATGTTTAAGAAGCACTGGCTCAGGGAGGGAGTGATTTGTGCAGTAGCTTGGTATAGCGACGGCAGCTCGAACCACGCAATGCGTTCGCTGACTTTAAAACACAACCTAAGGCAGTGGCCAACAGGTCTACGCGTTCGAGCGCTAAGTCGGTGACGGTCCAGTACCTGAGCTTCAACTCATCTCATTATCTGAAACCGCTTAATCCTATATAGGGTCACGGTGAAGCCGGAGCCTATCCCGGAAACATAGGGCGTAAGGCAGGAATACACCCGACGACGGGACGCCGGTCCATCGCCGGGCATTGCGGGACAATTTTAGTCTGCGAGCCAATCAACCTATCCAGGAGCATGCTTTTGGACTGTGGGAGGAAACCGGAGTACCCGGCGAAAACCCACGCGGACACGGGGAGAGCATGCAAACTCCACACAGAAAGGCACCGGAGCCGAGAGACTCGAACCCGGGACCTTCTTGCTGTGAGGCGTCAGCGCTAACCACTTGGGCCACCGCGCCGCCAGCTTCAACTAGGGTTTCTGCCAAACATTGTGTGACGACCGTTGGCAAAATTTGGTTTAATTTCGGTCTGGGAATTGACGTAAAATCTTGTATCGATTACACTGCAGAAAGGATTTGTGTGGCTTGATTGGGTGTCGTGAGTCGTTCGGCTCGCCCTTGTTCTGCGGGCCATGGCTTGATACGGCGCTGAGTGAGCGACCTGAGTGGACAATTGGCCTCCACGCAGTGCCAATAATAATAATTATTTGCATTTCTAAAGCGCCTTTTCACCCCAAAACGCTGCACAGAGCTTAAATTCTTCTCTCAGTGACAGACTGACAAGTTCTATGCTCTCCTTTTCTTCGACAGTGTCTGTCAAGGTTTGTTTCGTCTTGAGAACGTCGACCTTTCGTCGAGTGGCTGACACTCTGTACTTCTACCCTTGATTTCCGTAGGGCATCGATTGTCGATTGTGCTTCTTTGAGCGAATCTTCCGATCAGGAAGCGGCCGGACACGATCAGGATACGACGAAGATTTTTAAAAACCCAACGTACACAGATATAGGCAAGGCCAGTATTACCATTAGGGCAAATTTACAACGTTGTAGGTGATACACTTTGAAACAATAGCAAACATTTATTGACCACGTCATACACAACATATAGTACATATATACAATTACTGTATTCCATAAAACCCGCCACTGTCAACCGGTGGGTCGCGACCCATCCGTGGGCCGCGAGCGCTACCCAGTGGTCCGTGGAGCTCAGGCCCCAGTGGGCAAAGTGGGCCGTGAGTTGACAATGATTGAGAACTCTTGACACGAAATGGAGTACATGTACCAAGTTGTAGAAGATTATTTATAAAGCAACAAGTAGACTTCTAGCGGCCAAATTGGCGAAGACAATACGTTTAACATTGTAAAGGATAAGGTAACAGACATTGCTATGGATTATAAAACAAATCGGAGCTCTGACAACACAAGCGCAGGGTCATTCCCTTTGCGACTAATAATTCATACATTTAAAACGAATGTCACTAATAGACAGCGCTACTGCTTGGAATGTCCTGAGTCAACTACAGGGTTAATTGCATCCGGATGACAGCTGTCTGCCGGATCGCGGAACCCGTAGGGATGAACCGCGATGGATGGTCTCGGTACCCAGCGTACTGGGCCACCGCTCGGGAGGAAAGGCACGAGCGTGAGTGAACCTGGGATCGAATTGTCAGGATGTGGCCACGGCGCCCTCTGCTGAGCACAGGGCATTAACTGCATCTACGCTGGCCCCCATCCTTCCCACGCGTAATACAGCTCATACACCCCACGGGAAGGACGAAGCCTGTCTCGGCAGACACACGGCGCAAGGTGGGGCTGTATCCAGGATGTGACTCCAGCAAGGTGGGGCTGTACCCAGGATATGACTCCAGCACTTTTTGGGATAATTAACTCAGCAGGACAATTAACCTGGGCGGCAAGGTGGTCGAGTAAGTAGCGCTGTTGCCTCGCAGCAAGAAGGTCCCGGGTTCGAATCTCGGCTCGTTTGCCTGTCTGTGTGGAGTTTGCATGTTCTCCCTGTGTGTGCTTGGGTTTTCGCTGGGCACTCCGGTTTCTTCCCACAGTCCCAAAAAAACATGCTGCTGCATAGGTTAATTGGCTTGCAGACTAACTTGCCCGCATTGCCCGGTGATGGACTGGCGTCTCATCGTGGGTATATCCCTGCCTTGCGCCCTGTGTCTGCTGGGATAGGCTCCGGCTCTGCGACTCTGTACAGGACTAAGCGGTTTCTGACAATGAGATGAGATGAGACAATTAACCTAGGCAGCGGCGTGTTTTTGGACGTGAAAGAAAACCGGAGTACTAGGCGATAACCCACGCGGACAACATTAATAGAGATCAACCAGCATAAAAAAAAACACTCTTGTGAGCTGTTGTGACTTATTAAGACGAGCCAGCAGGTACGGTAGCGCGCATCCTGTGAATTAGACACGCGGCGCGCGCATTGATTACAGCTACAGCAGAAGAGAACGGAGCTCAAACTCCGCCCCTTACTCTCTAAACCACACCCCCTAACTCCGTTGGCCCCGCCTCCTCTTTATGTTCAAGTTCCACATTGCTCTGAGGACCCCGCCTCCTCTTTATGTTCCACTCAATGCTCTTTAGATACCGCCTCCTCTCTATGTTCCACTCATTGCTCTTTAGACCACGCCTCCTCTCTATGTTCCACTCATTGTTATTCAGACCCCGCCTCCTCTGTTCCACTCATTGCTCTTTAGACCCCGCCTCCTCTCTGTTCCAGTTCCACATTGCTCTTTAGACCACGCCTCCTATGTTCCACTCATTGCTCTTTAGACCACGCCTCCTCTTTATGTTCCACTCATTGCTCTTTAGACCCCGCCTCCTCTTTATGTTCCACTCATTGCTCTTTAGACCCCGCCTCTTTGTTCCACTCATTGCTCTTTAGACCCCGCCTCCCTACCCCTAGGTCCCGCCTCGGTTAAGCGCCCCCTTTAGGCCCATCCATTACCATTTAGGCCCCGCCTATTTTCTTTTGACCCCGCCCTCGCAAACTCCAGTTCGCCGCTGTGGCAGTGACATCACACGGCGATTGTGCCAGGTGAGGTGCATTGAGGCCACGTCCATTAAAGAGACACAGAGAACAACCGCTCGCCATTAGGTGGGAGTGACATCACCACGGCGCCTGTGCCAGGCGAGGTGCACCTTGAGGCCACGCGATGTGTCGAAGACTCGCTGACAGGTGGTCACGGGACAAACCCAGGTGCCACGACCTGACTCACGGACATGACTGGCCGAAGTACCACCTATGCTCCCTATCGTGCCAACCCGCAGAGTTTTAGCCGCCCGACCAGCCGCTGGTTGTTGTGAGCGTTGTTTCTCCGCCCCCTGTTGTTGCTGCAGGGCAGCTGTCTCCAACTGTCCAGTAGCGCCCTTCACGACCCTCCTCCACAGAGGTCGATCTTGACACCGCTGATTCCAGTCATCGGCAAGTCCACTCAGCTCCACATCCTTCTGTACCACATCGGTACATATATACACGCATTACATATATAAACCGATACTCTGTATAAAGGCGTTTCATCCCACTACCCAATGAGATTTGTGCCAGGCTTGGTGCACTGACATATCCTGATCAAATAAAACATTCACATAGCATTATATATCTCCACGGACGTATCATGGGAGTGCGTTGTTGCCTACCTGACATTACTATTGCTTTATCCGGGGCACTACTGCCTCCTATCACAATGTTACAATTTATTCGGTGTACATTATTCCTCCAGTGTCAAAGGAATTCGTCCGAAGAGGGAACTTGGAGTTGCAAGGAAACCGCAGAGGCATACGGCAAGGCAGCCACGTCACTAGTCAGCGCCAACATATGCCAGAGACTGCATCTCACGGCTTAAAAGTCAATGTGTTTTTAAGTTACGAGGGGAAACCGGAGAGCCCGGTAGAAACCCGTACAGAAAAGGTGAGCACAAACTCGACACAGAAGGGCGCCCTGGGCGGAAATCAAACCGCCTCAGGCACGGATCGCTACCCTCCCGGGAGATGACAATGCAGAACCAGATGACAATGAAGAACCAGATGACAATAAAGAACCAGATGACAATAAAGAACCAGACAATGAAGAACCGTGTGGCAGGGGAGAGGGAGTGCAGTTAAAATCCTTTCCTGAGACAGTTCAATCCCTGCCTGGGGTGCCTGTTTGGAGTTTATATTCTCCTCGTTCTGCGTGGCTGTCCTCTCCTTTCGATTTTTTTCTGACAAATAACAAAGTCATTAATCAACTGGCCGATAACATGACGTGACAGTGTCCTGCAAATGTTGGCACCGGCTAATCACCTAACTTCCTCCCCCTCCCCACCTCTGCGGGTTCTTCACGCCTCTGTGCGACACCTGGAATGAATACCTTGGAAATTCAATGAATATATTCGCGTTATAAATTATATTTATTTAGTATTAGTAGTAGCGTAAAAAAACCCTTCGCAAATCATCACCAATGTCTCTGCGTCCACCGCCAGCAAAGACACACACACACACCCCTGGCAGGAGAGCCTCTCACAGGGCTGGAGGAGTTTAATAGTTTTTATTGAGCAGACACTGCTGAGAAATAAACATTGCTTTCTAATGGGTGTTCCATAAACCACGCTGAGACTTGGGAGAAGGTTCGACACCACGGGGGCAGCGCCGATCAGCTCAAGCTCGTGCCTGTGGGCTCTTGGACAGAATCTTGAGGTCGGCGATGCACTTAGCGATGGTCTCCTTATCCTGTGAGCGCACGCGCCGCACGGCAATCGTCAGGCTCACGTCACATCGATGTTCGCGCAAAGTTCAGTGGTGTAATGATGGGTCGCAAACAACAGTGGGCTGTGCAGAGACCAGACCCAATTGAGCCAAGTGGGTCTTGAAGTACAAAAGGTTGAGATCCTCCAGCATTGCGTGCTTGGCATGGGCCCATGGAGTGATATGAACAGGCCCCCGCCCCCGCCTCCTCTCAGCTGAATTTACTCCTTGGCACCCTATGGCCAGGAGCCTTGGAACCGTGCAGTTGTATCTGTGCAGTTATATCCCCTGCACATTGGCTAGTTATGCCTATGACTCAAATTAATGCACAACTGTGTCCATTAACCCACGTATCAACAGCAGAGTTGGACAATGTCACATAACATGCTCTAAAGTTATTCATGATGACATCAGAAATTCTTAAAATCTGATTGGAGAAACCAAACTGTTGACATTTGCTCTTAAGAGCTGCTCTTCCAAGGTAGCTGTGACGAGCACTCTTCCTCTCAACACTATTCAGTTAAACCATTCCAGAGCCTGATTTCTTCAGGGTAGGCAAAGTAACAAATAAATATCACCAATGAGGCTGGCTCACCACAACTATCCCAAAAGAGTAGCTCCCATGAGCAATTCTCAGACATCGAGCCGTAAGAACCTAGATGAAAACAAACTTAACTATTGGTA
>JAZEWT010000006.1:16153066-16174691 GCA_036362905.1 Mordacia mordax
CCGGGTTCGAATCTCGGCTCGGGTGCCTTTCTGTGTGGAGTTTGCATGTTCTCTCCCCGTGTCCGCGTGGGTTTTCGCCGGGTACTCCGGTTTCCTCCCACTGTCCAAAAAACATGCTGCTGCATAGGTTAATTGGCTTGCAGACTAAATTGCCCTCAGTGCCCAGTGATGGATTGGCATCTCATCGTGGGTATATCCCTGCCTTGCGCCCTGTGTCTGCCGGGATAGGCACCGGCTCACCGCAACCTGCATAGGATTGAGCGGTTCTGACAATGAGATGAAAATTCCTCACATAAGATGGACATCTTCTCCAATGACGCCACCACGCCGCCTGTTCCCTACCTAACATGGCTTCCACACGACGGAATGCCCCGCCCACACGAAATCCCCCGTTTCCCCACCCAAGATGGCCGCACGGGCGTTACCAACGGAGGGGCCATCGGGCAGCGTTGCATGACGGGAACTCCGCGCGCCCCCCCCCGCGCGCATGCGCAGTTCGCAGCGGCACGGCGGGCGGCAGCAGACTCCACGATGGCGAGCATAGAGGACATGTACAAGAACTACGGCATCCTCGCCGACGCCAAGGACAAGGTGGCCGAGGTGAGCGAGTCGACGCCGCGCGGGTGGGAGCCCCCCCGTGCGGCCGAGCGATGGCGCAGGGCAGAGCCGCGTGGTTTTTTTGGCGAGAGAGGGCGACCGAGCGGTGGCCGCTGAGGAGGTGCAAGGCCCGCTCGGTGGCCATGTTTGTGTGGCGCGGGGTACGTGGAACCCGAAATAGAGCTCTCTCTTCTCTCTCCTCTCTCTCTTCTCTCTCTTCTCTCTCCCCTCTCTCTCTTCTCTCGCTCCGTGTTCTCTAAACTCTCCGTCGTCGCGGTCTCCCTGCTGTCTCGTCTCCGCTTTGTGCCGCTGAGGGCCCCCTCGCAGTAACTTCACACGTCCGCCGTAGCTGCGTGTCGCGCAGTTGCCCCTCGTGCCGCGGCGCCGCCTGCTCGCTCGCCAACGCTGCCGCTCCGCTGCTAGCTTGTTAGTTACAAGGATCTCCTCGCGTCAAGTGTGTGGCTCTGTCGTGTTGAGTCTCTAGGATCCGTGTGTTGTGTTTCTGTAGAGGAGCGTGTTACGTTTAAAATATATATAATTACTATTACTTGTGTTTTTGCACCGCTGCCAATGCAGCGGCATCTGATAATTTGCAGGTATCCAGCCTACAAGTCTGCGTGTGAGTCCGTGGCGTAGCGTGTTTGGCGTGAGCCCTGTAACAACGAATTGATTCGGGGTCCCCATACATACCCCTTCCTCCAAAGTTGTAAGCTCGCCGGCCGATGAACCCCAGTGCTGTTGCACCGTCTGTATACACTTTGCGACCCTCGGGTGAAAGTGCGCTATTAATACAATTATTATTAGTTAGGCCGCTGCTCTGGACGGTATGGCCATCGATTTTACTGCTCCCTTGAATTCAATTTCTATGTAGTCAAGCGCGCCTCTCAGCACTTATTTTAGCTTCCCCCTCGCATTGGTCCTTTGCGTCTTTCCTGTGTTCCCTGTTCTCGCTGCTCCTTCGTGTCTCCTTCGTGTTTAGATTCCACCTTCCTCTCTCGGAAACTCATCCTTCGTGTTCAGATTCCACCTTCCTCTCTCGGAAACTCCTCCTTCGTGTTCAGATTCCACCTTCCTCTCTCGGAAACTCATCCATCCATTTGCTTTGCGCTGTCTTTCCTTCGATATTTCCATCCATCTCTTCTCTCCCGGATATAATATTACGGATGCCGCGTTGTCTCCACAGCACAGGGATGCTTACCAGGCCATCCTGGATGGCGTCAAGGGTGGCCCTAAGGAGAAGCGGCTGGCGGCGCAGTTCATCCCTAAGTTCTTCAAGCACTTCGCGGACCTGGCGGAGAACGCAATCAACGCACAGCTCGACCTGTGCGAGGACGAGGATGTCTCGGTAAGGCAGCGTGTCGACCTTTCTCCTCCTCTCCTTGGGAAGCGAGCGAGCAGCGGTCTCGGCGGCTGATGTTCTTCAAATGTTAACATAGTTGAGGAGCACAGACCCAAAGGAACAAACGTATTAAGCAAAACTTAAAAGAGAAGGCTTAACGTGATTCTTGAATGTTAAAAAGGTTGCCTGGTAAACTAGATGTGGCAGGGAATTTCAGAAGTATGAGATGTGTGTAGTGATGAACGTTTTAACGGCTCGATGCATAATGGTGGCTTTCTAAAGCTGTTCTTTTGGGATAACCATGGCAAGCGCTCCCCCTTTCTCCTTCACGACGCTCTGCCGCTGATGTTGGAGGCATCCTCAGGCGCACCGAGATGCGTTTGGCTCTGCTGTGTGTTTGTGGTGAATCGGTGTGAATCGGACGAAACCGTCTGTTTGGTCGACCAAGCTCTCAACATGTGCGGAGCAGTCCGTGAGTTAAACTGACAAACTAACCGAGGCAGTAGCTATAGAGGCGTTGTCAAGAGACGACTATTCAGCCGAGTGAGTGACCGGAGTGAATTGGTGAGTGCTGGATTATCATTGTACCCTAATCTATGACAATGTGTCGTTGCGGCGGTGAGACCTACATCATTGCAGATTAAATATTTGTCAAAAGCAGCTCAAAGTTTTAACATCTTCTGTTGGAACACATTTGTTCATAAGGCCCCATATGCTTATTGACTTAGTTGATTTGTTGTATGTGGTGTGTCAATCACTCTTCCACATAACTATTATTTTAATTTTTTGCTTCCTGAGATCATGCAGTGACTGTAACATTCCACCATAGTGCAATACAAGAGTTTAACCTTTTCCTGCCTGATGGTTTACTTCTCTCCCTGTGCATTCAGATTCGCCGCCAGGCCATTAAGGAGTTGCCGCAGTTTGCAACGGGAGAGAACCTGCCTAGGATAGCAGATGTCCTCACACAGCTTCTTCAGTCCGGTGAGGCTCGTTGACCAGTTGTTTACAGCGATATTGATTTATTCTTACATGCAGTGAGTCCTTAAAATAACGCGTCATGGATGTGCCTTGTCCTGCAATTTTTTTTTTAATTTTCGGGTAAATTTGAAATAGCAATCTTATATAGAGCTGTGAAAAACGTTATCACTGCAATGACTTAGATAGTGCTTACAGTATTACCTCGTTTTTATGAACCAATGTTTGTAACGATACACCTTTTATGACAGTTGTGGGAATGTATTTTTTAATGTTGATTGCTACCTCCATTAAACAATTGCCTTATATCAAAAATTCTGTGTGTAACCATCATAACTCAGTTGTGTATTCAACGAGGCCACCTGTGTACATTTTCGCTTAGGTTTTGGGTCCACAAGCGGTTCGTTACGAATGAGGTAACGCCAGTTTGTGTGATGAATATTTCTGGAATCGTCTGGGGAAGGCGTTGCGCACAAGCGAGCGTGTGATAATTACTGAAGTTTCATGTCTTTGCAGACGACCAGACCGAATTCACACTTGTGAATAATGCCTTGCTCAGCATCTTCAAGGTCGACGCCAAAGGTATGAATAATAATAATTGCATTTATAGAGTGCTTTTCAACCGATGGTCACAAAGCGCTGCACAGAGTTGCAGAGAGAACAGCACGTCAACAACAACGACAGATAACGACAATTCAGCAGCAATAACTTTTTTAGCGTTTCTTTTTTTTACAAATCTGTGCTGTGGCGAGAACGCCATGTCAACAGCAACATCATAACAGTTCAACCGAAAGTCAAACAGCAGCGACAAATCATAGGACGTTAAGTCAGTAAAAAATAAATAATTTCTTAAACAAACCAGGAAGAAACATATGTTCCTGAGCAGGTGCGGATAGGAAGAGAGCCAACATCCCGGCACGGCACCACTGAGCCGCATCAGCAGTCCAAGACGGAGGAGGAAATAAATGTTCACAATAGCACTTTCATTGTAAATTACACTACGATGCTTTGGCATAATTCACGTAACATGTGATTTTAGAAACTTGTATAAGGTGGTTTATTTGTTGTTAGCGCACAATCGGGAAGCGATCATAAAGAGTTGGAAAAAAATTTTAATTTCGTACTCCCAAAGCTGAACTCGAACGGTGTCCAAATCGTCGCTGAAATCATGTGAGCTGCAATTGCACATCTCGCAGAAACATCACATACCAGATTGTTACAGTTTTGCACTGCACGTTACAATAACTGACATTGAATTGTGCAGTGCACAATTGGCTTGTGGTTTCTGTGGTGGTTTTTCGCTTTGTATATTGATTTACGTATTTGTCTAATAAAACAATCAATATAAGTAACGCGACAAGTTGCAAATCGGCTATATGTGCTCTTTCTAGAAGTGCGCGGTGCAAAGAAAACAGACCTTATTGGGCAGCCTACCCAATTCTGTTTAACGCCTTCCAGATGGAGGGCTGGGAGGGGCACTCAAGCAGTCGTGTTGAGGGGTACCTTGACAATCATTTAACGCTAAGGAGAGTGAGTTTGGTTGAGCCGGAGAATTAGTGTGCTAAACTAGGTTATCATGCCTTAGTGCGTGACGATTGCTTTTCAAAACTGTTCTGCTGGGATGGCTGAGTTTCAGAATGCCTGAGGATGCCTGAAACATTGGAGGCGAAATGTCGCAAAGGAGAGAGGAGTGCTTCACATTGCTCTCATGAAAGAACAGCTTTGAAAACCAGAGCTTGGAAGGACCATCCTGAATAAGTCTCATGAGTTATTCTGGATGGTCCTTCCAGGTATTTCCAGTAGAGGCGCAGTGATTGCTTTGTATAATCCAATTAAATTATATACTTTCCATGTATATACTCGCCACCTGGGTCCGGCCACCACCGAACCCACCCATGAGTCTGGTTAGTAAGTCGAAACGTTTGTGACTGAGTCCAGTCCATCATGAAACCAAGGTGACTCGCACACTGCAAAGTGTTTGAAATCGTACTTTTTCAAGACTTTTGCAAAACTGGCTCTGATTTAATGATAGATCCTGAACATCTGTAACCAGTTCCATCTGCCGGTAGCTGGTATTTTGAGGTAACGCTGTACTTGGCAATTTCGCGATTGCCCAGTCGACTCACGGATAGTTTCGCTGCACGTGCTGCCGTCACGCACAGGTACGCTGGGAGGGCTCTTTACACAGATCCTGCAGGGAGAGGACGTGGTGCGTGAGAGAGCCATAAAGTTCCTCTCGACACGCCTGAAAACCCAGTCTGAGGAGGTACTCACCAAGGAGGTGGAGGAGTACATCATGGTGGAGTGTAAGAAGGTCAGTTCTTTTGATTTCGGGTATGTACGTGAATATGCGTATGTATATTAGCTTGAGATGCCCTAGTGTTTCGTGTAACTTTTTTCGCCAATTGTTTTGAAAAAAGTCCACAGAGCAAGTGTTGAGCATCACACAACACATTTAATACCTTTATGATTAAGATTGCCTGGTAACGGGTGAAGTGCGAAGACCGCCAGGGTCCAGCGGCGAGGGATGAACGCCCGTCACACGCAGTGTTACTCCGTCGCACAATGCGTGAGGAAGCACACTGCCACCTTTGTGGATCAGTTCGCTGGCAGGGATCTGTCAGAAGTAGTTCTGTGACATTCGCTTCCACAAAATGCTATCGTAAGAGGTGGTAAAGCTTGTTGTGGGAACTCGAAATAACATCCAGGGAGGAAGGCTGAAATGGAGGGTAATGTTGCGGCGGCTGTCTAAAAAGCACCGCCAGCAGCAACAAAGCAGCAACAAAAGTAAAATCTCTGGAGAGCTGTTTCAAGATAGCCATGTCGAGTATTCATCAAGGTGATAAGCCTGATGCCTCAAACTTAATAATTAATAATTGCGCTTGTAGAGCACTTTTCACCCAAACGTCACAAAGCTGCGGAGAGGATGGCATTTCAGCAATAACAACGACATAAGAACAGCAAATCAGCAACAACGGTTTTTTAACGTTGTTGCAACAACATCAGAACAGTTCATCTGAGAGTCAAATAGTGGCAATAAATTATAGAAGGACGTAAAATAAGCAATAATTTATTTTCAATAAACACGGAATGAATGTTCCCGAGCAGGCACAGGTCCGCGATGCGTGATCCCGGCAAGACAACAGTGAGCCGTATTTACAGTCCTAACCACAGGACTTGCAGTGACTCACTTGATCGAATCTCCAATGGATGGGCATTCCAATGTCAGACAAGCGCACAGATGGCTGTCACTCATCGAATGGAGGTGCGATTTGGGCACATGCAGCAAGCCCGTATTGGAGGATCGAAGTTGTGTTGAGGAGGGTGCCTGATGTAGGTCACGGATGTATATCGGAGAAGCGCCAATGGGAGCCTTGTAGGTGAGGAGGAGGAGGATCTTATATTCAATCTTGTATTTAACCTGTAACCAGTGGAGAGACATCAGTACTGGGGATATGTGATCGTGGATGGGTGTTGGAGTGAGTGCTTTAGCAGCAGCATTTTGCTCACGTTGGAGACGATTGATCAGGTAGGCAGGGGTGCCAGGGAGCAGTGCATTGTGGTTATTGATTCGTGAGGAAATGAAGATGTGTATTACCGTCTCAGCATCAGAGGGTGACAGGATGTTGCGCAGTCTGGTGATGTTTCTGAGACGAAAATAGGCTACCTTCGTTACCTTGTTGATGTGTGTCTCGAAGCTGAGTGAGGAATCAAGAGTCACTCCGAGACTCCGGACTGCCTTAGCAATTTAAATTGGCTGGTCGTCCAGCATCAATTGGATAGGTTCATCCTTGGGCAATTGGTGCAGGGTTCTGACAAGCAAAACTTCTGTTTTGTCACCATTTAGTTGTAGGAAATTTGAATTGGCCCAGGCCTCCTGCACTGTCGACAGTCAGGACTACATGCAAAGACCAGGCACATTGATGGATGGCTTTGCGTGTATGTAGATTTGGATGTCATCAGCATAGCAATGGTAGCTGAGATTGAGGCTGTGTAGGATATGGCCAAGAGGTTGTATGTAGATGCTGAAGAGGAGTGAGTTGAGAACTGAACCCTGAGGAACTCCAGAGAAACCAGGATGGATCTCTGAACTGCTTCCGATCAGAGAGGTAAGAGCCAATGCAAAGCACAGCCAGAGACCCCTATACCCTCCAGTCGCTGAAGTTAGATTGAGTGGTCAATGGTATGAAAGGCAGTGCTCAGGTGCTGGAGCACAAGAATACTTTGCAAGCCTTCCATCAGCACAGCCAGAGACCCCTATACCCTCCAATCGCTGAAGTTAGGTCAAGTGGTCAGCGGTATCAAAGGCAGCGCTCAGGTCCTGGAACACAAGAATACTTTGCAAGCCTTCATCAGCAGCGACAAGTAGGTCGTTAACTACTTTAACCAGAGTAGTTTCAGTACTGTGGCTGAATCTGAACCCAGATTGGAAGAGATCGAGGAGGTCATTGTTGAGGATGTGTTTATGGAGTTGCACGTTCAAGGACCTTAGAGAAGAATGGTAGATTTGAGATGGGACGATAATTATCAGGGATGTTACAATCAAGGTCAGGTTTTTTTTAGCAAAGGGGTAACTGCGGCACATTTGAATAGTGGGGAAATGGTGCCAGAGCGAAGTGAGATATTAAAGACTTTAAAGAGATTAGTGGTGAAAGTGGCAAGGGATTTGAAATTTGCCCAGATGATTTTGGATGGGATGGGGTCCAGGGAGCAGTTTGTGGGCCGAGACTTGGTACTAAAGAAGAGACAACGGATTCTGTTAATTCGGAAAATTTCAGGAGTTTTGAGGTCAAGGTAGGAGGAGGAACATTTATTGAGGTATTGGTTGGTGGTTGAGGCTGGATATAGATACGATTGGCTTCAGTTTTTTTCTGAGATAAACTGAATCAACTGATCCGCCTGATCTTTATTTGTGAAGAGAGGTGAGGGCAAGTGACTGGTAGGACGAAGGAGCCGATTAATGGTCGAGAAAAGGATCTTGGGCTTGTCGCAGGCATCAGCCAGAATGCTGAAAAAATGGTTGGTACGAGCACAGTCAAGTGCCTTCCGGTAGCGGAAGAGCTGTCCCTTTAAGATTTGATCATGAACGGTGAGGCCAGATTTTATCCAAATCTGTTCGGCCCTGCGTGCATTTGCTTTGAGATCCCAGAGTTCAACAGTATACCAGGGGGGTGGATTTCCACCTGAGACTGTGATTTTAATTGGGCCAAATCTTCCCGTATGTTTGATTAGCACGCTGTTGTTAGTTTCTACTGTCACATCAGAGGCAGAGTGATCCGAGGCAGAGTGATGAACTGTTGATTGCTGCAGTGACTGGAGTGAGGGTGTAAGGGTTTCGAAATTGGATTTGGCGCTTGGTGATGGAAATAGGAGGCGGTATTTGAAGATCAAATCACACAGCAAAGTGATGAGACAGATCAGGATCAGTGACGGGCAGGTTGGCTACCGATATGCCGCATGAGCAAACCAAGTCCAGGGTATGGTCGCATCTGAGAGTGGCAGGTGTCACGTGTTGAGTGAAGCAAAGTGAGTTAAGAGTGGCAGTAAGATCCCTTGCAAGAGGGCTCTTTAGAGAGTCAACATTAATGTTGAAAGCGCCAAGAATCAGGATTCTTTCAGAACTAGAGCACTGCTTAGAAAGTAGCTCAGACAGTTCATTGACAAAAGAAGTGGAGGCTCCAGCTGGGTGGTATAGCAGCACCAACTTTACAGGTTGAGCTGACCTCCAATCCAGAGACATTTGCTCGAATGAATTGAAGGTCGGTGACGGAATCGGTCGGATGTCGGCAGACACATCGTGGAGAACTGCAGGGCTGCCACCATGGTAATGGGAACGAGCCTGCTGATGGAGTGCAAAGTTTCGCGGTAGAGCCTGATTTAGTGTGAGAAAATCATCTTGATGGTGCCAGGTCTCAGTTAGAGTAGGTGCAAACTTGTCTGAGATCAGCTCAGCGATGAGCGAGGCTTTTTCACTGTTCAGAGAGCGCACATTGAGTGGGGCAAAGTGGGTTTCAGTTGCAGACAATGTGCGTGCTGGAAGATGTGAACCGACCAGCGGTATTTTTCACAAGCAACGTCTAACTTGTTGTTTCCTCGGTAGCCGATATGTAGGGCTTAATATGGGGATGGGGATAGGGAAATCAATTGTAGGCAGGTTAATGGGTTTTTTGTTGCTGGCACCCCGATGCATGTAACAAGGGTGTCGAAGTATCCTAAGCTCACGGCAAATGGCCAGAAGGTTGGGGTTTACAAGGAACTTATGCAGGAAATGTAGGAATTAAGCTCTTTCGAGCCGCGCATGTGCAAGATGATCATATCGAACAAGGGTCGGAGCCCACCTGTGGAGATACAGGGCCCAAGGAAGGGCCACACCCAGGATGCGATGCATCACTGCACTATAGACTATGTATAGGCTATATAGACTGTATGTATACACTATAGACCATATGTATAGACAGTAAATACTATAGACTGTATATATGCACTATAGACTATGTATACACTATTGTATTATATACTGTATAAGCTGTAGACTTTATGTATAGACTAAAGACTGTCTATAAATAAAAGACTATAGACTACATAGACCATAGACTGTATATATACAGTCCATAAGAGAGAGGATCAACGTTCAACACGACTAACCCAAAATATCTTTTGAGAGTTGATTCTCATTCATCAAACTGTGAAAACCTACACCAATATAAGAGCAGCAGCAGCTGCAACACCAGCACTGAGAACCAGCAGTAGTACCAGTGGTAAAGTGCACAGCAGGTGACCCATGAGTGTGTGTGTGCTGCTGTGCACCCACCCTCTCGTGTGCCGTGCCGGTCTTTATAGAGGCTGCTCGCTAACTGCACTTGACCATACAGTTTTTTAATGCTATATGGGGGAATCTGTGTCTTTGTGCAGGTGCTGGACGACGTGACGGGTGAGGAGTTCATGTCTTTCATGCGTCTGCTCTCCGGCCTCAAATCGCTGCAGTCAGTCAGCGGTCGGCAGCAGCTTGTGGCACTGGTGGTCGACCAGGCTGACCTGGAGCAGGAGTTTAACCCAGCAGATCCAGACGCCGTGGATCGGCTGCTACAATGCACCAGACAGGCGCTGCCACTGTTTTCCGTGAGTCCGCGATGCTTTTTCGGCTGCTTCCCCAGCAGTCCAAGCCAGTGGTCCGGTCATTAAGTAACCATCTGGATTACGGAGGTGGTTGGGAAACGATAGCCCTGCGGGGCGGTCACATTGCTGGGCGGTTGCAAGCTTTAGCCACTTTGCTTCAGAGGTTTTGGCCCGTTTGTGCCTGTAGGCCAGCCTGGTTAATACTGCGGGTGTGTTAACAACAAACATAGTACACCTGTGACTAATTGATTGGCATGCGATCTTGGGTATAGCCCTTCCTTGCAGCTCGTATCTGCCGGGGTGAGCTCTGACTTCACGAGACTGTGCAGGATTAAGCAGAGTCTGAGAATGATTGAATGAATGCGCCGTCTGCTTCACATTGGACATTATAAATATTCCCTGGCCCTTTGTATAAAAATAGGATAGTGGTCCACGTAGTCCGAATATGCACTCGGCTTAATTGGGTAAAACCACTCCATAGGAGCGCCCCCTGGTGGCAGCCCCTGCACGTCCGTGAAAATACGGCCGCTTCCCCGCTTGTGTTTCTACTAGAAAAACGTGCACTCGACGCCGTTCGTCACCTACTTCTGCCAACGTGTCCTCCCTACCTTGAGCCTCCTGCCGGGAGAAGAGAGCGGTAACACTCAGCTCGAGGTGAGGATCATCGCAAACGCTGACCAAGGCAAAGATGCCCCACATAGCTTTCAATCGACCGTTGGGCAACTGCTCGAAGCGAGCACCCATTAAATCCGACGCGGCACATGAAGCGCTGGGAGGCCAGCACCATGCCCAACCACAATTTCTTCTCCTCAGGGACCCATAATGAAGTCCACGTAGCTTGTCACATAAAAATAAGTGTCGTAAGCCCACCTCCACGGTTTGTTACGTGAACAAAACATGCCAATTATTTACTACCTCAGCATACTTGTATGTTGGAGAGAAAAGCTACAAAGTTTACAGAGAAATACGACGGTTTACTGAGTTACTCAGCTTTATTACGAAACGTCACGAGGTGGAGAGAGGAAGTGATCGACGCGGCCGTCCTGAGAGAGCAGCTTTTTAAAGCAGTCATCATGCATGGAGCCGTGAAAACCTACATCATTCCAAAGTTAATGTTGTTGCTGTTTTGGATATTCACCATCAATGTTGGTTGTGAGCAGGAATCGAACTCGGATTGCTGGGTTCATAGCATATTGTGCTATCCACGACACCACTGTTCGCCACATACATGTATTAGCTCAAGGTGACTGTTAAAGTGGCCGACTCCACACACACGAGACACAGACCCCCCCACCCCCCTCTACCCATAGACTGATGGGGTGGTTAGTAGTGTTAACAAGCACCTATGAACGCTGGCATACTGCACTCACCCCTGTAATCCATAACGTTCATAGCAAACCAAATCACACACACACACAAAGTAAATGTGTTCATAGAAGATTGGATCAAGTATAAGCTGTGGATGTATTCCATTGTTCAGTGAGTGGCGATTGACTCATTAACTCTGCCCGTCTCCCGCTGAGCAGGTTCTGAAACTCCTGGCTGAGATGTCTCTCTTCTATGGCGTCGATAACGAAAAGCTGGAGGACAGTGTGAAGCAGATATTCAACAAGCTGTTGGTAAGCTCCTTCCCCGACTCGGCCGGAGTATGCGTGGGTAGATTGATGCTGTTGTGTAAACCTTCAGCGTTGGGAAGAGAAAGGTGGCAGCCATGCGCCATGCCAGCCTTCATAGATATCACAAGCACCTAGCTGAGTGAGCTTTGGCTGACAAGAAGTTGGACGGGACCTGAGAAATGTGGCTCTGAGGTCGGGGCACGGGGGGGGGGTGATTTGGCCGTGCGGTGAATGACCATGTCACGGGACGCTGATGGAACACTCCAAAATCAATTTAATAACCCAAGCGATTCCGAATATCAACGTGCGCCCGTCGCCCGACGAGTATGCGCTCTGAAGCCCCTTTTTAGCCTGCAAAACCCGGTCGCACTGTACTAGCCTTACAAAGATCTAATTCACTGAAGGTTTTACTGTTATTTTTATTACTGTTACCCGTCGCACACGTAATTCTGAATATCTGCGTGCTGGAATGTGTATGTATGTGGGTAGATATGCAACTTAGCACAGTCCGTAGCGCATTGTGATGTCGAACAGAGCTTGTGCACCGTGCAGCCACTCCCAGGCCGTCGGTCGAAGCTGTGTTGCTATCGCACAGCAGTGGTTGGCTCGGCAGCCACTGCAGGGACGCTGTGCTGGGGTCGCAGCTGTGCCCTAGCGTACTGCTCACAGCTGCCCCCACGTTCGGGATGCTGGTGTCATCGTGGTGCTGCTCAGACACTCGTCAGCCGGTGACGATCACACATCGGCTATCCCTGTCTTGTTCGGCGGTGCCGTGCGTAGGAAATGGTGTCTCGGCGGTGTGGCAGGCCCAGCGGCGATGCTGTCCGTGTCGGCCCTGGGAGGAATGCCCCTAGCGCTTGTGCGAGCCTCTTTTTACGCGCCTCTCGGGCCGTTTATGCCACGTAATTTTCTCATACGTGGAAAGTCACAAGTTGTTTACGAGGAAAGCTCAGGGAAGTTCTCTCCCAGACTCACTGATGCCAGTTCGGGTCCCTGCGAGTCTAAACCGGTTCTCAAGGGATTATGGCACAGAGTCTATAGTGGATCTGGTACCCCTGCTGTACTCCCCTTTTCCCTAGAGCATATGTGGTAGTGGACTGTGCGTGCCGCAATTTGCCCTCGTCCGTGACGATAGGCGCGCGCCAACAGTCCGTTCAATCCACAGCCTCTAACTGGGGGGGATCTATGTCTCCCGTTGGCAGGAGTACATGCCGCTGCCACCGGAAGAGGCGGAGAATGGCGACGGCCCTGCGACTACGCCGGCGGTGCCGGCGGCGGCCTCAGACGAGCCGAAGCTACAGTTCAGCATGGTGGAATGCCTAATGCACACGTTCCACCAGCTGGCGCGCCGCACACCCGCATTCCTCACCGACCCCGCCAGTGCGGAGCGGCTCAAGGACTTCAAGTTGCGGTGGGTGGCGCTCGCGGACAGACGGCGCCGTGATGCAAGCATGGCCGTAAGGGCACGCTCGCCCTGAGTGTGCCATTGGGTGGCACGGTACAGTTTAGGGGTTCCGTTTGATTCCGGAATCCATAGCACGTCGGTGATAGCTTCCCTCGCCATTAATCTGAAAATAACATTAGGAAATAGATTACCTAGATTATTAGTTATACATCAATGACTGTTGTTGTGAAGAGCTGCAAGCGCAGTGCTTACACGAGCAACACATTAAATCATAACCCATACTAGTCCTCCCCTCTTTAAACTTGCTCACAGAATATAAACATGATTACTGCGGAGACAAAGGCTGCCGGGATGTGATACAGGTCGTAGCACCCCCTAGGTGCACGTTGCCAGTCTTGAGTGAAGGTGCCAGCGAGCACTTGCCTGAACGACTTTTTAGAGACTTTACGGCAGTGGAGATTTTGACTGCTTATAGGTGTGGGGGTGTTATCCGCTGGTCTTTACAGGTGCTAGACTATAGCACTTGACCCTAGAGTCTGTTTAGACAGTACGGGGATCTTTGTCTTTGTGGTCTGCAGGTTGCAGTACTTTGCCCGAGGTTCCCAGGTCTACATTAAGCAGCTGAGGTCAGCGCTGCAGGGAAAGACAGGCGACACGCTGAAGACACAGGAGGTTTGTCTGCTTGGCTCTGGGCTCACTGGGTGACTTTTAGACTGAGCTGTTTGACTATTAAATACTTGTTTATTCCGCCGGGTAATGAGATATGCCATGTAATGGTCTGGTCATTTTTTTTTATCGCAGAACTCTCCACCGTGTTGAACGATCTCGTCGTACGGAAAATGAACGTGTGCTCAGTTGTCGTTGGATTGTTTATTGCGTTCCAAAGCTGTTCTTTTGGGATAGCCGTATCCTCTGCTCGCCTCTCCCGAAAAGAAGGGTTTGCGTAGGCATTCATCGTGCACCATGCCACGAAAACCTTCATCAGTACATTGACTTCTTTAGCATGTCTTTTTTGCTCTCACCACATTTCTATCGAGTGACCGGGTCCTCATATGCGATCAGCTTATATGTTTGGATGTTTTGCAGAGAGTTATGAGGGCGTTGGGGAAAAGAATAAATTTAGTGCCAAAATGTGATGACGCAACTCGCTCGTTTCTCTTTCGCAGAACAAAATAAAGGTGGTGGCGTTGAAGATAACAAACAACATCAACATCCTCATCAAGGTGAGGGTATGCGCGTGAGCATCTCCTGCTGCGTGTCTACTGCGCCGACCAGCCAACTCCTCCCCTCCCTCCATTCTACGCCTGCCTTACCAACTGCTGAAGACTGCTCGCCTCCGAGTTCATGATCCCCCTCCCTCCTTGCCATGTGCCTGCAGGACCTCTTCCACAACCCTCCGTCCTACAAGAGCACCATCACGCTGTCGTGGAAACCGGTGCAGAAGGCCCTTGCCCCCGCTGCCTCCACCACCACCGCTGCCGCTGCCCCAGCGGCTGAAGTCGGGTGAGGGACAGAGACCTGTGTGAGAGAGATGTGTGGCGGTGGCGCGTGCATTTGGAGCTCTCGCTAAGTGGGACAACCCTCCTCCGAACGTATTAGAGAATTAGCCACTGAAGCAGATATCACAGAGCCTCTGCTGTGTGGCTGTTCACAGTTGTGCTGTGTAGCTGTGTTTCTGCATTGAGGTTTTATTTTAAGATGGTTTGAGCTGATTAGTAATGAGTGTTCTACAAGTAGGAGGAAGAGGAAACAGGAGAAATTACAAGTCTTGCTAGACTTTGTTAATTTATGTTCTTCCTCGCTTGCCTTCGGATCACCTTTCGCCATTCACTAACGCGTCGCCTCTCCTTCACCTCCCGGCTTGCCCTCGTGCCCGTTCAGGCAAAAGCGTCGGTCGCTGGGCGAGGAGGACACGGCGGCGAAGAGGCAGGTGGGGCCGAAGAGGGATGAGCGGCAGACATACCGCCCTCCCAGCGGCAAGTACAGCGGAAACATGACGAGCTACAGCTCCTACGGTGAGGGGCGCTGCCGTCGCCTCCGCCGCGTGTGACGCCTCTGTGTCGAGTCATGGCGTGCAGTTGTGCCAACCCCAGCATATTGTGGTGGAGTTTGTGTTTTCAAATGAACCCCAGAACAATGTCACCTGGAGTCTAGTGCTCCTGCTAGTATCTCGCTTGGTGAACTGGTCTGGAGTTTAGCTCTCCTGTTTGAGTTTCCCTCCGTAAACATGCCTGGAGTTTAGCATTCCTGCCAGGGTCTCCCTTGGTGAGCTGGTCTGGGGGGACGTTCCATATGCAAATGTCTGATGACCCTTTGACCAAAACAATTTGGTGTCAGGAAGTACTTCTGGCCGTAACATTCTCCTGCATTACGCCCACCCTTGGGCAACCAGCTAACCCGGTTCAACCCAGATAGCAGCCATTTACACTTGCAACATCAATACCGCTGGTGGTGCTGCGGTTACCTCCGCCACTTGTGATGTCTTAGTGTCTGAAAACACGGTGCCAAGCTGTGCTTACCCACAGGTTACATCAGCAGTAATAATAGTAGGTGTAGCATTATAATGTCATAACGGAACGCAGCTGTTAATATAATTGTGGGTGAAGGTCGCTCATCCCCCGTAGCACCACACACGGTGGTTATTTGACCACTCTTCACTACTGGACAGTGCAGGTTGTGTTGAGGATGGGCAATATGGAAGAATGTTGCAACAGTGGGTGTTTCCGAGGCACCTTTTACTGCCAGTAGCCTTGGCCTCGCAGCAGTCTGTAGCGTCCGTCGTGCACAGTTGTCTCTACGTCCGTGCGTCGCGAGTCTAATATTGTTTTTGTCGTTCTACCTTCCAGCAGACCGTGGTCGGGGAGCGTTCCGGGGAAGGGGCAGAGGTCGAGGCCGTGTGACCTATTGACCTCCTGGTGACGAGAGTCAAGTCGAGCACGGGCAGCTCGCCACAACTCGGCGATGACACCCCCCCGCGTTTTTATACGCCTACGGACAAACGGAGGATGTCAACTTCCACCGTTCCCCTTATCGTAACCCCACTCCCCCACCAAACCACCGCTGTCACAGTCGCCACCTGCAACGCTGTCCCGCACAGCGCCTGATCCTCTACCCACCCATGGAGTTAACCCTAATCCCCGACACCTAACCCACAACACCTCACTCCAACCCTTACCAGACCTAGAGTCAGTTATAATTGTATCAACAGTAGTGTAGTGATGTAAGTTTTCATAGCGTGATGTATGGGATGCCTGATCCCTCCCAACATTGGAGGCAAAATGTTGTGGAGAGAGGGGAGGTGCTCAAGACAGCTATACTGAAAGAGCAGTTTTTGAGAGTATTTCCCATCTGCAACAGTGGTTGCTGAAATCACAATTACATTGTAATGGTATTTGATTATTACATTTGTAACTGACCCTATGTCTGCTCCTAACCCCAAAACCCCCAACCATAACTGTGACCCACGACCCTAACTCCAGCCCTAGACCTAGCCCTAAACCTTGACCCATACACAGTTGCTTGTAATTTTATTGTTTTATACATGAGTATTCAGTTGCAGAATGGCCTTTTCCACGCTCGCAAGTGTTTTACGTAAAACAGGCTCTTATCTCTGCTGTGAGGTTCCGTCACTTAGCATCACCGGAAGCCCATCGCCGTAGTCCCATCACCCTGGTCCCATCACGTGCTTGACGAACACGCCCATCAGCACAGCCACTGCGTGCTCCGCCATTCTTTGTCACAATTATAATTTCTGCTTATTTGTGTGACGTTCGTAACTAAATGAGGTTGTGACTGTCAGGCGTGTGTGCCGAACATGCTACAGGTCCAAGTTCCGTTCCACGTCTTCATATTCCGTGCTTGAGTTGATCCAACGGGGGTGGTGCACCGTCTCCGAGCACTCCCGGACGTAGTCGCGGCAGAAGAGAGGTCGATGGATTTGGTCGGATTGTCCTGCTCAGAGTGTGGGTCCGGGACGTGCCCCTCGTACACACCCACGTGTATGATCCATCGATTAACATCTGTCTGCTAACCGGCTTGTTGCCCACAATGCTTAAATACGTGGTGAGGGGGAGGGGGGCATGGAGAGCAGTATGGCATTGGCATGCTGTGTTCTGAACCCAGGGAGTTGGTAGTGATTTGCTTTTACACCTAACAGTGGCAAGTGATTTCCGGACTCTGGGCAGTGCTCTGGTCAGCCACACGGACCAGTGTGACATTAAGCAGCTGGAAATTAAAGACATATGACGTAACATCGTGAGACTGCCAATAGAAACTAGACGTTACAAATGAGTATTTACAAACAAAAAATCCGTCAGTTGATCAATGAATCGGTCCCGAATGATAACGCCCCCGGTGGCTGGCTGGGATGAATGGTCAACGCGTCCAGTGCCCATCTTGTCGAGCCATTTGTGATCGAGAAAAACTGTTGAAAGGCTTCAAGAGTTCAAACTCCCACTGCGTGTGACCGCTTCCTAGTGGAGGGTGTGTGAAGATGCGCGCTCCACGATGCGCGTCACTCTCCCGCACCGCGGAGTGATGGTGAAGTAGCAGGATCGGTCTTGAGCTGCTGCCATAGCTCCGTCGGTAGTCATCATTTGCTGCTCGCTCACTGCTTTGTACCATGACTGTGAACACTATCTTGTTTTTTAGTTACTCCTGTACGGGAAGAAATAAAGTTGGAGACTACACTTTTGAGGGATGAATACCCCCTGGTAAGCCGATTCCTTTGGGCGGTTTTAGTAGAGGAAGCGGAAGCTGCATTGGGGAAGTGTCTTCGTTAGCCATTGCGCAAGGTTTTAAACGCCCCCAACACGGCCCAGTTATTGTTGCAGGCCAAGCCTCTACCTGTGGAGTCTGTTACAGTTTACTGCCAGCGCACTCGATATCTACGGCACCGTGTAACACCGAACAACCGCGCAAGTTGGGCATGGAGGAAGGCTGTCGACAATGGAAGTAATGGGGTTAATGAAGAGGTGGAGATAGCAGCAGAAGTAAGACTTAAGGACAAGCTTTTGGAAAGGTCGCGTAACAATGTGAGCACGACCGTAAAGTAAAATGGGAAGAGTAGGTGAAACTGCCTTAAACTAGCGCTCACAATCGTGGAATGCGCTGGCATTCTCTAACTGGTTCGGGATGGTGAGACTCAGGCAAGCCAGTGACCAAGTTTGTTTTCGTGGGGGGGGGGGCATTCGGTTCGCTCACATCCTGCTCACTGTTGCTTATTTTTTTTGTTAGCCCTACATTTTTTGGTTTTAATCGCAAGCGAATCCACATGTCCCGTGTGTTTTTGTTCACGACCAATTTTCGCAATGGTACTCGACAGTGATGCAGCAGTTCATAGTGGTGGTGACTGCATTCAAAGTGGCCAACACACCCTCACGTTGGGCTTGGGATTTTGTTGTGATGTCCCAGTGTGTAGTTTGTATGTCGAAGCTACCAAATGCCCTGGTGTGGTTAGCACGGTGGTCCCCGTGATTTCGGCAAAATCCGTCTGGGATTTTATCCCCGCTATCACATTTTCTGACCTTAGGTGGGCAAACGAGCTGGGGGCTACGTGAGCTGTAAGCGGAGTTACCTGAACAATGAAGTTCTCGTGGTTAAGTGAGCGTGGCTGTGGAAGTGGCGGGACGGCTAACGGCAACGTGTCCCAGCTGAGCCTCCAAGAAATTTTGGTAGCCGTAGGTTTTTGACCTTGTTTGCATGATCGTTTTATAGAAGAGTTTGCAATATCGTAACTTTGCATTCCAGAGTTCTGTTTGTTTTGTTCTCCCGTCAGTCGAAGCAACGGTAACGTTTTGACAAATAAACAGATTCCTCGGAATGTATTGTCAACCAAGACGCACCTACTCTCGTGCTGCACGATACTGCCCGGAACGTCTTATGTTACTAAACCATCGCACCCATTGACTGGCCAAGCACAAGCCTGCTGAGCTTACGAGTTGGGTGCATACCAGGGTGATTCATCACTCGGTAAAATGCTCGACAGCTCTGGGGGTGGTATCAGAGTTGTACATTCTCAGTACCCACTTGGTGGTCTACACCTGTGGTTTTCAAAGTATCGGTTGCAACCCAGTACTAGGTCAGTGTAGCTTTGCTGGTTCAAATTTAAATGGTTTATAACATACTGTAATGAAAAGTCTAGCCAAACGACGTTGCATCTCGGACATGAACGACGTCGCAAGGTAAGAGTTTTAAAACCAGTCTGGATTGCAGAGTCCCCCCCCCCCCATTCAGAAACCGGTGGGTCCCGACTCATCTCGTGGTCCATGGAGACCTAAGCGAGCCTTGAGGTGCAAAGGGTTGAGAGAGAACCCTTGGTCCAGACTAGAGGGTTCTGGGTGAAGGCGCATCCTATCCAGATAGGGTGCAAGGCAGGACTATACCCAGGATAGGATGCTAGCACATGGGAAATTTAGCGGGCTAATTAACTCCAGCCTGAGCAGCATCAGCAGAAGCGTGGTTTTGGACCGTGGGAGGAAATCTGAGTACCTGTCGACAACTCAGAACGACACGGCGAAAAAACAAACTCGAAGCAGAAAGGCACCCTAGGCTGGAATCAAACCCGGAGTCTTCTTGCCCTCAGGGCACTTGCACTACGCACCACAGTGCGTACTGTTCCAGTGTTATTCAGCATGATGTCCGACGTTTTGCTGCACCAGCTGGGAGCTTCTTCATGTACAGTCCAACGGTGAAACCTGGCGCTGGGCCATGAATGTTCATCCGTCACTGGGGGGTGGGGGTGGGTCGTGGGAAATCCGTGGAGGGAAACCCGCCTGGCTTAGCATTGAGCTGTGATGTCCCCACTCAACGCTAACGCCAGGTGGCGCTGTCACCACAATTTGGGACGTTCGAACCAATTGTCGAGATGCCACGGTTATCGTGGAATGACGAAGGCCCCTTTATGAAACGGCAATTAAGAGAACCAGCCGCATTTTCCCCTCGCGACCGAGACGTTTCATGTCAAGAGACTCTCTGGGTGTCGAGAGTTCTCGAAGTAATTCTGAAGTCTGATGCCTCGATCGCGGGAGGCGAGACGTCACGTTCGACACGACTATCCCAAAAGAGCAGCCAAACTGCGGAAAAAATGTACCCGGGAAACGAACCCGCGTGGCGCTGCTTACTACGCCACCGCGCTACCCGGGGCCGAGAGGGGTTGCTCACGATCCACCGTTCAGTCTTGAGAATGGAGGTCGCTTTTGTTAATGGGGGTGCGGGGGGCGACACAGCGCGCTCCCCCTAGCGGGGGGGTCGCAAAGGCAAATACAGAAGTCCCCCCGTATACGCAACAGACCGTAGGGTCAAGTGCTGTCAGCGAGCAACTATTGAGGCCGGCACGGTACACGTGGCAGTGGATGGCCAGCACCACACACTGGCCTCTTTTGTGTCCGCTAGTCGTGGTGTTTGCGCACCGCGCCAGGTAATAATTTGACGCTGAGTCGACCTTGAGGATGCCCAGAAAATAGTTAACAATCGTCACGAGTGTTGACCGTGAGCGAGACTCGAACTCGGGTCGCCAGGTTCGTATCGCAGCGCGCTAACCGCTGCACCACCGCTCGCCCAGCTTAACAAATGTAAACATTCTTGTATTTAATATAAATCCGATTTATTCGAATAATCGAAAGGGTAGTCGATGACTTCGACATGGGGACCGCACGGGTGCAATGCAGCGTGACGCAGTGTGAACACGACTGTGTTGAGTTTGCGCCTTGTCCTTATGGGTTTTCGCCGGGTACTCCGGTTTCATCACAACAGTTCAAAGACACGCTGCTGCTGCTGCTGCCTCGGTTAATTGGCCTGCTGACTAAATTGCCCACGATGCCTTGCTAGTTCCCATCGTGGGTATTGCCCGGCCTTGCGGCCTGTGTCTGCTGGGATAAGCTCCGGCTGCACTGCGACCGGGGACCGTACAAACTGTGTGCTCCTGCAGTTTACGTTATCCGTATAAGGCACCCGATCGACAGTCTATGCTGTACACCTTGCGCTGCGCTACGATTCCAGCGCGAGCCTCACATCGACTCCGCGCATCGGGTTAGCGGCGCGTGGAATGTCCTGGAACTCCCCTAGGTCATCTCAGCCTTAAGCGGCAAGTACTTGACGTGGTGTCCAAAGATCGGGACTGAGCGGACAACGATGTCCCAGCGCGGTGATTCTGGCAATACCTCGCCGGAATCGGAATCATCATCATCATTCTCACCATCACCGTCAACCATCATTTATTCACTGCTGGATGAAGGCTTCCCCATTCGTGCGCTATAAAAAAAAATAACCATCGAGCGGTAAAACGAAATTATTATAAATCTAATGATACGCGGTCATAACGGAGATTTCATCGCTCCATCTCCTCGTGTGATCTCCCTCTAGGGCGAGTTTCCGACCTTAATAGGTGCTCGCTGACAGCGCTCGTGTCTATGCGCAGTTGCGCCGCGGGTTTATTTATTATTTGTCTCGGGACACGTTGTCTCAACACGTGCATTTCCAGGGCTCCCCTCCCTCCTCCCTCCCCGGTGTCTCCCCCCCCGTCCTCCCCCCCTTCGCTGTACCCTCCCCCCATCCTCCCTAATCCCCCCTCCCTTC
>JAZEWT010000006.1:16182485-16192779 GCA_036362905.1 Mordacia mordax
GGGGGGGACGAGGCGTAGCTATCCAGAGCGCAGGTTAGGATCACACACCATTACAGTCATTAACTATTACGTTTTCCTGTACAGGTGACGGTAATACACAAAAACACAGTCCTTTCGCTGACACGTACGACAGAGAGGCGATTGTTAAATATCTATAACTGTACCGTAAACGTTAGAAAAGATCTACCCGTAGACGTGATATACTGTAGCGCAGCGTTCACGTGTTAGGACGGCGGGGCTGGCTAGCGATCCGGGGCAGGAGAGCGGGCAGGCGGGCGGGCCCCTCGTGTCAGTGAACCCTACACGGCTGCCTGTCATAACCCCGACCACAGCGCCCTTGCACGTAGCGTACAGACATAGCAGCAGATTATATATATATATAAAACTAGAGCGCGTAGGAGCGAGCCTCGGCTCGAAGCGGCGAGAGAGGCTTCTCTCGTCGCGCTGTCGTCAAACAGCGCCCGGGCTCATTCAGCACCACGGACAGCTCCCGTGCGTCACACGGCTGGGGACTGCTGCGCATCAGCACCGGGCCTTCGTGTTGCTAACGGCACTTGCCCCCAGCGGGCTGCGAAGACTATACGGGGGATCTTTGTCTTTGTAGCTGTTGAGCGGAGTTCGGGAGATTTATGTTATAGAAAGGGAGATTCCTTGTGCAGGCATCATCCGCGTAAACGAGTTCCATTTATTTATTTATATTTAATCCGTTATTCTGGTTCTGCGATGCTTTGCTGGTGTGAACAGAATTCGGTTGTGTTTTCTCTCTTTTTGTGTCTCTTGCTCCGATCTTTTGTGCTAATATTTGTGAAATAGTGGTGTGTGTTTGTCGTTGTTGTTTCACATTTGTTCGTGTTTGTTTACGGCCGATAACCTTATAGCACGCGTCAACTTGGGCTGCAGTGGTTTATTGTGAAGTCAGTTTGAGCAACACAACAACATCAACAATGAACAACAACAACAACAGTAGAGCAGCGTCAACAACAATAACACCGTCGCTCTAATTGGTCTCGCAAAGTTGGGAGAGACAGCAGAGTGTTTATGGGGCGGGGGGGGGCCGCTATGGATGTGGGATTTAAGGATCATCAGCTACGTTAGACCCACATTGTCTCCACGTAAGCAAGTAGAGGTGACGAGGGACAGCGACCGGCAAATTGCGACTGGATGCGACGGATTCATTGAAGGTGAGTCGTTAGTTTATCCACGTGTGTGATGATTGCTCTCCATAGCTGTTATTTCGGGATAGCGTTTCTGAGACGCCTGAGGATGCCTCCGGTGTTGGAGGAGAAACGTCGCGACGGAAAGGGAAGGAACACTCGACACGGCGATTCCGAAAGAGCAGCTGTGGACAGCAGTATGTCCACGTGTACGTGTGTTTATGTCTGTCTCTGTAGAAACATCCCTCGTATAGGGTTTAGAAACCGCAGGGGCGAAGCGCTGTAAGCGAGTGCCTATTAAGGCAGCACGCGTGTGTGTTCGTGTGGGGTGCGGCAGCGTAGCGGTTAGCGCCCCGTGCTATCGATTCCCGATCACGACCAGTAACAATGACTATTATCCGAACCGGTCTTCCCCCCCCCCCAGGTCGACTAAGTCTCAAATGAGTACCTAGTGCAGTACGCAAACATCGCCACTAGGGTGTCAAGACAACAGAGGGTGGTGCTGGTCACCCACACCTTCGTGTGCGGTGTTGACCTTCATAGGTACTCGCTAACAGCACTTGACCCTACAGCCTGTGAAGGCTACACGGGGGAAATGTGTCTTTGCATCACGTCCCCGTCCCCCCATCACATAGACTGTATGCGCTGTTAGAGCCAGAAGGATAGGCACGGGGGGGGGGGGGCGGTCGGCACGACGCACGAGTGCTTTGCTCTGCCCCACTCGGGGCGCTGTTGACAGCGTTGCACCAAGGACTCGTTTAAGGCCGAGTGAATCTGAGACGGGACCGCAACAGGATCGGGTATCACGAGAGCGGTGCGGAGACATACGGATTCGATTGCCGGCCATGGATCACATCGCCGACAATCCACGCTGTGCTTTCCTTTAGGTCGACTCGGCCCTAAATAAACACACGGCTGTGGTGCTCGATTTTATTAGGAGCTCGCTAACAACACTTACAACCATTGTCCGTCCAGCAGGTGACCGCTATTTCAGTGTGCTCGGGTTAGACACCAGCTGTGCAGATGTCGTAATGTTGGTCTTCATTAGCCTGATCATCATCATTGGCCTGATGCCTCCAACGCGGGAGGCGATACGCCGCGAAGGATTGAAAAGGAGGAACGCTGGACACGGTCATCCTGAAAGTGCAGCTCAAATTACACACCTATGCTGGAGCTTCACCCCCCCCCCCTCCCATTGAGACAGACTTCACATCTGTCACAAGAGAGACCCGGGGTAGGAGACCTAGGGAGTGGTGGGCGATCCCAGACAACCTGGAGAGAGGTGCGACTCTTGTCGCATGCAACAGTTGCTTTTATTAGTTGAGTGGCAGAGTGGATATCAGTGGCTCGCAAACGGCGCCACTTAATGGCCCGTGGAGACAATCCAAGCGTCTGTGTGAATGGGAATCGAACTGATGCGGTCCACACACCGTCGCTGAGCGTAGACGATAGCACTTAGGGCTCGGCTCCTGTGTGTTCGGAGCAGCGCACAGCGAGCACGTGCGTGTACACGTGCACACGTGTGCACACGTGTACACGGACGCATCGCGTGTTCACCCACCGACGCGTGCGCACAGGCACGTACGCACACGCGTACTTGTACAGAGACACGCATATCAATATGTGCGCACGCAGACACACATGCACAGGCCAGCCCGCGTACATTTACTGTACACGTAAACACACGTACGCACAGATGTACACACACGCAAAGATCTCCAGGCTGTTAGGGCAAGTGCTGTTAGTGAGTTGGTATGAAGATCAGCACGGCACACGAGAGGGTGGGTGGCCAGCAGCACGCCCGGCCGCCTTTGTCTCTCTAGCGGTGATGTTTACACTCTGCACCAGTTCATCGTTTGAGGCTGAGTCGACCTAGGTAAGGCCCAGGACCGGTTCAAAATATCATCGCTGGTGTTGGCGCCCTAACCGCTGCACGACCGCTCCCCACACACCGATACAAAGACACCCCGCATCGCCCTCACAGACTGTTGGGTCAAGCGCTGTTAGCGAGCACCTATAAAGGCCACATGTGCGCGCACCCACACTTTACCACAGCCCTCGCTCATAGATCATTGATTCAATCACTCTGGTGAATGAATCAACGCGAGCAGGATTTGTGAATGAATGCACGGGGCCTGCGCTCTCTGTCTCTCACGCATCGCGCGCTACGATAGGCTAGCGCCGCTTGGCAGCCCGACTTCTCCGTTCCTATGCCGGGAGCCCGGGTTGACACCTGTTGGGGGGTTTCCTTCCATAGGGGAGGTGAGGGGTGGGAGACGCGGCTGTCAGGGGTGCGGGGGGGAGACACGGCGGGTGGAGTAGGAGGCGTCAGCGGTTAAACGGGGGTAGGGACGGGGCGGAGGGAGGCGGCGGTGTGGGGGTGAGCGGAGGGCTGTGCCGGCTCGTGTACGCTAGCAGCGGATGGGGGAACCCCTTTCGAATCGGAGAAGGGGTTCTCGGACCCCCTGCGAGGGGATGAAATCCCAGAGGGTGGGGGGGGGGCGCTGGAGGATGGAAGGAAAACGGGAGCGGAGTTTAGTACTGAATGGATGAGTGGTGCTGGGTGTGTGTCTGCGTGTGTCTGTGTGTGTCTGCGTGTGTTTGTGTATGTCTGCGTGATAATGTGTGTGTTTGCGTGTGTCTGTGTATGTCTGCGTGTGTCTGTGTATGTCTGCGTGTATCTGTGTGTGTCTGCGTGTGTCTGTGTATGTCTGCGTGTATCTGTGTGTGTGCGTGTGTCTGTGCGTGTCTGCGTGTGTCCGTGTATCTAATAGTATGGGGAGCGATGGCTCAGTGCTTAACGCGCTGATCTAAAAACCTTGCGAACTGCGTTCGAATCCCGCTCACGGCCAACATCAGTGACGATTATCTAATCCGGTCGTGGGCCTCCCCTAGGTTGACTCAGCTTCCAGTGAGTGCCTGGTGCGGCGTGTCAACGTCGCCATTAGGGAGACAAAGGCGGCCGAATGTGGTCCTCGTCATCCACCTCCGCGTGTGCCGTGCCGACCTTCATGGGTGCTCGCTCGATCCTACAATCTGTTAAGGCTCCACGAGGGGCCTTTGTTTTTTTCTTATGACGTGTGCATGTCTTTGAATTTGTGTGCCTTTGTGTTTGTGATTGTCTTTGTGTATATGGTGGGTAGTTGCATGCATCCGTGTGTGGTATGATTGTGTATGGTGTGTGTGCACGTGTTTGTGTGTGTATTTATGTCCGGTGTGTGTATGTGTACAGGTCTGTGGGTGCACGTGTGTGTGTATGTGTGTGCATGTCTGTGTGTGTGCGCGTATGTTCGATTGCACGTGTAGTGGTTAGGGTGCTACGAACCTAGTCACCCGAGTTCTAATCCCGCTCACGGCCAACACCAGTTACGATTTTCAGAACCGGTCCTGTGCCTCCCCTAGGTCGTCTCAGTCACAAATAAATACCTGCTGCCAAGGGAGGGGGTTTTAATAGGTACTCGCTAACAACATTTGCCTCAATAGTCTGTTAAAGGCTATACAGGGATTCATTGTCTTTTCATCTACGTGTGCGGGTGTGTGTGTGTATGCGTGTACAGTGTGCACTGTGCGTGTGCCCGTGTGCACACGAAATTGCCTCAATCTGCGTGTGCACGTGTGAACGTGTTATCTGTGTGCGTGTGTGTCTGTCGCGGGCACGGTGTGGATCATTGCGCGCCCCGTGTTTGTCCGCGTGTCTGCTGGCTAACCACCCCTTCATGTGCCGTGCTGGCCTTCCCGAACAGCACTTGCCCCTACAGTCTGTTGAGGCTACACGGGTGATCTGTGTCTCTGCACGTGTTCGTGACGTGTGATGTGTGTCGTGCGTTCGTCAGCATTCCACCGCACACCGTGTGTGTCCGTGTGTTTGTCGAACCCTTGTCTGTCTCTTGGTTCTAAAACCACAGACGACATAAGGATGAGCATTGTCTTCCTGTGTTGTTGCTAGCAATTGTTGCATGCAATGTGGGACGAGTCGCTTAGAACCACGGCCCCCCATTTGAACCATGCTCCCCAGGCATCCTCGGTGTCTGAAGCTGCTCAGAGCTTGAGTTCACTGCTGGATGAGTTTAGAAGATATGGGAGGGTGAGTGTGCGTGTGTGTGTTGGTGTGTGAGTGGGGTGAGTAAGTGTGTCGGTGTGTGAGTGGGGTGAGTGTGTGTGTGTGTGTGTCAGTGTGACATAGGTGTTTGTGTGTGTGTGATTATGGTGAGTGAGTCCGTGTGTATGTGTCTGTACATGAGTTGAGGGAGCTTGTGTGTCGGCGTGTGAGTGTGCGTGTGTGTCGGTAGGTGTGTGAGTTTGGGTGTACGCGTGTGGTGCACGTCTGGTTAGTAGCACGCACCCCAGACCCTCCAAGCATGGCGCCGGCTGTAATAGGTGCTCGCTAACAGCACGCGTCCCGATATCCCGCGTGCGCTTACGAGGGGGACCTTAGCCTCTGAGCGAAGTCTGTTATCGCAACAACAAAATTACAGCTGACTCAAGGATGAGTATAAACAATGTTTTTTGGGGTTGGGGAAAGGGGGTATCGAGGAGGAGGTGGTGGGGGGCTCTGCAGATGTCATAGGGTTACCGGTTTAGCCCGTGGAACCTCTATTGGACCACGCTATTATGTTGCTCGTTCCTCACTGATGTCCGTGGCGCTATAAACCAAGAAAACAACTGCGACCACCGCAACCACCACCACAACCACCCCAGCCAGCGTGGCTTTTATTAAATTAATTTCATTTTCACAAAATGTCCGGCAAAAGCGAAGCAAAAATGTACGAACGTAGCTCTCTCTCCGTGTCTCGGCACAATGGCCTTGTGTGCCGAGTGTGGGGAGAGACTGCGTTGGACATTTAACGGCTGGCCCGCGATTAGATAGATGGCGCACGGGATGAGGGCATTGAGGAGGAGGAGGAGGAGACCAGGAGGAGGAGAGGACGATGAGGGAGAGGAGGGTGGGGGGTGGAAGAAGGGGGGAGGTGAGGAGGAGAGAAGAGGGGGGATGGGGGGAAGATCGCCTCGCGTCTGTGAATCTGTCTCCCTTCACCGATCATCCATCGTTATCATCATCAGCACCATCATCATCGCCTCCACTATCTCATCATAACCTCGACTATCATCATCATCACCATTATCATTTCCACCATTATCACCACCACCATAATCACCCCCAGCATCTCCATGATCACCATTTATCATCATCACCTCGAACATCTCATCACCATTATCACCCATCACCTCCTCCATCATCATAACCATCATTACCACCATCATCCGCATCATCATCTATATCATCTCCACAATCACCACCATCATCGTCGCCTTGTAAAGTCCAGAGACTCGCCCCATCTGTCACAGGCGGTTCATCAACACACACACGAAGGTGCGCGCAGACTCCCAGCTGTTATTCACTGCTCTCAGCCTTGCCCAGACCACCAATTCAAACAATATAGCTCTATTTTATATTCCTTTGAGCTGATGGGGGAGGGTGGGTGGAGGTGTGGGGTGGTGGGGGGGGGGGATTTTGATTTAGGATGGATAGGTGGAGGCAGGTTGACTGACTGTAGGAGGGATGGACAGACGGGCAGACTCATAGATGGACGCAGAGAGTCGGGGCTGACTGAAGGACAGATGTACAAACAGGTAGACACACACCTGGACATACAGACAGGGAGACGGTAGGGACAGACTGACAGACATTCACAGTCAGACAGGCTAAGAGACAGATTGTTAAACCAACCAACATAGACACTCAACAACCGACGTTCGTCACTAATTGGCGGTGACGTCCCAACGACGGCCTGTGCCAGGCCTGGTGCACCTTGACGCCACGCGGAGTGTCGAAGACTCGCCTACAGGTGGTCAGGGGACAGACCCAGAGACACACGCACAAACGCACACAGACGTACGCACAGACGGACAGAGTCGTGTGCAGTGTGTGTCAGGAGTGTGTGTGACTGTGACTTGCCCACTAGGCAAGCGTGCAGCTCGCAAGCCCAGATCCCCACCGCTCCATCTCCCACGGGGAAGTTCCCACGAAGGTTACCTCTTGCTGCGATCACTCTCAGTATTAGTTTAACACCGTACAGGGTCACGGTGAGCCGGAGCCTATCCAGGCAGGCGCAGGGCCCATGGCAGGGTTATACCCATGACAGGACGCCAGTCCATCACAGACCACCCGGGGGGAACAAAGTCAACTCATCTCTCTGAAGTTGCTTAGAATACCACGCGGCGTGTGTGCACTACCAGCGGCGTCAAGATCGACCTCTGTGGAGGAGGATCGTGAAGGACGCTACGGGGCAGTTGGAGGCAGTCGCCCTCCGACAACAACGAAGGGCAGAGAAGCGACGCTCACAACATCGAGCGGAGCGTCGGGCGGATAAAACACAGCAAGTTGGCAGATTAAGGAACACAGGTGGTGCATCTGCCAGTCACCTGAATCAGGTGACCTCCTGTCGGGCAAGTCTTCCACACTTCACGCGGCCTCAAAGTGCACCTGGCCTGGCACAAGCGCCGTGCTGACGTCACTGCTACTTATTGGCGAATGGCGATTGTTGTTGCTGCTCGAGCGTAGCGACGGACAGCGCGCTGCGCCACGGACCCCGCGGCAGGGCCGAGTTCGACTCCTCGCTCACTGTCTCATTGTCTCAGGTGGCTCCCTGGCCCAAAGCCGCGTTGCAGTCACACAGATTGACAAAGACAAAGATCCCCCATGTAGCGTCAACGGACTGAGGGGTCAAGTGCTCTTAGCGAGTCGCACCCATGAAGGGCCAGTACGGTGCAGGAGGGGGTAGGTGACCAGTACTACGCTCGGCCGCCTTTGTCTCCCTCGGGGCGATGTTTACACACTACATTTGAGGCTGAGTGGACATAGGGGAGGCTTAGGACCGGTTCACATTGACAGGCAGACCAACGGGCAGAGAGATGCATTTTCAAGACAGATATGCAAAATAAAGTATCGTGTTTGGTTGTTAGTTGTTGGTAGTGGTTGGTAATGGTTGGTGGTGGTGGTTGTGGTGGTGGGTGGTGGTGGTTATGGTTGTTGGTGGTGGTTGGTAGTGATGGTTAGTAGTGGTTGGTGGTCGTGGTTGTGGTGGTGGTAGTGGCTGGCGGTGGTGGTGGTTAGTGGTGGTGGTGGTTGGTCGTGGTGGTTGGTGGTCGTGGTTGGTAGTTGTTGTTGGTGGTTAGTGGTGGTGGTGGTTGACTGCAGGGAGTGTCGAGATGTCTCACTCAGCAATGTTGATGACCTGCACATGAATTCGAACTCAGCTCACGGAGTTTGCGTGTTCTTTCTCCCCGGGCCTGTGTGAGTTTTCGCCGGGTACTCCGGTTTACTCCCACCGTCCAATAACAGGCTACTGCCTAGCTTAATTGGCCTGCTGATTAAATTGCCCCAAAAAAGTGCCCTGCGATGTACTGGCGTCACATTCTTGGGTGTAGCCCCGTCTTGCGCCCTCTGTCTGCCGGGAGATGCTCCGGCCCGCCGCGACCCTGTGCAGGATTAAGCGGCTTCTGATCCTGAACTGAATTCGTGATGAAGAGTGTGTGGGGTCACGTTAATTACCAAGGAGGTCAACTATGTTTCTGAGCAACTTTCCGTTGTAACATTAGTCGCCAGCGACCGTTGGCGGTGTCATGTAAAGCACGGCGTCTGTACGGACCTCCTCCCCGTATAGCCAACACAAACAGCTGGGACAAGTGCTGTTAGCGAGCGCCTATAAATGTCGGTACGTCGCACCAGGAGGAGGTGCGGCGATGTACCTGCAGGTTCGATCCACCGCACGATGCGGTGGATCGCCTGCTGAATGACGTGCGAGAGTGGGTTGGAATCTAACCCAGGTGGCCGGGTTTGTGTAACGCAACCAACCGTTACGGTACCGTCTCACACACACTCACACACACGTGAACACAAATACACAAAGCGTGCGTACACAGACACGTGGGGCAAGTGGTATTAGTGAGCACTTTTAAAGGCCGGATAGGGACCTGAAGGGGGTGGGAGGCCAGCACCACGTCCGGCCGCCTTTGTCTCGCTGGTGGCGCTGTTTACGCACTGCACCAGGGAAGGTACTCATTTGAGGCTGAGTCGACCTACGGGAGGCCCAGAACCAGTTCATGAAATCGTCACTGGTGTTGGCCATACGCAGGATCAACAGACAAAGGCAAAGGTCTCTCTACGTGGCAGTGACTCCACCGCGTCGCTCGTGTGCCAGGCTAGATGCACTTGCAAGCCACACCAGGCATCACGGAAGGCTCACTCAGGCACATTGGGGGTGAGTTGACGTCACTCGACACTGACCTGAACCCATGCTTAGGAACCTGGGACCCATGTCTTACAGAGAGGGCCCCTACCTCTAACACCTGGCCTCTCACCAGCCGCTCACTGGACTCTGCTGATGAGAACACGAAGGTCGAAACCGGTTCGGCGTGTGTCTTGTTCTGGCTTTAAGCCTCAGAAAGTATGCGCTTCTGGAAGGGTCGCGTCGCTAATGGGATGAGTGAAATAATAAGGGATTTATTTTAATGTGGAAACACATCTGTGGGGGCACGTCTTGTCTATGTTGCTTCGGACTGGCGTTGGGGCTTGGGAGGGGGGTATATGGTCTGAGATTATGTACGCATCGTAATATTAGTACTGCCTCCCTTATATCATATTGTGTGCGGTTGTTGAACTAAAGTTGATGTTACACAATTCTCTACAATTATTAACGGCGTTTAACTATTATCTGTTCATTGTGTTCAAATTTCGACAAGGCCTACATTTTCTCAGATGAGTAACGAGAGCTGCCTTTCACAGTGATGGGCGACAGGGGTCTGTGACATTAGCACCATCATCATCATCAATATAATCATCAGCTCGAGAAGGAGCAGTAGCTGCATTGTCACCAGCAGCAACATCATCAGCAGCAGCGGCAGAGCCAACAGCACCACGATCGTAACGCATTTGCAGCACTAACATTATCATTATTGTCATATTCGGTAGCATCGTCAGCATCATCATCACCATCAGCAGCAGGATTATCAGCATCGTCATCATCAGCATCGTCAACGTAACCATTACCATTATCTTATTCAACAGCGGTATTATAATCTCCATCATCATCGCGATCATCATCATCATCATCCTCGTCGTGGTTACTCGTTGACAAGGT
>JAZEWT010000006.1:16210207-16230826 GCA_036362905.1 Mordacia mordax
CCCCCCCCACGGGGGAGGGATAAACACCACGCATAGCCTGGGTTCTGAATCGAACTTACGCTCTCCTGCTCACCGGGCGGGGGGAGGGACATCTCCTCGCCACGATCGAGTGGTCAGCGAGAGGAAGGACAGGAGAAGCCTCAAAGGGTGGACGACTCAGGCGGATATGGAGCGCCGAGATCGGATCCGCAGCACAGAGTGAGTGACACGGAGGACCAGTGTGAACTGGATTGCGAGCCCAATCTTGACAATCGGTGATTAGGCTACTACCACTGCAGGTGCTTCCTTTAGGTTTGTCACGGCTCCATTTGTGAGAATCGCTCTCACGAGCTGCTATTTCGAGATAACCGTGCCGAGCGTTCCTCCTCCTCGCTCCTTCGCCTCCCACGTGGGAGGCTTGATGATCAGCCTGAACATCAATCCAGAGCAATAATGATGATTATGATTATCTCATCTCATTGTCAAAAACCGCTTAGTCCTGTACAGGGTCGCGGTAAGCCGGAGCCTATCCCGGGAGACACAGGGCGCAAGGCAGGGATATACCCACGATAGAACGCCAATCCATCACTGGGCACTGCGGGAAATTTAGTCTGCAAGCCAATTAACCTATGCAGCAGCATGTTTTTGGACTGTGGGAGGAAACAGGAGTGCACGGCGAAAACCCACGCGAACACGGGGAGAGAACATGCAAACTCCACACAGAAAAGCACCCGAGCTGAGATTCGAACCCGAGACCTTCTTGCTATGAGGCGACAGCGCTACCCACTGGGCCACCGCGCCGCCCTGATATTGTTTTATGTTGAAAATAAATAGTGCCGATGCCGAGATGGCGTCACTGTCGGTACTCAGGATTGTGATGATAATGGTGACGTGTGATGATGGATCATAATTCACTGCTACCCTTGCGTGTTTAATTCACGTCACACGCAATGGGGAACTCGGGGGAGCGTCGGAGGAGCCAGGAGGAAAACCAGGAGAACACCACGATCCACCCGTGGGGACAGCGCGAATTATTCTCGCACAGAGCAGGCAAGTCCGCGGACCAGAGGTGAAAGGAAGCCGGCTCGGTTCGAGACGGCGTACCGGAAATAAAGTGACCGAAGCATTCAGTGCATTGCAGGTGGGAATGGGAGTTGTAATACGATCTTGCTGGAAAGAGATTTAAATTTCTTTTACCCCTGCCGCGGACCCACTTGCTGTACTGTCGTCATCGCCTGAACGCCTTACAGCTAGCCCCACGGATGTGCGTGAAGACCTCGGACAAATCTCCACGCGATCCACTAACCCTTGCTTTTAAAAGCGCCGGGTCACAGGCGTCTGAATTCACGGGCGGCAGGCTGTCGGTGCAGCGGTGACATCTGCACCTGCTCACAGAAACAAGCCCCTCCCCGAGGCGGTTCGAGTTCCGCCGCGGGCGTCTGTCTGTGCGGAGTTCATGTCCTCTCTCCACCTGCTCTGCGTGAGTTTCCTCCGTGTGCTCCGATTTCCTCCCACAACTTAAAAAAAAAACCCTCAATAATTCATTAAATGGTCAATATATTTGTGCTGTCCCGGATTCCCGCATCTAGAGCTTGCAAGCTCGCTGTCTGCTTTCTATTGTAATTATAAACATCTATATATAATAATATAATAGGACGGCATCGCTGCCTTCTCCTTCCCTGCCTCTTTGTGTTTTCCTCGCGCCTCTGAATTCTTCTCTTCAAACGAATAACTTCGAAACTGAACGAATCTGTGCCACGGGTTATGAATGGCAATTACTAATATTAGTAATTAAAATTGCCAGAGCGCTTTACACCTGAGGGTCACAAAGCGCTGCACAGATATGTGGAGAGAACGGTATGTCAACAACTGCAACATATGAACATATGAACGGCATACCAACAATAATAACATGTTTTTAATTATTATTATAAGTGTCCCTGTGTGGGATGTTAATGTGGCCCAGGGTTCGGGTTACGTGGCCACAGTCATTGATCTCCCATTCACGAAGTAGAGGCCCATCTACCTCGTGGTGACGACATTGTGACGCAGTTGATGGTGCCTCCTCCCAGTGGCTTGGAGGAGGAGGAGGAGGAGGACGATCACGGCCAGGAGGAGGTGCGATGATGAGCAGTTGTCGAATGAGGAGGTGATCGACACTGGAAGCTCACGCTCTTCCACTCCGCTCTGGGTGGGAGTCTGAGATGGGGGCAGATCATCGGAAAGTTTGAATTCACTTCATGGAACAACTCATGAACACTCTCGGTTTCGCAGCTATCGCGGAAAAAATAAACAATACTAACAGTTGGGCAGAGCAATTCCCACACATCGAGTCGTGACAAGGCTACACCATGATGATCATGGACTGATTCTCAGTACGCAGGTGCATTCAGAATCACCACACGGCTGTGCATTGGTTATGTGTTTGAAGGAGGACACAAGGGCTCTCCATGCCGACATCACCATTATAGGAAGCGCGGTGGTGCAGTGGTCAGTGCACTGGCCTGTGAGCTTGGCAACCTCGGATGGGTTACCCCGCACTGTTAAGATTACTGGCGAGTGATGTCTGAACCGGTCCGATACCACCCCCCCGCCCCCTTCTCCCCGTATCCTCCTTCCTTCTACAACCCTCACTGACCAGCGTGGTCAAGTATTCTCAAGCAACCACCGCCTCTCACCCCTCCCCAATGACTAATCAACACAACGCGTGGGCAGACATTAATCCAGCAGTGGATTGACAGAGGCACTGTACGTTTAAGTTTTTTTGTTCATTCGCATAATCATCGTGATTACGGTGTATAAATCAACTACACATTCCTTCACGCGTTGCGTGTTCATGTGTGTTTTCAGTGGAGGGCGCGCTGAACTCCAAACCTAGCTCCCCCTCCCCCCGAGTTCGAATCCCGCTTGCCTGCCAACGCCAGTTGCGATTTTCTGAATCGGTTTTGGGCCTCCCCTAGGTAGACTCAGTCGTAAATGAGTGCTTAGTTCGGTGTGTTTACATTGCCAATGCGATGACTAAAAGCGGCCAGGTGTGATGCTGGCCACCCAACCCTTCGTGTGCCGTGTCAACCTTCATAGGTGCCCGCTAACGGCACTTGACCCGACAGTCTGTTAAGGCTAAAGGGAGATCTTTTAGTTGTCGTTTTAACACAACTCGAAATAAAATGTATAATTATAAGCGAGCGTTTTTTTCAGGAATTCTCCGCACTTAAAAAGGACATGTGTGCAGCGAGCCCACTTGGCAGTCTGCACCACCGTGGGTTCATCTTTATTAAGAGTCATCCGCAAGCCACGATAGGGACATCGTCACACGGGGCTTCCCATGAATTGGCGAACAGTAGTGTGCCACGTCCAGCAATATTTTCCCAAGGGCTGGATACAAAGTGATATATGGGTTTTCGCAATAAATAGGGCTCATCGGCAATCCACGTCCAGCTCTTGGAGACCAGAGTGCTAATATATGGATATGTGTGTTGGTAATAGCTCATCAGCAAGCCACGCGCGAATAACAAACAATCCTTATATATAGAGAGAGAGTTTGCGTGCTGTATGGGTGTTCGCAATTATTGGCCATCATCAGCGATCTATAACGAAAAACAGAATGCCACGGCGCAATAAGCTTTGGCCGCACGAAAAGATACACGTGGCCTGGAGCGGTGGTGCCGTTGTTGGCGCACTGTGCCCTGAACCCGGCTGAGTTCTATTCCTGACTGGGACCGGTATCAGCAGCAATTGATATCCGAACAAGTCCCAGGCTTCACTTCTCCAAAAACCCGTATTGACCAGCGTGGTGAAGTATGGTCAATCCACATCCGTGACCGACACGGCGTGAGACTGGACACGCTCACATTGGGGATCATCATCACTCCGCGACCAGTATCAAGCGATGTCCGTAACGCGGAACGTCCCTCGAACCACAGGCAACGCCACGCAGGTAGAGTGCAACAAATACTGTTCAAGTACTATCATCGTGCTCAATACATACAGTATATTTATATACTGCTCTGGTAGCCGGTAGCGAGGCGTGCTCGCTTTCTAACAGCTATAGCGTCACACTCCACTGGCGGCGAATTACTCGGTTCACTAATGCTAGTGCCAGTTGATTGTGAGTATTTATCTGGGAACTTAAAGAAATTTCGAACTTTAAACTGACCTTGGGCCCTGATAAAAAGTAATCAACCTGCGCGCCGTATATTTTGGGGGCAAGGCCAAAGTCCGAAACGTCGGTTTTCGAACTGTAAGGCGATAAGCATGGCCTCGATTATGTTCTTGCCACATTTTCGCTGTCTCGCCCTTGCAGAAAATCGCGAGAGATTCATCATTCACTCAAAATCGTTTTGCAGGGACATCCAAACGGTGGGTCAAATCAAGGGCTCTCCGGCACAAACGGCAGTAAGACAGTCATGGAAATTCTTCATTGCTATGGCAGGGCTCATATCGGACACGTCGAGACAACTGTTGCATGCCAGAGTAGTGGTACTATTCATTTTATCGGCCAATGAAGGATGATGGATTTAAAGTCGTAACTTCCCGTGGTACAGTCTACGCTTGTCAACTACAGTCTGATTCATCAACGGGGTATACGTGATGTGGTTCGGTTTTCATCCAGCGGTGGATTTACACGTGGGTTGCCCGTACAATGATTGTGTGGAACAGTGGCGCAGTAGTTGTCGCCCAAGTTCCGTTCACGTCTATGAATGTTTTTTGCAAGCAGCCACCCCGATCTAACCAGGTCACCGATAACGCATTGACCAGTGTGGTGAAGTATGGTCAAACAAACTTCCGCGACTGACCTACACTGCACGGGGAGGCTAGCAGAATGCAGACCACCGACAAAGGCCTGTGATAACTCTTGTGCACTTAGCAAACTTTCATGCAGAGGGAAATTTACTTCTGACCGATTACGAAACCGCAAGATTTTAAACAGTGTGTTATCATATTGCCACATGTGTCACATTGATGACAACCATCACAATGACCAAATAAACACATCCGTCAATGCCACTGCACTCTCACCATAACAAACACATCGTAGGTAACGTTTCCGGCAATGGCCCTTCTTCGCGGACCTTCAAATATTGAAGTCTGAGAGATCGAGAAAAAATAAGGTTTAGATAATAATAATGATTACGACCTATAACGGATCCGCGAAGCACTGACTTGGAGGCACGAGGAACCGCAGAGAGGCGGGAGGAGGGGGAAGGGAGCCACGAGGTAAGACAGCGCCAACATGTTTCAGATATTATATCGGCGCAAGTTGGAGAAGTCGCATTGAGTGATGTTGTTACAGATGAGAGGTAGTGGGTGGTGGGGGACTAACAGCGGTGTGGCAGTCAAATGATAATAATAATTGCACTTCTAGAGCGCTTTTCACCCGAGGGTCACGAAGCGCTACAAAGAGCTGCGGAGAGAACGGCATGTCAGCAACAACGACATAAGAACAGCAAATCAGCATCAATAACGTTTTTGTTTTTAAAAACACGCCAGAGAGGACGTCCATTGCGGAGATGGAGTGATGTAATCAGTATAACGATGTAGGTTTTTCACAGCATCGATGTATGATGAGAATTGTTTTCGAGATCGGCTCTTTCGGGATAACCTTGTCGAGCGTTGCTCCCTCTCTCGCGACGCTCCGAATCTCACGTTGATAGCATCAACTGGATGATTTTCAATTTCGTAGTCGTCATCATCATCATCATGAGCATGCGTTTCGCCTGCAACGTGGGAGGCGAAACGTCGCGGAGAGCGGGGGAGGATCGCTCGACACGGCTATCTCGAATGAGCAATTCTCCTGTGATGGAAGCACACTGCATTTAGAGAAGGCGACTGTATTGACAGACCATCAAGCAGTGGATACTCCGTGATTCGTGACAATGACGACGATGATAATGATTATCATCATTATTATCATCAATACACGCTTAATCCTGTGCAGGATCGCGGGGGGGCGGAGCCTATCCCCACCGACAGAGGGCGCAAGGCAGGGCTATACCCAGGATTTGACGCTAGTACATTACAGCGCGGCCAATAAACCTAGGCAGCGATGTGTCTTTGAACGGTGGGAGGAAAGCGGAGTACCCGGCGAAAAACCAACGCGGACATGGGGAGAGAACACAAACGCCACACAGAAAGGCACCCGAGCCGGGAACCGAACCCATGACCTTCTTGCTGAGGCGACAGCGCTAGTTACAGCATCACCTCGCCACGCTATGATGATGATGGTGATATGAATACATGGGATCATTATTTTCAATCCCTGTTTAAGCCCGTGCAGGGTCGCGGGGGACCGGAGCCTATCCAGGAAGACACAGAGCCCAAGACATTACTATACCAAGGATGGGATGCCAGTCCATTGCAGGGAACTAGGGGCGATTTAGTCAGCAGGCAAATTAATCTAAGCAGCATGTCTTTGGACGGTGGGAGGAAACCAGAGTAGCGGAAGGGATCCTCACTCCACCACCCTGGCAGTTGTACGGTGATGTTGATCATCAGCGAAAGCGATTCGTGGCGACCTCACCACTCGGGTCACTCAGGGTTCGTGACGTGGGAGGCAGAGGTGAGAATAAGCCGGTACGGTCTGGTACGGCGAACCGCTTAGGAAGTGGCTGAAGCATTCCGTGCGGCACAGGTGGGACTGGGTGGTCGTGATACGACCGTAGCAGTCACTTTACTTCCATGGTGGCTCCGTGCAAGGTTCAGAAATCGCTCGCCACTGACATTCGCTGTGGCGAATTCACAGCACAGTGGACTAACCATAGGGCCACCGCACCCCCCCGTATACAGTCAATACAGTATATAATTTATAATTATCTCCCCAGTATACTTATGAATGGTATCCTTGGGCGGGAGGTTGCCTGTGCAGAAGCAACATCCGCGCCGCACAGAAAGAAAGTCCTGCCCGAGGTGGTTCGATCCCTGGCTCGGGTGTCTTTCTCTGTGGAGTTTGTATGTTCTTCCCCTCTTCTGCGTGGGTTTCCTGCGAGTTCTGCTCGTTTCCTCCCACAACTAAAAACACTGACGAATTAATTTGCCGATATCATCATAATGTATCTGTGTGATGATGGTGGTGCGATGATGGTTGATCATAATTCACTGCTACCCTGGCGTGTTAAAGTCACGTCACATACACAGGGGAGCTCGCGCGAGCGTCGGATGAACTCGGAGGAGAACCCGGAGAACACAACGATCCACGCGAGGGGAGAGCCATATTTCCCTCACAGAGCAGGCTAGCCCGCGGACAAGAGGTGAAAGTAACCCGGAATGGTCCGGTACAGTGTACACGGTAAGAAAGTGGCTGCAGCATTCAGTGCGGTTAGAAACTTTGTCCCCGGATCTCGCTCCAATCTCCCTCTCACCCCTTCTCTCCACATCGAGGGAAGATTCTTTCATTGACCTTCCTCTCAGCGAGACGTCGAGGTTTTCTCTGCTCACCTCTGGCTGTATGAAATGGCCCCATGGTGCGACCTCGCGTGACCAGAATGTTCGATCTGTGTATCGGTGTTGGATTTCACGGTTCCATGTATGACACTCCGTCTCTCACGTTGGAGGCATCGCCAGGCCGATGAGCCTGATGATGCTTCCGACATCGAAAGCATCATCACGCCGCAAAAGGGAGAGATATAGAGAGAGGAGGAACGCTTTACACGGCTATCACGAAAGAGTAGCTCTTTGGAGCAATTCTCATGCAGCAAACCGTGAAAACCTAGATCAGGACAATATTACCGATTATCTATTACAACTTCAATTGTGCTGTTTGTTGCTGGCCGTTTGACATTTCGGGGCATTTAGCATTTATTCGACCTGTGCCCAAGCATACTGTCTCCACCATAGGCCCGGGTAAGGACCTCCTTCCAACCAGGTCACGCCCATGCTTGAGATCACTTTCTTGCCCACTCACCATCTCCCTCTCGACCGTTACTATAGCTTGAATCTTCCAGCATCTCTACGGCGTCGAGAGACAGCGGTCACATTGAGGTTGAGAATGTCTGAACTAAACTATTTTATTTGCAAGGAAAAGCCCGCTGAGCAATGAACTGCATTTCAGAAGCGACCTGGCCATATGTGATAGCAGCTCATGAACGTGGCTGATATCGTCACGTCTGAGAATTTATAGGAGCAGCCACAAATCTAAGCGCGTAGGAGTTGCTCTGAAGATCTGCTCTTTCGGGATAGCCGCGTCAAGAAACATTCCCGAGAGCAATTCGCATACATCGAGCTGTGAAACCTTACGCTATCGCAATCTATGCGCGTTTCTAAATGTCGATCAAAAACCGGAGAAACCAGGAGAAAATCCACGCGACCACTGGGAGAGAGGGAACCTTAAATACAGAGACCTGCAACCACCTGGTACTCAGGTGGTTGTGGGTCTGCGTACCAGGTGGTTGTGGGTCTGTGTATTTGAGGCGCAGTGGTAACATCTGCGCCACCTGGTGACGTCGTCTGTCGTTGTCCACAGTCGCATTGCGGGTCGTGTCGTCGACCCCAGGTGTGGAGGAGGTTAGCCACGCACAGACCATGGACGGTGCAGATTCCATTCAGTCAGGAGCACGTCTGGCAGATCTGAGCCAGGCACACGCTCATTAGGGGTTGATGACGAGAGACTGGCTCGCTACGTCCAGGGCTGACCACTCCTCATTCCACACAGAAGCCGCAGATACGTCATCAGCCTGGCTTGCACAACACCAGGGCGTCGAGAGGGTTCGACACGTGCCGTGTCGCAGACTTTGGTTTGCACGAATCTCATTCACCAGTTTGGGTGTCGCTTGTCTTGACTGGAGCACAATATTCAGCAGTCGAGTAATAATAATATTTGCACATCTAAACTGCATTTCACCCGAGGGTTACAAAGCGCTGAACAGAGCTGTGGAGAGAACGGCATGTCAACAACATCGGAATAGATCTCATTATCTGAAACCGCTTAATCCTATATAGGGTCACGGTGAAGCCGGAGTTTATCCCGGAAACATAGGGCGTAAGGCAGGAATACACCCGACGACGGGACGCCGGTCCATCGCCGGGATAGATCAATTGAGTAAACTAATGACTGTACATCAATGAAGGACATCAAATAACAAATAAAAATAATTGTTTTTAAAAAATAAAGGAAGGAAGACGCATTCCTGAGCAAGCACAGGTCAACAGCATACCGCCATCTAAGCACACAGCAGTGAGCAGCATCAACAGTCCTAGCCAGAGGACTCCAAGGCCTTACGGAACAAGTGAGTCTTGAGACGGGATTTAAAGATGCCCAGGGACTCAGCTAACCGAATATCCAATGGGAGTTCCATAGTCTGGGAGCAGTGCGTGAGAAGGCTCTGTCACCCTTCCAATGGAGGTGCAACATGCAGGAAACCCGTATTGGTGGATCGAGAAGGGTGCCTGACGTAGGTTACGGATGTATGTCGGAGCAGCGCCTTGTAGGTGAGGAGGATCTCGCATTCAATCCTGTTTAATCGGTAGCCAGTGGAGAAAAGCGAGCACCGGGCCAATGCGATCGTGGATGGGAGTGCGAGTGAGGACTCTAGCAATCGCATTCTGCACACGTTGGAGACACTTGACGAGATAGGCAGGGATGCCAGGGATGCCAGTAAGTAGTGCACTGCACTACTTCGATTGACAAGGTAGGCAGGGATGAAAAGATAGAGATGTGGATTATCTTCTCCGCGTTGGAGGGAGACAGGATGTTGCGCAGTCTGGCAATATTTCTGAGACGGAAATAAGCTACCTTCATCACCTTGTTGATGTGTCTCGAAGGTGAGTGAGGAATTAAGAATCACTCCTAGACTCTGGACTGCCTTGGCAATTTCGATGGTCTGGTCGTCAAGCATGAAATGGAGGGGTTCAGCCTTAGAGAATTGATGCCGGTTTCTGACAAGCAAAATGTCTGTTTTGTCACCATTTAGTTTTAAGAAATTTGAATTGAGCCATGCTTTCACAGTTGACACTGAGGACGACATGCAAACACCAGAGGCATTTATGCACGGCTTTACGTGGATGTAGATTTGGATGTCATCGGCATAGCAGTGGTAGATTAGATTGAGGCCACGCAGGATATGGCCAAGTGGTTTTATGTAGATGCTGAAGAGAAATGGGCCGAGAACTGAACCCTGATGAACACCGGACAAAACAGGATGGATCTCTGAGTTACATCCTTCAAGGCTGACGAATTGCTTCCGGTCGAAGAGGTAGGAGCGCAGCCAGTGCAGGGCACAGCCATAGACCCCTATGCCGTCCAGGGCAAGGGCAGTCGATTTGAGGTTTTTAGTGCTTGCCTCCCCCCCTCCCCCCCACGTAGAGTTGGTGCAAACATGGGTCCCTGTGGGAGCCCGTTGACTTGACTTTCCACGTGCTGGTTTTGTCCCCCATGTACACCCTGAACCGTCTGTCACGCAGCAGTTCGATCGATGGCATCAACCGCCCATCTTAGCAGAACCCTTGATAGTTATTACTAGGAGACCAGTATGCAATACTGTGTTTACTACTGTATTTACTACTGGTATGCAATACTGGGTCATATGCTGCTGTTAAGTACAATAATACAGCTCCTGTCTTGAGGTTCTTCTGGAAACCGTTTTCGATTAATGTGATCAGTGCCAGGACGTGCTGGCAATTATTGCAGCCTGTTCGAAAACCTACCTGCTCAACCTGAAAACAGTTATCCACTTCTGGAGATACGCGCTGGAGCATGAGTTGCTCCATTACCTTGAAGCATAAAGATAGTCGTGTTATTGCGCGATAACTTGCAACTTGTGCAAGTTCTTCCCTGGTTTTGGAAGCGCAATCATCTTCGACATCTGCCAGATTCTTGGTCGCCTCTTCTCACTGATGGTCAGTGTGGCAAACTGAGTTGCCCACTGTCGTGTGCGAGGTTCGGGATGTTTTAAGAATTCAGGCGAGATGTTGTCCTGGCCCACCGCTCTACCAGACTTGAAATTTAGCAGTACCTTGTTTATCTCAATTACTGTGAGAGGCTACATGGCACTTGGAGGATTGGTTCGGTGATTTGTCTCGCCATTCGTTACGAACCTGCCTCTTGATGTGCGTCTCCAAAGACGCTCTTGCGACCTGTATCAGATGTCTGGCAACCTGATCTGGCCTCAGCAATGGGCAGTTGCGAGCTGGTGGTTGCTGTGCTGGACCCAAACGCCGAATTAGAGTCCATGATTTGCGACTGGAAAGGATGAAATCTAACTTTGAGGTTTTTCTTCAAATCGAGTACGTCCGGCGGCATTGAGTGACGCAATCAGAGGGTCAGCGATGTCTGCGTCACCGGAGGATTCGTATTTCTTGAGTAAGACTTCACTTTCTTTGTTAAGGAACGGAGAATAGACCGGGCGATGGCCACGTGGGATGGCTATAGATCCTGCTTTGTAGATGGCACACCGCAATTTGCTGCACGCTTCACCCACCGATACGTTATATGATGGAATGGCCACAACACTGTACTGTAAGGAAGCATTGTACTTGTCTCTGTCCGCTTTTAAGTAATTCCAGCTGGGTTTATTTGAACTTCTGATGACTTGGAGTTGAAAACCAATATGGATGAGATACGGACGATGTTGGCTGTGTGGGAAGTCATCAAGCACCGTGTACGTTGCTTGTGGTGAATGACTATTCAGTGAGGTGACACAGCAGAGGTAAGGCGAATACTCCCTTGACCATCTGGCTGAACGAAATGTAGCACGCTGCTTGGCATCATGAATGAGGACAAGGTCGTTATTCGATGCCCAGTCCACAAGTTCTTCTCCATCCGCGTTGGAGTCGGCATAGCCCCAATTAGAGTAGGGACTGTTATAATCACCGACCTAGACAGCTGGGTGAGCAAGGTTAGGACTGGTAGCTCCCATGTCTACTTGGAGGCTTTTAATATTTCCAATCTGAACACCGCCAATGTGCGGAGGAGTGATCGACATCTGAACTAACATAAGTGACTCTGCCATGTTTGACATGTGGTATATGACAACGTAGATCAAAACCCGAAATCTTGTAAGGCCCTGCCTCTTCTGTTTCAACATGAGTCTCTTGTAGGTAGATGATATCAATGTCATGGCGAGTGGCTAAATCACTGAGAATGCTGCACTTAGTAGCTGACAGGCCCTCATCGTTCAGTTGAAGAGTTCCCAGCGCCGGCCCAATGGCCTAAGAGCCAAAGCGCAGGGGTGCCCTGTTGGGCCTGTCTGCTGGCGTGTGACCGAGAATCATTCCAGGCACTATCAGGGAGCGCGAACGAGAACGCTGATCCAATGCCCCCCAACTGGCCGATAACATCATAATATATAGCATGCAGTGTCTGGCAAGTGTTGGCGTCGGCTGACTGCGTGGCTGCCTTCCCCCACCTCTCCTTTTTGTATCCGTGTCTCGTCCATTACAAATTGTGCTATTATAACAAACATCCACTGTGACCATCGTTAACCAGCCACACGCGGAGCCATCCGTCCATTATTCCAAAGAGAAAGTAGAGATGGCCCCCCCCCCCACACATCACGAAATCGATACCCGAGCTCCCAAGCTACGGGAATCAAATCGAAGTGAAAACTGCGGCCCATGTCGTTGGAAGTCAACAGCTCAGCTGGGCTGGATCCGAGCAGCGCTTGGTAGGTGACTGACCGTCTAGGAGTGAGGTTGTGAGATGGACATGGGGTGGCCGTGCTCTTTCCCCGTATGCGAGGGGTTTTCCCAGGTTCCCCCCACTCGAACGCAACACTCATCTATATATATATGTGAGGTCCAACATTCGCAACTGACCCATCAGTGGGCCGTGAAAGCCATCTAGTGGTCTGAGGAGACCACATCCAAGTAGGCCATGTAGGCCTTGAGGTGAATAAGGTCGAAAATCCCTGTAATAGAGCTTTTCATGTTGTATATGGGGCGGCGCGGTGGCCCAGTGGTTAGCGCTGTCGCCTCACAGCAAGAAGGTCCCGGGTTCGAATCTCTCGGCTCGGGTGCCTTTCTGTGTGGAGTTTGCATGCTCTCCCCGTGTCCGCGTGGGTTTTCGCCGGGCACTCCGGTTTCCTCCCACAGTTCAAAAAGCATGCTGCTACATAGGTTGATTGGCTCGCAGGCTAAATTGCCCCGCAGTGCCCGGCGATGGACTGGCGTCCCATCGTCGGTATATCCTTGCCTTGCGCCCTGTGTCTGCCGGGATAGGCTCCGGCTTCACCGTGACCCTGTATAGGACTAAGCGGTTTCAGACAATGAGATGAGATGAGATGTTGTATATGTGCGCACTGCGGATACCTAGCTTGAATCCTTCATAACAGCAAAGATCTATTTGCACAAGGATGCGTTTATGTCTTATTTCAGCTTTACGTCCCACTTTTTCATTTCAATTTTGAAACTTTCGAGAGCCAGCAAAAATTTTCCAAAGGACATTCGGAATTAATGCAGGCCAAAGTAGTTATGTTAGAAGTCATCAACAAGAGACGTCACATGAACTTGTTACACCATTGGAACAAGATCGGGCACTTTACGAGATAATGAAATTGACCAAACATCTCAGTGTAACAGGATTCCTTATGAAAATTGAGCCTTGAAACTCAATCAGTCTTTCATGGGTAAGTGATTAATGAGGCAGTCCATTTTTACAGTGTAGTGATGTAGGTTTGTCAGGGTTCAACGTTTGAGAATCACTCTCCATAGCTGTTCTTTCGAGATGGCCGTGTCGAGAGTTCCTCCTCTATCCCCCGCGACGTTTTGTCTCCGAAGTTGGAAGCATCCTCAGACAACCTCACGCCTACATCACCTGATGATGCCTCCAACGTGGGAGGCTAAGCGTCATGAAGGAGAGATAAGAAACACTCGACACCGCTATCCTGAACAGCTATTGAGAGCATTTGTCACTCTCACATTATCCCACATCTGGTATATCCTTCAAGCACTGTTCTGACAGTCTGATCATCACAAACTCGGGCTTTCATATTGCTTTGAAGAGCAATTGTTTCGTGATAGCCAGCGTTACATACATCGTAGACGACGATGATGTTCCATTTGAAGAAAAGTTATTGCCAGAAATTGATAGAACATTTCTAAATTCATTATCAGTGCCTTCTTAAATCCTATCCCGGAAGACACAAGGCGAAAGGTAGGGCTATGCTCATAATGAGACGCCAGTCCATTGCACGTCATCCTAGGGCAATTTAATCAGCAGGCCACTTAACCTGGCAGCAGTGCGTCACTGGGAGGAAACCCGAGCACCCGACAAACCCACGCGGACACAAAAACCCACGCGGACAGATTCAAACATCAAGCAGACAGACGGCACTCGAGCCTCGAGTAGCAGCCTCGTTGTTCTTGCCGTGTGGCCCACAGCATAGAACATGGCTGACAATTACGTGTAGCGATGGCGCGCTTTACTTTAAATACGTCATCTCGCAAGGAAGGGTTATGGGATTGAACTGCTACTGTCGAGCAAGCGGGCTAGTCTCAGTGGCTCACCTGCTGCTCTACTCAGCCGGCAAAACATGCTGTCCCGTAGTACAATATCTTAGAGGTGGAAGAATGGTCCTTATTCTCAATAGACGATACCATGCAATTCTGCAAAATAAATCCGAACCCAGGTAACGTGAATCCATATTTGTGGCTACAACATGATCAGATATTAAAAGCGATCTCATTTATCTTTCCGAAAAGCATTACAACCCTAATTTAACAAAACACCATCGTCTCCTAGCTCATGATTTTCAGTTCATTACATATAAAGTCCTTGTGCGTTCTATGCCTTGCGCTGTAGCATGTATCCTCCCATTTTGTCTTTTTGTCATTAAGCCCCCAAAAACATATTAACAAAAATGAATGCGTTCATACACGTACAGACCTAACAGGAATGAATCTTATTTAACCAAGCGGAAAGTCCCTTTGAGAATCACATGATTTAAAATACCTCGGTATGCCTCAAAGACGATATACGAATATTTATTATTTCGCTGTAGAATTGTGCATTACGTTAAGAAATCAAACGTGATATTTGTGCTTCATTTGTTGATTGTTTTGCGTTCACCTCTATACAATCCCCATTGTCTGTACAAATCAATACTTTACCGTTATAAACAAATCGTCATTGTGCGTAAATTATGCCTCCGCATAACATTACCCACAAGTACTGCATTGGAAGGAGCAGTATACACTGGGTTATGACACAATCGCATGGATTACTGTTGTTGTTAGATACGCAGTAATGTGCGAACACTATAATCTGTAAACTTGCAATATAATTTTTTTATATGTACACAAACTGGGATTAAGATATGTGACGGTTGTGCAATATCATTCGGTAATCAGGAACACCTCGCTCATTGTTGCCGTGTGTAATGGATGCCACGGCCAGGACGCTTTATTGGCAGTGTCGGTGGTTTTTTTGTGTGCGATTTGAGGCTTCCTTCCAATTCACAACCCCCACTCTAACACCCGTCAATGCCCTATAAACACCGCAGAGCAATTTAAAAACAACACACCTCGTACGATTTCATATATACGTGTGTCATTATTTGACAGAGTAAGGTGTTTTAATGTGGATGAATGAAAAGACTATTCTGCTGTGCAGCGACACGATAGTCTAATGGCGAGCGGGTTTCAGCCTTTATGCTCTCCTCCCTCCTGCGACTTCCTCCAGCAAGTTCCCCACTCCTTTCCTCAACCCTGTACTCTCACTTTCGATTCTGCCACCACCCTTCAACTCAGTTTCCCCTTCCCTCCATCAATAACCCTAGTAGTGGAGGTACACACCTGTAGCCTCCTGGTAAACATGCAACATTGGGCCAACGTTTTGTCTTTACTGAGCTGAGGCTTTACAGACAAGGGTTGGTGGATCGTATCGACTTATCATCTCATCTCATTGTCAGAAACCGCTTAGTGCTGTACAGGGTCGCGGTGAGCCGGAGCCTATCCCGGGAGACACACGGCGTAAGGCAGGGATACACCCACAAAGGGACGGCAGTCCATCATCGGGCACTGCGGGCAATTTAGTCTGCAAGCCAATTAACCTATGCAGCAGCATGTTTTTTGGACTGTGGGAGGAAACCGGAGTGCCCGGCGAAAACCCACGTGGACACGGGGAGAGAACATGCAAACTCCACACAGAAAGGCACCCGAGTCGAGATTCGAACCCGGGACCTTCTTGCTGTGAGGCGGCAGCGCTACCCACTGGGCCACTGTGCCGCCTCCGTATGGACTTGTGACACTTCAGTCTCTCTCGGCTGCGAGATGGAAATGAAAATGGTGGCAGGGTTCATGAACCAGTCTATCAGCTTCTTGAGTGTTACTTCCTCCTATATATGGTAGGCTTTCTCCAGGATACTTCATTTTCCTCTGACATAAAGTAAAGCACTACATACAAAATCGTGGAATTGTTCAAAGGTCCCAATGTTGAACCCTTCTGAGTAGGTCACAAGACTGAGAATATCCTCAATAAATAAACTGCATTCAGTTATTTGCATCGTTTCAACGCCTCGTGACATATTCGATACAGAAGATCTCCAAGCTGGAATCTTCCGTGAAGCGTTTGGGCCATAACACTGAACTGCATCGGCACAAGCCATGGCAGATGTCGCTACTTGATGCGGTGTGCGCTGTGGTCACCCAGAACAGGCCGAAGATCTCATGAAACACCCAAAGATCGATTCAGAAATACGAATGAGGCGTTGTGACAGCGGTTCGTCATTTCTCATCTCACCTCATTGTCAGAACCGCTTAATCCTCTACAGGATCGCGGTGAACCAGAGCCTATCCTGGCAGACACAGGGCGCAAGGCAGGGATATACCCACGATGGGACGTCAGTCCATCACCGGCCACTGCGGGCAATTTAGCCTGCAAAGCCAATTAACCTATGCAGCGGCATGTTTTTTGGACTGTGGGATGAAACCGGAGTGCCCGGCGAAAACCCACGCGGACACGGGGAGAGAGCATGCAAACTCCACACAGAAAGGCACCCGAGCCGAGATTCGAACCCGAGACTTTCTTGCTGTGAGGCGACAGCGCTACCCACTGGGCCACCGTACCGCCCTCGTCATTACTCGTGACGATTTATTTGGCGCAACCACCTCATTGTAAAACGACAGATGTTACTCGACAACAGTATATGCTCTGCGAATAATTATTTACTGTTAAACACGAGTTATTATAAAGAGTGTTATTGTCGAGCTGCTATCTGAAAACAAAAAACATGACATGTTGATAAGAGGGGTGAGAAGGACATTGACACGAATAAATTTCTAAATACTGTAGGATACCGTATGGTGCTGTACAAGGTTTAGCACAAGCCTGGAGAATAAGAATGGTTTACGTCTTAAATATGAAACCTCCGTAAACATGGAAAGTTGGGCTGACATTGATCCAAGGGTGTTAAATACAGGCGAACTTCGGTGCAAGGTTGCACGTTACTGGGATGTACGGTACGCGCTTGTGGCATCACGTTTAAAATATTGGCCGCTCAGAATTAAAAGTAATGAACGCGTTAATAGATTGGGTTCGTGATGTGAACAGTCTGATTGGAACTCTTCAGACGAGGCAACGTATCTGGATTGAATAAAGTGTCACAGGTGAAGGCTAACTGGAGTAGGGTCGTTAGAAAAACATCCTAGAAGAATAAAAGGGAAAACACTAACGAAACGTGGCAGAATGAAGGCCTATTTATTGATGCGGATCTTCAAAGCTCGAGGCATTTAAAGTGATGCTCGTAAGAGTTGTCCTCGAAGACTTCTATGACAAAATGAAGAGGAAAGGGCCATATCCATATCCGATAGGATAAAGGAAGATCTTAAGGTGAACACTTGCCCTGGAACAGAACTTGAGGGTGCATGACACCGGCTGCAGGTGTTACTTAATAAACACATGTTTACGGTGCTCCAGACGCTCCCATTTGCATTATTTTATTTAAACATTGGAAAACGCGACCTTTCTTGTTTGTTGCAAGCTTTTTAAATCGCGGATTTTCTCTCCTATAATTTATTGCTACTATTTGACTTTCAGTTGAACTGTCGCGATGTTGTTGACATGCTGATTTGCCGTTCTTATCTCGTTGTTGATACAGCGTTCCCTCCGCAGCTCTGTGCGGCGCTTTGTGACCCTCGAGTGATCGGCACTATGCGAATGCAATTATTTTAATTATTAATATACGATAAATGTGACATGAGCGGCACGGTGGCCCCCAGTGGGTGGTAGCGCTGTCGCCTCCTCACAGCAAGAAGGGCCCGGGTTCGAATCTCGGCTTGGGTGCCTTTCTGTGTGGAGTTTGCGAGCTTCTCTCCCCATGTCCGCGTGGGTTTTCGCCGGGCACTCCGGTTTCCTCCCACAGTCCAAAAAACATGCTGCTGTATAGGTTAATTGGCTCGCAGACTAAATTGCCCTCAGTGCCCGGTGATGGACTGGCGTCCCATCGTGGGTATATCCCTGCTTTGTGCCCTGTGTCTGCCGGGATAGGCTCCGGCTCACCGCGACCTTGTACAGGACTGAGCGGTTTCTGACAATGAGCGGATGACATCAATGTGACATTAAACCATTTCCAAAATATATGTATTATAAACACTAATGATTGTGCAATTTTAAATTTTTCGTTGAACGTCGGATCATATTTTACCTGTTGTTCTGCCACGACGTGTATATTTAAAAAATAAACGCCAATGTTTTGTTCTTGTTGTTGCATATTTTCCGTCCTAATGTCGTTGTTGTTCGCGCGCCGTTCTCTCCGCAGCTCTGTGCAGCGCTTTGTAACCCTCGGGTGAAAAGCGCTCTTTCGATGCAATTATTATCATTGCATATGGCGATGCAAGACTGAACGTTGTTATAATTTGGATGGACGTCAGCAGTTCGTTGCCATTACCCGGCAAACAACGTTGACCAGGTGTTGTTGACGAGGAACTTCTCTACGCAAGCTGTGAGGATGTAAAAATCAATTATCTTAGAACCGATTCAATGAACAAGAGCTCGCGCACATCCTCTCGTTCGAGCGTCCACACAATGTCTAAGTGTAGTGTTTGACGGAGTCAACCTGCTTATTGTTCACACGTGAAATGTTTGCATTCATAAACGAATAACATTGCCATCCGGGAGTGAACACGTTTCAAAAAGAGACATTGTCAAACATTAGCACAACGGCGCAGTTTACATCACAATCACTTGAATCTATAATGCAAAATATTAAATGTGCAATCGTGCGCGAGCAACTGAAATAAAACAGTTTGCATTTTTAAGGTAAAACAGTTTCCATTTTTGAGGTAAAAGTGTGTTTTTGAGGTAAAACAATTTGAATTTTTAAGGTAACACAATTTGTATATTTGAAGTAAAACAATTTGTATATTTGAAGTAAAACAGTTTGTATTTTTGAGGTAAAACAGTTTGTGTTTTTGAGGTAAAACAATTTGTTTTTGAGGTAAAACTATTTGTATATGTGAAGTAAAACAGTTTGCATTTTTGAGGTAAAACAGTTTGTGTTTTTGAGGTAAAACAATTTTTTTTGAGGTAAAACAATTTGTATATGTGAAGTAAAACATTTTGCATTTTTGAGGTTAAACAATTTGTATATTTGAAGTAAAATAGTTTGTATTTTTGAGGTGAATCAGGTTGCTTTTAAAGAACGCGTGAGGAGAAGCCTCGCTATGAGGCCTTATACATAAAGGTTGCAACCCGCATACATATTTAGTTGTGCTTACCAAAACTGGTCATATTTTCGTACTTAAACTATAAGCAGGCGGTTATGAACACGGTGTAAATGTAAGAGGGAGGTTCAATATAAAGTCCATGTCGGTCACCGTCTCCCTGAGCCCCCACCGTCGTCCCCGTTTTTTTGGCGGGAAAACCCGTGAGGGGACGGCGCGCCAATGCCGCGCTTTTACATTTCCCAGCGCGCACACGCAGCGCGGGGCGCTCCGCGCGCTTCTCCATTGGCCGGCGCGCGCCGTGCGACCCTCGCGCGTTCCCCTCGGCAGCCAATAAAAGCCGAGGGCCGCGCGGCGGGGCGGGGCGCCGCCTATCCGCGCTGGGAATTCGAGACGCGAGCGCCGACCGGCCATGGCGTCCCTGGGCTGCGAGTCTCTCGACTCGTTCGTCTTCTACTTCGGCGTGGCCGCCTTCGCCTACTGCTGCCTCAAGGTCACCCTGTTCGCCCTGTGCGGCCTCAGGGCTCACGTGCTGGGGCGCCTGCTCGGACTGGCTGTCGACGTGACCACGTTCGGACAATGGGCAGGTGGGGATGTCTGAGGCTCTCGCCCTCGCCGCTCACGGTTCCCCTCGTCCGGTATTGGCGCCTAGTCGAGACCGTGGCGTACTCCCTGGGTTAGGCCTTCCGCGAGGTTTTGATATAACATCCCTAACGATTTAACCTCCCGCCTAATGAGTTTTAAGACCCTGCTCTGTGTTCTGTGCACGGGTTTCTTCATCCACTATTGTCTGTACAGTTGTTTGCAGTGTACTTGCTCATGCCGTGGTATTTGTATCGTTCGTCTAGCTTGCATTGTGCGTTACAGTAGTGTTACAGTAGACACGGGTGTCTACAGTTGGTTGCAGGGCCTCCTGTTTGCTATCTCACTACAGGAGAACCCGGTCTCATTGTGTACTTGTCTGCTGTGCCATGCCGCGTGCTGTTCGGATACGAATCATTAACACAATGCAGTGCGGAACCGCATAAATACGCATCAATTTGAACCTCA
>JAZEWT010000006.1:16238437-16259009 GCA_036362905.1 Mordacia mordax
GGGGGAAACAAAGTTGCTCGCCGTGTCGGTTGTACGGCGGCGTGTAGGAGTGCCGATGATACCGCCGTGCGGCTCCAGCGCGCTATTAGTCTGCCACCCACTGGCGCGAGGAACGCGTCGTGACGGAGCTGGCGAGCCACCCTTTTTTGCATTGACGGCACATGCCATGAAATGACGCACGCAACTGTTTACAGCCGCGCTGCAGCAGTCTCGCTCCCAGCGCAGTGCTATTTTTAATTTCTCTCTCGCGGCCGTGTTATTCAGATGCAACCCGCTTGCATTTTGCCTCACGTGCGTATACATTTTTTTTATTTTTTGGTTGCAAAGAAATATTAATGGTAAAAGAAAAAAATAAAGTGGGAGTATGCTTTGTATTTTCTGCCCATTAATGTTTCATTGCAATAAACGTCAGCTTGCAGTTGTGTGGTATTTTTAAAGAATGGAAATGGGGATTTGGTCATTCATTCTTTTTATTTGGCGTGCTCATTGAGTGTTGCCCGACATCTCTCGCTGTCGGCGAGATCATTGAGAAATGAGCTTGTGCAATCTCACACGCGCAGTCTGCCGCCCTGTGCTGGATAAAAGGGCTAAATGTGGCTCAAAATGCATTAAGTAAGTGATTGTGCGTGAGCATTGCACGCCCATGCAATTAACAGCATATTGGGGAATGCTCTTTAGTTTAATTTCAGACACCTGTGTAGTAAAAATCACAAATGTGAACCTTTGCAATGTGTGTTATTGCACAACCTGAATAAAAAGTGTCTGCCATGGCACATCAAAGTTTATCGAAGATTATTTTTTTTCCTTCATAATTAAACCATGTTGAATATATGAAGCACTACGACGCACATATTTAAAAGCACTGCAATGATCCTGTCGGTCATTTTAAGCTTTAGCATTTTGACATTCATTCAAGATGTTTTCCACCCGCCCAGGCATTCATCCAGATTAGCAAGCTTGTGTGTTTACATGCGTAAAGCTGGCTTCTGCAGCACAACCATTCCCATTGGCCACAGAGCTCCATGGCATTAAGGATTAACATGCATGTGCGTATTGGTTGGAGCGCCTCGCCATTCCTTGCAGAGTAATGAAGCTAAAACAAGGCCCGAAAAAGCCCTCGTTCCCCTGCGAGCATTACCTCACAACAGTGCGTCACGTTCGTTGGCTCCTACACGTTGAAGTAATGTAGCCAAGAAAGGCTGCAGTGTGATGAAACTTACGTAATCAAATAAGAAAGCAATCGTGCAGGCGTGTTTATATATATAGAACTGGTTGTATATTTGAATGCATACTTTGCACAGCTTTCGTTGTGGGATGAAAAGCTTATTAAAGGTTGCAGTACACCTTGTAAAATGGCAGGGTGTTCTGGCCTTTCTCAATTACGCAAAAACGATCGGTGCAGAAGCTGCTAAATTTAGAACTCTGGGAAAAAGGGAAAAAAAGTCGTGTGGGATGGGCAGTGCGCATCGCTGTTTAGCCCGAGCTCACTGCTGTCATAACACACCATGCGTGTATGCATCGTGCAACCATTTCGGGGATTTAAAAAAATATATATTAATGTTATCTTCGTGGCTAAGTGGGTATTGCAGCACGGCAAATATTTTTTTTAGCCAGTAAATCCGCGTTTGGCTTCAGATTGAATTTGGGCTACCTACGCATTAAAGCATAATAACGTCTGCACGACGCCATTCCAGAAATTAATTTTAAGGGGACTGATTAAGCATTGCTCATGCATGTTTCCGTTGCGCGGGATTTTTGTTTTGATCAAATGTGAAGGCATGCTTACAGGACTGATGCAAAAGAAACAGGGTTGCATGGGAAAACTCGTCACAAATAAACGTGCACACGCGTGTACCCTCTGGATACACATATGTTTGCTACGACAAAGAAAAGGACATGTGCAGAATAATTTGAATGCAGCAGTAGTGTGGCCCTGCCGAAACCAGAAGTGCGTGGGCGATGCTGCTGCAGCAGCGGCAGCCGCAGTTCCTCCTTTTTATTTTTTCTATTAACGCATTGGCTTGCGCAGGCACGTGCCGAGCTAGTGCGTCAGACCGATCCCTCCCTCAGGTGATCCTTGCTGAGCTAAAAACAGCATCGCCTTTCTGCCTGGGATCAATTCCAACCCAAGCGCTATATTTAGCCCTCGATTGAAATGGTAATATTTTTGGAGACGCTCCCTCACTCGCCCGTGCAACATGCAGTCGTGCGTGTACATTGCTTACACAGGAGAGAATACCAAGGCAGATAAACGTTAAATGCATGCGCCATCCTCCACCCCCTATTACCGTTGCTATCCTCAATTTTTGAAACAAATGTCCTCTTTACGCCACGAGTGTTTTTTGTTCGACGGTCAAACGCACAGCTTCGTGGTATCGGGTTTTTGACGATGACCCATCGTCGTGACGTTAACGCGCTTAATAATTATGCCCTCTTTTTTTCCCCCTCCCTTTTTTTTGCATGGCGAATGCAATGTGCCTTTTGGATCGCTGACTATGAGGAGAAAAATGTGCCGTGCGTGCTGATGCGGTGCAAGGGCGTTGAAGCGAAGTACAGCCCGAATTCACCAGAGAGAGTGGGATAAAATGCCTCTTAAAATAGCCGTGCCTTGCAACCGGTTTTTGCACACGGTTATTTTTAGCTTGTACTATTGAATTGAGTAAAAAATGTGTGTAGCTCCTTATGAATGTGGCTATTACGTGGTGTGGATGAATTGTGTTTTTTTCATGCAAGTGTGTGCTTAATATATGCGTTCTTTTTAACTGCGAATCGACGTGACAAATTAGCATTCCTTAATTGATGTATTTGAACAATTCAGAAATTGCTAGAAGCAATGAAGATTATTTCCGCATAACATACATTCCAAAATAAAATGTACCTTCTGATTTTGTGTGTTTAATAATTCTGCCTTGTATATACATTTGTGTCCTACTATAGTGACCTCAAAGTAATTATTTGAGGCTGATGTGCCTGTAATGTGACTTAGTCTAAGGTTAGTGAATCACTGAGTTATGAAACGCCCAAACCTGTGAGGTGACCAGGAGGTGGCAGTACAGATAGTAAATCTTTATTCTCAATGTTAGAAGAAGAGGTGGGAGATGGTGATAGGTGGAGAACATGCGAGGTTAAGGATGGGAAAATCACTAGATGGGATGCTGAATAAGGAATTGAGCTGTGCCATTTAAGCAAGCAAAGAAGGATTTGATGGACTGTTTAAAAGTTCCACCTTCGAGAGTCCCTGGGATTTATGGAATGTTACCCACTGTCTATGGATTCAGTGTTGAATCGCATGAGCATAGTGCAGGGATTAGGTATTATCTGTATAACTATACTAGTTACCTAATTGATTTTGATCTATTACTCCTCTCGGGTCTCGTGAGTGGCAAGTCTACCAGTGTTTACTGCAGTACCACACGCTGCTCGTGGGTTGGTAGTACATTGTATGGAGGGCTGTCGAGTGAGGTTTCGCATTTGCTTTGCATTGAGGTTTTGGCAGAACTTATTAACTACAGTGTGGAGGCTAACTATATTATTTTATTGTGATAATCACTAGTTTGAGGGCCTTGAGGTCTGAAACTTTTTGAGTGACAAGGGCATCTACAACCTGAGAATGAAAGATCTATGTTAACCAAGGGATGAAGGAGGAGATGAAAGCATGAAGTTGACCTTTGGATCCATTGCAATCGGATACCAGAAGGACAAGGAGCAGCACCACTGTAGCCTTAGCTAACCCCCCTACTGGCAATCGAGAGTGAGCATTGGGCGAGAGTTGACGAGTGTGTACTTGGAATGTGGACAAATGCCGCAGATTACCCAGCACCACCTGGAATCTGTATACATCATACTGCAAGCAACATCTCGTAGTTAACTGTTGCATGTCGTTGGGAGCTGACAGCATGGCTGCGATGGTGCATAGCTTCTACTTGCAACTCTCTGCAGGAGGTGGCATTGCAATCATGACAGTTGGGATGACTTGTTGAATCCATAGCTACTGGGTGTGGAGATAAACGGCCTTGGAGATTGGTGATCAGGTTTCCACTCGCTTGGGTTATATCGGAGTCCAATCAAAGCCATCACGCAGAGGAAGAACATGCAACCAATTATTTTAAATAGCTGGCTGAGCCAGTAACGGGGGAGTTGCAAATAAAAAAGTAAGTGTGGTGCAGGTGGGGAGGAGAGGGGAACTTTGCACATTTGTTGTGTTTAGCAGGAGTTTTTATAGTTCAGTTTTTGTGTAAGTGTGAAAACAGCATAGTGCAAAGGGGTATTTGACAATGTGCTTAAAATGTTTCCAAAGTGTGATTGCCCAGCTGTATGTGAGGCTGACTGCTATAAATCACTGTGATGCCCTTTACGTCTGAAAAGCCAGAGGTCGAAACTAAAAATGGTGCCGTGACTTTATCGCTAATGCCACTCATCAAAGATGGATGTTCACAAAAGACTTACCTTTTGAGAGTCATCTCAGTTGGTCCAAATACGTAGTGGAAGATTCTAATGTAATCACCAAAATGTTATCTCCATGACCAGGGATATCGTGCATAAGCCAAAAAGTGCAAAATTCAGTGCAGCGTTTAAGTCGTTAAAACGGCTTTTGACATTCGTACATGATGTGAAAAAAGGGTTTGATGTTTGTGGTTTTGCAAAACTCTAGACGGGCAACTTGATCCGTAAGACCGTCGCACTGCTGTAATGTTAAACACGAATGATAAAGGTATTTGTTTTCGTTTGATAATCAGCACTAATGGGTTTTCTCTTTCATTTTTTGTTTTATCAGTTGTCACCGGAGCCACAGATGGAATTGGAAAAGCTTACGCGGAAGAGGTAAGGTGGCATTGCCTCTCAAATGTTGTTTGCCTTTTTACTAGCAGAGGTATATTATGCATTTGAATCCATTGCAGTTTTATTCCCTTGATTTTTTTTTGCATGAAATCTAAGATTCGTTTTTTTTTTCCCATGTAGAGAAGCTAATGGTTAGATGTTTCTGGTAGACATTTGGGTGCGGTGCTTGCTATTTAAGTTGATTTTTAGTGTACATGTACTCCGTGTGCACGTTAAGTACATGGTTGCTACTCTAAGCGTACTAAATATCTTTGTTCATCCCTCTAATGCCCTGATTTCACCTAGTTTTGCACCCATTGCAGGCTAACGCTCCATCTAAAGATAGGTTTTTGCTTATTGCGTCCATCGTAATCCTCAGCCATAGTGAAATCTTTGTTGGATGAAGCCCTCAAGTCATCACCATCTCTAGCCTGTGATGTTACAAGCTCCTGTGGTTACTTACGCATGAATTCATATTAGCAAGCGTAAGGCATGTGCGGTGTGTAACGACTTGCTTCATAGTTGAATGTGTAGAAGATATGTAAAAATGGAAGCAGTTTGCCATGGTGGATCCTGAGGTCCAGTATTTAAGAAATCCTGCCTTTAAACATTTTATTCTGTCACTGATTCTGCAGATTGTAGTTAATATGCAGAAACAAACTTTGTAAATTTACTTGTTAATTTCTTGTAAGAGAATTTTATTTGGAGGTAGTTATCAAGAAGCAGCAATGATTATGAATTTCATTTTCAGTCCACCACATGGCTCTCAATCCAGGTTGAGACCAATGAATTGATATTAAAGCAATTTTACTTAAAAAAAATGTATCTTGACAATTTAAAAAGGTAAAACTATTGAAATTGTGTTATGTAAAATTGGTTCATATATACATTTATTTGATGTATAACCTATTTTCATTACAATGAACTCGTGCAATTGTATCGTAAAGAAAGACCGTTAAGCCTGTACAAGCAGTGCTGAAGTGTCTTCGTTAATACTAAAAACCGATATTCTTTCACGTCTTGTAATTTGGGGAAACGTTTTGTTCGATGTGAACACAGTAGCTACAGCGCGATGTTTGTGTGCAATGAACAGCTCTAGGATTCTGCTGAATTTTTCAGGCAAAATATATTACCTGGAAAATCCCTTGGATAGAACATCCTGTTTGTAAGAGAATCCAGGGTTTAGAATTACACAGCAAACGCACAATGACAAATAAAAATCATAATTGCATTTTATAGAGCGCTTGTCACCCCGGGGTCACATACATGTACAAAGCTACAATTAGTATACAGTACACATTTTATACAATACCACAGCTTTGTGACCCTTGGGTGAAAAACGACCTAGAAGTGCTTATTATTGAGTTTCAAAACATTTCTTAAACAGCACCTTTTCACCGACGCATGCACACTGAGCTCGGCTCCGTCTCTGAATCTGTTCCCCGTGTTAAACAGTTGCAGAATTTGTACTATAAATCCTATTAAATAAATTTACACTGATATCAACTAGACAGTTGAGGGAGTGCGCTTGAGTTGGATGCGCAGGATTCGTGTGCGTATCTCCGTGTGTGTACAGCTAGCACGTAAAGGTCTCTCCATCGTGCTGATCAGTCGCTCCCAGGAGAAGCTGGAACGAGTGGCGCAGGAAATCCGTAAGTCTGCACGGACGCTGTCAAATCTTGTTGCGACCGCTCTCCGTACCCATGTTATGTGGAGTGATTTGAAATATACCTACCACCTTTTTGCCAGTAACGCAGGATGCAGTTGCTAAACCCGGCATAGACTATGAGTTCCACTTGGTGGCACACACCCCAGGTTTTTCCAAGTCGATCAAATACTGCAACTTTCTCTGCAAGTTAAAATAAGGTGCGTTAAGTGCTGATGTCAATTGGTTGATGTGGAAAGGTGGATTGTGAGTCATGCACAACTATAGCTGTCCCATCCTTATCTGGGCAGTGTTCATAAGGTACTTGCTGTTGGACCAGTGATTTAGCGGTTCGAGCGTGGATTCTCAACATTTTTCAACCTCAAGGTGTACTTGACCCACATGGATTCCGTCTCTATAGACCACTAGATGGCCTTCACGACCCACTGGATGAGAATAGCGGGTTTAGAGCATGTGGCTTGCAAATGGAAAGTCCTAAGTACACAGTCATGGTTTGTGATCAAATCAGCCCTTTATTGCACTGAGATCGATGGAATGAATGTGTACCGGTGGTGTTCATCGATGGACTAGGTTCTGTAAAAATAATGTGGAATTAAAATGCTGAAATTTCACCAACTCGTTGTGCTCAACTGTGCAGGACACAACTTAAAAAAAAGACACGTGAGGCTTCATTTTAATTAGATAGATGTTTATTACAGCCAAAAGTAACCAGTGACCTTGCAACCTCAAGATGTGGGATTCCTGCGACGTAACAAACGTTCGAAATTGAAGCATTATTTAATGCGTGAGCTTGTATATGCGTAATTGTTTACTTAGAGGGCTGGAGAGTGTAACTTGGAAGAGCATTGTGATTGTTGTTTGCAAGGTGATGACTTTTAACAACATTTGTGGTTGTTTTAACCTTGCTATTTTTGTCTCCACTCATCCTCCACGCTTAGTAAAACAAGTCGCGCATCACCATGTGAAACTATACCACTGTTAAATTGTTATTTATCCAAAGAATGTAAATAGTCCTCATTACAGAAAGCTTAGATGTAGGCATGTAACAATATATCAATTAAAATTAATTCTTACGCTCTTATACATCAAATTGCATCTCAATAACATTCTATTCGTCATGCATTTTGGGTCTGAAAACTATCCATCCACTAGAGGCCGCTGCATTCACTGTTTAAAAATAACCAATTGATTGAATGAAACTGTGATCCTGAATAGTGATGCGTCATGAAGGTCGGTGCTAGGAATCCCTACACTCCCAACCCAAAACCACTTGACATTTTAAATCCTTCTTATCTGTCGCCTCCCACCATTCCTGGGAAACGGTTGGATGTCTCCATTGCCGAAGCCTTCTGGCGTCATTATTTTTAAATACTGCGACACACTCACGAACCATCGCAAAGAGGAGTTGCGGAAAATACACTGCGGCAGTGTAACGGTCACGATCGTAGGCATCGTTAATGCCCTCCGCCTAAAGGCAAATTGAGCCGTGGACATTAAGGCATTTTAAAGATGTGGATCGTGCACATGTACGCTCACGCGCCCAGCCTGCTCGCCCACCCATCGAGCCCTCCCTCACGATGGCACGTGCACACGTCGCTTGCAGCTTAAAGAAGGCGCGCGCTATTTTGAGTCACCCTGCGTCTATTTAAAGCCTGCGGGGGCGGACGTGAATCTGAAGTGCGCGCACGCACACAGACTCCTAAAAAATAAATAATCCCCCGTCCTCTGCTGTTGCATTTAGAACATTTGTTTTATGAGGATCATGTCCTGCCTCTGACTTATGCTATTTCTGTAATCAGGCCACAAAGGTAAGGAGCTTTGCTGAAGGAGTTTCCAGAAATAGCTGCACGACAGCACGTGAAGATCTTTTGGATATTTTTACCCACTGTTATTTTTAGCTTTCGAATTTGTGTTTGAAGTCCCTTGCGCATTAATGTTTGCATGTCGATATATATCTGTTCACACACACACATGCACATCTTCTGGTTTAGATATTATTTTGGGATTTGTACTCTGGGCTCTTTCTCCAAACCATATTATGTCAACATATCGTTTTGGGGTTCTTTTGGTTTTACTGCGGTTTGCTGCACATTGAGCCTTTCATCCGGCTTTACTGAGTAATTCATTTTGTGTCCTCTCCTCCCTACGACCTCAGCGATGCAGAACCCGAGGCAGACCCGTCACTAGCCGTATCACTCCATGTCTTCCTGCCCGCCCATGATAGTTTTTTTTTTCAAATGCGATATTCTCGCCTGACATGCCAGTGACACGTGCGCCGCCAGAACGGTGACGCATATAGTTTTTGCTGGAAAATTCGGTGCCTCCGCGGCAACTCTTATCACGTGCCTCCCGCATCTCGCAATCGGTGACGCGGTGGGGATCCGATTGACAGCGGCTGACGTGTGAGCCGTCGTGTTTTCTCCTGTAACTTTCCAGTTATTTTTTTTTCCAATTCGGAACTTGGGTAACGGCTGCATGCGATGCGTGTATTAGATAACCGTGCGTGTATTAGATAACGTGCGTGTACAAGTGATTCGCAGGCTGGGCAGCAAAGCTATTTTGCTGAATGCCCTCGGGGAATCTGTCCCAACGCTCATTGGTGTCACGGAGCCCCGTGGCCTGTGCGTCTCGCCGAGTCCTTCAAAAGTTGCTTAATCCAGAAGGCGCTAGGCTTGCCCGATGCCCTTCTTGGCAGGCACTGTGTTGTGTTTTAATTGCTAATCCAAAACAAGATTATACTTCTCCTTTTCCCCCTGCCTCTCCAGCATAATGTCAGTTATTCAACAATTCATCCACAGCTTTATCTCACTGGCGCCAATGCATAATGTGTCCTTTAATACAATACAGTCATCAACGCCTCCATCTATATATCATGGTTTTTTTATTTGCGTGCATTTGTTTAATCGATGACACATTAGGTCCATGGAAATAATATGGCCAGACCACACCATTCTATAGCGAGCCTGTGACTTGCTGTCAGTTAAATTATGTAATATTTTTACTCCATAATTCGGTATTTTTTTTGGTTGCTATGTGATTTTCAATAAAGTGATACAACAAACTGCTTTTTTTGCAAGGCATCCAAAGCCATTGATGAGCAGTAAATTGACCTGGAGATGGTAGTAGAGCAAGTGGGTTAGTCGAGATCTATCAATGGGCTGCAAGCCCTACTTAGAGATTAGTGGAGACAATAGCCAAGTGGGCCTTTATGTGCAAAACGTTAAGATCTCTCCGCAGCTGTGTTCAGAGCTTTGTGACCCTTGGGTGAGATTCGCTTTAGAAATGAAAATGTTGTTATAGGAGTCTTGAGCTTTGGTGTAAGCAATTCCGGACTAAAAAAAATGTGTGATTTTTATTTATTTATTGGCGTCATGGTGGTGTTTAGCACATTATGTTGTGATCCATCTTACCTTTGTCCAATTCCCAGACATGGCTAACATGAGTGGTGAATGATCTCTGAACTATTCCTGAGCCTCCCTCTCCTCCTGATCAACCAAATCATTGCAATGATGTATCGTCAAAAATCAACCCCCCGTGCCTTAATTGGGCAGTAGCTTGCTAAGGACTGTTTATTATTGTATTACTGTTACATAAACAAGTTTCACTTTGAGCTGCATGTAACTTTTCAGATTAGAACTGCCAGAGGGCAGTCTTTGAAATATAGATGGCTAAATGATTTACTATAGCATATTTATATGCTGTGTAGAGCACACGTGTTGTACAATTGCACGAGGAAAAATGCGAGTCATCTAGTCGTGGGCTAAAAATGGCATACGCTTTATGTGCATTAAAATATCTTAGGAACCGTTTTGAAATTAAATGTTACCTCAGCGTACCGCGTTAATTCCAGATGATTGTGTGATACCAGCAATTGTGGACTTGAGGTGTGAAGCAAACAATGCACGACCGCAATTTTATCTAATGACATTGCTGGTTGAGAAGCAGCCACCAGAACGACCTCAGGATAGCTGCCCTCTAGAAAGGTTATTTTGGCCTGTTCTTCCACATTTTGATGAAGGAGTGGGCGTACCGCCCCTCCATGACACATGCTTGTGGTTTTCATCCATTTGTACCGCTGACAGACTAGGTTTATTTAATCGCTATGCGGTGAAATCGAATAGTCCATCTGCACGATTGCAAATCCATTGTGCTAAATCAGATCATGGTGCAGCACGGGAGAATCCAACAGTAGAGTAATAATAGTGGATGCTGTCTGTGCACGATCTATTAAACAATGCAAGGATCCTTTTTTAAATTAAAGGTTACTCCGGCGGTAAGAACCATCGCACGCACGGCAGCGATTGTGAATTGGACAATAACGAAGCTATTATTATCGCCGCAGCGCAGTGGCGGCTCGCCACCGGGCATGAGCGACTGACGCAAGTCGCCCCCTCGCGGGGTTTCCCACAATGCCCGGCCCATCGCCATGGCAGCGCAAGAGGGTTCCCCTGTACGACCGGGCCCAGCCGGCGCACGTGCATAATCGCGAATAGCAATGAGCAGTGCGGCATTAGCAATTCATGAACACGGCAACGTCCCCTGCCGACGTTGCGCTAATTTTGATAGTCACCGACCTAAACCGATGGGGGGGGGGGAGGACAAAAAGGGTGTGTTTGTGTCCATCTCACTGAGAACAACACATACCCTTGCTTTGTCCTTGGTACCCCCCTCCTCCTCCCCCCCCCCCACTCTAACCTCTAAAGCACGCTTGGCTCGCTGACCCCCAACGGCTGCACTAAATATTGCCCTCCTCTTGCCACCACTCCCCGCGATGTTCCGTCCATTATCTACCTCAACAACTGTCATTCGCCACAAAGTGGTGGTGACGTCACCACGGTGCCTGTGCCAGGCCATATGCACATTAAACCACGTGAAATGTCGAAGGCTGGCTGACAGGAGGTCACGAGACAGACCCAGGTGTTATGGGTTGCCTGACTTGAAGATGCACCAACTGTGCAACTTGCTATGTTTTAACCGCCCCACGGGGGCCCCACTCATTGTTGTGAGCGTCGCTCCTCCACCCTCCGTTGTTGGAGGGCGACTGCCTCTAACTACCCCGTAGCCTCTTTCACGATCCTCTTCCACAAAGGTCGATCTTGACACCACTTGTACCAGTCTTCAGCAAGTCCACTCAGCTCCCGGTCTTCCCGTGCCAAATCGGTCAATCTCTTCTCTAGCCCATACTGTATACTGTGCCCATTTAGCCCTCGCTATCCAGCCAAACTGTAACTGCTTGGGCATGCGGTGACCTGACATGTGGGCTACATGACCCAGCCACCTCAGCCTTTCCTGCCGGAGGAGCTCACAAATGGGACTTTGTCAGATCTTTCGAGAATTTGTGAGTGCCTCGCACAATCCAACTTGGTTAAAGCCAGGATGGATTGTAGGCAGGCCAGCCAGAAAGTTTCTAAACGGCGTAGCTGTTCCTCCAGGGGGGTCCAAGTTTCGCAAGCATAGAGAAGTGGGGGCATCACTGCAGCTGAGAAGACCCGAAGCTTCGTGTGGAGTGATGGGCCAGGCAGCCTCCACACAGTGTTATGTAGCCGATGAAATGATAACGCTGCCCGACTAATTCAGAGCGAGACCTCCACTGTCATATCGGAACTGACCATAAGCACACTGCCTAGGTATGTAAACTTCACTCTACAACTAACCCTTCACTCATGGAGAGCGGAGGAGGTGGCGTATTTTGTGGCACTAAATATCCAGACAGGTGTTTGGTTTTGGTGGGACTGATGGTAGACCCCCACATCTTTGCGGCATGCTACAGGTTCAACAGAGCCCCCAACTCCTCAATGAGCAGCAATCACCAAATCATTGGGCATAGAATACGTGGCTGGTCATTGCTTGACCGCATCCGGGCATCGATCATCCTTCCATTGTACCTGTACAAGATGGAAATTCCTCTGGAACATCCATGGAAAGCCTCTCGAACTACGTGGTCAAAAAGATGTTAAATGTTGGAGCCAGAGAGCATCCCTTTCACACCCCAAGGTGAACAGGAAATGGCTCTGACTCCCATGTAGCTTTACCCCACTTGTCCACCCTCATGAAGGTCCTTAATGATGGTGAGCAGTGTCAGAGATCCTGAAAGCACGAAGAATAATCCACAGCCCTGGCCTACTGATGGTATCGTCGGCCTTGACCAGGTCTATAAAGCAGAGCTGCAGGTTCTATTGGAATTCCCTACATCTCTGCTGTAGCAATCGGACAGAGAATATGGCATCTGTGCAAGACTGCCCCAGCCTGAAACCACATTGGGGTTCCTCAAGCCTCTCCTCAGCGTGCCTCGCAAGGCAATGTTGAATGATCCTTGCCAGGACCTTTCCTAGCACACTGAGGAGCGAGATGCCCCTGTAGTTATTACAATCCGTGTGGTCCCCCTTCTTAAAGAGGGGGACCACTAGGGCATCCTTCCATTCTTGAGACCCTGTGTTCCAGACTGGTTTTAATGTCATGCAGGGCAGTGTGCAAACTAACACCACCTTCCCTTTACATTTGCTTGGAAGATCATCTGTTCAATGCTTTTCCTGGTCTCAGTCTCTAGATCACCTTGCGTACTTTCTCTGTAGATGGCATCACCCCCAGTCAAAGGGTGTGGCTACTTCTTCCATTGTCAACCTCCCCACCATTACTTCACACCGTCTCTCACCCACTAATGTACCGCCCCACCAACCCTGCCACACTCGCTCGCCAACTTACCCATCCAAACGCCTCTCTTCTAATCTCACACACACACACACCCACCATCTTATTGACTCGCACCTTGCTATCCCAACTCCCCTGAACACTTCCTTCCAATCGACATCATTGCTCTCTCCCAATCTGATCATTGTTTAACAGTGATTATTCTTTTTAGGTGTGTACTGGAACCACAACTGGTAATGAGACGGGCACATAGAAATTTTATAATTTTAATATTCATCTTTATATATTTCTGATATTGCTACTAAAATATATAAACGTGTTGTATGTTACTCAAATGGTGTATATACTAGAGTTTTTTTTAAGTTTTACTATATTGAACAAAATCTTCCTTAAACCGGACACTCGTAATCTTAACAAATGGTTGCCTTAACATAAATGAAGGCCATCCGTCTTTATACAGACATAATATCCTATGTAAGTTTATCTACTTACATATGTAATGTTATGATACTTCACCGCAGGTAAGGCAACCCATCCAAGGTTAATTTATTGCGTAGTCACAATTATGAGCTCAGAAGTTGGCACTGAGCAGGCATTGCAGAAATCATAGATTCAAATCCAGATGACTACCTGTGCTTAAGCCAGGTTCTCAAGTGTCGACAGTTGATAGTTTCAGTTCAGTAACCAATGACTGCGCACGCACACGTCATGTTAAATTTGGTTATGCACTTGAATTGGATATTTTTAACCACTGAATATTATTAACATTAGTTTGACCTAAACATTGTCCAAGACAGTACATATGGGAATGTTTTGTTCCCAACTATTCTTTAAAACAAAGGGTTGCATTGTTGTGTGGTATGCAAACGATTTTTGATCTTATGATTAAATGTGTTCCGGTCATCTGCGTCTTCAGGTTCTGGCATAATCGGGATAAAATTCGTGGTGGTGGCAGGATGGGGGAGACTACAAATACACAACCAAACCTTAAAGAGTTTGTCCAACCCTTTGCGGTGAATATAATACCGTTTCCCACACAGGCGAGAGATTCAAAGTGGAGACAAAGACTGTGGCGGTGGACTTCACCATGAGTGAGGAGATATACCCCAAGGTGCAAGCCGCACTCCAGGACATGCCCATCGGGGTTCTAGGTGAGTCCCTGCCTCACGAGAATGCGCCGCTCACGGTCCTATTTGACAGTTGCCGTCATTAGCAAGAGGATCGGTGGTGGAAAGTTTAAAACCGATGTCGGTTCCAAGTGGTAAAAACACATAGTTAACCTTTGTCAATTGCACTGCCTTTAAGAAAAATTTGGAACGGACGCAGTTCTGGGAAATGGCCCTTTTTTAGCAAGTAAAAAAATAGGATAAAATTAAAAAATGTAAATGACCCGCTTTTATTGCACTCAAAAGTAGATAATAATTTTTGGAACACAATAATTTATCTAGGGATACAGACTAAAAGCGGGTGGCCAAACACTTGCAGAGTTAAGGAATAGGGAAGAGGGGACTTTAACTGTAGAGGGGGGACAAAGCCACGTGGGGTGACGTCGGTTGGAATTTTCTGGAAGAGCCACGTGGGGGGGGGGGGGGGNNNNGTCATTTAAAACGCGCTAGAAGGGGCCGCGGGGAAATATAGGCGGGAGGGTTGGAGGGAGGAGGAGAGTCGACTGGAGGAACGAGAAGGTTACGCGTGGTCTGCAGGGACAACGACGGAGATTAAAAGATTCTGTGTTTCAAACTTTTGCCCGAGATATGATGAGTGATTCGGAGGTCCGTCGAGGAGTGTGGCCGGAGGGAGGCTGACTATGAGCTGCGAAGGAGGGGATGAAGAGGCGGACTCGGTCTCCACCGACACCCTATTGTCCACCCCGGCCGCGCCTTACCCAGCGCTGAGGCCGGAGCCTCGACCCAGGGGCCGGAGTCCCAACATGCCGCGGCTAGAGAGAGAGAAACGGAAAGCGCCTAGCCCGGGGTCACGACCGATGCGCCACAGTTTGGTGTCTGAAGCAGGAAACGCACCCCCGTGGCCGGGGAGCGAGCGGGCGCACTTGTCAATGACCTACCGGGGCGACGCCGACAAGGACTGGGAGGGCTTTGAGAGGCACGTGGAATGTCGGGGAACTACGGGCGCTGGCCGAATCACCAGAGAGCGGACGCAGTCATTGGCCAGCTGCGGGGGAATGTGGGGCGTTTTGCGGATAGGCTCCCATTGGAAGTACGGAGGAGCTGGGCCCGGCTGCGAGAGGCGCTGCGCCACCGCTTTGGACGGATGTCGACGGCGGAGGCGCGGGAGGCTTTGGAGACGCGGCGCTGGCGGTGCGGGGAGTCGATGGAAGACTTTACCGACGCGATCGCCACGTTGATACGACGAGCCCACCCCGCCTACGACGAAGCCATGGCCGATGAGATAACCCGGACCACCATCCTGGCCTATTTAAAGGAAACTGACTGGTGGTTCGAGGACGTCATGCGGCTGGAGTTGTCTCCAAGAGGTGGTAGAGCGAGCTGTGGCATGTCAGCGGGCGTGGGGACCACGGGGCCGTGGTGGACGAGTGGCAGTGTGCGACGTGGATTGGCAGCAGAAGGCGTCGAGCGCGAACAGCCAGCGGGGCTAATGGGGGGGCGGCTGGCGATTGTGCAGGCCAACCCGGGCCCGGTCGCTGCTACTCCGCCAGAGGACCCGCGGCTGCAAGCGCTGCAGGGAAACCAAGAGGAGATGGATCGACGCCTGTCGGTGCTGTCCACGCAGATGCGGTCGAACGTGGGGCAGCGCGTATCGACGCCGACTCCACGGGACATCTATCGAGAAATTGATCGCCGCCTGCAGCTGCTGAGGACTCGGTCACCGTTGGGAGCGGTGGGGGCTGGGTCGGACCCGGCGAGGCGATGGGACGGCGACCTGCCACCGATAATGTTACGGGTGCCGACAACGGGGTCAGATTCGGCGGGATTGCCCGAACATGGGGGTTGCGCAGCTGCCGTTAAACCCCAACGCACCCTGGTAAGCGGGAGTACCACGGGCGTGGAATACCATATCCCAAATGATCGGGAGGCAGTGCAGGTGGACTGGGGAGCGTTGGCACCGGGGGAAGAAGCGCAACTCCGGGCGCTGCTTACAGAGTATCAGGACGTTTTTAGCCAGCATGATGGGGATATGGGGAGAACGAACTTGGCACAGCACCAGGTTCCTACGGGGACTGCACGGCCCATCAAATTGCCCGCATACCGTATGGGGGCGCCAGAGCGCACCCAAGTTTACCAAGCGGTGGTGGAGATGCTACGGGATGGCATTGTGCAGCCCTCATCAAGCCCGTGGGCGGCATCCGTCGTGTTGGTGATTAAAAAGATGGATCCACTCGGTTCTGTGTCGACTACCGTCGCCTGAACGCAGTCACTGTGGGCGATGCTTTTCCGTTACCGAGAGTTGACGACACGATCGATGCGCTGGGGGGTGCAAAATATTTCTCCACCCTCGACCTTGCCTCCAGATATTGGCAGATTGCTATGGCGGAGGAGGACTGGGTGTAAATGGCATTCACTACACCCCGGGGACTGTTCGAGTTTCGGGTGATGCCGTTCGGTCTGTCGAATGCCCCTGCAACGTTCCAACGCCTAATGTAGATGGTGATGAGAGGGCTGCAATGGGAGCAATGTCATCTACCTCGACGACATCATCGTGTTTGGACGGGACATGGACGAGCACCTGACCCTCCTCCGAGAGGTGTTTACCAGGCTGCAGGGAGCCAACCTCAAACTGAAGCCGTGGAAATGCTACCTGGCGCAGCGGGAGGTTGAGTATCTGGGTCATCGGGTCAGTGAAGCAGGGGTGCGGACTGACACTCAGAAGGTGTACGCTGTGGCTGCGTGGCCCCGGCCCACGACGGCGACCGAAGTGCGCTCCTTCCTGGGACTTGCCACTTATTACCGGCGGTTCGTAAAAGACTTCAGCACCATCGCCCGGCCTTTCACGCTGCTCACCTCCACGAAGCGACCGTTCGAGTGGACGGACCAGTGTACAGAAGCTTTCCAACAGCTGAAAGATCATCTCTCACACGCCGGTGCGTGCTTATCCAAATTTTGTTGAAGACTTTATCCTGGACACCGATGCAAGTGAGTGTGGGCTAGGAGCGGTGCTATCACAAAAGGGAGAGACGGGTGAGCGGGTCATCGCGTACGCCAGCCACACATTGAGTGGAGCAGAGCTAAATTACGGTCACTCGCCGGGAACTATGAGCGGTGGTGTTCGCCTGTCAGCAGTTCCGGCCATACCTGCACGCACGGGGTTGCCGGGTGCGCACCGACCACTACGCCCTACAGTTCCTCAACTTCAAGGAACCACGGGGTCAAATGGCCCGGTGGCTCACTCTGCTCCAGGACTACAACCCACGGGTGGAATACCTGGAGGGTCACGCAGACGCGCTGTCGCGCCGACCGCCGATCAGCGCCTCTATCACCGCGGAGCAGCTGTGCCCGTGTTTTGCCGGAGGGCGGTGTTGCCTCCGCCGAGAGGATGCATTGCCCAGGGAACAAGGGGGAGGAGGGGAGGAGGAGCTGACTGGGGTCTGCGTGGTGGCTGGTGCAGTGGGGGCCAGCGAGACGCGTCGGGAGGGCGAGCCTGAGCTGGGGGTACAAGCCGAAGTGGGGTGCGAATTTCCGGGGATGACGCACGACCAACTGTGGCACGCTCAACGTAGTGAACGGGAGCTACGGGGTGTTAGTGACTCCCTCGCTGAACGCTTCCCCACGGTCGGGGGAATTTGGCAGGGGCTCTACAGCCGGTTGGAGCTAAGAGAGGGGGTGGTAAGGGAGCGAGGGCCAGCTGGAGAGGCCGGCCCGGTGTGTGTGCCAACTGCCATCCAATTGCAGCTACTGCTACTCGTGCACGACCACCCCATGGGAAGTCACGACGGAGAGCGACGTACCCGGGAAACGCTCCGTCGTCGTTACCTCTGGCCAGGACTGGCGCACAACGTAGCTGTGTGGGTGCGGGGTTGCCTAACCTATCAGCGGGCAGCACGGCAGCCTCCTCGCTTTACCGCCCCCCTCCGTACACTGTGGGTAAGCCGAGTGAACCAGCTGGTGGGCATCGACCTGCAGGGACCTCTCCCGACGACTCGCCGGGGAAACAAGTATATCTTAGTGGCAATTGAATACTTCACCCGATACTCCGTGGCGGTGGCCATTCCTGACAACCGCAGGGGTTGTTGCCATTGCTTTCCTAGAACACTACATCCTGAATCATGGGGTTCCAGAACAAGTGTTGACCGACCAGGTGAAAGAGTTTGAAGCGGAGAATTTTTGGAATCTCTGCCACAACCTAGGGGTGGGGAAAGAATGAACCACGGCCTATCATCCACAAGCCAACGGGATGGTGGAACGGTTCAACCAGACTCTGGGAGGGAAATTGCGGCGACTGGTTAAACAGCGCCAGCAGGATTGGGATGAACACCTGCTGTACGTGGTATTCGCGTACAGTAGCACAGTGCACTCGTCGACCGGGCAAACACATTTTTTTTTAATGTGCGGGCGGGAAGCTCGTCTCCCCGCCGACCTCCTCTTCGGAGCTGCTGCTCCCCAGCCATCACCACAGGAGTAACCGACCACCTAGCTGCTCTCCACACTACGCCAGGCGCGCGGAGCGGCTTACCGAGCTGGGGAAGCCGCGCACCGACAAGAACGAGCTGCCCGCCCGCGCACGGAGCCGACTGCGTTCTCGAGTGGTGCGCAGGTATGGCTCTACACGTCCGCGGTCAAGCCTGGACGAGCGGGCAAGCTCACCTGCCCATTGTCGGGGCCGCATACCGTGGTAAAGCAACTGTCGCCCAGGAGGGTGGTCGTCCAGGGGCGAGGTTGGAGGACCACTCGGGTGGTCAGTGTGCGGCGGCTAAAGCGGTGGCGGCTGCCCCCAGGAGAGGCCTTAGCACCCCAACCTCCGGAGATGGGCCCGGACGCTACAGGGTCCTGCCCCGTGAGCGGTTCCTCTGGCCCGTGGAGATGGCCCCGACGAAAATGGCGGCGGAGCTGACCATCACTGCAGGATGAGTCTGAGGCGGTACGAGAGGAGTCCCCGTCTCCGCCGAGGACCGACACGACCCCGTCTCTGCCACGGGCCCGCCGTGTGTCCCGACCGCCCACACGATTCAGAGACTATGTGTTGGCAAGTAACGCCGCTAGCGCCGTTCACACGACCATTACATAAATTACATCCCGGGAGTGTTTAAAAAAAAAAGTTTTGGTTTGTTGTAAATGTGTTTTTAAAACATCGTTGTAAAGCCTCCGACCACAGTGGATTGCAGCCGTCGCTAAGCACCGTTTTACTGTTGGCTGTTTCGAAGCTCTTTTGTTTACCAAGGTGGGAAATGTGAATGTTTTCATGGTGCAGTCAGTTATTGCACTAAGAAAGGATTATTGGGGCTTTTAATCGGGCCCCATGGGAATCTGTGCCACCTCGGCACTGGTACATTCCGGATTTTATTTACCTCAGCCGCAGGCTTTGGGGGGGGGCTTATTTGCTTAAGTAATTACTGGCGGTCAGTTATGGCCCCAGGACGGGCCTTGATTGGGGGGGGGGAACTGCAGAGTTAAGGAATAGGGGAGAGGGGACTTTCACTGTAGAGGGGGGACCATTGTCACGTGGGGGACGAGCAGAACAGTCTGCGAGGACTTTCACATTTAGAACGCGCTAGAAGGGGCCGTGGGGATATATGTGGGGGCGTTTGAGGGGGGAGGAGAGTCTCCTGGGGGAATGAGAAGGAGCGTCACGATGTTGGAGCTCGTTGTGTGTCGCTACTCCAGCCCGTGTCTTGCTGGTTTCAATAAAGCATCAAAATCAAGAAGTCTCTGCTCATCCGTGCTTGCTGGCTGATCTATCGCGGAGTGGGTGCTGATCATTGCCGTGGTGTTGCTGCTGTAAGCCGTCACAAGCCCGCAGTCGAAGTCGTGCCGTCACACACTGACAATGTGACTTAACGATTGATAATAGTGAGATTACATTTTAATTATTTTAGTCACAAATACATGTTTTTCTAATGTTTTGTAAAAGGAACAACTATCAGTTATCACTTAATATCAGTAGGGTTTAAAGGTTTTCATTAAAGGAAAAGATTATTGAAGTCTTTTACTGTCAGTGTTTGGCCACCCGCTTTTAGTCTGTATCCATAGATAGATTGATTTTGTGTTCAAAACATTTATTTTCTACTTTTGAGTGTGGTGAAAGTGGGTTGTTTAAAATTTTGATTTATATTCTATTTTATATTCTATTTTTTTTTAGTCTTAGCCATTTATTGTTTCATGTATACTTTCAAATCAAGTCAAACTCTTTGAATTGTTAATCAACAAAACAGAATTCTTGCATCCAGTAATTTGCGGCGCGGTGGCGCAGTGGTTAGCGCTGACGCCTCACAGCAAGAAGGTCCCGGGTTCGAGTCTCTCGGCTCGG
>JAZEWT010000006.1:16282579-16304679 GCA_036362905.1 Mordacia mordax
AAAGGTGGGAAGTCTCCATTCCTAAGGCGGGGCCGAGTCTGGTCCGTTAAGTTCTCACAAATTGGCGCTCGAAGTACCACGTTGAAGGCATCTTTCGGCGTGCTGTGACTCAAAACAAAATGCCTCCAGTACCCTGCGATGTACTGGCGTCCTATCCTGGTTATAGCCCCGCCTTGCGTCCTCTGTCTGCCGGGATAGGCTCCGGCCCACCATGAACCTCATCTCATCTCTCATCTCATTGTCTAAAACCGCTTAGTCCTATACAGGGTCACGGTGAAGCCAGAGCCTATCCCGGCAGACACAGGGCGCAAGGCAATGATATACCGACGATGGGACGCCAGTCCATCGCCGGGCACTGCGGGGCAATTTAGCCTGCGAGCCAATAAACCTATGTAGCAGCATGCTTTTTGGACGGTGGGAGGAAACCGGAGTGCTCGGCGAAAACCCACGCGGACACGGGGAGAGCATATGCAAACTCCACACAGAAAGGCACCCGAGCCGAGAGATTCGAACCCGGGACCTTCTTGCTGTGAGGCGTCAGCGCTAACCACTGGGCCACCGCGCCGCCCCCACCGTGAACCTGTACAGGATTAAGCGGGTGTCGATAATGGCGACGAATTAACTTGGACAGCACAGCATGTTTTACGGATACAGACTCAAGGTGCTACGGGCATGCATACACCAGTACTTCGTACGCACACGTGTGTGCGCACACACGTGTGCGCACGAAGCCTGCACGGCCCATTTCGCCCTCTACCACACGCCAGCTGTATTCCAATAAACTCGCGCGCCACACTGACACCCGCACGGTTCTCTTTAAAGCGGAGAGCTGTCCGTGGCTTTAAATGCAGGCGTCTTTTTTCTCTCCCCTCTCCTTGGTGTCGAGCTAAAAATATCCTTATTTACGGGTAAGGAGGGCCAGCCATGCGCTGTTCGCCCGACTTGGCACACGACGCCTTGACGGTCGAGACCTCTGGTGCAGGACACGGGAGCTGCGGGCAGACCCTGCCGAACTGAGGGTTGCCACCTCGAAGGCATAATAACCTGGGACAGATCCGTCACGGGGTAAGCAGAGCAAGAGAGAAAGGACATTACCTCTGCGAAGCTGGCACTACAAAAAAAAACTCTATCGGACTTTGACTATGAATAATGACTTGCGTCAGAAAGACGTACGTTTAAAGGCTCCCGCTTTAAAAATGAGGACGGTCCCGGACAAACCGGGTCAAGGTGGCAACCATAGCAGTGGTGACCGTGCGAAGCGGGGCTGTCACGGGTGGCTGGCTGAGTGGAGTTTTTTTTTAATGAGCTTCTAGTTTCGTACACATGCGGGTCAAGGGCAGTGGCGTGCAGTCTCTGCGTTTCGTGTTGCACGAGCAGTGCAATCCGTGCGGTGCGCGTTATAAATCGTATTGCTGTTCACTCGCAGGCCGCGCCGCTCGCGTTCTGCACACGCTCAGCCAAGTGGTGCCACCGCAATGTCCCACCAGCGGCAATCGGAAACTACCACAGCACCAGCTGCCGCTGTTCGCCGCTAGGCGGCGGTGACGTCCCCACGGCGCCTGTGCAAGACCAGGTGCACTCTGAAGCACTTTGGACGCAGAAACCACGGTTCGATTCCGAGTCAGCACCAAACAAACCTCCCCCGTATAGCCTTAACAGACTGTAGGGTCAAGTACCGTTAGCGAGCACATATGAAGGTACGCATTTGAGGCTGAATCGATCTTATTTGAGGCTGAGTCGACCTAGGGGAGGCTTAGGACCGGTACAGAAACTCGTCATTGGTGTTCGCCGTGAGCGGGATTCGAACTCGGTTCGACGGGTTTGTAGCCCAGCGCGCTAACCGCTGGGCCACCGCTCCCCGCTCGCTCACCCACAAGTTCCCACAATAATCAAGAAGACCGCCACCACGAATATCTTCGCTCTTTCTCTCTCTTTTACCAACCCACGCTGCTGCATTTTCCCTCCCCTCCCAACCCCCCCTCCTCCTCTCCCCCATGTCATGGGTGAGCCCTCAAACTAACTCGGGCTCCCTCCCCTCTTGTGTCTCCTCCCTCCCGCCTGTCCGCTCTCTTACCCCTCTCTGCCTCCACCGGCGCTCGCAGTTCTAATTGGCGAGTTGCTCGCGCGGCACGGAACACCACTGCCGGTGCCGGCCTTGGGATACTTTGGTTTCGACTCTTTTATTTTTTACTGCGACCGCTTGGAATTGTGTTGAACTGTGCGCGCATTCGCGAGTGAATTTGACCACAAGCCCTGCAGCGTGCTCGCTCGTTGATTAGTACGTACATTAACAAGTAATCAACTTACTTAAAGTTATTTCGCGAGCGCTGCTCGCTTTCACTCCGACGGGGGAGGCTGATACTGATGTCGAGTTGTTCTGGAGTCTCCTGCAGCAGCAGCAATAGCAGCTGCAGCTGCCACGCGGTGCCCAGGTCACTGAGATCGATCAGCGCAGGAGGTCACGCAGTGTGATGAAGCGTGCGATGACCCAGGTAAACGCGCGGTTATATGGTGGTGATTGATGATGATGATGATATTCGTCGGGAAATTGTTGATTGCTGATGACGATTCTGCTTCAGCTGCGGTTGATGGTGATGGTGGTTGTATAGGTGCTGCTGCTTAGAATGATGATGATGATGATCTGGATGGTGCTAGCGGAGGTATTGATGATGTTGCAGATGATGTTGATTTTCAGTGCGTGATTCTGACGTTGGCGATGCTGATGTTGACACACGCTCGCACACACACGCTCACACACACACGCACACATGCTCACACACACACGCACACATGCTCACACACACACGCACCATGGGGCGCGCAAATAAGCCACCACGCGTGATTGAACCCAGGTCCGCGCGTGGCACGCACGGCCGTTGGGGCGCCGATTCAGAGCGGCATTGTTTACATATCAGGAGCAGAGCTTTAATTACTCGGGATTGTCCGTCATCTCTCTCGCTCTCTCTCTCTACAGATAACGTAGCCGGTGTTTTGTTGGTGCGTGATTGAGTTGCTCGGTGGAAGGGTGGTGGTGGTGGTTGTCAGGTCATTTTCGAGTCACTCGCGCGGTGGAACCCACTCACTCACACACCCCCGCCCCCCGTGTCTGTGCCAAACAACGCACCGTGTGCCCGGGTCTGGTCACTGCGAGCGACCACGTGGTCCCGTGCGGGCCCGCGGGGAGGTGCGCCCGTCCGGGAGCACGTGGTCCTGACGGCAGTGATTGATACAAGTGCTGGTGGTAGCGTTGATGGCGTTTACGGTACTGTAGCGTAGACGATGGGACTGTGGTGTAGATGATGGTACTGTAGTGTAAATCCGCCATTCTCAACCGATGGGCCGCGAGCGCTACCTAGTGGACCGGAGATGCCAGACACAAGTGGGCCTTAAGCTGCGAAAGTTTGAGGAGGACCCCTGATGACGCTTGAGAAGGGGAAGTGAAGGTGATTATAACGACTAAATGGTGTTGCGGCGGTATTGGGGGATGCTGTAGACGCTGATGCTGCCGATAGAATGCTATTAGCACGTGTAGAAGCGTCACGATGCAGTTGCACCTCAGCGTACGGTAGTCCCTACAGGAATGGAAACGATAGAAGTGGCGTTGTGATGTGCGGGTGAGAGCGGATGTGCAATGACCACTGCGACGGTGATAATGCCGCTCCAGTTGCTGCTCTTGATGACGATGCTAATGTTGAGAATCGCTCTTCATAGCGGCACTTTCGGGATAGCCGTGTCGCGTGTTCCCTTCTCTCTCACTCGCGACGTTTCGCCTCCCACGATGGAGGCACCGTCAGGCGCTGCTGACAATGATCATTTTGATATTCCTGCTGCTGGTAGAGGTTGCCAGCTTTCCGGATTTGACCTGGACTAGCCCGGCAAGTGGTGGCAGGGATTGATTTGTCCCGGGATCTGGTTCAGGTATCGCTGTGCTGCAGTAACCGAATCGCCGGGCATGCATAGTTGCGATGATTGCCCCTGCAGTTCCAACTGAGAAATATGCACGCGTTTCGGCTGCACGGGGAACGTTTGCGAACCTCCACAACTATTGCATTTCTCACCATCACGCCTCTGCTGCTGTTTGCTGGTTATGCTGCTGCTTATTTAGATTCTGCAGGCTGTTGCTGCTGATTATGTTGATGCTATTGAAGAAAGCATTCGAGATGGCTATCACGAAAAAATAGGTCCAATACATCGAGCCGTGAAAACACTCACCATTAAGATGCTTTAGTTCAGTATCAGTGCGCGCTTAATCCTGTATGGAGTTGCGACGGGTCGGAGCCTATCCCTGCAGACATAGGGCGCAATGCGGGGCTATACCCAGGATATGACGCCAGTATATCGCAAGGCACTTTTTGGGGCAATTTACTCAACAGGCCAATAAACCTAGGTAGCAGCGTGTCTTTCGACGGTGGTATGAAATGGGGGCACCCGGTGTAAACCCACACCGAACACGGGGAGGGAGAGAGAACACACAAACACCGCACAGAAAGGCACCCGAGTTGGGAACCGAACCCGGGTCCTTGTTTGCTGTGAGGCAGCAGCATGCGACTCGCCCCTGCCGCTGGTAATGATGATTTCTACTACGGTCCTCACGCTCTGATTACGACGACAACGACGGTTGGAGGCAGGGCAGCAGTGGATAAAGCAACTCGGCAGAAGAGCGTCGGGCTCGTGAACGGGCCCTGTTTGTTGGCTCCCCCCGGGCGCAGAGTGGCGCAGGGTAACCGAAGCCAAGGAGGTTCCCTAGCGGGTGTTCGGGGTCCACGCGGGTTCGTGTGCGCTCGGGGCACACTGCGCGTTCCACCACGGGGCTCGTGTTGTCGTGCCGACGAATAACGAGCCGCGCGTTCTGCAGCTCGCTCACGCAGACCCCCTCCCCCTCGCTTGGTAGGATTGTTGAGAGTCGGGCGCCGAGCCCTGTTAAAGAAACTAGCGTCTGCGAAGTGCCGACGCACACGATTTCCATGTTATTATGGCCGGGACCGCGGCCGTCCGGCTGCCCGTTATCTCACCAGCGGTGCCGCGATGTTTTACAACGCGCCGCCGTCGCTCGGCAGGGTAGGTAACTCGTTTAAGGTCGAGTCGACCCAGACGAAGCCCAGAAAGCTGTTCAAACGTTCGGTAGTTCACGGTGGTGAACGGGAATCGACCTCTGGTCGCCAGGTTCGCGTCGCAGTGCGCTATCCGCTGCGCCACCGGCTACCGCACTGGCGAACACTCACACGCGTGCACACACACGCGTGCACACAAGCACGCACACCCTCTCTCGTCCCGTGCAGTAGCAGTGGTATCGTATACGGCGCGGTGTCAGATCACGCACATGTTCTCCTGGGGGGTGTGGGGAGGCACCAGAGCAAGGGGTTCTCAATCTTTTGCACCTCAAGGCCCACTCGGGTCTGGTCTCCACGGACCATTGGGTGGCGCTCACGGGCCACCGATGGGCTCGCGACCCACCGGGTGAGAATGTCGAGGTTGGGGTTAGGTCAAACGGCGGGAGGTTGTGGAGGAGGTGGTTTGCGCGGTGGTGGTTGTGCGATGGGGGGGGGGGAGTTGGGGTGTAGTCGAGGTCGCGGAGAAGAGGGGGGTATGTTCCGGGAGGTGTGGACAAAGAAGATAACGCGAAGGCGCTGGGCTTCACATCAGTCGCCCATCCGACTACCCGACCTCGCCCTCTCCTAACGCCGCCTCCTCCCTTGTGAAGGAGCTACGTGACCCGGAGGTGGGTGTCGCGGCTGACACGAAGCTCCCACTCGCTCACACGAGAGTTACGAAAGCGCTCATTTAAACGCTCGCACGATGCCAGAGAGACGGGGTCAGTCTGTCAACAACAGTAACAGTTGAGGGTCGTGAGGTCGAAGTGCATTGAGCTGGGCTGTGAACATTGCTCTCGAGCGCTGCTGCTCTCTTGACACAGACACGTCGAGCGCTGCCTCCGGTCTCAGTCTCAAACTCCGGTCACGTCGTCGCGAAAACGTCCCGTAGGAGAGGAGCGCCCGACACGGCTATCCCGAAACAACGGCTCCTGATAGCAATTTTAATCAATACATGATATACGTGCTCATGTATCACTGTGCTATGCATCGCAATTGAGACTTGTGACTTGGACCGATCATTGCAAGCGTGCACCCTGCACCCATCTATTTGGCTTCATGTACGATAGCCGTATATCTTGTAAAGCATCTCTGATTTATTCGGATGGTGTAAGAGGCACTATATTTATACTCGGGTAAGCCTACTGCCAGTGCTGGGTCACAGACATTCCGTGCGGTGACCAAGGAGTGGCCGTGGTTTAACCCGCGTCAGCCTGGCCGAGTCCCAGCACTCACTCGCAGGAGCTGCGACACGGCACTTGTTTGGCCAATTCTGTGAATGAGCGTTTGGCTTCCTGTGGCAGGAAACCGGAGAACCCCGGTCCCCCCCCCCAAGATGTCCTGGGATACCAGGGCAAGCCGATCGCTTTTCACCCATTCACAAGTTAGTATTGGATTAATCGACCTCAAATGGATGATGGGTGCGCGATAACGCAGGCGATTCGGCGTCCGCTTGTTGATTATAAATTCAGTTTCAATGTAAACGCGCGTGCCGAGCGCGCTGGGCTACTCACTTCACAACTCAAGTTCGAGTCCGCGCCACGGCTAACATTACTTGGGAGCGAACTCTCAACCCGTGCTGAATCGGCGAATCCTTTCCACACCAACCTGCGCTCATCAGCGCGGCCCCGTGTAGTTGTAAACTTACGCCGTGGCCGGCATCATCCAGCAGTGGATTGACAAAGGGCTGTTGGAGGAAACGTGACATTTCCGTTACTGGACGTGGGAGACGTGACGATGCGGACACAATCAGCCGGCACTTGCGCACTGCCCTCCGCTCCTTCCCCATCACCCACCACTCCCCCACCCCACCCCCCTGCCAAAGATGTCCATGCACTGGTTAGCCTTACTCAATATTGAGTTACTCGTGCTGCCGCAGTTTGGAAGGCCTTACCTCCACGGTGGGGGGTGCGTAGTTTGACCTAATTCTCAATCTTGATATTATTGACCCACGCGCTTTCTCATGCATGTCGGGCCCGCCTGGCACTGGGGTCAGGGATTGCCCAGTGGGACTTCGGTTCCAGGCCACGGCTGCAACGCATTAGTGGTGAGTGAAGTCTGTGTCAACCTGTCCCGGGCCTCCGTTAGTGAGCACTGTACATGACACGTACACCACATACACACATGAACCTACTGCCAGCATACATACACATTTAAACTACTGCTAGCATACATACATTTAAACTACTGTCAGCATACATACATTTAAACTACTGTCAGCATACACACATTTAAGCTACTGTCAGCATACATACACACATTTAAACTACTGTCAGCATACATGCACACATTTAAACTACTGTCAGCATACATACACACATTTAACTTACTGTCAGCATACATACACACATTGAAACTACTGTCAGCATACACATATTTAAACTACTGTCAGCATACACACATTTAAACTACTGTCAGCATACATACATTTAAACTACTGTCAGCATACATACACACATTTAAACTACTGTCAGCGTGCATACACACATTTAAACTACCGTCAGCGTACATGCACACATTAAACTACTGTCAGCGTACATGCACACATTTAAACTACTGTCAGCATACACACACATTTAAACTACTGTCAGCATACACACACACACATTGAAACTACTGTCAGCATACACACACGCATTTAAACTACTGTCAGCATGCACACACATTTAAACTACTATCAGCATACACACACATTTAAACTACTGTCAGCATACACACATAATTTAAACTACTGTCAGCATACACACATACATTTAAACTACTGTCAGCATACACACACATTTAAACTACTGTCAGCATACACACATACATTTAAACTATTGTCAGTCAGCATACACACACATTTAAACTACTGTCAGCATACACACACACACATTTAAACTACTGTCAGCATACACACACATTTAAACGACTGTCAGCATACACACACACACACACATTTAAACTACTGTCAGCATACACACACACACATTTAAACTACTGTCAGCATGCACACACACATTTAAACTACTGTCAGCATGCATACACACATTCAATCACTGCCCCCCATAGTTTAAAGACAAATATCTCCCCATATAGTCTACAAAGACCACAGGGGCCCAGAGGTCAATAGGTCAGAATGCCACGTGGGCCATCCCTTAGTCCACAATGCACAGCTCCGTTATGCGTGAGGCCCAGAGCAAATTTCCTCTTCTGTCCCCCTCCCCCCACCTTCAGATGACATAGGCTTTTGCAGCAAGTGTTGTTAGCGAGCAACTATTAACGTGTCCCTAAAAAAGGCAATGAACTGGCGTATACCTTAACAGACTGTCAGGGCAAGTGCTGTTAGTGAGTAGTACCTATGAAGGCCAGCACGACACACGAAGGGGTAGGTGCCCAGCACCACGCCCGGCCGCCTTTGTCTCCCTGGTAGGGATGATTACACATCGCAGAAGGTACTCATTTGAGGTTGAGTCGATCGAGAGGGAGGCCCATAACCTGTTCGGAAATTCGTCACTAGTTTTTGGTCAGGAATCTAACTCAGTTCTTTCGACAGCTGCCGACTCGGCGTTTGAGGACTCGCAGAGCGGGCTGAGCTGATATCTCGGGAGCTGGTTTGGTTCTGTAGGCCAAAGCTTTGGATGGTGTTCAGATTGGTTTGGGGTTGGGAGCCGGAAGCCGGGGGAGGGGGGGGGGAGAGACCGCACGCGTGCTCAGCCCTGGATGCTGGGCAGGACGCGTGCGCGTGTGGGAATTCACGTCCATCCACGCGCTCACGGCGCGTGCGAGTTGGATCATCGCTCGCGGCCAACACCGGTGCTCGCTAGCGTCACTTGACCCGACGCTCTGTTGAAGCGATACGGGACACCTATGTCTTTGTGCAGTGGGTTAATACTCCTCGATCCGTGCGGACGTACACACGCGTGCGTACGCAGGCACATATGTGCGTGTCAATCCCGGTCGACTCAGCCTTAAATGAGTGCCACGGTGTGGTGTGAACGCAGCGGGACGCGATAGGCAAACGCTGCCGCGGTGTTGGCCACGCGTCTCCGCGGCCCCCGTGACGGCCCCAATAGCCGCTCGCTGTCGGCACTTGCCCTGGCGCGCTCCGTCAGGATGGGCATCTTTGTCTTTGCCTGTGAGTCCCGGGGGCAGTGGAACATCGGGTACTGTTGGATGGGGCTGGGTCGGCGAGAGGGGAGGCTGGCACTGAGCCCCCCGCCCCCCGTCCTTAATTAGTAACGTTCATTACCCCCTCGGGTACCTGGCACGGCCCCCCAATTCTACTTCCCCNNCCCCCCCCCCCATTTAATTGACCCCTAACATTTTTTGTTCCCTTTGCTCATTCGTTTCTGTTCTTAACAACACTCAATTATTTCAGATCGTTACAGTTTCCGCGTCGTGTTTTACACCGCGTACAAAACACCGCGCACCCATTGGTTTGAAACAATATTGCGTCTCGGAGGATCGAATGGCGGAAGGCGGGGGGGGGTCCGCGTCTGGAAGTGCCGCTCACAACTCTCAGTTCTGAGCACAGCATTCTGGAGCCGTGCCGTCTCGCCGCGCCGCGACCATGACTCGCCGCGCATGTGCTCTTGAGAGACGTTCCGGAGCTCCGTGCAGGCGCGGGAGGAAGGCCCGCGCGATTGACCGAGCGTTCCGAGCGCTCTCTGCGGCGCACATCCTCGGATTAGATTTTTCACTCGGCCGCCGCCGCCAACGCCTTCGTCTTGGCCATCACCTGGCGTGGCACAAGTCTGTGGAGGCTTCGCAAGTCCGATGGTGGGATGATGAGAAAGTCTAAAGTGGACGAGAGTTTGCTTTGTATTGAACCAATTGCTGCTGAGTTGGAGCTGCGGGAGACGGCGCGTCTGACCGGGGAGACGTGGTTCAGCGGTTAGCGCGCTGGGCTACGAACGTGGCCACCTGAGTTCGAATCCCGCTCACAGCCAACACCTGTGATGATATTCTGAACTGGTTCTGGACCTCCCCTTAGGTCGACTCATCCTCAAATGATTTACCAGTGCAGTGTGTAAATATTGGGGAGTGAGTGCTGGTCACCCACCTACTTGTGTGTTCTATTGACCTTAATAGGTGCTCACCAACGGAACTTGACGCTACAGCCTGTTAAGGCTATACGACGGATCTTTGTCGTAACAAAAACACATAAAATGTATTTCTCTAATGCGGACAAATAGTAGTTGCACTTCTTGAGCGCCTTTCACCCGAGGGTTACTAAGCGCTGCACAGAGCTGTGGAGAGAATGGCATGTCAGCAACAACGGCATAACGGTAAATCAACAACAGTTACGTCGTTTTTGTGCTTTGGGAGACAGAGGCGTAACGCTGGGTAATATTGTGCCTTTAAATGTTGCCTCGGCAACTGAGACTCGGGCAGACCCAGGGGGGAGACTGCGTCGCCCGAGTTAGTGTGCGTTGACAGTTTATCCGCTTACGTTCTTCGATAAACTCGCCGGACCGTCGTCACCATCCGGTGTGGCAGTGCGTGCGTGCGTGCGTACTTGCGCGTCTTATCGCGTTGGAATTCTCACGCCGATGCGCGCCGTGAGTCAGCATTTGGTGTGCATTACAATGGAGGTGGGATCTTCGTTTCCTCGGCGTTGTCGTGAATGTGCCGTCGACATCGTCTTATGACGACAATGAAAGCCGTCCCTTAGAAAACGGCTCGCGGCAGTGGATATCACAGAGCTACCTCCGAGGTCTCTAGAAGTGACATCTTGTCCACCGAACATCGCGTGGTAGTAAAATCGACAGTGCTCGCAGCTGGGATTTACCCAAATGCAATGCAGACCCAAATTCAATCATAACGTATTTGTGCGCAGTTATATCGGTGATAAATGAGTGGCACCAGAACTCGGTGGTAATCGCGGACACTACCTGGGATTGAACCCAGGGTCACGGATGTGTCAGCTGAGTGCCGTGACCTCTGCACCGCGAGGCCACCTCTGACTGAAGCGAATTATCAGTGCTTTCCCTCGTGGCTAGAAATATGAAATTTGGCACAGATGTCATCATTTCTATGTGTATGACTGAAAACGTTCCAAAACCAAAATGTTACAATTTGGACCCCCAGAAGTGATGACACCGGAGGACCTGGGGAAAAACCCACCGTGCATACGAGGAGACATTCAACCACTGCAGTCCACTGTTCACACCTCGCACTCCCATGCCTTTAAACACCTGGTGATCGCTGGTGTTCTATGCGTGGGTGACACGGTGGCGGTGCAGTGCTGCCGTGTTCCTCGGAGCAAGAAGGCATTAGGTTTGATTCGCGGCACGGGTGCCGCTTTTCTGCGTTTGTTTGTGTGTGCTTTCTCTGTCCGCATGGGTTTTCGGCGGGTACTCTGGTTTCCTCCCATAACCAACCCCCCTCGCACTATTTGGCCGATAACATCTGAAAATAGAGAAGTCAGTTTGGCAAATGTTGACGCGGGCTTATCGTGCGGCTGCCTTCCCCCCCGAGTCATGCTCCTCGCTCTTCGAGTGTGAATGAAACCACGCAGCGCGTTATAAACGGTCATTTTCATGACAATCATTGCGCCGGACGTGTCTCACTGACATTGCGCCGCGTATGTCCTCCTCCCCTGACCCCGTGACCCCTCCCCCCACCTCCGCCGGCGGCAGAAGAAGCATGGGCACAGCCCGCGTCGCTCAGTTCGGTGTTGCCGCCGCGCTTCTGCTGTCACTCCTCGCCGCGCCCGCCGCTCCTCTGCCCGTCGCCTCCTTCTCCGCACCATCGTCATCTGCCCCCTCGCTCTCCTGCACCTCGTCGGAGGCGTGCGTACCAGCCGCTCTGCACATCATCATCTCCGGAAACATTGGACTGCTGCAGTTTAGGGTGAAGCAGGTCCTGCAGGCATACGTGAGTCTTTTGCGGCGCGCGTGTGTGCGCGCGTGTGGTGTGTGTGTGCGCACCGCCAGTCACCTCTGCCAGACAACCGACGGCACCCGGGTCTATCCCGTGACATTCTGCAGTGCCGTAGCCTCCTCGAAGTGCATCCACCTTGGCACAAGTGTTGTGGTGGCGTCACTGCCGGTTATTGGCTAAATCTCGTGGTTCTTGTTACCACTCCGAAGTGATGTCCTGCTCAAGCGCATCTATACAGTGCAGTCACACGTGGATATTCCACATTCCATAGGACAGCCACTGTTTGACTCGACCTCACAAATTGGTACTCATTTTAGCGACTCTGGCGGGAGGGATGATGGAGAGAGTTAACTCCCCAAACCAGGATTTTAACTCACAACCTTCCAATTGTGAGCTACTTGCTCGAATTCAGAGCCAGCTGACCATTGACACCAATGATATAAGCTTACTGAACTAATATGTTGATCCCCACACACCACCACCAGCAGCCCTCCTCGCCCGTCACTAACACTTCCTGAGCTTCTGACCTGATGCCAGTGACCAGAGATTCAGCGTGAGACCATCTCACAGCTGGGAAACGAGGGTGAGTGATCTGAGATATGAACAGGTGTCATTTTAGCTACTGATGGACAGACGGCTTTGCAAGGAGATCACTGCAAGTATGATCATGGCCTGCAGTGTAGGAGTATGGAGGTTGCAGGTGGCGATGGGAATTTATCGTGAAGTACTCCTTGGCTGAGGATATTTGTATGGGTGATATTTGTGGGAAGACAAGGGGGCTCTGTGTAGTTATGGCATGATGACGCCTCCAACGTGGGAAGTGAAAAGTCACGAAAGAGGGAGGAGGAATGCTTGACACGGCGATCCTGAAATGAGACGGCAGCTCCTAAAAGCAAATTTCGCCAATGAACCCCTTAGTGCTTTAAGTGGGCCAAACCCACATTTATTAAATTCAGATGATTTATTTTTTTTATGTTGTACTCGAAACTGGCAATTATTTATTTATATCTTGCAACGGGGCCTTACCATGATGTGACCACCGTGCTACCCGGCCTCGTGTTATGAGCTGTCATGTTGTTGGCATGACTGGTCATATTTCCCATTGGCGATGCCGAGTCATGCCGCTGCCACGGCACCCGTGAAACCCCGCTCAATGGGAAATGCGAAAAACGGGACGTGGAAACTCGTGATGACATTTCTCCAAAAAAACCACGACGAGATAATTGAATGGGTTTGACCCAAATTACATACAGTAACTTCTCACCCGCTGACTTTAATCTAAGACGCTGGGCAAATGTTGTATTTCAAACGGGCGGGCATTTCACAGTTGAGACGAGTGAAGGTGGCAGGCAGATTATTTATTGAAGCATGACACTTACAGACGGACTCAGAGTCAGATGCAAGGCGGTACATGAACCGTTAACTTGATGTTTAACCAGGTGAGAAGTGACCAGGATGCATATCATTTGCAAGAGTGACCGGGGGCATCTGTCTGCTAGGAAGGGATATAGACTGGGGGAGATTTTTTAAAAAGTTGGAGACGTGGACAGAAACCAAAGGTCAGACGTGGAGATCGGTTGACAATTTCCCTGGCAATCAGATGCGACTGCACATGCAAACTGCTTGGAGAGTTTTACACTATAAAGGCCATGATGTACTTGGGAAATATTACAAAATTGCCAGCAATTGTCACCAGCAATGTTTTTACTGTAACAAAGTGTGACAACTGGGTACGGCAGTTGTACAGCGTGACAGCAAGTCTGTTGAGCCATGAAAACAGAGATCGTTGGAAAATGTGTGTTGATTGGTTGATGTACAGAGCACATTAATACAGGTCATCATGTGACGTCTGTGACCTGATTGGAGGTTGTCACCTGTAGTTGGAGACTCAGAGCTGCAGCAACAAGATTTTCTCAATTCCAACTGTTTACTAACGCAAGCTGATAACATAATTAGGCATCACATTTCCCGCGATGGACTGGCGTCCCGTCGTCGGGTGTATTCCTGCCTTACGCCCTGTGTTTCCGGGATGGGCTCCGGCTCACCGTGACCCTATATAGGATTAAGCGGTTTCAGATAATGAGATGAGATGAGATTTCCTTAAAAAGCCATTGGCGAAACGTTTGGAAAGAAAAGTACAGATATATTACGGTTTTTCCTATCTCGGGCTTTGCTCCATTTTATATGAAAATGTTTCCGCCACTTTGCAAAGCTGCTCTTTGTAATTTCACATCATTACGTTATCTAGGAAAGTATCAAGTGAGTAGAGTTACTCTTGTTTATGCAGGTCGGGTATTATGATGTTTTGCTAATTTGATTTAAAAGGAGCGCTTGGTCTGCAGTAGCAAGCCGGAGAAAATCCCCCACACACGTGAACTAACGGTCTAAGGGCCACACAAAATGGATCACAAACCCACGTTTTGCTGAAACCTCCACCCCCCATCCACCACACAAGGCAGGTTAGGGAGTTTCACAAAAAGTAATAATACATAATGATAATAATTTACATTTCTTTCAGTGTCTTTCACCCAGAGGTCACAAAGCGCAGCACAAATCTAAGCTTGGAAAATAATCTATGTAAACAATTTATATACGTGTGTATAAACCAATTAGATAACAATCCAGCAGGCGGGCAGGTGATACAGACGGTAAAACGCCACGAGTGATTAAATGAATATCAAAACATATAAACTCCCACATGCCTTTAGGAGATGGGTGTCAGTCTGCAAGCGAGATTTGAGATCTTTCCATGACCCCAGCGACCTCGCCTCAACAGCGCTGCGTCGCGGGCCGTGCGCCCTCACGCAATGGCTGGTCTCAGCGCATAACCTAGGCGACCGTGCTCAAGACATCGGCACGCCTCGTGGCGTCCGGCGGCTGCATGCCGAGGCGATAAAGAGAGAATGTAGGCAGAACGTTCGAATGGCTACGTGCCCGGCCGCAGGACACGAGCACTAGACGTCGTCTTCCAATGTGTTTAAAATAAAATAATAATAATAAAAAACCCCAAAAGAAACCGCTGACAATTTGTTTCCCATAATAGATGCGATGAAGCGCTTTTCGGTGAGGTCGTGTAAGAGTAGAGGCGCTCGTCAACCCTTCTTGGTGCCGCACAGCCAATTGGTTCACGTTCTGTCACTCGAACACAATGTGTCAATTCATCACGCTTCAGCAGCAACGCCAGTGTGTTAAAGAGCCACTGCGTTTACAGAGTACAACGTTTCGCTGATGATTACAATCGGCTTTATCTTCAGGCTTCTCGCTCTGAGCCTGGGGATGTCTTCAGGATGTTGATCTCATATGGAGGATGGGTGGTGACAAGGACCCAAGGGGTTGTAAATGTTATCGATATATAATGGTACAAGTGTTTGTACGCAAGACCTACCACAACATCGAGGCTTTTATGTCTTAATGTAGCTTCATTTCCCACTTATTGACTACTCTCCTGAAACTTGAACATATTGTCACTTTTAAATTCAGATTTTTCCACTGGTATCATCAAAGCTGTTAAGTACTCTTCCATTTTTATCCTGTAGTCAGAAGAACGCGTTTCACGCTCGGAATAAGATCGCCCGTAAGGCGGCCGCGTTGTGAGTTACATTAATCCCCCTCCCCCTCTTTCCCTTCCGTTTACGGCTGCTGCCGCTTCTGCTGCTGTAGGAAGAGATGGCTGACGTGGAAATCTCGGAGCACGGAGCGGTGCTGTCGGTGGTGGAGCCGTGCGTGCGCCGAGCCGAGACGGCGCCGACGCTCTGCCGTCTGAGCGACGCCTTCGCGCTGTACGGCGGCCTCATTAACGCGCTCTGCGAGCGGGCGCAGCTGCCCCGCGGCTCCGAGGTACGCACCGTGTGTTACGTCGTCGTCGGTCTGCTCGAGGACACGCCGTTCCGGCTCTCTCGCGGCGGGCAGGAGGCGAGCCAGGCGGCCGAGCAGGTGGTGGCGGAAGCGACGGTGGCGCGAAGGAAGGAGGAGCTGACGGGAGAAATGACGGCGAAAACGCGAGGCGGCGCAAACGACTCTGCGGCGGTTGTGACCGAATCTCTCAGGGTCGGGAGTCGCACGGAGACGGCAGCGTGGGTGGTCAGCACTACTGCGGTGGCATCAACGGCGCCCACGCACAATCGTTTAAGAGGGGAACAAAATACCGAGGCGGGGATCGCGGACGTGACGAACGCGACGGTGGCTGCTGAGGAGGACGAACAGCGGCAGCGAACAAATCAGCAGCAGCAGCCACAGCAAGATGTGGATAAACGCAAGGAGATGGAAAAGCGTCGGGATGTAGAAGAGGAGGTGGACGAGAGGTCGCGATTAAGTTGTTCGCCGTGGCACGTGAGGAAAGCGACCTCATTGCACGGATCGTCCGACAGCCGCATCGTGATGTTCGCTCTCTTCCAGAGGTTTCAGAAGTTCCTCACACAGGTCTCCAGGCACCTCAAGCCGTGCCGGCCATGATCGAGTGAACGCTCCCCCAGCTCCGGCCCTGATTTCACATTTCCAGTGGTGACCTTTTTACTCATCATCGATCGTGATGATTCTGCACTCCTAGTTCTAAGCACCCATGACGACCGCTGCTGGCTACGTCGAAGATTATGTCGGGGATGAAGTGTCGTGATGATCGAGTCTTCTTAGCGCTGGTATTTTGATGGACAACTGATGGACAAGGATTGTGGTAGGACAGAGATCGGGTTTTATTAAGGAGGCCAGGTATATCCAGGATATAACGATCTCTTTCGAAGCCTGGGCTGAGAATCTATCCGGGATCCCAAACGAGGAGTCTATCAAGGATCCAGTGATGAGCGTCCATCCAAGATAATCATCATCAGCAGCCCCAGAATTGGAACAATAAGCAGAGCACCACGTGGCTCAGCCCTGCGTTCACGTGACTTTCTCAAGCGTTCCATTTTTACTTATTTTTTTATAACGCAACTTTGCAGAGTGGCACTCGGATCGGCCGTGAATACGGATGTGGAGGGGACACAAGCCCTGTCTTTGACTAAATAAATGCTGCCTGGATGCATGGAATCGTGAAAAAAGCCAGCATCTGTATAAAGAAGACATTTCTGTTTAAAGTGAACCGAACCAAACTAAACAAAACTCATAAAAAGTAAGAAAAGCTGTCATTTAGCGGTGTTAGGCAGACTCGGTGGGGCCCAGACTTTTGCACGATCTTAGGGGAGCTCATAACAGTTTAGCAAGCTCACATTGCAGTATTATCTATTGTTTATGGTCCACATATTTTTTTATAAAAAGATTTATATTCTCATTTTTTATATGCTGACCAATAATAAAATAAGAATACAGAGAAACTAACTAATGGAGGATCTCACCGCTAGTTCTTTTCACCATATCAGTGTTATATATTTTACATCAAATTGTTGCTGTTGTTGTCGCGGTTGTCGTGAGATGTAAGCATTGCTTACAAGGGACGCAAGCCAGGGTTTGGCACCCAAGTGGATTAACGAGAACTGGCGAGGGCTGGAATGGATCGTAAGATTTTATATTGCGACTGATTTTACAGTTAGATTTTACGGCTTGGTCTCTGTTTTGGAGAGATGTTTACAAAAAATGTTGACGTTGCACTTTCTGCATATTATAAGGCATTAACGGAATATGTTTTGTAACAAATATAACTCTGTTCTTGCATCAAATCGGATCGGACTGGTGAGGTGGGGGAGTGGCGGTTAGCATACTGCGCTATGAACCCGGCCACCTGAATTCGATTCCAGGCTGTGGCTAAAAATCAACGGCGATTGATATCTTAACCAGTCATGGGCGCTCGACCCCTACACCGAGACGCACTGAAGAGAATGGTGAAGTATGGTCAAACAACCCCCTGTGACTAGCAGAGCCCTTATCCAACAGTAAATTTACAAGGGCTGTAAATTATTATAAGAAAATAATGAATATCCTTTCCACTTCGATGGAAATATAAAAAGGGTGACGTAGAGGCTGCAAACATGGAATATAGAACTGGTTTTATATGCATAAACTTGCGAGTATGTTATTTAAGGCCACATTTGTTATTTGAACGCAATGAATGTACCCACACTGATAATAAATGTTTAAAAAAACCCAGACATGTACTGTACTGACGAAAAGTGTCTCGTTAAAGTGCTTATTTGACTAAGCCTGCCATTGTTCCAGAGTCTATAACTTGAACATCACTCTGTGGGGAAGCCAACAGTTCGCGTGAATGCTTGCCCCCGTCATAGGAATGTGGAATTTTCACCACTGGCTCAGTGCTGTAAACAGACGAGCACGGCCTCAAAACTGATTTGAATGGGAAAACACTTTTACTTTTCTTTGAAACGAACTGAATCATATCGCTGATGAGGCTTTCACGGCCCGATGAATGGCGTCTCACAAAACGCCCGAGATGTCTACGTGGGAAGCGAAACGTCGCGAAGGAGAGAGGAGGAGCGATCGACGCGGCTAACCCGAAAGAGCAGCATTTGGAAGTAATCATTAATCATATTAATTGGTTCGCTCGTTCATTCGTGCGTTTCTGCGACGTAAATCACACGCCGGCGATCGTGTTTTTTGAGGCAAGCGGTTCTGCTCCGTGCTCTGTCTCAGATTACGATGAGATCTAAGAGTTTGTAATGCATAGTGACCCGAAACGAAGACTACTAACAGGCCTTAAAAATAAAAAAAAACCGTTTGTTGAAACGAGCAAGGTTATAAGAATTTGGCACGAGAGGGAAGAGATATTGGGAAGGGAGTTCCGCTGCCAGAAACAGGACGGTGCTAATGATCGTTTTCCTTTGAATGGCAAGGGGTTGGAACGATACTGTGCACTTGTTTATGTCGAGGTTGGCGAGCGAGCCAATGAACGGCATCCGGAGTGGATTCACGCTGGAGATATGAAACGCTGCTTGGCGGATGATTGAAGCGGGCAATTGCGCTGTAACTTGGGACATGGTTCGAGGTCTGTAACCGCAGTGACGCTCTGGTCAAAGTCTGTCATGCGATGTTCTTACGTAGTTCAATATGGGTCTCTCTACCTACTATCGTGCTATCGCGACGACGCAGCATCGGTGCGGTGAACGTTTTCTCACTAGGGTCTACGCCCTCATTCCATATCGAGTCTCGGCATTGAACGAGTGCTCTGGGAGCTTTTGCTCGATTACTGAGCCAGGTGGCGAGCCTTTATACTCCGGGAGGTTCCGAAGGTCCCCTTCAATTCCTACGTTCCGTTCGAGCACATTACAGGCGCGCAGACGAGATTCTGTCGTTTGGAATATTGCGAGTAGAACCGTGCGACGGAATTGGCAGCAAGTCGGCGGGCGTTGGTTTTAGCGTCCCATGTACGATGCGCGTCGTGCAATGGGTTGTGGTGTTGTCTGTAACCTTTGATGTGGGTGCTGCTGGTGGGCCAGAATTTTCTTTAAAAACAGCAGGATTTTTCTTTTTCTTGAATATACCTTGATCTCAACTTGTGAAAAGAAACGATGGCAGGGCATTTTAAAGGCGAAAGATGTGAGGAAACATCAGGGCAGATGAGTTGCACTGGCAGGATGGTGGCTGAACACATACAGACGAGACGTAAATTTGGTCCAAGAAATCCGTGATACTGGTGAAGGCGTGAAGTTCATGGGAGCAATGACTATGATAGTATTGATGATAGAGTGACACGGAAGTGATTGCTCGAGGGTAAGTGACTCGGCAGTCATAAATTGCGGGATCATCAATCAACCGAAGTGATTTATGTTGAATCACATTGTGCTGAGTCACGTGTGAACGAAGAGGGGGGGGGGACCCACGTCACCTCGTGGAAACCCACGAGGTGACGTTATCTCAGCCTAAGCCGACCTCGTGCTTTTTGTAATGCGTGACGATGTTGGAAAAGAGAAGTCACATTGTCATTGAGTTGCGCGATGATCCGGGCGTGCAAATGGAAGAGAGAAAAAAAATCACCCCAAACGCGAGATCTTCCTGAAACGAGACAACCTTGGGATCATCGTCGGCCGTGCTCAATCCACTGCTGGATGGATGTTTTCCTGAATAAACAAATATTGTTGTCGTCCTAGGCTCGTCTCTTCGCATCCTCCAAAATTCCACAACCGAATGTGAATTAAGCGCTGCACTGTAAGGAATAATTGCATGTGTCTGTCGGGAATGGAAGCACGCGCTCTGTGCCAATGCGACAAGTGAGGTATTGAAAATCACGGGAGAACGTTCTTTAGACCCTTTAGACCAGCTAAAAATATTTGCTCGCTCGTGAACCAACATTTGAAAACTCTATAATTTGATGCGTACAGCTGCTCTGTATGATAATAGTTGCACTTCTATAGCACTTTTCACCCTATGGTCACAAAGCGCTGCACAGAACTGTGGCGAGAACGACATTTCAGCAGCAAGAGGGCCTTCCCAGATGTGATTGAGATCGTGTGCGTGCATAACCTGGCTAATTCGGCCCACATTAGTTCGTCCATACGTCTCATCTCATCTCATTATCTGAAACCGCTTAATCCTATATTGGGTCACGGTGAGCCGGAGCCTATCCCGGAAACACAGGGCGTAAGGCAGGAATACACCCGACGACGGGACGCCAGTCCATCGCCGGGCATTGCGGGACAATTTTTTAGTCTGCGAGCCAATCAACCTATCCAGGAGCATGCTTTTTGGACTGTGGGAGGAAACCGGAGTGCCCGGCGAAAACCCACGCGGACACGGGGAGAGCATGCAAACTCCACACAGAAAGGCACCCGAGCCGAGAGATTCGAACGCGGGACCTTCTTGCTGTGAGGCGTCAGCGCTAACCACTGGGCCACCGCGCCGCCCATACGTGTACACCAAAATTATAAAGTTCTAATAACTACACCCACATTTGCATCCGCACATACAACTACTGCCTGCTCTTACGCAAATCGATACACAACACGCACATTTGCATTCATCCATACAATGCGCCGTGTGATGAAGATCAGACTCGTGCGCCCACCATGAACACGCCAACAACGTTCCAAGTTCACCGAGGGCATCACTTGCAAACGGCCGCCTCACGTTACCCCGAGTCGCCACACCGTGCGTGGCACAGTTTTCACAGTTTTCATCATCACTGCCCGACTTAATGACAGCCGCGAGCCGTGATTCACTGTCGACCCTGAAATATTTGCAAAGTGTGCGGTGGCAAGGCGGTGTAAAGCGAATGGCGGTGGCAACCCAATGATTAATAATCTCTCAGTAGCCACCGACTATATCGGCTGCGTGCTGTAAACACAAAGATATGACCAGAAGAGCCGACACTTAATTGTGTTGAATACAGTATTAGTTTGTGACATGGAGCGGTGGAGCAGTGGGTAGCACACTGCGCCACCAGCTCGCGGCCAATGGTCCCGAGTTCGACTCCCCGCCACAGTTGAACATCAGTGGCGAGTAATATCGAGGGATGAACGTAAATTGAAATGTCTTAGCGTTGCGATCCACTGAATGAATCGGCCAATTTGTTATCGGTACGGCGTACCGGACCGTACCGGCTTACTTGCATCTCTGGCATTATCCGATCCGGTGCAAGGGCCACCACCTCCTCATTCTTCTCGCACCGACACAGCAGTCAGGAGACATCTCTGATCAAACAATCGCTCTGCTCGACGCGGCATGGGAAGGCCTTCAACCCAAGCATCCCACGCTTCATGTGGCGACCAAACACATTTCCTTTTCAGTCAGCACTGCACATGGCAGCTGTGCAGTGCATTCTCCCGTCATATTGTCAGAGCACAATATCAGTCAGTACGAGTCGTCGGACAGCCAGGTGGTGGCGTTACCTCAATGCAGTAGTGGATTAATATTCGCGAATAATGAGGAAGTGCCTTCGAGACCGTGAGCCCCCCCCACCCGACCCTCCCTCCCAATCTCGCCTGGGCGACCCGATTCAGTTCGGTAGGGAATCTAGGGAAGTGGGTATAAAACAAGGCGCCTGCTCGACCTACTCTCTGCGCGACCGTTCTTCTCTAAAGGAAATGCAGTGCTTTATATATATTATTTTTATTTTAGCTATAAGTAACCTACACGGCCTTTAGACTTAATCGTCTGTACATCCCTCCGTCCGGCCAGCCAGGCAGCCAAACTTATTTTTCTAATAAACATTTGTTAGTTGCTGTGAATGGCAAAGCCACGTGTAACTTTATATCCTAAGCATTG
>JAZEWT010000006.1:16313555-16325038 GCA_036362905.1 Mordacia mordax
GTGTATTCCTACCTTACGCCCTGTGTTTCCGGGATAGGCTCCGGCTCACCGTGACCCTATATAGGATTAAGCGGTTTCAGATAATGAGATGAGATGAGATAAAGTCTTGGCGCCAGCTGCCTACATGGCTGCCCCACCACCACCACTCTTCTGTCTGGTTTCCTCGCTCCGCTGTAATGATGTTGGTCGCCCCGGATAAGGGCGTCTGCTAAATAATAATAATTAATAATAAAAGTGTGAGATACAATGACAGCTGTGTGGAGGAGCACTCAGGCCTCCTCCAAACCTCGTCAGACGTCAGTCATTGACGATGTGTGACGTCGTGTGTCGCTGTCCACGGTCGCATGCCGGGTCGTGTCGTAGACTCCCGGTATGGAGGCTCGCTGTGCACAAACGATGGCCGGTGCGGAATCGGTTCAGTAGGGACCACGCTGTGCGGATCTGAGCGGTGACACACGGGGTGGCACGGAGATGTATGCAGACATAGACACAGCACCGAAACACGTCGAGTAAAACACAGTCGCTCTTGGACAAACAAAAACAAACACAAAGACACCCCCTTGCAGCATTAACCGAATTTTGGAGCACGTGCCCGTTCGTGATAATCTACGAAGGCCGGCACGGCACACGAGGGGGTGAGTAGCCAGCATCACTCACCGGACACCTTTGCCTCTCGTGCGCGTGGAGCTGCGGGAGAGCCGTGTCGGTTACAGATGTCACCCTTTACCGAGCCATGCCCCAACGCGTGGCCCGCGCGTGACAGCACTGGGGATATTAAATCGCGGCCTCTGCTCACGCGAGAAGGCCCACGACCTCGACTCGGCCCGTGAATGATGTGTACCCGTCACGTTGGGGACTCGAGGGGAGGCTTGTGAACGATCTGTAAGTTGTCGCGTTTATAATTTCATAGCTCTCAGTCACTCGAACCCTCCGTGCTTCTTTGTAGGCGGCACGGTGGCGCCGTGAGTAGCGCTGTAGCCTCACAGCAAAACTGGCCTTGGTTCGATTGTCAGCTTGAAGTCACTTTCTGTATGGGGTTTGCATGTTCTCCCTGGATTCGCGTGGGGTTTTGCCAGGTACTGCGGTTTCCTCCCACAGTCCAAAGACATGCCGGCTAGGTTAACTGTCCTCATTAGACTGCCCCCGGTGCCCTGACAAGTTGTAACGTGCTTACCCCTCCCCGTTGGTTAACTGTTAAAAATAACGACATCGCTCAACGGTTATTTCCAGCCCAAATAAAAACAAACTGATCTTAAGGATCTACAATCTAAATCTGTAATTAGTGAAAATACCAAACCTAACACTCAGCGGAGGCCGGCAAACCAGATCGCTGATGATGCTTCTTCCAGCGTGGGAGGCGAACCGTCGCGAGGGAGATAAAAGGGACACCCCGACACGGCTATCGCGAAAGAGCAGCTATGGTGTACTCAAACGCCCTCAGCGTTTGTGCGTCACCCAAACCCCCCCCCCCCCATCATCTCACCCTGAGTTGCTGCGCTCTACTCCTCCGCTTGGCTGAGATCACCATCCAAATGCATCTGAGTGAACGTTTCCGATGGAGTGACAGCAGCAGCAGGGTGGTGCGTTCTCTCCCACTCGTCTGACTGGGTTTCCTCCGGGTTTCCTCCCGCAAATTAACAGGCGCTCGTTAATTTATTATCCCGATAACGTCACAACACGTGGGGAAGCAGCGTCTGGCGGGTTGGCGCCAGCTGACTGCATGGCTGACTTCTCCTGTCTCCTTGCGGTTTCTTCGCAACGCCTCTGTATCCGTGTCTCATCCCTGAGCAGGTGTAACATTATCGCGGCGCGATATAAACTGTATTATTATTAATCATTATAATCAGCAGAAAGCGAACGCATCACGTTACGTACTGAACAATAATAAATGCGAGTGTCGAGACGCTTTTCAGGAGGGTCCTGCCACATCGTAATGATTGACAGGTTCCGGAGCGGAAGCGCAGCGTGTGTGGGGAGGAACCGGAGTTCCGAGAGAGAAACGAAACACTCGCATGGAGAGCAGGAACACCCGACACGGCTATCCCGAAATAACGGCCGTGCTGAACAATGCTCATACAACGTAGTCGTGACAACACTACATAATAATGATAATATTTGAGCTGTGTAGAGAACGGCATGTCAGCAACAACAACATATGAACAGTAAATAAATAACAGTAACGTTTCTAAAAAAAACAAGTGTTTGTGTGTGTGTTTTCATTCTACGCATGTAAGCTGAGGGAGGAAAACACACAAAAAAACCGCCGCACAGATGGATTCAACGATCCTCCGTTTGGCGCATGGCTCACGAGATGTGGGAGTCAAGGCCCCCTCCCCCCCAAGTTCCGACTCACTTCTGGTCATTTCTCTGAGTCACTGCCGTCTCACTCTCTCTCAAGACTCTGACGCAGCCCTAAACATAAACCCTGTGAGCGCACTGCCGAGACGCTCTCTGCCCGGCAGTCTGGAGCTATCCGGGGAACGTGACTCAAGCGCACTGGGGTTATAATTACATCATCAACCCCCCCCCCGCCCGCCCCATCCACCTCCTCACACCAGCTGCTCCACGCCCTCGCTCCGTCTCAAAGTTTAAAAGGCGAAGCAGGGAGAGCGGTGATGCTCAGCGGAGGCCGGACGAGGAAGGGACCTGCGGATTAAAGCGTCGATGCTTTGATTGGTCGGTAGCGGTCGCAGCTGTAGCGGGGGTCTCGCAAACACCTTCAGCAGAGGCAGCAGCAGGAGCAGCGACAAGCATTGGAGGCAGCAGGAGAAGCAGCCCCGGCAGCAGTCGCAAGCTCATCATCATCATCAGCAGCAGCAAGTGGCATCGACAGTCGCAGCAGCGACGGCAACAGCAGCTTCGACACCAACAACAACCACCCGTTACCACTAAGTGGCAGCGAGGTCTCCACGACGCTTGTACCAGGCCAGGTGCACTTTACAGCACCACCACCAGCAACCGCATCCGCCGGGACCCCGCTCGCGATTCACCCGATGACGAGGTCGACAACGACGACGATGATGATGACGATGGAGGAGGTTTTCCCCCGGCTCCCCTCGCGCTCCCCGCGGCGGCGCCGCCGCTGTCGGGTGGCGGGGCACCCCACGGGTCGCCGCTTCAAGACGCAGCCCGTTACCCTGGCCGAGATACTGGAGACGGACGAGGAGACGCAGGGCGCCCGCGGGACCCACACCACCAGCAGCGCCACCACCAGCAGCGCCACCACCAGCAGCGCCACCGACGGCGGCCGTCCGGCTGATTGGGAGAGCGAGGATGTCAAGAGGAGGGAGGAGGTGGAGAGGAAAGCGGATGATGTGAAGAGGAGCGAGGAGGAGGCGGAGGAGGACGAGAGGGCGCGTCGCAACTTCAGCAGATTCCTGGAATCACTCGGTCGCAGAGGATCGTACCCGTCGCCCCGACTGACATAGCGGCGATCCTCTCGCGTGACCACGGACGCGTGACCATGGCCCCGTGAGCACGGACCCGTGACGATTGATTCCTGACTATTGACCCGTGATCATTGACCTCTGACCCGTGACCGTGGGCCCATGAACATTGAGCCGTGGCCATTCGTAGAAGAGGTTGCTGCTCCCGAAACGTCGTCTACTTATTTTGTTGGGGTGCAGGAGGCGACAGTGTTATTGAGTTTGTGTTTAACAATAATAAATAATAATATTTTCACTTCCAGAGCGCGTTTTCACCCGAGGGTCACAAAGCGCTGCACAGAGATGTGGAGAGAATGCCATGTCAATAAGATCAGAGTAGATTAATCAAAAGTAAAACGATGGCTATAAATCAATGAAGGACACAAAATAACAGATACAACTAATTGTTAAACAAATAAAAGGAAGGCATGAATGGGAGTCGGGGAGCAGGGAGTGCATTGCACGGTTGATGCGACATCATGATCATCATGATCAATATCCGCTTAATCCTGTACAGGGTCGCGGGGGGGGGGCGGAGCCTATCCGGGCAGACAGAGGGCGCGATGACGTTTAAATGTCAACCGCTCCGCAGAGCTGGTGCCCGCCTCGTGCGTTCAGGATGGCGGTTGGGTGTTGTTCCACGTTCGGCTGGGTGTTGTTCCACGTTCGGCTGGGTGTTGTTCCACGTTCGGCTGGGTGCTCCACGTTCGGCTGGGTGTTGTTCCACGTTCGGCTGGGTGTTCCACGTTCGGCTGGGTGTTGTTCCACGTTCGGCTGGGTGTTCCACGTTCGGCTGGGTGTTCCACGTTCGGCAGGGTGTTCCACGTTCGGCTGGGTGTCCACGTTCGGCAGGGTGTTCCACGTTCGGCAGGGTGTTCCACGTTCGGCTGGGTGTTCCACGTTCGGCAGGGTGTTCCACGTTCGGCTGGGTGTTCCACGTTCGGCTGGGTGTTCCACGTTCGGCTGGGTGTTCACGTTCGGCTGGGTGTTCCACGTACAGAGAGGAAGTCTTGTCCGAGGAGAATCGTTTGCCGCGTCGGGCGCCTCTCTCCGCGTCGGGTTTGCGCGTTCTCCCCTTGTTCTGTGTGGGTTCCCTCCGGGTTCTCCAGTTTCCTCCCACGTAACTGAAAAGAAAAAATACACGCTGATTAATGAATTAATAAATTCGTCGATAACATCGGCAGGAGCTGCGGCGCTGACTCATAGCTGGGGTGTCCGGAGTGGGGCTGGCCGAGGCGGGGTGGGGCCTACGGAGAAAAGGGAGGCGTGACGAGGGGCTAGCCTGGGAGGGCGGTCCCGTTGCTTCTTGAACACGGAGACAATCGCCCAACGCAATGGGGAGACTCTGCCGGTGAAGCGTGGCGTCCTTTGTCCATGCCTGCTCATGACCGAGCGCTTTAATAAGTCGGGGTTGGTGGATCGCGACAAACATTTGAGAAACTCGAATCCACTGCCCGCCCGACTGCGTTGTTACGCTAACCTAGAGATGGATGGAAGTACTGCAAGTGAGTTTCGTGAATCTATCTGTGCGGAGCTCTGCGTGTTATATGGCTAACAGGCGTGGTTGTTTCATTTTTGATACCCTGGTGCTGGCGATTTCATTCATTACGAAAGTAAAAATAAAAACGGCTCCTTAAAGTTTAGTTCGGTATTAGTATCCGCTTAATTCTGCACAAGGTCGCGAGAGGCCAGAGCCTATCCCGGCAGACAGAGGGAGCAAGGCGGGCAAATAACCGGCATGTGACGCCAGTGCATCGCAGGGCACACATATTGGGGTAATTTTCTCAGCAGAACAATTAACCTAACCAGCATCGTGTGTTTGGACGATGGAAGAAAACCGTACCCGGCGAAAGCCCACGCGTACACGGGGAGAGAGAGAGAGAACACGCAAACTCCAAACAGAAAGGCATCCGTGACGGGTATCGAACCCGGGTCCTTCTTGCTGTGAAGCGAGAGCGCTATTCACTGCGCCACCGCGCCGCCACGATAATTTTTAAAAATAAATATTATTATTATTAACGAAGCTCGTAACCCAGCGTGTTGAGTTCGATTTCCGACTGCCGATGCCTGCAGTCAGTGGCGAATATTCGTCTTATCCGGCCTAAACTACATAATCCTCACCAACTGACCAGAGTGGTGAAGTATGGTCAAACTAATCCGCGTGAGCGACATGGCGAGGCGTTCGTCCAGGAGCGGATTGAATGAGATCTGTCAATCAAGGTGTTCAGATGTAATTATCTCGGGACATTTGGCTCCCGTAACATCAGCGCGGTTATGATTGGTCACGTGACGGTGACCCGTGTGTTACGTCGTCAACATTGCGTTGGTGCTGCTGGTGCTGCTGTCAGTTGTACACAAGCACAAGTAACACGAACACAAAGTCAACACATTGTGTCAATAACACTGTGGCCTCGAAGTGGCCATTGCCTGAAACGTCAGATATATATATTTTAACTTTAAAAAATGGAGCTATTGACGAATGTGCTGGAGTTTGGTTTGTTGGTTATTTACACTCTAATCGTTTATGGAAATACTCCGCGGTATGTCGATGTATTTCGTTACAACAATGGTGTCTTAAATAGATGCTTTCCTATTGATATTAAGCGTGGTACGAGCTCACGGGTTTCTGAGCCAACATTATTAATATGGTAACGTATATTTATATATTAATATTTATCGACGCCTGGCAGAGTGGGCGAGGTGACGTCACTGCCCCTTTGTGAATGGCAACTACTCTTGCAGTCAAGTTATTTTACACGTGTATTAAGTTTCACGTTTGCTGACACGTGATTACAATTATAGCCACTGTTGCCGAGACGAATTAAAGGTGATTTGTTGACAGAAAGAGTCGGCGTTTGTATCTCATCACAATCACATATCCGCCCCGGCTCACCGTGCGGTGTCACTGCCACAATTCACACTGCAATGCACAGTTACGCGCGTCGTGTTCAAGAGAGAGTGGCTCGGAGGCGCGGGGAAACCACAGACAGGTTAATTGGTCCCATGCGACCCTGTAGTCACAGTGTAGTGGATTAAGCGGCTATTGATAACAAATGTTGATGATGGTGGCGATGTTTTGCGTTGGCAGGGTTTGGAGTCGGATGCAGTTTCTCAGGCGGCCGCTAGGAGCGCTAATAGACCACGCGAGATTAAGCACGGTGTGAGATCGACGTTGGATGTTTATTGAATCAGCAGAAAGTACACAGTGAGTTTGCAAGCTCCTATATCTCTCACTGGCTCCTATCTCTCACAGTGGCTCCTATCTCTCATACTGGCTCCGATCTCTCACACTGGCTCCTATCTCTAACACTGGCTCATATCTTTCACACTGGCTCCTTTATCTAACACTGACTCCTATCTCTCACACTGGCTCCTTTGTCTAACATTGGCTCCTATCTCTCCAATACTCGCTCCTATCTCGAAAACTGGCTCCTGTCTCACACTGGCTGCTAACACTGGCTTCTATCTTTAAAACTGCCCCTATCTCTAAAACTGGCTACTGTTTGTCTAATACTAGATAGGCAACTGTTTATCATTACAGTAGAAAGTGCCCAGTGAGCTTATACAATCCTATCTCTAACACCGGATAGATGCTTATGATTACAGCAGAAAGTACCCAGTGAGCCTACAAGCTATAGATGCGGGATTCCTGCGACACAACACACGTCCGAACCGACTATTGCAACAACGCATGATATCAAGGGGCAAATAAAGTCCCAGGACTAACAAAACTCGAAGCGTAGTCCTAAAAGTAAAGAGTAAGACACAGGATCGCTCAAGTAAAGAAACTCAGAGCACGAACTTGTCAACAGATTGTAAGGGTTGTATGGCGGTCCTTTCCGCCCTGATTGGGACACCTGCCTATTATTCACTTACAGGTGCATGGATGTCTAATCAACCACTTACCTGTGCACGGGCACCCAATCAGGGTAATCACGGGCCCTATATAAACCTACCTACGGCATAGGGGCGGTGCCGGAACTTCACCTCATTCTGCGCTACCGTATGCTAGTGTTACTGTCTCCCGTCGGCTGTACCTCCGGACTCTTAATAAAGAGAGCTGTTTGTACCAAAGTTGCTGCTCGCCTCCTGCCGTCGTCACCACACAACAGAATCCACTCATTCGTCGCGCTGCCGATCCTTACACAGATGAATCCCCAACCATAATCATGAAGTAACGTTTGATGCAAGGAGCTAACCTCATTCACCGTACTGATGTCGGTTTTCATGACTCGATGTATGAGAGTTGCTTTTTCGAGCGCTCCTCCTCTCTCCGTCTCGATGGAGACATCAGATTCTGAAAGTTGCACTGAAAAAAAACAGCTGAAAGTCGAGGTCACCTTCGGTGACAAATGGAAGTGGCAATGCTGTGTCAATCATCATCAACATTGGCCATGACCTGTCCTAGCGGTGGAAATTACATTCCCACGACAGGGCCGAGTCTGCCCTTACAGGGAGAGAGATATCGCCCGTGGAGTGGGATCGCTGCAATATCGTAGGAGTGTGGATTTTGTTTCTCTTTTTCCTCTGCTCTGGCAGAGATAACCGTCCGTGAACTCACGAGACGTCCAGGTCACTCGTGTCGTCCCAAAGTGACCGGTCGGGCCATAAACACGGGCGTCGCTGAGCAAACGAGGTCGCCGCGTGCGGTTTTGCAACCGGCCAGAGAATGCTGTCGCCGAGTCACGAATTTTGCTCTCGCTGTCGCATCCGATCAGTGGCTTCAAGATGCCCCGCAGGGCGCTGCGATCTGACCTCACGCCCCGCGTTGTGTCCGCGAGCCGCATCCGAGACGAAATCGAGCGTCGGTTTTCGAGCCGCCAGGCGGTTAGGATACAGGCGCTCCCACGCACCTGGTGTCGCTCGTGAAATATTAACGAAATACGACCCGAGCCCCCCGTGACCCGGGCGCTATAATTCGAACCGTTGGCCATAACTGCAACGGCCTCAACGCAGCTGCGACTGCAGACACTGTGCCTGTAATCGACTGTTTACTCGATTACCACACTGGGTGTTCTCTGTGCGTTTCTGTGTGTGTCATGAGAGCGTCTTTTGTCCATTCGTGGGAATCTGCGTCGATAGCACATCTTGCCTCCCTTCGGAAGTTTACGACCTGGGTTCGGTTCCTGGCCGTGCCGCGCGGTGCGTCCGGTATCTCTCTCCGGGTCACGTGATGAGAAGCGACGATCGGCTGTCTCAAGCTAACAGAGAAACTCGTCTAGGTAGGCTCGGCCTAAAATCAACGCCGCTGATGTCGACACTGCACCGCACAGCTCGTCGTCCGTACAATCCTTCCTGTCGATGGATCACGTGTTCATTCCAGGGTTGACACCTGACCTCGAATGGCCAAATTTCACATTTCATGACGGTCAAGGCCACATGGCTTCCAGATCTTGCCGCTGTCACGCAGTCCGTGATGTGTTTTCGCAAAACAATTCAGAGTACAATTTGTCTCACGCAAATATCACGCCTCGTCATGGACGAGTCACCGATATAGAGGCGAGAGGGAAACATAAAGAGGTGGGCAGGGGGAAGGCAGCCATGCAGTCAGCCGGCGCCAACATTTGCTAGACACTGCGTACTGTATATTATGCTCTTATAGGCCTGTTAATGAAACACGTAGAGAAATACTAGTGGGAGGAAACCGGAGAACCCAGAGCGGAACAGGGCGAGGACACACGATCTCCACACAGAAAGGAGTCTGAGGCGGGAGTCAAAGCCCGTGAAGCAGGACTTTCTGCGATGCACGCATGTTACCGCTGCGCCACCGCGCTCCATGTACAACCACATTTCGTGTGCTGCACGCCTAGCAAGATTGCACACGTCTTGCAAAAAATTGGCCAAACATCCCTGTGCTGGATGCTCTTGGGAAAAAAAAGTGTCTTGAGACTCAGCAATGCTTTCCAGATAACATGTAAAAATTGCAGTATTATTACTAGCAGAATACCCGATCTACGGCCGATTTTATTCCAAGCGTGTAACACGTTCTTCTGACGTCAGCACTTGAATTGGCTGATGATTCGGTTGCAAAAGTGGAAATTTACTGCTGAAATAGCGGTACAGCCTCAGAAATGTAATCGTCAAAGAGCGGGAAGTGAAGCTGAACTAGAAATGAAAGCTTTGGGGTTATGCAAATAAAATGTTCCCTTTGGAAGGATTGGAAGCCAGTCCACTCATACATGCATATATACATACAAACACGTGCTACATTATATATATATCGAATTACCACTTACTTTATTTGCGAACATTAAATATGAAAATTTGAATAACTACATTCTTTATGTAAGGGATATTCACGTGTCTCAAATAAAAAGTGAAATATGTAGAAATAAGTAACATTTCCCCAAAGCATTCATACATTTTTATTTAATTGTGGAGGTTTATTGTACAATTAAACCGTAACTCGATACAAATAATTGTATGTCAAGAGCCGGAAAATAAACTGTACTGTGTGAGTGTCAACATATGTGTGTGCAGTGTGTGTGAGCGGTGGCGCAGCGGTTAGCACACTGGAGAGTAAAGGCCAACACGCACACGAGGGGTGGGTGACCAGCACCACACTCGGCCGCCGTTGTGTCCATAGATTACACACCTCACCAGGTACTCATTTGAGACTGAGTCGACCTAACGGATGTTCAGGACTGGTTCATAAAAATCACGTTGACCGTGAGCTGGATTCGAATTCCGGCCGTCAAATTCTTATCGCGAATATCCCCCGTACAGCCTCAGCAGACTGCAGCGCCAAGTGTCGTTGGCTAACACCTATACAGGTCAGCAACTCTCAGACACACAGACACGTGTACACCGAGCCTATAGCCATTTATATCGAAGTACAGCAAAGCGAGCCCGCGGGTCACAGAGGTCGACGCGGGTATCGGATGTCGTTCATCTGACGAATAGCTTCCTCTCTGCTCGGGCACAAAGGACTCATTCTTAGCGCCGCGGCTCGCTGCGGCCCCCCCTCAAACCTCACCCCTCCTGTGCCGTGTTGATACAGATGTTGTATATGGAGCCGACTGCTACCCACAACACAAAGACACAAGTTCCACCCCCCCTCGTATAGCCCAACGGGCTTGATGGGGCAAGTGAGTGTCGGCGAGCAGCACCTGTGCAAGGGATCGATGGAGCGACACCACGCCGCGATGTTCACTGCACCCCGCACCAGGTACTCATTTAAGGCTAAGTCGACCTAAGGGAGGCACAGGACCGGTTCAGGAAATCGTCACCTGTTGGCCTTGAGCGGAATTCGAGATCGGTTCGCCGGGTTTGTAGCCCATCGCGCTAACCGCTGAGCCACCGCTCCGACACACAAACACACACAGAAGCACGCACACACGGACGCGTGTCGCCGCTTGCAAGGCGCGCCCGTGTTCTGGCCGCGTGTTAAAGGCCATCTGTGTGTCATCGCGGCCGCTTGTCAGTTCAGAGTCATCTGATAATGAGGGGACCCAGTGTGACCGCGAGCGAGACACGTGTCCCTGTGTCTCAGGGGCTCTGCTGTCACGAGTGCACGATGCGGATGATCACGATGATGATGATGCTGCGACTACTGCTGACGGTGGCGGTTGCGGACAAAGGGCTGGCTTTGTGGACTGACGAGACTAGATGACTGCTGTTCGTTTCGGGACAGGGGTGTCGAGCACCCCCCCTCCCCTCATCTCCTTTGAGACGTTTCGCCTCCACCGTCGGAAGCATTCTCAGGCGTTCGGAGGTTGACGAGGCGAGGTTTATCGTTTAATCCGATCATCATGGAGACTCGCTCTGCAGGCAGGGTACGTCCAGCGTCGCGCGGAGATGACACCAGTGTGGCACGCAGATGGCCAGTCATGCTCTACCCACTGCTGGGTAACGGCTACCCGCAAGCCATTACCACCCCCCGCGCCCCCCCCACCCCCCCGTTCTCACAATGAGACAATACATCCAGTACCTGCTACTTGTCTCGGACATTGCCTGTAATCGAGCAGTGGATTGATCAAGGCTGCTTCTGCCGCTGCTGCTGATGACGATGATGATAATGCTGACATACACATAATGCTGACATACACTCGGTGTCGA
>JAZEWT010000006.1:16421137-16432270 GCA_036362905.1 Mordacia mordax
ACACCACAGCTCCCAGGAAGTGCGAGGAAGACGAGTTCCAGTGTAAGAACGGGTACTGCATCCGCAGCCTGTGGCACTGCGACGGAGACAACGACTGCGGTGACAACTCCGACGAGCAGTGTGGTGAGTGCCGCGATCCGTCCACCGCTGGGCGATTGCTCTGACACCGCTGTGCGGAGTGGGAGCCAGACGGACAGCCGGTTGGGTGAGCAATCGACCTCACGGTTGATGCTCTCACGGCGAACCCGGCTCATCTGTGAATCCGCTCCTCGTTGCAAACCAGCTGCAGATCTCCTGTGCATGCTATAATTGTATTATTATTATTCCCATCCTTAGCAATGGCTATCTTCTCATCTCGTGCCACGTCTTGGCAGTCGTCGCTGATTGCTTGGCCATATTTTCGGCGTTGGTCGGTGAAGGCAGGAGCCGTGGCCCGTCCGTGTAGCAGCCCCCTGACTTGGCTGAATGAAGTCGCGCCGTACGTCGCTGGTACACGCGCGCGCGTGGTTTTATACAAGACAACTTCTCTCAGCCAAACCAATCAGAACGCCTGACGGTGCTTCTAACTCGGGTGGCGAAACGTGACGAATGAGAGCAGGGGGGAGGGGAGGAACGCCGGGCACGGATGTCCCGATAGAGCAGCTGTTGAGAGCGATTCTTGTTGAAGCGTTTACATGTACGCCTTGAGATTCATCAGAAAGACATTGGCACTGGGGGACAGGGGACAGGGTGGAGGGGTCGGTGCGTTCAGAGCGCGGGCGGCGTCGACAGATTTATTCTAAGACTCTCGCCGCGTCCTTCAAGCCGCCCTCAAAATGTTTTTTTTTGCTGTTGACACTTGTGGGTGTGCGCTGAGGACGGCTGGAGGGGGGGGGCGCGGAGGGGGTAACGGGGGTGACGGGGGAGGGTGCGCGTCCAGAGAGGGAGGGACGCTGGTGTTGAGCTGCTGTGGAATTCTCGACCTCACCAGATAAGGCGGCTGCCTGCCCGTCCAAAGCCTCGAATAACAACTTGAAACATTAACCTGCTCAGCCTGGCCTTTACAGATGAAGATTAACACTTTTTATTCCTGGCTTAACCTCATTATGAATCAAACTGCGTTTTTTTCTTACCGTTGTATTGGGGAATGACAATGTGTGGCATAGGCGCCTGCGTTTAAGAAAAGTGCCGGTAAAGAACTTAAGGCTTTGATTCGATAGATGTTCAAGATTTGTTTTGGTTTTTTTGGGAAACAATTGTCGTACGATCTCGAAGAGAGATGAGAACTCCGCACGAAAGTAAACGTGGCTCAGGTTGGGTTCTCGGGGGAGGATTGAGAGCTGTCCAGCGGGCGATTGAGCGTAGAGTGCGCGGGCGGGCGAGTGAGTGAACGGACGAGCTTCGTGGGGAAGCCGGGAGCCAGCAAGCCACGCCAGCGCCCGCTAAACAAAAGAAGCCTCACCGCAGGATTATCTGACGAAGTCCTTTGAACTGTGACATCATCGGTGAGTTGGGAGAAATAAAATCACCGGCCACCCGTGGGGCTAGTGGAGGCAACCGATCGATGTCGTCGATGAGCTCCATTAGAAGATCAGTGGCATAACAATAATTGAGCTGGCTTGGCAGGACCTCTCTCCTCTTCCTCCTCCTCCTCCTCCTGCGGCACGGCCTTATCTGTCGTATCGGGTGTCTGCGAAAAGAGGAAAGCCCGATCCACGCGCTGGAATGCGCCGTGACAATGAGGCCACTGTGGTCTCCCGCGGCCCCCGTGGGCTTTTGGGCCACGCTGGGCCGGGGGCACAGCGAGTAGACCCGGCCGCCAGACGCTCCTCCGTATTGATGTTTCCCCGGAGAAAAATCTCGAATAATCGTTTCCTCCGTGTAGGTTTCTAAGCGCTGGCTTTATGTGAACGTTGCTGGTCGGAATCATGTACCGAGTAACGATCAGCGTGCAGTTTTGTTTTCATATGCGGCATTTATCAGTCTCTAATAATAACTACTGTAAATTAATGAGTTGTGTTGCCAATCCACTGCTGGATGACGGCCTTCCCGACACCACATTGGTTCCTCTGGGTGTTACTTGACCGTACTTCACCACTCTGGTCGACGGCGGTTTGGTGAAGTGGCGGGGCGGTACGCGACGTCGCTCGCCTCCGACGCTAGCCGCGGCGGGGCCACTGAGCCCGGCTCTCCTCGGCGCGGTGCGTGAGCCAGCGCGCCGCCCCCCCCCTACCCCGCCGGTGTTTCTAACACGGAGCCAGAATGGTAGCACCCCTAACGTCCCAACAACAAACCTCGGGCAGAGGCTGGGAGCTCCGTGTGTGCGCGCAGTCCTGCCAGGCGGCCCCGCGCTGCTCGAGAGGTAGCCATACACTGTTCTCGGTGAGGAGTTTGTCTTGGCACGGTGTGGCGTGCAAAGCCCATCACTCCGCCTTGTGTATAAACAAGCTCTTAGCGTGGCCCGCCCGCTCACTCACATATTCACTGACTCACTCACTTTGTTCGCTCTCACTCCTCACTCACTCACCTGCCGGCTTATTCACTCATCCGCATGGCCCACTCGCTCGCTCACCCCAAGCGCAACGCTCACTGCCCCGCTCACTCAACGAGCCACGCTCTCGCGTGCTCCACTCGCTCGCTCACCTCCTGCTTGTTCACTCACCCACACGCTCAATTTCTAAATCACTCACTCACCTACTCACTCACTGAACCCATCACTTATCCACTCGCCCATCCACTCGCCCACCCATCCATTCACTCCCTAATCCACTCACAGAAACATCGCTCACTCGCACACCTCCTTTCTTGCTCGCTCACATTTCCCTTTGGCTTTTGGATGTTTTTTTCCCCCCCCACTACCCCCATCGCCCGTACATTTTTTTCTTTCATTCTTACCTTTTTTTGGCTAAAACGGTATTTTCATAAAGGGCCTTTCTGAGCTCGCACGCACGCACATGCGTGCGCACATGCGTGCGCACACTACCTGCATGTGCGCGAGTGAGCCGGACCCATTAGCGTAAACATTCCACGGAGGTCTGTGTTCTAAAACGCGAGATTTTTTTAACGACATTGTTATTCGCGTAAACTTCTCGTCAGCACGAGCGTAAGAAGCGGCCGATGAGATATCAACAATGCTCGCAAATCTCCGACCTCCTCCCCCACCCCGAGTCCACAGGGGAGAAGCTCGGGGAGTTGTAAAACAAATAGGCCAAGAAAACCGTTTGTTATTTCTGCTGTTGTAAAATTACTCCGTGGCACGGGCAGGGACCTCAAACCCTCAACGAACAACCGCGAAACAAAACAAAAAAACACGCGCCCCGGAGCTTTTGTGAAGCGAAGCGCAGGATTTGAGGAAAAAAAGAGAGAAAAGCCCTCTTTTGAAATCGGCGCCGAAATCTCGCGAAGTGCGTTGTGCGCTCAGCGTAACAGCGTAATTGTGTTTAATTTCACGCGGCCATGGCCGCCCTTCTCGCGAGAGAGAAAATAAACGAAGTCTTTTTTTTTTAGGCGCCGCCTTTTGAAACTAAATCATCTTAAAAATAAGCAGCCGCTCAACGAGCCGGGCCTCTGCTTCTGCCGCATGTGGAGAAATAAATAACGTTGTTTGTGTTGCGAGCGGAGAACAGTTTAGTTCAGATTGGGTTGGACTAACTTAATTGGTTTCTTTCAAGTCAGACGGGATATGAATTCGGTTTTGTTCTGGTTGCCATTGGCCTCTCCGTAATAGACGAATAATCATGGTACAATTTGTAACGCGCCACGCAAATTCCACTCTTGGTCATGGACGAGACAGAGATACGGGGGGGGGGGTGGTAAGTCAGGCGGGCAGCCGGTGCCAACCCGCCAGACACTGCTTTCCTATACAATACATGGATATTGGCCAATTCGTGAAAGTTTTTTAGTTATGGGAGGAAACCGGAGAACCCGAAGGAAACCAACACACAACAGGCGGTGGGAATCCTCGGGCAACAACGTCCAATCATTTGTCGATGTATCGCTGGATATAAGTGTCCACCGACGGGATGTTGCGTCACCATACTTCACCGTACCAGTCAGCACAAGTCAGTAAAGGCGAGGCCCAAGGCCAGCTAATTTATCGTTTGCCACTGATATTAGCCGTGGCCAGAAATCAAACTCGGGTCACAGGGATTGTTCACCTGCTCACAGCTGGAGGTCATCTATCGTCTTTACCCCTTGCCAGACCTTGTGAATTATATTCCACCTCGAGGAGATCGTTTACATCTTTCTTTAGATTTTTATTGAAACATTTGGTTCAAGGCAGTTTCATTTATCTGATGAGAATACGCCTATGGATGGAGTATTGGTGAAGTGGTTGATTAGTGCACAATGCCGTGAACCAGGCCACCTAGGTTCGATTTCAGAGCCCAGCTAACATCGTCGGTGAGTGATATCTCAACCGTGCACGTTTAGATATTACGGTGAAGTATGGCTGAAGAGCCCTTACACTCGACACGCTGTGGGGAGGTCTTCATCCAGCAGTGGATTGACATTGATGTCACTTTAAGGTCATCGGGGGTGTAACGATCTGCACATCACTGGACTTGCAATCCAGAGGTCTCCAGTTTGATTCCATCTCCTGGCAGTGTGGTCGAAACGATGGTCGGGTGAAGTGTGGGTACCGACCCCGTCTTTCAAAACACGTGGCAAGCGTGGAAGAGTTGTCCAAAACGCCTGGTCCTCTCCACCCATAGGCCCTAAGGAGCGCTATCAGAGGCCTTTTCGCCATCAGTGGCGCGAGCGGGAAATTGCAGGTCTGCCCCTCTACCTCCTTCTCTTCTTCACCGCACAGCAGCCCCCCCCCACCTCAACCTCGTCTCCCCTTCCTCTGATCCGCGTGTCTCCCTTGTGACTGAGACGATCGCCCCACGTTCCTCTTTATTAAGGAGACCTCCTCAGCAAGAATCCGTAACTTATATTGGAATTCTTTAAATAGCGCTCGTCGGGAGGCATTTTAATTAACTGTAATGTTATACGGCCTTTCATGCGGCTCCAACAAGGCATGTAATGTGTGATTGCTGATTGGTGAGCTCTCTCTCTGAGAGCCCCCACTACCTGGCAATGTTTATAATAATTCCCAAGTTCCGCCATTGTTTGGGGATTTTATTCTTAATCGCCCCGCTTAATTATAATTGCGTTTATTTCCCCTCAGCCAGCTGTCTGCCCGGCTACAGAGCGTTGCCTTTGCACGGAGCTTGTGGCTGCTGGTCGAGAGTGTTTCGAGTTGTTCGTGAGAGTGCTCCACCGCTCGTCACCAGCTTCCTTTACAACGTATCTCTTGTTTACGTACGCTCACCTGTGCGGGGAGCGGTGGTGCAGCGGTCAGCGCGTCGAGCTACGAACCCGCCGACCCGAGTTCGATTCCCGACCACCGGCAGCGGTTGCAATTTTATGAACCGTTCCTGGGTCAACTATAGGTCGACTCAGCCCCAAATGAGTACTCGGTGCGCTGTGTAAACATTGCCACTGGGAAGACAAAGGCGGGCGAGCATGGTGCTGGCCACCCACCTCTTCCTGTGCCGTGTCAACCTTCATAGGTGCTCGCTAACAGCACTCGGCTCTACAATCTAAGACTACACGGGGAGTATTTGTTTAACATATGTGTCCATGTCTTCGCGGAGCGGTGACGCAATGGTTAGCGCACTACGTTATAATCTCCGGATGGATTTCCGCTCACTACCGATAACAGTGACAAATATCTAAATCGGTCTCGGGCCTGACTTAGGTCGACTCAGCCTTAAACGAGTATCTGATACGGTTTGTGCCACCATCCGCGCCGGTGAGATACGGGCGGCCTGGCCTGGTGGTGGTGCTGCTGCTGCTGCTGGCCACCCACCCCTCCCGTGCGACGTTCCATCAGTGTGTTGAAGGCTGGGCGGGGGGGGGATGATCTGTGTCTCTGTCGCGCTGTGCCCAGATGCCAGGAAGTGCTCCGACAAGGAGTTCACGTGCAGCGATGGAGGCTGCATCGCCGAGCACTGGTTCTGCGACGGTGACAGCGACTGTAAGGATGGATCCGACGAGGCACAGTGTCGTAAGTGTTCTGTTCCCTCCCCCCTCCCCAATCTCTCCCTCCTCCTCCTCTTCTCTCCCCCCTCCCCAATCTCTCCCTTCTCCTCCTCCTCCTCCTCCATCCCTCACTCCGACAGCTGGGCCGCTCCATTAAGCCCCGTTCGAAATACAACGTAATAATTATGGTTATAATTACGGATCTAATTACCCACGTTAATAATTACAGCGCAGGCTCAAGGCGCCGGCGTTATGAGGTTTTTACAAACTCTTAACTCGGGTTTGGTGACTTGAATGTCCCCCCTCGCCTACCCCCCCCCGCACCTCGTCACCACAATTGTAGTTTCCCTGCATCTCACCTGAGTGGAGGAGATGGAAACAGGATCAGCAGGAGGAACGGCCAGTAGGTCCCAGACACTGGGAACCGATTAAATATGCACTTGTGAACGGTTCGAATCCGATACTCTCGTTACAGACATACATACAAACACAAACATACATATAGATGTCAATCATTACAGCAAAAAGTACCCAGTGAGCGCGCAGGCTCTGGATGCGGGATTCCCGTGACACAACAAACGTTCAAACTAACCAGCGCAGCAACATATTAAATGAAACGGTAAATAAATACAAACATGTGCTACATTATATATAGGTTGTATTTTATTGAAGGATTCGTAGTTGGTACTCTCAGTGCAGATATACAAATGCTTGCGCAATTTAATATACAGATCAAGGATTTATACCTGGTGCACTCAAAGCAGACATATACAAATACTCGCTCTATTATGTGTAGATTGTTATTGATGTTGCGACCGAATGCCGTTGCTGGTGCGGCCGGCGGTGCCATCGGCACACCTCGTGACGTCGTGAGCGGACGGGGGCCCACATTTAGCAAAAAAAACTTTAAACGAGTCTGCGTGCCCTCTGACCCCGTAAATTCCGCTGCCACACAGACAGCAGCGCGGATCAACTCAGAAACTCAGGGCGCCTCCCCACCACCTCCTCCGCCCTCACCTCCACCCACGAAACGGTTTAATGTCGACAATTCACCACCCTCCACACTCCTACGGCGGCGACGTTTTTGGAAAAATAATTAAGAGCGGCGAGTTCTCCCCAGATGCGCACACACGTGAATGCAAAGAGAGCGATTCCCCAGGTACCCTGATTAGACGGTCCAGTAAAATCTTGTCTGTGAACATCTATAGCAGATCATGGAGAGGCGGTGGGGGCAGCATCAGGTCCAGGATGCCTTTGTTTCCTAGTTGGCGATGTTTACACACCTCACCAGGAACTCATTCGTCGCTGGGTCAACCTAGGGGAGGCACACAGATACATACGCAGACTGACACACAGACACATACGCAGACTGACACACAGACACATACGCAGACTGACACACAGACACACACACAGACACATACACAGACTGACACACAGGCACACACGCAGACTAACACAGACACACATGCAGACTGACACATACACATGCAGACTGACACACAGGCACACATGCGACTGACAGACACATACGCAGGCTGACACACACACACACATGCAGACTGACACGCAGACTGACACACAGACACACATGCAGACTGACACATACACATGCAGACTGACACACAGGCACACACGCAGACTGACACACATACACACGCAGACTGACACACAAACACACACAAACACACACGCAGACTAACACATAGGCACACGTAGACTGATACAGAGACACACACGCAGACTGACACATACACATGCAGACTGACACATACACACGCAGACTGACACACAAACTGACACACGGACGCGCACATTGGCTCCGGATTCACGACCACTCACCCGCGGGGCAGAGGCGGCAGAGTCTCGCCAAGTAAAACAAGTGTATAAGTATCTTTGCCGTGACGGACGGTAATCCCCGGATCGCGAGAGTGGAATGTGAAGAGTTAATTGCCACCATACCGTCCCGCGGAAGGGCAGGAGGTGGAGTGTGGGGGGGGCGGAATAGGGGGGCGAACCTGCTGGGCCCCGGCCCAATCGACCCCTGGAAGGAGGAAGAAAGGGCGCACAAGCCACCCGCGCTCGTTTTGAGAAACCAAGCGCGAGGTCGACAACCTTTGCTTTCACCTTCCTCTCTGTTCGCTAATAGGTGCGGCTCTTCAGGGGGGGTCGGGGGGAGGGGGGAGGGGGGGTAGGGCTTTAGTTGTGTTGAAAAATAAGAGGTCGTCCGGGCTGTTCTTTAAACGAGGGCTGTACGTGGTCTCGCTTAATCGCAGACGATGGAACCTGTCTATCCGCGCGTCTCCATTTATCCATGTATGTTTTCGCCGCTCTATGTGTGTCGAGAACTGCTCTCGAGAGTAGCTCTTTCAGGGTAGCAGCAGCGAGCGTTTCTCCTCTCTCCTTCTCGACGTGGAGTCTGCATCGTCGAGGCATCGTCAGGCATTAGCGTTGGGAGTGGCTCTTGGGAGCGACTGTCGCGCTGTCCATCCTCTTGTAAATCTACCTCGATCCCAGTCAGCTCGTCTGTCTGCCGCTAACATGTCGGTGCCTCGGTGTCTCCCTCTGTGTCTCCTTCTGTGTATCTGTCCGTGTCTCTCTCCGTGTCCCCATCTCTCTCCTCGTGTCTCTCTTTCTCTCCTTGGGGCACCGCTCACGTCTCGTGCTCCACAGTGGATGGCGCCTTGGCGTGTGCGGTGCTCTGTGTACGTGGGGCGGGAGCCGTCTGTGCATGGGGTGGGAATCTGTGTACGTGGATGGGAGTTTGATTGGGTGAGAATGCTGTACCGTGTAATGATACACACAGTTCAGTTACTCGTCCGTGATTGTTGCAGTTGCAACAGTAAAGTTGATTTTAAAAGTCTCTCCGCGTCTCTCCAACCGCGTCTCAGCCTCGGAGGCCCCGTCTGCCCCATGCGGCCAGGAGGAGTTCCGCTGCGCCTACGGCCGCTGCATACTCGACATCTACCGCTGCGACGGCGACAACGACTGCGGCGACTGGTCCGACGAGACCGACTGCGGTACGGCCTCGCGAACGCGTTTTCCTGGCCGCGTGGCGAGAAGGCGGGGAAAGCGGCGGACGCCGCGGACATTGATCGCGCAGCCACAGCTACCATCATCGTCGCGACTCACCTCCAGCCCTCGTGGCCACAACGATCGCGTCGCCATTTTTATTGCTGTTGTTTCCAACCTGAAAACGTTCGATGATTGAGGTGATGTTGAATGTCTCCTCTACAATGACACGTGAACCGTTTATGTAAACCGTCATTGATTGGAGTTGCTCACAGGGCAATTAATAAGTACTCCTGTCCCTTATTATTATAATAACGTGACATATCCCACTGCCGGCTAAAGGCCTCTCCCATTGTCCTCTATTCCTTGCATTTCCTCGGTTGTCGTGGCCTCCGAGTTCTCCACGCGAGTTCGTTTCCCAGCCGCGGACTGCCCGTCCCCACCGCGCCGCTGTCTCATCGTTCACTCGTCGTTACTCCTCCTCGTCCCTGTTCCCCCCCCCCATGCCCGCGTTTGTTTCCGCGGTGCAGCCACACAGCAGCCGTGCCGCGCCGGGGAGTTCCTGTGCGGCAACGGGATGTGCATCAACGCGGCGTGGCGGTGCGACGGAGACGCCGACTGCGACGACCGCTCCGACGAGAAGAACTGCTGTGAGTTGCGGCGCCGCGCCGGCGCTTGAGGCGGCGGCACCGCCACGGAGCGGTGGTTCAGCGGTTAGCGCGCTAGGCTTCAAATCTGGTGACCAGTGTTCGAAATCGCTCCCCCTCCTCCCCCAATTCGGCTATGCCAATAATGAGTACCTAATACAGTGTATAAGCATTGCCACTAGGGATACAAAAACGGCCGAGCGTGGTGCTGGACACCCACCTTCTCGTATGCATGCCGACCTTAATAAGTGCTTATTAACGGCACTTGACCCCACAGTCTATTAAGTCTATATAGGGGATCTTTGTCTTTGTGTGTATCTGTCAGTCTGCGTGCGTGTCTTACCCCCCTGCAGTCTGTTAAGGCTATACAGGAGATCTTTCGTCTGTGGTGTCAGTGGTGCTACCACTGGTGGTGGTGTCAGTGGTGCTGGGACTGGTGGTGGTGGTGTTAGTGGATGTTGGCGCTGGTGATGGTTTCAGTGGTGTTGGCATTGGTAGTGGTGGTGGTGCTGGCACTGGTGAATGTGGTGTCAGTGGTGTTGGCATTGGTGGTGGTGGTGAAGCAATAATAGGGATTGGAGGTCTGGTGGATTCGATCCTGGCGGCCAGAGTTATGATTCCTGCTAACAGCTTAACGTCGTTGATGAATATTTCAATCAGCCCGTATCCTGGTTGTGCCTTGCCAGCTGTCATCATCACTACCACCATCATAATGGTTGATGATGAACATAACGACGTTAATGACGGTAAATCTGACTCTCATTACCGTGACGACAGTAGTAGCGGACGCTAAATTCATGAACGATGATGACGTCGATGGTGATCGTGATTACGGGAGAGGTCGACGATGAAAACGACGACATTAATGATGGCGAATCCGTCATACGTACAATAGCTGACGGTGGATCCGTCACACGACGGCGAGGATCTTTAAACATCAATAACTGGGCCAGCGTCCCCGCTGTCACTGGCTCGCCCCGCGCGCGTCATTTCACACCGACGTGGGCGGGGAGGGGGGGCACAGCAGTCGGGGGAGGGGGTAGCGGGGCTATAGAAGGCTAGAAGGGGGGAGCAGAAAACCAATACGAAATCTTCCACCTCCTGGGGGACAAGATAATCCAAAAAGTAATTTTAAAAATAGTTCCAGCGTGTCCTGTGTCATGAACCCAGAATCTCCGGGGCTACGGGGCTAACTTCGCCGCTGGATACGGGTTCATTTTCATCATCAGCATCGTTTTTTTTTACTTACCCACCGTCCGTAATATCTTTTCCCGAAATCCCATTCTTCGTTTCGGGTTTGCGAAACAAATCTCCCGCGGAGATAATCCCCGTGCGGGGCGGGGAGCCGCGGAGAGGGGATGAAATTCCCGGCTGTGCTCAAACGTATCCCCAGTCGCCCCGCTTCCTGTTAATGTGTGTGCTGCCCCCCGCCCCCCCCCCTCCGCATCCCGCCTGCTGCCCCCCACCG